>JABFDZ020000042.1:461666-473394 GCA_019775955.2 Pollimyrus isidori
AGGAGACCTGATTTTAGCATGTTAACTGTTTGTCAGAGCTGTCTTTGTGGTGCACCCTTTATCTGCTCAGTTTAACCGTCATCGTAGGCTGGTTACTAACAGTATGGTCATTAGGTCAGTTTTTTTGTTTGGGGGGGGCGGGGGGTAGCTCAAGGGTCATATACCCTCTTCTCAGAGCATGACCACTCTGGGCGGATTCTGTCAACATCATGTTTACCTTTTTTCCGTTTCTGGACATTTGAAACAGCAAGTTCGGTGTCCAGGGTCTCGCTGCTCTTTCTATTTTCTGTTTTCTGACCTGACTGGTGAAATCATGTGACATACACATCTTCTTCCCAAACCAAGGTCCCCTGTCCAGACCAGTCTGTGAGCTTCAGGACCTGGTGTTAATGCTTGTGTACTGGCGGTTCTTGAACTTGGCTGTGGTGTAGGACCTCAGGAAGTGTCCTTACTGTACTTCAAGGATCCCCCTCCAGGTTGTCTGCCATGGAAAGCGGTACATTTCAGTTTTTTCCCCCCCCTTTTGTTTATGACACTACGGAGGGTGAGGCTTTTGTTTCCATTCTGTAAATGAGGGTAAAATTCTTTTAATTTAACTTAAATCCATTGCAGTAGTTTAGTGATGTTTTAACTGTAAACATGCTGGGACTGGGCCAGGCCCCCCATCTGCCCCCCCCCCCCCCATGGAGAGCAATGGTGAGATCACTACAACATACCAATGCTCTGGTTACATTTTATCTCCACTTGGTGCCAAAACTCACACCATCAGAACTCTGTGGTCCCTGGCTGCCCCGCGTAGCTTTATTGCTCCCACCCCATTGGGGCCTGAGGCGACGTCCTGGTTCCGTTCCAGCACTTGCACATCCTGATCGTGAAACGTAGCACCTTGAGACTAATCCATAATCTCCACGAGAACCTGAGGACAGCCATCATGGACTGTTAAATAATCCCTAGCCGTCTGTATTTTGATACTTGAATGATTCTGCTTTTATAAATATAAATATGTATATGTATGTGATGTTTATTTTTTTGCCGCGTTCATTGGATGGGGGAGAGAAGTGTTCTTCAAGCTGCACATATCACGGTCCCTGGTTAGCTGTCTTACGCTGGAAGACCTTTAAAATCTCGCTGGGATTCGGCTCGGTACAGAAACTCGACTGTAAATAATCTTGGGCTTCCCGTCTTTGTTTTTTAATTATTTTTCATAATTGTTCAACTAATAAATGAAAAAGTAACCAAATTCTTCATGTATTTGTGTAATTTTTTTAATGGAATAGGATTTCTGTGTTTTTATGTATATTTTGATACTTTTTGGGCATGTCAGAATATTACTGTATTTAAATAGGAAAACTGTGTGTGTGTATGTGTGCGTGCACCCATCTGTCACTCACTTCTGCACAGAATAGGAAGATGGCTGGCTTTTCATGGTAGAATTATAACTTAAACTAGTTATGGTTAAGATGAGGGTAAACATTCAGTTTGGTTACGGCCAATGTATTTACTGTTCTGTGCAGTTTTGCCACTGTCCTCAGCTCAGTTCAGAAAACATGTAACGCTGTTTAGCACAGATTCACTAAATGAACATTCTCGTAAACACCATAAGATGAGAGAGGCTTTCCTGCTGCTCTTTCTTACAGTCATATAAAATCAGGCCACTGTTCACTTCATTGCACAGAGAGGTTTCCTCTCGGTTGCACATGTTTGATTGGCTCTTCATCAGCTCCTGTCTTGAGCACTTCCAACAAATTCCGACTATAGCCGGCGGCTAATGGCTTGTAATTTGGTTTCCTGTTATGACTGACGTCCACTATTATTGGGTTGTTTTGTATCATAGTCTTCCTGATAACGTAGTGCAAGCGGAATCCTTGGGTTCCTTTAAATCAGAGCTAGATAAGATTCTAACAACTCTCAGCTATTAGTTAAGTTCTCCCCAAGCGAGCTTGATGGGTCGAATGGCCTCCTCTCGTTTGTATAGTTCTTATGTTCTTATAATCCAAGGGCCGTACGACCTAATGGGCCCCGGTTGTGTGTGAGAGGTGAAGAACAGTCTGCCTGTGCACACTGCACAGCATTTGTATGTGTGAGTAGTATGAGGAAAGCGCCGAAGTAATGCTACAGTATTTACAACCTGTAATATAAATATGTTAGAGATGGACTGAGCTGAAAACGCTTCAGTCAAAATGAAAGCCTCTCAAGTGCAGTATGGAGGGGGGCTGCTATTCCTTTCACATGCAGAACAGTAACAGCTAGCCATCACTATACTAATCTCTGATAGGATTGAGGCAGCCTGCTTTCTGGTGGACTGTTGGGTGCCCAACCCTGATTCATGTGTGATGGAAAACTAAATAGTTTAACTTTGGCAAATTACCATTACAAGGTGACTCATTTTATTGTGTGTTGCAGTGCGACGTAGACACACTGGGTGCATCAGTAGACTGGACATCATTCGGTATATGGTTGAGGAGGGGGGCAATGCTATCAGCCACTCCCTGGCAGTGACAGATTGCTCTGTGGGCTTACAGGCTGCCCCCCCCCCAAGCCGTGATTGAGTTACTGCTTCTGCAGGATGTCATGCTGCACCGGCAGCAGAAATCTCTTCTGCAAAGGGACAGATTGTATGCAGGTTCTTGGGATAACCTTTAAGTTGCCTGTTCAAACCCAGGTGTGAGGACTCATCAGCCAGTCAGTCCTCTAATTAGTAATCTATTTAGGGATTTGCAGGAGAAACCTGCATAAGAAAATAAATTTACAGACGAGAAATTTGGGAAGAACTCAACTAATTGGGAAACTAGTTGTGAAAATCTTATCTAACTCTGATTTAAAGGGTTTTAGCTTGTGCTACACTAGCAGGAAGACTATTCCATTCTCTAACTAAATGCTGTGTAAAGAAGTGTTTTGTCAAATCCATTTTAAAATGTTCTCCAGCTATTTTCCACCTATGGCCACGAGGTCTTTTATTTCAACTAATATTGAAGTGACTTCTAACAGGCCTGGATGCTGTTCAAATCTTATACAGCTGAATCATGTCCCCCCCCTTAGTCTCCTTTGCTGAAGGCTAAAAAGATCCAGCTCAGCTAACCTCTCCTCATATGACATTCATCTAAGACCAGGAATCATTCTCATAGCCCTACGTTGAACCTTTTCCCAGGCAGCAATGTCCTTCTTAAGGTATGGTGACCAAACCTGCACACAATATTCTAGGTTGGGTCTTACCAAGGGATTATATAATCATAGCATCACCTCCTAGCCAAAGGTGCTGCTTTTGTTGGGTGAAACAAAAGCTTTCAGTCTTTCAGTTTAACCGGATTTCATTTTAAAGAAGCATTTTGTGGAGCAAATGGAAGAAATCTAACTACATTTCCCCCTTGGGCTGCCCTCTGCTGTCATACTGCATTACTTCACAGTGAACCAGATGAATGGCGTTGATACTGGACTGTGACTGTGTACGTTTAAAATGTTTTGTTTTTGTATATTTTGTGTTAATTACACCCTTTCCTTTAATAATAAAATATAAGCGTGCAATCCTGATGCAAGCATACTGAAAAGGCTTTGCTTGCCTCCCCGTCAGAATGAAGAGCCGCATCGCCCTCTAGCGTTTAAAATATGTCATTACGGCTCCTCAGAGATCATTTGTCTGACACGACTTGTAAAGTTACTTTATTAGGCCTACCACCCTACTTTGACCGAAACAACTAAACCCACAAACATGTGTTTGTTTTAAAATAAATAAAAGTATGCTTTATTCTGACGAAACCCTAAGAGATCGCATTATGTTCATGTCTATAAGTTACGCTAATAACATGGAATGTTTGGTTTTTATAGTAGAGTAAAATGCTTAGTGGTTGTTTACTGTTGGTTAGCTGGAGCCTGTGGACCAAACGCCAATGAAGACACCAATACCAGCCGGAGGTTAAGAACACCGATAACATTCATTTAAAAAAGACAATACAAAATCCGGACATTTCTTTACATGAGCAATAACAATTTTCAAGTGCAAATATCATTATCGACTCTACGACACATCATGGCAAAGTCTCATTATAAAAAAAGCAATTTTAAAAATAACATGGCGAGGAAGGGCGATCAGGGGCGGGGTGTTTGTAAGGGTGACGCACAGCACAGTTAAACAAAGCAGGTAAAACACTGTCATGTCGCATGAGGAAAGGAGCTCTGAACGCGCGCCTCTGACTGGGGGCATCATGAACATCCACAGCTTTTCAGTGCAGGGTTCTCCACCCAAGCAGCACCTGCGCTGACCTGCGCATGCATGCGTGCGTGCGTGCTTGCGTACGTACGTACGTGCGCAAGCGCGCGCTCGTTCATTAAAGCACGTACTTGTTTATTAACGATGAGGCTTGGAGTTTGTTCTTATGTATGAAATTGCATTTACAATAGGAGGTTTAATATTGAATTTTCAGTATAGTGTAACACCTTAACACAAACCATAAGCCAGTCGCTACATTTCAAAGTAGCCTAAGAATATATCCTATTCGAACTTTAAATAAATTGTACAGTTTTGGCAAGTTTAAATATTGTTCTTGGCGTGTTTGCACAGACAAGAACTAGAGCCTAAATTCATTGCACTTAAACGATGAAGATGGGACGTCTAAATCTAGTGCATACCACAAGAATGTGTCTTACCACCGGGGAAGTCTTTGGAAGAGCTCTTTTTAATGGTTTAATTATTGGGGGCCAGAAGTAGAGTCAGATCGACCCTTGGATGTTTTAGGGACAGAAAACCTTAGGCCCAGGTGTCAATCTCCATCTCCGATGTGTCCTGCAGGGGGAGTGTGAGAGTCAATGCAGCGGACCTTCCCCCTCGCATGAGAACAGTCTTTCCAGCAGCTCTTAACCGAATGCTGTAGCTACATATGGGGGCAGGGGGGTCATGTAACAGACAAGGTTGGCGGCAGGGGGGCTGTTTTATTTTATTTTATTTATTTAATTATTTATTTTAAAGTGACCTTTAGAAGTGAGCAGCGAACGTGTGTCCCAGAGAGACATTTGTCAGGCTCCCCCTGGTGGTGGGCTGCCGCTATGGCCCACCACCTCTCCTCCTTCTCTCTCCCTATTCCTTTCCCCCCGACGTTTTATTCACAAAGAGGTTAGCACTTTGATAAGTTAAACTTGGAATATAAAATTATTGATCTAAAAGTAAGCAATGGACAATAATACAATCAGAACATAGAACAGGTAGAAAAATTAACTGTTTTAACAGCAAGATCTTAATAGTAAACTGCTCCAAGAGCTTAGATATAGTAAGGGTGTGAATGCTGTGAAAAATGCGAGATGGAACAAAGGACCCCGTTTTCAGGCAGCGATAAGATCCATGGGGATTACTGGGCCTGGACACTAGATGGCGCCCATCTGTCATAGAACAAGAGAGCTCTTGTTAGATGCACTCGCTCTGCTTGGATCCACACTCGTTATCATCATTACCTCCTCTGGTTGTGCTGGGTGTTCTGTTTTCGTTCCCCGGTTCCCGGTGGGTCGCATACAGTCCAAAGCGTTCAGGGCAAAGTTTTTCACAATGCGAGGGCCACACCGTTGGGCTGGCAATGGAGGGAAGTCTGCATAGTGAAGTGTGTATTCAAAGCCATTCAGGAAATAAGGTTCCTTTGTGTTCTCGGTGTCAGGAGACTTCGTTGTTGTGGGCGGGGCCTGGAACCGAAGGGGCGGTGTAATTGATTACTTATATGGCCGCAGGAAGGCGGAGACCTTGCTGCTAATGAGCCGGATGAAGGAGCGTGGCAGCATTTCGTTGGACTCCCGGGTAGTGTACTTGAAGTAGTTGTGGGGGTGAGCCAGCACGTCGAACAGTGTCTTTATCAGCTTCTTGTCCTGATGGGGGAGGAGTCATAGGCGCATATCATTAGTGACAGCCTATCAGCCACTCTTCACTCATCACTGAGGCAGGTCACATGGGTTATGCACGAACGTTCTTACCAGGAGAATTCCTTACCTTGAGGATCTCCTGGTGGTTTTCTGAGGCGTAAAGTCGTCCGTCCCTCACAATGTCCTCCACCAGCTGCTCATAGTCTTCTGCAAAGCCAAAACCACGTGTCAACAGACTCATCTGGGCAATACCAGTTGAAGCCCACATGGATCTTCCACCCCTCCAAGTACTACAGAGAGGGCTAATACTTATAGGGATGCATGAAGCATGTAGAGCACCCCTCTAAAAATATGACCATCATTGCATCTAGGGCAAGTGTTGGCGTCAGTCGGACACATGGAGGACGGGTAGACGTACCGTCGTAGGTGACGTACGGGATCTGGAAGCCACGGGCACTATTGGCCTCATTTGACTTGAAGTTTATCCAGAGGCGGCGGGAGCGGGCAGTGAAGGCGATGGGCCTCTCATACGTCTGGCACGTCTCATAGGTTGTGATGGAGGTGACCGACCCTTTGGAGGACAGGGAAGCTGCTGAGACCAGCCGGAGGGGCTCAGCCACCTTGTAAAGGTTTGCGTATGATCCTGGCCAAGTTAAACCAGTGCCTCTCCATGCAGGTCCTGACAGTTAAGCTTGCCATTGAAGTACGACCGCAACTTGATTTATATAGAATGAAGCAATCTTGAAAATCAAAATGTGATCCAGTTCACCCCAACCTTGTACAGCATAAGTGATTTGAGGATAGACTGATGGAGGGATGATGGATGGAAAGCTAATTCCTGATATAATGATGCAATATCAAAGTCAATTAAACCCCATTCCAATTATCATCAGATTCCTTGATCATCCAATGACCCATAATGGAAATAATTCTAATTACGTAAAGGCAGATTAATGGGGTCTCGAGGTACACAGCTGAAGCAGTGATCCTGCCATAGCTAAGATATTCTCCTGAAAAGACCCTGCCCCCTGAGAGCCTTACAGTGCAGAAAAGTGCTTGGAGTCATACAATTAAACTTCCTTAATTAAGAAGCAACTGCAGCAAGTATTGGCAGTTCCTCAGTGGCTGGGAATCATGGCATTGAAGCCTGACTTTGGATGATGTGAGAGGAACAGAAGAGCAGGATTAAGGGATTGAGCTAAATGCACTTGGGTACAGTTTCTGGGAACAACCCAAACAATCGTGTTCTTCTGTGCTCAGCTTGATACAGTGTGAGGCCCAACTTTTCGGACTTGAAAGCCACATGGACTCACAGTTCTTCCTCATCACCAGCACATCTCCACACTCATCCTCGGACGGCAGGAAGATCTCGGGCACCACGATGAGGATCTTGCGTTTCGGCGGGGGGTTGATGTTCCAGGTGCACTCCACATTGGCGGGGTAGTTGCCCGGGTAGTTAGGCGACTCAATATAGCCAGTGTACTCGCCCATCTCGCCCCCACACTCGCGGTCTGCAGCACAGCATGGCGTTGATTAGGCCCCGAGCAGTGCGCGTGTTTAATTGGCAGGAGGCTGGCGGGCTCTGAGGACTTACTCTTGCACTGGGAGACTGAGGTGGCACCATCGAAGTCTGTGGTGGTGTTCCCAGGGCAGGAGATGCAGTAGTTCTGGCGAAATTCAGTCTGGTAGGTGCCCAAAGGGCAGCGGATGCAGCGGTGGACCGTCGTATTGTAATAGTGACCGGGGGAGCACTGAACTGCAAACACACGCACACACATACACACACAGAAGCATGGTAAGTGTATACGATCTGCCTCTCAGTGCCAATAGAGTGCTCTGGCGTGAGCTGATGCGCTTGCCCTGACAGGGACGCACTTACCCCTGGCCTCACAGTCGTGGAAGGAGCTGGCACCCTCCCGTTTGGTGCTCAGGCCGCCCCCGCATGGGAAGCAGAGGGTCCGGCCCGGGTCCGGTTGATAGGTACCCTGCGGACATGGCTGACAGGGTTTGAAGCCGTTGCTGGAGTAGGACCCCATCGGGCACTGACCTGGGATCAGTGGACCAGTGCACCGGGTTGCTCAAGTGGCCAATGAGGAAAAAACCAAGTCTGTCTGCTACTCTTTGAACGACCAGCAGTGAACTCACCTGCACAGGAGGTTATGTTGCGGGCGCCGGCCAGACCATGTCCGTCGCTGCCTGGGCACAGGTCACAGGCCAGCTGGCCCTCCCTCTCCTGGAAGGTGCCTGGTGGACAGAGGACACAGCGCTCCTGCTCGCCGTGGTAGTACGACCCGGCGGGGCATCTAACTGAGGGCAAGAGGCAGGGATACCAGTGAACGCCGGCCAGCACGCCCCATGGCCCCCCCACCCAGCAGGTGGCCCCGCCCCTGGCTGCCCAGTCCAATCATCTCCTTACCACAGCGCCCGTTGTCCTTCTCACGACCCGGGCCACAGTTCTCTTGGCGCTCGGGCGGCTGCGGCAGCTTCTGGGCCACCTCATACTCCAGGCCCGCCATGCGTAGCAGGAAGCGCTCCTGGTTGATGGACTTCTTGAGGGCCTTGATGTAGGTCTTAACCTGCTTCTCCATGCGCTGCCTCAGGCAGCTCAGGTTGCAGCTACCTGGAGTAGGGGGGGGGGTGGATGGGTTGCACATTCCTCAATCATGACTCACAAGTGGGTCTATATTCTATTATCTATATTGCTATTTTAGGAAATATTTTAATATGAACTGAGTGTATGTGTGTGTGGATGTTAGTCTGAAGGATGCCTGCAGGCGTGTGAATATCAGAAAATGTGGTGTGGCCGGCTGTGATGTCACTTGTCTGATGTTTGATGTCATGCCGCTACGAATCGCTCCCCCTGCCTCCCCAATAGATGGAGAAGGCAGGGCTCCCATGCGCGGCAGTCATTTAACCCGGCTTACCTGTGCTGTCTCCTGGCTTGACCTCAGCCTCCAGCTCCAGTGTGATGCGAGTCACCTCCTTGCCACTGGGGTTACGGGCGCGCCGGCCCTTGGCTTTCTTGGAGGAGTCACACTTGAGGTTGACAAAGGTGACCAGGCAGTTACTGCAGGGCTGCCCGCTCCCTGTGGAGGTACAGTGTGGCATCGGTGAGGGGGCAGATCATACCCGTTAACGTGCAGTGTTTTGGTGGGGGTACTGGCGACACCTCGGGAGAAGCTCACCTGGACCCAGCGCGCGCCCCCCCTCATCTGCTCGACCTCTGAGTTTGGGGTGCAGGTGGCACTTTGCATCTTTGATCCTGAAGGAGGCAGTCTGCTTCACCGGGGGGGGCAGAGTCTCTGTAGACAGGCCCAGCGATGCAGGCATTGGTACTCAATAGGTCAGAGTCATTACAGATAGACGTGTGATGTGTGTGTTGGGGTGTGACTATGAGGGTTGAGATTGATTGGAAAGTCACTGCTTCAGATGGGTTGATCATATCACGTTTGGACTCTTCAGCAAGAACCTCGGCCCTGAAAACTGCCTGAGGGACCCTGGATAAGTGGCTGCCTCTGTGTTCAGACCCCGAGCTTCACTCTCACCTCTGTAAGTTTGCCTCATAGGAAAGCAAAACGGCATATGCAAAATTAAAGCACTCCTGTGTACTTTGACATCTGGCCAAATAAATTATAAAAATTCTGATTGGACAGCTCAGACCATTTGTTCTTATTGGGTGACACTGCATTGGCTGTTTTGCATAGACTTCCTGTCCTAGCTGCATACTTACAGAAAACTCAGACACCATAAAGACCAGAGGAGGAAAAATCCACACCAGGGTTTTGTTTCAGCCAACCAGTTGAGTACTTTTTGACTTTGAATATTTATGCTTAACTGGTTTGTTGAAACAAAATCTTGGTCTGGATTTTACGGTCTGAAGCCAAACTCTCCACCAGATAAAGACCAGTTCCTACTGGTTCAGTTATTTGAAGACCATTCTGGTCAGTCTACTCAGCTAGCAGCTGATGTGGTGTGACATCGCCCTCTGGGGTGCAGACCTCCCCGCTTACCCCCAGGAGCCAGTCGTGAAGTACACCTCGTCAAAAACAATGTCATTACATGATAAGCATGATAAACTTGGGGAGGGAAATCTGTGAGTGATACAAAAGTGGTGACCCAGCGGGCCTTAAGGCACCGAGAATGGGCCGACACCGTCACGGTGAACGTGGCCCGGGAGCGGTACCAGTACCGGTGCAGGTGGGGCCGCCGCCGCTGTCGATCTTGCCAGGGGCCTTGCCACGAACCGCGGGGATCCCACAGCTCACACTGTAGCTGCTGTCGGACTCTGTAATGCGAACAGGAGCTCAGCGCCAGCAGGGGGCGCCTACGAGTGGAACGGCGATGCGGCGCTCGCTCGCCAAGAGGCAGGCCATCCCACCTGCCAGGTAGTGAGCTTTGGAGGCGCAGGACAGGAAGCAGCTCTCCTTCTTTCCAGCTTTGCTGCACGTCAGCGTCGCCTTAGAGGACAGCAAGCTGGAGACGCACTTCACCTGCTCTGGATCGCACGCGCACACGCACACACAAACACACGCAGGCAGCCAGGGTCAGCCCCATGCAACACTAACTGTAACGGAAGTCATTACAAGATGCAGTTTGCTATAGTCAATCCGCTCATCGGTTAATCATTGGAAAGGCCAGAAGCGCCAGGGTCTGTGGGCTGCGGACGCCCACTCTGGCCACGAAGGGTCGCTGACATACCCACGCAGTCCTTTTTGTTCCAATGCAGCTTGTATCCGGGGGGGCAGGTACACTCATAGCTGCCCAGCGTGTTGATGCAGCCGAATTTACAGCCGCCGCGGTTGATACTGCACTCGTCGATATCTGCGGACACACACACACGCGGTTTGTCGCACCCCCTTCATGCGCTCCACAGCCCAATGACCTGAAATGTCTCACATTTCCTGCCATATTTACTTGTCACCAGGCGTAATTAATTAAATCAGATGCCAGCCAAACCTGCGTGAAGGGGAGAACACGCGGCGCCAGCGGCAGCTGAGCAGCCCTCCCCCGCCACACCTCCCAGCATGCACCTGAGCAGACAGACAGCCACATGGGGCTGGAGCACAAGGCCAGCCCGATAATGCAGAGCAGGGACCATCTGTTCCATCCAGCGGGACCCCAGATTCATTCAGAGGCTCGCCGAATGGTGCGCCGATCACTCACAACCTGGACACGTCCAGAATGAGCCGGTCAGCAGATAATACTGCATGTGATGGACGCCGTGGGTTTAAGTAAATATTTAAAAGCTCAAAATGGGGGGGGCTGCAGAGTTTCCCAGGGAGGTCAAGTAACCCCCGTCGGCTGAAGCGTCACGGGCGAGACGGATGTGTGTTTTTGCTTTTGGGGCCGACGGAGGGCTTGAGGTCTCAGGGACACATGATACAGCCACACCGCACTTCCTCTCTGCTGGGCCACGCGGCTCGCGGGCCAGAGGGCGGGACTCGGGGAACGGGCTAAATTACATGGCTTTTCAACACGGCACCAAACCGCATAACCACACTCAAACCAGATGGGACAGAGCAGGAGCCAGAGAGAAAATAACTTAATGAGAGCAGGGCTGAGGGTGCCCTGAGTCGCCGGACTGGGTGCCAGTCCGCTGCCTCCTCCCACATTCCTCCGCAAAGCCCCACGACACGCCGGGCTGCCTTTTCCTCATTTAAGCCATATTAGTCTGACTGGTGTTCTGCACCTTCCAGAGTTCTGCACTTACGAAAGCGTGTTTTTACAGGCTGAGAGATGAGAAGCTGCCCTCCGGGGCACGCAGAAGACAGCCCCCCCCCCCCCGTCTTTCAGCTGAGGTTCCATCAAGGAGCCCCGGGGTGGTGTGTCTGAAGCCTTGCTGACACGTCCCGTCCTTTTGTGGGCAGGCTCATTAATCTCTGCAAGGGGGTGG
>JABFDZ020000042.1:473494-492165 GCA_019775955.2 Pollimyrus isidori
CCCCCCCCCCCCCCCCCCCCCCCCCCCCCCCCCCCCCCCACGGCAAGAGCCCCAAGGACAGGGATGACTTGGGCAGGAATACTGAGGGCAAGAATGACCAGGGCAGGAAGGACTAGGGCAGAAAGAGGAGAGCTCACTGCTCAATATACCACTCCAACCAGACCATCAGGCCAGTGACCCTGGGGGTCAGGATCTCACATCCCCAGCGTCCCCAAGCACTGGGCTACATGGAGGCAAAATGACTTGATTTACAGAGACAATTAAAAGGCAGTGACAGCAGGTGCCATATAATTATGGACCGTCGGGATAACAGAAGGAAGGAGTAAGCAGCCTTGGGCTCCACTGGAGAGAGGCCATGGATTCCCAGGCCCAGGAACAGCACCATCAAAGCCATTCAGTCACTCTCATCAACAAGTTACACTGCTCTGATTCACGCGGCTGGGCAGAGAGACACTATCCCTGTCCCTCACGTGCAGCTGCACCACCCTCACCTCAGCCAGCCAGGTGTGAGAAAGACTCAGGCTGAATCAGAGTAGCAGCAGGCCGGCTCACCTCCGCAGTGCGCCAGGCCGTACAGGACATAGCCCCGATGGCAGAAGCACTGGAAGCTCCCGGGGGAGTTGACACAGGAATGATCGCAGGCTCGGTCGAAGGAACACTCATCGATATCTGTGGAATAAAGCAAGACAAACCCCAGAAAGGCAAATGACCTTCACACCCAAGTAAGAATCTTAATCCTGTTCTCATGAATCTCTTTAAATGAATACAATATGAGTATACTGGCCAGTGCTACACTTTGAGGTAAATCCATGTATGATCTATGGGTGGGCGGACAAAAGGATTCACAGAAGGAGCTGGTAGGGCCACCGAGGTGATGTGGGCCAGGGCTAAGAAGTCCCGCTTCATGAAGATGATCGTATTAAATATCACTATGAGGATCATCTCCTTATGGATGATTACCCTCTGTATTTATTTATAGTCATCAAGTTCTGGGGGCATATTCCATCCATCAGCAGACTGATTTGTGTTGTATTCACGTAGAGCTGCCTTTGCCTTTTTTGGCTGTGGTACTGTCTTTTGATGACTACCCCTAACCTTATCCTGTGATGACTAACACTGACCTTATCTTATGATAACTAACCTTAACCTTATCCTGTGATGACTAACCCTAACCTTATCGTACGATGGCTGTGGATCCGAGCCCTGGCTGCACGTACACACACAAATCCTTTTATCAAATGACCCATTTCCCACTTGCCTGGCTGCAATGAGCACACGCTAGTTGGAGGCAGCAGACAGAGTGTTCTTGAGTTGCAGTCAAAAGACAATGTTTAAAGGCCCTCAGGCTGCTTACTACAGAGGGATGATGCACACTAAAGCACTCGGCATTGGGGAGGATTCTTTAACACAGTCATACTGCTCGTTCTTTTCGCTTGGGGTTCCCCAAGGCTCTGTTTCCAGCACCATCCAAATTCACTCCAGTCTCAGCCTAGGTTTTCTCAGCACTTCAGCATTAATGACAGAGATAATATCCCTCAGACACCTTCTGCCGAATGTATCCCCACTATCTTGAGCTCCAATTTCAGATTATAATACAGCTCTCCTGTTCCCCTCTCATGGTTTATATCCTTAACCTCCAATGTCAGCCACAAATACAGTCAAAAGGTTGCTGTACATCAATAAATATATGTTTCATTTTCTATCCTTCTGTCACCTAATATTCACACATATTCTCTGTTCCCTTTATGAGCAGAATGTACACCACATTTTTTAGTCGTTTTTTAATCCTTTCCTTCAGAAATGCAATATAATGTTGGTGAGGAAAATTTTCTAAGTGTGCCCTGTACTTGAAAAGTGGTATGGAAATGGAATAGTGAATGGATGGATGGATTTTATGGGTTCACTAAATAAACCCATATTTTCCACCTAAGAAGATGCCCAACTCCTTTTTACACTTAACATCTCACTTCTTCCTGTGGTCCTTCCGACATCCTGAGCTCTTTATTAACTGCCAGGCCACAATCTGCATTCTTGAAATAGTCCTCCTCATCCTCAGTGGACTTTATTGTCCACCTGCCCCAGTTCACACCTATTACTCGGTGGACACCACACTCCAATTCACCCTATTGTACCAGTGTGTTTGATTTTGTATATGAAAAAAATCCATTAGCTCATGGTTTTGCTACAAAACTTCCACATCAGGATTTTTTTTTCAAATAGTTTCCTATACAGTAAAACTGCAAGCCTAGTAAGTCATCCAGGATCTAAGTAAGTGAATAATAACAACCTCCACATCGCTTCTAAGCCCACATTCGCACCGTAATTAGAGATCACACCCTAAATGTGTGGCTCCCTTTTACTCCTATGTATAATTTCTTAAACAAGAGCTGAACTCCACAATTTAGTGAGACAGAAATATCTTTATTTCTCCTCGTTGAGCTTTCCAGGGCTTGTGAGACATGAATTAGTGCTTGGCGAGTGGAAACCTGAGGGGTCGCGTTTGACACACGGCGCTTAGCATGGGGGCTATTTCACTTCATGTCTGAGGTTTTCCTGGATGGAACAAAAACAAGCGTTCCTTATTTCTAGATATTTCTGCCCAGACACCAACATGAGGTGCCTTATGGCCAGTGGTCAGACAGTCCTCAAAGGAAATGGGGGCTGAACCAGGGGTAGATTAGAATGCTCTGCTAATGTACAGAAGGTCACTGGTTCAAATCCCAAGGTCACCTGAGTGATTCTGAACCTATTTCTAACCTTGTATTTATTTCCAAAATCTTAGAAAAAGCAGCTCTCTGTTCTTGTAAAAGAACATTAATGAAGTGTTTAGACTAAATCACAGCAGTGAAACTGCACTAGTGAGAGTCATGAAAGACCTGCTTATGGCTGCTGATGATTGGTGCATTTCCCTGTTGGTTCCACCGGATCTAAGTGCAGCATTTGATACTGTTGACCATGAAACTTTACTAGTAAGGCTAGAGTTTTTGCTTGAAGTTAAAGGGCAGGCACTGTCCTGGTTCCGCTCATAAATAACTGACTGTAACAATGAACAATGAATCCTCTGATTCCATGAGAGTGAGGTATGGTGTCCCACAAGGTTCTGTCCTGGGCCTGGTACTATTCAACTTGTGCATGCTGCCCCTTAGTGATATTATTAGGAAACATAGTGTGTGTTTTCATTATTATACAGCCCACACTAAGCTGTACATATCTGTTGAAAGAGATGAGTTAATTGCCTCAGTTGTCAAAGACTGAGTGATGTTTGGCTGAAGTTAGGAGCTGGGTGGCCAGTAGCTTCCTTATGTTAAATCCTGACAGAACATTGGTGTTACTACTTGGCCCAAGGACCAGCTCAATGGCCTTTTAAAGCTCAATGGCCTATTCAATATAAGCACAGGGGTTAAAAGCTTTGGTGTCACTATTGACTCAGCCTTGTCTCTGGATGCTCACACAAATAACACAGTCAGAACAGCTTCCTTCCATCTGAGGAATATTGCAAAATTTCAAACAATGCTCTCTTCAGGATGCAGAGAACCTAATACACGCCTTTGAGACTTTTGCAAAGGACTATTGCAACACCCTGTTGGTTGGGTGTTCCTCTGCATAAACAAGCTCCAGGGCAGAATGCTGCAGCATGAGTCCTATCGAGGAAACACGTGCATATCCATCCTGCACTGGTGTCACCGCACTGGCTTCCGGTTAGGTCTCGTATTGACCACAAGGCGCTATTGTTTACCTACAGCGCTCACAGAAAGTCTTGGGACGCTTGCTTAATTCTGTAAAAATGTTGCCAATTTATTGGTTTCATAACAATAATACATAGACAAACAATGTTTACCATATCTGCACATTTATTTACTTTTTATTGTCCGTTTTTTTGACTGACTCATTAAGTTCTGTTCTTCCCATTTTGCTATTGATTGCTATTGTAGTCATTGGCTCCCAAAGGGACACTAAACACAATTCTTTGGTGTTTTATGTTGTTACAAATGTGTTACTAATTAAAAAGCACCCAATGAAGCTGCTTGTCAATTAAGTTTTTAACTCAGAACAGCCCTTTTAGAACTACAATTTGGGTTTAAATGTATTACTACTTAAAATGAATGTTTTGCTTAATACTACTGGTTGTTTCTAATGTGAAATATATTTTTCTAAAGAAATTAAGAAAAACAAAATGATTTGCAAATCATATAAACCCATATCTAACTGAAAATACTACAAAAACAACATATCAAGTGTTAAAATAAGAAATTTTATTGTTTTACAACAAATATATGTTCGATTTAATTTGATGCCAGCAACATTACGATAAAGTTGGGACAGGGGCATGTTTACCACTGTGTTGCATCACCTCTTGTTTTAACAACACTCTGCAAACATTTGGCACCTAAGGAGTCCAGTTGCTGGAGTTTTGAAAGTGAAATGTTGTCTTATTGTTGCCTGATATAGGATTTCAGCTGCTCAACATTTCGGGTCTCCTTTGTCGTATTTTTCATTTCACAATATGCTCCAAAATTTTCGTTTCATGATGCGCCAATTTTTTTGTGCCATAATAGCCCGGAGGGCTCAGCATCCATTATTTTCAAAAGAATTTGAAATTTTGATTCGTCAGAGCACAGGGCAGTTTTCCGTTTTGCCTCAGTCCATCTTAAATGAGCTCAGGCCCAGAGAAGATTTCTCTGGATTCTCTGAATCTTTTCAGGATACTATGTGCCATAGATGATGAAATGTGCAACATTATGTTGAGGAATATTGTTCTTAAATTGCTTTAGTATTTGCCCACTCAGTCTATCACTGAATGGTGAACCCATCTTCACTGCACAGAGACTCGGCCCCTCTGATAGGCTCTTCTTATACACAATCATCTTACTGACCTGTTGCAAATTAACCAAAATACTTGTGAGATATTCAACCAGCTACTTTGTTTCAGCACAACACAGCTTTTCCAATGTTTTTTTGCCCCTCTCCCAACTTTTCCAGTGTTTTGTTGCCCCTCTCCCAACTTTTCTGAGACGTGTTGCTGGCATCAAATTCAAAAGACCATGTATTTGTCATAAAACAATAAAATTTCTCAGTTTCAACACATGTTGTCTTTGTTCTGTTGTCAATTAAATTTGGGTTTTTATGATTTGCAAATCATTGATTTCTGTTCTTATTTACATTTTACTTAGAGACACCACTTTTTTGGAAACAGGGTTGTAAGTCAAAGCTAAAAATGTACATAATTAGCATATGGTGACAATGCTGAGAGCTAGATAGCAAGTTCTCACCCTCATCTAGGGTTAAATAGAGTAGAGAATTTGTTGGGGATGAACTGGCCCCCTGTGCTGCTGGAGTGCCAGTGCTCAGGCTGGTGCTGAGGGATTCCTTGTGCCTGCCCCCCCCCAGTGCTGTCACTCTGGTTTCCCATGTCTCCCTAGCTTTGACCAGAGTAAATGTTGGGAAAATGCACCATGTAAAATGCTCTATATAAATAGATGGAATTGAATTGAACCACTGGGTTTAATTGTATGTCACTTTGGATGGAAAAAGTGTCTGTTAAATATACAAGCAAGTTCCTGGACGTGACCTGATATGGCCACCAGGGGGCAGGACCCACACAATGCCCGAATCCACTTTATAGTAGTGAGTGTCACTGGTTCGCTTATTCACTGCAGCAGACCTCTGCATCTGTAAGCCACCTCCGTAGCTTGAGGTTGCAAAAACTGCATCAGTGCAGTCCAGCTTTTGGTCGAATTCTGACAGCAGAACGCGGAAGCGGGAACCAGCAACAGACTGTAAGGGTCGGCGTTTGGCCCTTGGGGTGCTGCAGGTGTGCCGGGCAGGGGCCCCTGTACGTGCGAGACGCCATGGGGGCTCTGGTAGCAGCAAGAGCACCCCCCCCCCGGAGTAGCCAGTGGCCCATCAGTACATCTCATCCGGCTACTCTGCACGGTGCCGATAAGACGTCAGCACCTTCTGCCGACCCAGACCGTCACTTGAGCCCATTCCTTTTAGTAACCCACCTCAGGGGCCGCAGCCAGGTCACGGTCAGGCGCTGGGGACTGGGGCCGCTGTTTACACAGTGCGAATAAACAAAACTGCAGCTTTATCTAGGTGCCCCTCCCCTCCATTTCAGAGGAAGAGGCTCGATCTGATAAATATGGGGAGTGGGGGTTGGGCGGGGCAGCACAGAGACGCCCATGCGCTCTTCCATGGGCTGGACCACTCCTCATTTGACATAGCAGCCCTGATGGCTGGACTCCCTGTAACCACAGGGACACAGACGTACAGGAAGGGGCAGCGATGCATCTCCCGCTCCCCAGTGCCCTGGCTTGCATGCCTGAATGCCAGAGGGAGCCGGGGTGACAGGCCCGGTCCATGCTCCTGGCTTCCAACTGTGTGGGTAATTATTTGCCCCCATACATGACAAGGTTTCTTTTTCCCCTGAGACGCCAACCAACAACAGCCAGCACAAGGATTTGGGTGCTGGAATGGGGGATTTTATTAAAGCACTTCTCATTAACAGACGTGGGGCCCAAAGCTCCTGAAATAGCAACTTTGGATATTACCCAAGACTGACAGATAAGTGGCTCATGGCTTGTGGCCACCAATCATGGGGGTAGCAGAACAAGCTGTCTTATGCAAAGCTGAACAAATTAGACATTCACTCCACACTCTGCTGGAGCCAGGATACTCTGCCCCTCCCTACTCCCAGTGGAAGGTCACCAGCCCTCCAGGCCTCTGCTGGGCCCCCCTTAGCAAAGTCAAAGGTCAAATGGATCACCCTGCAGCTCGCGTGAAAGGCGGTAGACATACAGACATGCCAAACTGCGATAGGGTGGGCTTACCCTGGCAGCTCCTCTCATTGGTCAGCAGCTTGTAGCCTTTCTTGCAGCTGCACTCGAAGCTGCCCACCGTGTTGCGGCATACATGGTCACACCCTCCATTGTTCAGCCGGCACTCGTCGATATCTGCATTTTGGGCAACAGGAGAAAGGCGGCTGAGTCGCACTGCATTATGGGACACTGGCAATCTCTTGTGCAGAGAGGCCCATACACACAGCCGTGGGTAGGAGGTGAAGATGGGGGTCTTTTGAAGCTGCAGTTCAAGCCAGGATCAGCAATACATGGAGTGTTTGGGCTGACAGGAAATAATAAATATCTGTACCCCTCCAAAAAAATACATCCAGAGCAGCCTTCATCCACCTACGAGGACAAGCCCGCCCGCAGACAGTGTGCGTGCATCTGTCCCGCGCATGTAAGGCCCGGCCCGATGCCATGAGGCTGGCTCCTCACCACCCCGGGAGTTTCTGCTCCGCCGCCCCCATCAACCGGCCGATCCGTCACCGGGACACGGCTTTGATTTGGCGGTGCTGACGGCTAACGTGTCCCTGGGTTTCATTAAGCTGGAAACGCCATTGTAAACGAGCCCAGGCTCTCAGAAGAGCTCATCTGTTTAAAATAAATACATAAAAAGCGGAATAAAATAATAGGGCCCCCCCTCGAGCTGGACGGCCCTCGCCAGAGCCTGTTTTCTCGTGCCAGCCCCGTCTAAAACTGTTTCCTAATAAAGGGAAGTTTATCTAAATGCTGGGCGCTAATCCCCGTCCCCAGCTGGCCCCCCAGCTCAGGCGTGCCCCTCCCCCTAGCCAGGCCGGCTCGGCCCATGTTCCTGTTTGTGCTCTCCGTCTTTGTGCTGTTTATGGCTGGGACTCCGTGGTGGTCACAAATGAAGGCATCCTTCCGTTAGCCAAAACAACTTGGCTACAAACATCTGTGTTATTTTAAAAGGGTGGCGTTTGCGAAGCAGTGTGGTTTAGTTATAGTGGGATTGCTAGAAGGGCTTGGGGGTGAGTAGCACTCAAGCCCCACACCTGCAGGGTTCCAGGCTCACGGTTCCTCTGTTCTGTGCAGTGTGCATGTTCACTGTGTCACATGGGCTTCCTCCCGGGGTCCAAAGACATGCAGGGAGATGTACTGGCAACTCGGACTGATCAAGATGTAAGACTAAATTTGCATATACCCTGTGATGGACTGGCATCCTGTCCCGGGTGTACCCCAGCCTTGTGTTGCCTGGGAGAGGCCGCAGGCCCCCTGTGAAGATGGATGGATGAATGGATGGATAGTAAATAAGAAAGTAAATAATTGAAGAAGGCCTTAGGGCTGGGATGAAAATGGATGGATTGAGGCTCTTAGGGCGGAGGCACGGCACCTTTGCAGGTCTTTCGGTCAGGCTGCAGGATGAAGCCAACGGGACAGCTGCAGCGAACCCCTGTGGTGGCATCATGACATGTACTGTCACATCCGCCATTGTTTACTGCACAGGTTTCTGTGGAAAGAAAGGGCAGACTGAGGGAGACAGCATATATAGCAGAGTTAGACAGGGGGTACACATGCAGCACAGTCAAGGATATGGTACACACGCAGCACAGCCTAGGAGATGGTACACACACAACACAGTCAAGGAGATGATACACACGCAGCACAGTCAGGGACATGGTACATGCATACAGCACAGTCCGACAGAATGTACACACACCACAACCAGGGAGACAGTACACAAACAGCACAGTCAAGGAGATGGAAAACACACAGCACAGTTAGACAGACAGTACAGTGCACACACGCACAGCATAGTCAGGGAGATGGTACACTCACACCAGACAGTCAGACAGACGGTACACACATAGAATAATCAGAGAGATGATACATACACAGCACTGCCAAGGAGATGGTACACACACAACACAGCACAGTCATGGAGATGGTACACACACAACACAGCACAGTCATGGAGATGGTACATACACACTGCACAGTCAGGAAAACAGTACACACACAACACAGTCAGAAAGAGGGTACACACACAGAGTAGTCAGGGAGACGATATGCTCACAGCACAGTCATGGAGACAGGAAATACACAGCACACTTAGGGAGAAGGTACACACATAGCACAGTCAGAGAGACAGTACACACACACAGCACGGTCAGGGAGACGGTAAACAGACAGCACAGCTCAGTCAAGGAGATGGTACACACACAGCACAGTCAGGGAGATGGTACACACACAGCTCAGTCAAGGAGATGGTACACACACACAAAGCATTGTTATTGTCTGGTAAGTGGTATTAGTTAAGCTGTTTAAATCAATAAAAACAGAGTTGAAAAGAGAGGAACACCCCTGCACATTTGGTTTGAAGGTGGTGCAGACAGCCCCCCCCCCACCACACAGTGCTGCCATGGTAATGTGCTAATAAATAATGTCACACACGTTCTCACTCCGTCTGACACATGATGCCCTCCGTTTGCCCCCCTTCTGCGGAGTGACCGGTGGCTGGTTCCACTTTCTGTAAGAGTGAAACTGCCCCCTATTTCAGCGGAACCACCCGGAAAACCAACTTGTCCTCTAGAACCACAGAGGACTCTGCGGAAGCCCTACAGTGTGGAGGACACGATGCCTGGGAGCTGCCTGGGACTCTGAAAGCATTTGTCTAGACACGGGTCAGAGCCAAGGACAGAGAGGGTTTGGACTGACAGGTGGGGAGGAGGAGCCATGTGGGCCTCCAACTCACACCCTCCCGATATATTTTGAGAGTGGAGCCTCCCAAAGTGTCCATTCCCTCCGATTTCCCTATCGACCACGAATTCGACTACCTTTGGGACCCTGAGGATTTGTTTGGTTGGATAGGATCTGAAACCCCCAATCTGGTCAAGGCGTATGTCTGTCATTAGCAGGATCCGGGCACCCCTGTGCTGAAACTGTGACAACCCCCCGACTCAGGTGACTGAGCAGCACATGCAGTTTATCCAAATGACACCCAGCGGGATGCAGCGCAGTCACAGCACGCCTGCAACGATGTCACCGCACTGAGAGCAAGACGGGCATCAGGCCTCTTTATGTTATTTACAGCTTCAAAGAAACACAGCCAGCCTAAAGGGGGCAGCAGCCCCAAAAGAGCGGGCTGGGTGGGACCACCAGCATGCTCCCCCCACCCAGAAAGCAGCACTGCACTTTCTAGAACAAGGTTCCCCAGTTCCGGTCCTTGTGGGCCAGAATCCAACACGGTTTACTCATTTCCCTGCTCAACCACACCATAATCAGCTAATTACCATTTTTAGTAGGCGTGTTTAAACAGAGAAACCTGCAAACTGTGTTGGATTCTGGCCTGCAAGGACCAGAATTGGGGAACCCTGTTCAAAAAGCTGATGGGAGGAGTTTTGCCAATATCCACTGGCAGGAAATGTAGCCTTTGGACTATAAGGCTGAGATCTATGCTGGACGAGCCACCAGATCTCAGCATCCGTACATATCAGCAGCCTTTGGGTTTCGGAGTCAGTAGGCAGAGTGTAAGGGTGAAGCACGTAAACAGCGTACAGAGAGCTGTAAAAAGCAGGTTTAGCATGCCAGTATGCGTCACACCGGATCCCGGCTCTGACATCATCCCTGCATGTGCAGTGCACGTCTCAGTCATCACGACCTTGTGCTAAGAAAGGTCACGTGGCAGCGGAGCCAGGGGTGACGGCCTGCGGGATTCGCCCCCGTGCTTGGGACGCGCCTCACGCTCAGCAGAGCGGAGCTATTAGCTCACGACCCGCAGCGGCCACACAAACGAAACCCGGGTTAGGAAACGGCGACAGCACATCCCGCCCTAAAAGGAAACCTGCCCCCAAAGTGCTCCTGCTCCTGTGTTTTCAATCCTCTTGCTCGTGAATCTGAAAAAAAAAACACACACACACACTCCATGTTTCATAAGTGTGGGGATAGGCCTTGTGGGGACAGGCTGAAAGCTCTGGTATCAGACATTAAGAGGATAATGCACCACCATTGATACCCCCAACTGATACCCTCACTACTGACACACACGCCCATTGACACACCCCCAAAACCCAGTCCTAATGACACCCCACAAACACACCTCGCTGATACACCCCCATTAACACACCCCCAAAACGCACTCTTAATGACACGCCCCCACAAACACACGCCCTACCAATACACCCATAAAAGCACACTTCTGTTGACACACCCCACTGATACACACCCCCAATAATCCATCCCAACTGACACACCCATCATGAAACGCCCCCAAAAACACACCCCAACTGACACACCCAATACTGATGGATAGCCCCAGTCACACAGTCCCACTGATACACCTCCATTTAAAAACCCCAAATGACCCCCCCCACCCCCAACACGCACACACACACCTTGCTTTTACTATAAGAAAAGAGAGGTGGTGTCAGAGAGAGGACCCCTGCTGGAAAGAAAAGGCCACTGCATCCCAGGGGTTACCGTGGCAACCCCTGATAAAGAATACACCCAAGCCAGAGGAGCAGAAATATTTACCATTGGGTACGAGATGAGGCATGGCCAGCAGCTGCACAGTCCTTTCCCCTGCGCACACACAGTGTAAAAACACACTTTAGTGCGTACAATTCACAGTGACCCCAAGACACAGGTGGAGGTAGCATCTGCAACTACAGGACGCCTGAAGACACGTCATAGAGCAGGGCAAGAGGGACCAAGCTGCCACACGTTTAATGCCCTGTCTTCCAGTGGTTTGACATTCCCTGCATCCCCAGGGGTTAGCTGTGCTGTATGTGTATAGGATCGGCCAGAAATGTGAGCACACACAACTGGACACATGGATGCACATGCACATGATACACGTGAGCACACACACACACGCACACAGGCACATGAACACAGGCACACAAGAGTACATGTGAGCACACAGGCACATGTACATAGGTGCAAAAACACAGGACCACACACACACACACACACACACACACACACACACACACACACACACACACACAGGCAATGTCTCTTGGACCCGGAAAGCAGGGGCTCAGGGCAGGTGGGGAAGCAGATTATACATATGGTGCATCACACAGCCACAAAGCAGCAGAGCTTAGGGGACAGCAGAGAGGGGGGGTAGGGAGAGGAGCCCGTGGGGGGGTGGTGACAGTCCTATCTGAGAACAGGGCAGCATTCACGTGCCACTGGTTTGATGTGGGGGGGCAGGGCCTCGGCCTTCGTCTACTCCGGACAGACTTTTCCTCAGAAAGTTCTGGATTTTCCCCCAAACCATCTGAGCAGCAGGTGGTGAGGTGGGTGGGGGTATAACAGGCTGCAGGGAATCACATGACCGTGTCTGCAGGTGGATGAAGGTCTCTGCTATCTCGCGGCAGGTTTCACCTTTACACAGATAAGCTAACCTTCCCTTTCTAACCCTTTGCCCAGTCACTGTGGAAACAAACTCAGGAGTACACAGCTACTGTAGAACCTGAGGAGCAGCACATTGGCCCCGTCTCGTATGAGACACACACACACACAAACACACAGCAAAGCCATTATCTCCTGACAGTCTATGTGTGCATGTGTGGATGTCTGTGAGTTTTTGGTAATTATTACCTTATGGGGTTTCCCCACAATATGATAAAAAAATAAACCTTGTGGGACATTTTTGCAGTTCCTATGAAGATGACCTGAATTTTATAAAAACCTGTGAAAGTAATCGCGAGAGGTAGGGAGCAAGCGTGCACTAATACAGCACGCTGCTGCACCCTCCACACAACAAACCACCTCAGGGGTGACAACCCGAGTGCAGCTGTGAGACGGGCGATATCTCAGCACCACGCTAGTCCAAAAGGACCAGAGTGAATTTTTTCCAGTGGCTGCAGTGCCATTCCTGCCACCAACCCCCAAATTTTCCCTGGAAGTTGGCGGACGGGCTGGAAGTAGATTAACTTCATACCCAGGACAAAGCAATTGCAGGTTAAGGGACTTGCTCAAGGGCCCAAAGGAGTACAATCACTCCTGGCATTCACAGGATTTGAACCAACAACCTTCAGATTGTCAGCACACACTCCCTAGCCTCAGAGGCACTCAACCTAACAATGTAATGCGATCAAAGAACTAAAAATGCCAGAAGTCTTTTGTTTTATTTGGCTACTTAAGGTTAGCGCTGGGTAGGGGTTAAGGGTGTCATAGTTGGAAATAGGAACACAGTGGTACCTCAGTTCTCAAACTCATTAGAACTCAAATTTCTTAAAAGTCGAACCAACCAGTTAGAAAAAAATTACCTAGAACTTGATCTGAATGCCAGAAGTCGAACCGTGAACGCCAACCTAAGATAACTTGTACGCGCGGGGAAATGAGTTACGCGGCACATCTCTCAGCAGAAACAAAGGGTAAAGCTTCATTCTCAGTCTCACATTCGCTGTGATAGCATCGTTTGTTGGTGATGGTGCTTTTTTATTGAAAATTCCGGTTCAGGTAATACACTGTACTTTATATCATTTCGGTAGCCATTGCTCACCAAAAAATTATGCAATAGTTGTGCAAATGTTACAACCTAAATCTTTGCGATTTATGAACAGATGAACAAATACAGAGTAATAATAAAAATAAACAATGGACCCCATGGCATAGTGTAGTGTTGGCGCAGTGTTGGGGGGCATGGCTTGAGGTTGTCACGATCTGCCAAGCCGAGACCAAGCAGGGGAAACACGGGGTTTAATTGACAACAGGAAGAACACCACAATGAAGTTACAATGACCGGACTGGTGAAACAAACTGAGACGCAGACTAAATACAGAGAACTAATGACAACAACCAGAAACAGCTAATCACACAGGGATTCCACACGAGGGCATGGCACATGGAAGTAGTGGACAATTGGGGCAGGACAGGGATAGTGTTGGAGTACATTCTTTATTGTTTAGGAACCCATTGCCAAAAAAATGCTCTTCTTCTTTTCTCATGTTCATTCTGTATTTAAATGCTAAAAAACATATTTAGATGTATTTTTTGGGGGGCAGGAACCAATTCATTGGTTTTCCATTATTTCTTATGGGGAAAATTCAGTCAGAACTTTTTTAGGATTTGAACCTGAGTTCTGAATGGATTAAGTTCAAGTTCTGAGGTACCACTGTATATCCAAAGAAATGAATGGAGAGTCCCTACAAATTTAAGATATAAATACGGGGACTGTGAACATGGTCTGTGATGTCTGTGAGTATGTGCCTGATTGCATGTGTGTATGTGTGTCTTGATGACTGCACGTTCAGAGCAGTCTTCCTCTCTGGATGATGCTCATTGTTTTGCTTCATTATCAGGAAATGTACAAACAAGCAGGTCAGTGCCCTGAACGTGGGGAGGGGGTGTCTGTTAGGGAGCAGTGATGGTGTAAACGCCATGTTCAGATGGAGACCAGGTGTGATGCAAACTGCATGTGTTTTACATTTGACTTATACCTGTGTAAAGTCAGCCTCAGTCACCCCAGTCTGGCATTACATGTCTGGAAAACATTAAGGCTGAAACATCTGCAATGGTATGAAATGGCACATGCAACTAAACCAGGAAGCACCACCTAAAATCGAACTAAACCGGGAACCACCACCTAAACCCAAACTAAACCGGGAACCACCACCTAAAACCAAACTAAACCGGGAATCACCACCTAAAACCAAACTAAACCGGGAACAACCACCTAAAACCAAACTAAACCGGGAATCACCACCTAAAACCAAACTAAACCGGGAACAACCACCTAAAACCAAACTAAACCGGGAACAACCACCTAAAACCAAACTAAACCGGGAATCACCACCTAAAACCAAGCTAAACCAGGAACCACCTCCTAAAACCAAACTAAACCAGTAACAAAGTCACTGACAGTTTATCAGTGTGACAGGATCTCTGGGGAGCCTGGATACTGCCCTGAAACGAGGGCTACCTCTCCCGTACCGTGAAACAGGGAAAGAACCCCCCTCCCCCAAAATGTCCCCATAATGTGATAAAACCTGTTATTTTGACTCTGGGGGGACACTGTCTCAGTCCCCACAAGGGGAAACCCAGTTTTATGAACAGGGATAGACATAACTGGTACGCAATCACCTATAAAAAAACGATACGTGTGACAATTGATTGTGGTAACAGTGTAAATGCGTACTTATTCTATGTGCATTTTTGTGCTGATTTGAAAACAAATTATATAATGCATTTTGATCTTTATATGCTAACTCTACTTCATTTGCGGTGTACAGGTTAAAATGCAAGGTATTTTCTTGTCATAGCAGCACAAATGCACATAAAATAAGTACGCATTTGTGGTTTTACACTCAATCGATTGTTGCTCATATTGTTCACTGAGGTGATTGCCTGCTTGTGTAGCAGTTATGTCCTTCCTTGTTTATGAAAATCTGTGACTGCAATCAAAAGTGTTGTATTTTGTTTGGTAACTTATGGTAAAAATTAGGGCTGGGTAAGGATTGAGGTTGTTATAAGGTTGTTCTCAGATGGACGTCATATTGAGAGCTATGTCTGTACGCAGAACAGACCGATCTCAGATCAGTGCACCCTCCCCCCTTCCATGTCAATCTTGCTCCCATCAGGTTTTGGGACCTGTTTGTTTTTTTTTGTGGTTTTATTCACCATTCGTGCTGCTTCAGCCGGTGTGGTTAGACCCCAGCCGCGGGGAGGAGGTAGCGGTCGGCAGGCCTGGTACCAGAGCGACAGGCGTCGAGCTCTGCGGTCTGGATGGCAGGTGGGCACTTGGATTCACCACTGTCCCGCAGTGTGTGTGCATGCCTGAGTAACGACTTGGTAGCATCCGAGCCAGAGATGGCAGCTGGATCTCATCAGAACAGGGTTGAAAGTGGCCAATCACAACGTTTACCCACAATCCTCTTACCGTACTGGCGAATTTGGTTGCTGTCTGTTCTTTTAATACCTCTTAAAAACCTGTACATAGGCCAACAGACTGACTGACTTGACTGACTGACCGATTGACTGATTAACCCACTGATTGGCTGACTGACTGCCTGACTGATTGTTTGATTGATTGCACCCACAGCGCAAAAATTCCTCCCTGATTACTAGAGATGCCAGGGGCCTGTATGCTTGAGGCTGTAAAAGGGGGTAGCTGAATGCAGAGGGGGTGCGACATGGGGGGCCACAGCAAAGCACAACAGCAGCCAGGGCAGCCAAGCAAAAACAGCAGAGAAGAGCAGCAGAAGCCAGAGGACCTGGACCAGAGCCGGGTGGAGCCAGGGACCATTTTCTCTCTTCATCTCAGAAGATGTCGCAGCCTGACCCTTAATGGTTCTTTTTGGCCCTGCATGGCCCTTTATGCATGATTCTGCCTAGTCCTGATTCAATCTATTTCACCCTTCAGGGTCATGCATGGTCTTGCTTTGCCCTGCTTGCCTCAGAAAACCCTCTGAGTTCTCGGTTCAGACACCAGACTCTTAATTCTGGTATCCTAAAATATTTATGCTGGTGTGAAACAGGGTTTCACCCCATGAACATGATTAAAGTGGAATGAAAACATGACAGACTGAAACACAGTGATGGGGGTGGCGGGCACTGAGGGTTCTGTGTATATCAGCCCCCACCCCGAAAACAGCACGCCAGCCCCGCTCCGGACCCCACCTCCCCTCACTCACCCACGCATGTCTTGCCGTCAGAATGCAGGACAAACTTCATGTGGCAGCCGCACCGGGGTCCCTGGTCTGTGTCTTCGCACGTGTGCTGGCAGCCGCCGTTGCCGTAGTTACATGTCACTGACGGGAAAGGAAGGAAGAGTATGAGACTGAAGCTGCGTGTTATTCATTGGGAGGATAATTCAGTTCATCTTTGAGGTGAAAGATACTTTTAATTCAAAACCTTAATAGGGTTCTGCCAACACAGACACAGCAGCAGTCTTTACCAACCCCATTTGTGTGGGGCCCCTGGGTTTTATGTTGTGGCCCCCTGTTGACCACAAACAGTCACTTCACCAAATATTAAATAAACATGTTCCTTATTCAGGAGATGCTGATACAGCATTTTCTGCTAACAAACTAGGCAACTGCCATCTTCTGACTCTACTCACAAGTTATTTATTTAGTCTATTTAGATGAATTTATACTTATTTAGACTTTTTCAGTGGGGGCTCAGATACAGCAAACCGCCCCCACCACACACCTTTAAAATTGGGATAACTTAACTTTAAGTTAAGTTTATGGTGTTTATGAAGCAGAACCATTATGCGATAGGAACACCTTCATCAAAATGTTTATCCTTGTTTGTACATTAGACTTCAAACCTCTCCATCCACTTCTACACCCATATCTGAAAAATCCTGAGACGTTGACACCAGACAAGTTTGCTTGTCCGTGTTTTGCTTCATCTATAAGAGTTGAAAGCCACGATTTGCTATGGATGTGTGAATGTTTCCTAGGTGACAGATCATGCGGGAGTAGACCTCCCTAACTACTCTGCCGTCACCAAAACAAACCTGACTGGACCAAAGGCGGCATTTTTCAGCACAAGGTTAGACCTGAAACATTAGGGGACTTTTGTAATGATTTTCAATACGAAAAAATTAATCACAACTTGGATGGGTATAGTACTAACTACTGTACTCATGAGGGTGAGGGTGAATATTCTGGGATGTATGATGTACAGATCAGGAGGTATAAGGAGCAGCTGGGAGACTGTGCAGCATGTTACTTCAGAAAAACGCCACAGTACCCCAGAATTGAAATCTCTGTGCTGCCCTTCAGATCTGATTCTCACCCAATGCTTATGATCGCTGACCTTATAAAATGAAGTAAACTGTTGTGGCTTTTTTCACCACACAATTTTCCCCACCAAAAATATTACCTCATTGTTCACAATAAAAATTATGTCCTTTAAATTTAAATTCTCATTTACAGCTTTGCAAACCGACCAGACCCAACGCTGTCTTTTTAAAGTGGTCCATTAAGCGAGCGTTGCCTAAGGCCTTCAGGGTCGGGGGTTCGAATCCCACTTCTCAGCCATAGAGCAGTTGTGGAGTTATGCGTAAAGGCGTTTTTAGTCTCGGACAAACGCTATTTTCATATTTCACTGTATATCTGCATATTTTGAAACAACAATAAAGACTGACTCCATTAGTAGAAAAGTACACCTTTTTATGTAGCGCTTAAACTCACAGCGCTCAAACTCACTGCACTCAAACTCACAGCGCTCAGGCTCACAGCGCTCAGCCTCAATGTGCTCAGGCTCACAGCGCTCAGGCTCACAGCGCTCAGCCTCAATGTGCTCAGGCTCACTGCGCTCAGGCTCACAGCGCTCAGGCTCACAGCGCTCAGCCTCAATGTGCTCAGGCTCACTGCGCTCAGGCTCACTGCGCTCAGGCTCACAGCGCTCAGGCTCACTGCGCTCAGGCTCCTTGCGCTCATGCTCACAGCGCGTAAACTCACAGCGCTCAGCCTCAATGCGCTCAGGCTCACAGCGCTCAGGCTCACTGCGCTCAGCCTCAATGCGCTCAGCCTCAATGCGCTCAGGCTCACAGCTCTGAGGCTCACTGTGCTCAGCCTCAATGCGCTCAGTCTCACTGCGCTCAAGCCCACAGCGCTCAGGTTCACAGTGCTCAGGCTCACTGCGCTCAGCCTCAATGCACTCAGGCTCACAGCGCTCAGGCTCACTGTGCTCAGCCTCAATGCGCTCAGTCTCACAGTGCTCAGGCTCAGCGCTCAGGCTCACAGCGCTCAGGCTCACAGCGCTCAGGCTCACAGAGCTCAGGCTCACAGCGCTCAGGCTCACAGAGCTCAGGCTCACTGCGCTCAGGCTCACAGTGCTCAGGCTCACTGCGCTCAGGCTCACGGCGCTCAAGCTCACAGCGCTCAAGCTCACAGCGCTCAGGCT
>JABFDZ020000042.1:522711-533819 GCA_019775955.2 Pollimyrus isidori
CCAACAGGCTGGGGGCCAGCAGACCAGGGGCCAGCACAATGGGGCCAACAGGCTGGGGGCCAGCAGACCAGGGGCCAGCACAATGGGGCCAACAGGCTGGGGGCCAGCAGACCAGGGGCCAGCACAATGGGGCCAACATGCTGGGGGCCAGTACAATGGGGCCAGCAAACCAGGGCCCAACACAATGGGGCCAGCAGACTGGGCCGCCGCACTCAGATCATTAAGGCCGCCAGTTGTGCACCTCCATTGCGTGGCAGAAATAGCCATTTGCGCAGCACATTTATAGAAGCAGGGGAGCCCAGGTAATGTTTTATTTATGACCGGAGGTATGAAAGGCCTCAGTCACATAGGCAAGGCAGAGCAAGGACAGCCTCGGCAAGGGGAGAGCGGGGCCCAGAGCACGGCTTCCATGCACCAGCGCTTTTGACCTTCTGTGTGCCGTAAGGTGAAGGGGTCGCGACCCTGCAGGGTCTACACCAGTGAAAGGAGGCCACAGGAATTAACCCTTCGCGGCTCCTTAGAGGTTCCCAGACCTTCAGACAGGGGCTCACAGGCACGTGTGAGGATAACGTTTTTACACGCGGCATGTAGCTTCACGAGGATTTCAGAAACAGAATCTGTATCCCAGCACACAGGGGTGCAACAAAAACAGCCTGTCTGACTGAGGCAGCGGCGCTTTCGCAGATCGGAGGCTGATCTGCCTGTAATTTTCATCACTGGGCCCTGCTGCAGACTGTGATGCGGTTTTTAAAAGACTAAACTATTATGTTTCAACGTGCGCTCATGTTACAGTGACTTCTGAATCACGGGAAAGTCAGTGTTTATAAAAGAAAAATGTGTGTTGATTAGTGATTTGGGGGGCCATTCTATTCTTGTTGGTCAAATAGATGAAACGGCTTGCTGCCTCGACTTGTTTTACTGGGGATTTTCCATAACTCGTCAAAGTGTTTAAGCACTGAGTCACGGCGGAATTAGACATGGATTACCGCGTTTAGTGTATAAAAGGCACACCTGATCAGCACGGCTCACCCAAAGCATAAGGAATTACTCATTTATATCACAGAAAGCCAAACGATGATCCGTCGACGCCTGTAACTCGCGCCAATTTCCACACTTTCTGTATTTTCATCACTTTTTTTTAAGCTGCAGGATTTGGACTTCAGGACCAGTCGGTTTAAAACCCACAACCTTCTCAGCCCTGTCATTTAAACCTTAGCGCAGAATTAGCTAAAATGCCCATAATCGCCGTAAAACTGCCTGTAATTAACTAGAACGATGAATGTATGCTGCTGGTGAGATGCATGCCGTCATGGGCAGAGAGACGCGTTTCATTGCTGTGCAAATGCAGTGAAGCGGATGATCTTCTCAGTTTCTGAGATAAAGCATTTTGCCTGAATCACTAATGCACATCGAGCTGGCTGGGTCTCCTCTAACCCTAACCTCACAGACATTCCTTAAATCTACTCATCATTTTATTGTAAATTGACAATAATACCATTATCTACACCTAACTGATCACATTATCTCTGCACTTCTTTTTAATACTCTTAAACAAAACAGAAATACATTAAAAAGGCTTCTAACATGCACAGATATTATTATATTACAGCTTTTTTGTAGCCTCTTAATTGGTCCACTTTTATTCAAGCATATAGCAGCCAAACTAAGCATTTTAGGACTCGCTTTGTGCAGTGGCAACACAGGGGTTAAAAGAGACGCTTCGTGGATAATGGGGAACTACATGGGCTGGTTAAAGGATCAGGACACTACGACCTGAAGGGAGAGAGGTCAAACAAGGGCACATACTTGACGAGAGAGAGAGAGAAGTAAGGGTAGACAGAGAGAGAGAGAGAGAGAGAGAGAGAGAGAGAGAGAGAAAGGGAGAGACAGTGACCCTCTGGAGTGCTGCCTCAGATTGATGGGGGCTTGTTTGAGAATCCAATGCAGCTCTGCGTGGGTCAGGATCTTATCAGCGACAGCGTTCTGGGGAGTTCTGTGTTACAAGCTCTGATACGCTGCCTTTCTAAGTGTTTCACAGATAGCAGAGGATGGGAGCAGAGGAGGCAGCCCTCCCACACCGCCCTCCCACACCCCTCAAGCACGCAGGCTGGACCAGCCCCTTAACCCCATAAAGAGAAAACAAGATCGACCTCGTCCAGGAGACAACTCCCCAGCGTGGGCAGGTACATGGAGCCACAACAAAGAGAGGTGGCTTCACAGCAGCATCTCCAGCAGACATCAGAGAGCCAAAGTTACAAAGAAATGTACAACACAAGAGCAACAGCTGGGTATTCGCCCAGGGACTGTGCCAGGAAAAATGGCTGGTATGCCAGGAGGCCATTCCAGGCCTAGCTACAGTGACGAGGGCTTCAGTGTGACCTTCACACACCTTTAGTGAGAAGTAGCAGAAACCTGAACCAAGTGTCTGGGCCGCCACCAAGGATGCTGGGAAATGTACCGGACTGTGTTGACAGTAAAGGCTTACAAGGGCCGCCGCCAAGCATGATGGGAAATGTACCTGACTCTGTTGACAGCAGAGGCTTAGTGGGGCTGCCGCACTCCATCAAAACAAACCATTTCCTGTGCAACTGGTGCAGAGCGCCTCTTTTGTCTGTCCCCTCCCCAACCCACAGGTCCTGGCGCTTTTCTCATGTTGAAAGCAGGCCTGGCCGCGATCCTCGAGTCACCTCCAGGGTCACCGTCTTCACTCTTCGTGGTCGCAAGACAAATTGGTCATTGTTAGGCAGAGTGTCAGGCTGTGAAAGGGGCCAAATCAGTGGGGGGGTCTTGACAGGGCAGGAAAATACCATAAAGAGTATGACATAGGGGGATAAACAAAAGCCTGGCCAAGATGAATGTGGCGAGGGCTGAACAGCAGTCGGCCAGGATGAATGCGGCGAGGCCTGAACAGCAACCTACAGGGACGAATGCAGCAAGGCCTGAAGAGCAGCCGGCTGGGACGAATGCGGCGAGGCCTGAACAGCAGCCGGCTGGGATGAATGTGGCGAGGCCTGAACAGCAGCCTGCAAGGACGAATGCGGCGAGGCCTAAACAGCAGCCTGCAGGGACGAATGTGGCAAGGCCTGAACAGCAGCCTGCAGGGACGAATGCGCCGAGGCCTGAACAGCAGCCGGCTGGGACGAATGCGGCGAGGCCTGAACAGCAGCCGGCTGGGACAAATGAGGCGAGGCCTGAACAGCAGCCTGCAGGGACAAATGCGGCGAGGCCTGAACAGCACCCTGCAGGGACGAATGCGGCGAGGCCTGAACAGCAGCCGGTTGGAATGAATGCGGCGAGGCCTGAACAGCAGCTGGCCGGGACGAATGCGGTGAGGCTTGAACAGCTCCTCTGACACACCTTCCAGGGTTGGTACATCCCATGTGTTGGTACATCCCCCGGTTTATACATCCCACATTTTGGTACATCCCATGTGTTGGTACATGGCCAGGTTGGTACATCCATCATGTTGGTACCTCCCACATGTTGGTACCTCCCATGTATTGGTACATCCCTCATCTTGGTACAACCCTTGTGCTGATACATCTCCCGCGAGGACATTTATGCTGGAGGGATCTGGTGCCACCCTGGTTATGTAGGAGGTACCCACTAGCAGAGCCTCGGGGTGTTACACACCAGCCGACGCACTATGTGCCATGTGGCAGCTCTCCAGCGCAGTGTGTTCAGAGACAAAATAAAGGTCTTGCAGCCTGGTGTGCAGCTGCGTAATTCATCAGTAAAGCTCACTGATATAAAATGCCGATGACTGCAGGGGTGATATCTAACACTGATTACCCTCATGGAAAAGCTCTGGGGACCAAACAGGCCTGAACTCCTCAGTTCCTCCAAAAGCTTGTTTGCAGATGCAGATTTAATAGGCACTACACTTAAAGAGAGAAACTTATTTGGTGTTTTATCAAACTATAGGATTCATAAACACCCCGTACACATACCATGTGTAATTTTTAAATATGCCAGCTATTACTCTGATTCCCTTAATCATTCTAGCTTGACTGCTCATAAAAACCCATCCTCCGGTTTTGTCACTCAATGTGTAATAAGCTAAAAACAATGTGGCCTCGAAGGAATGAGAATGCACCCATGATGCCTATGGCATCCCGTTCAGGTTCTACCCCAGCCTTGGGCTCCTTTGGATAGCCTCCAGCAAGCCCCCCCCCCCACGGCCCCTGACCAAAATTAGCAGTTACAAGGTGGGCAGCTACATTATGTATTTATTCACAGGACCGAAATCCTGTGCTATTAATAGGTTAACCCATGCACCTTTTAGCTGTGCAGAATACATTAGAGATAAAATATCCCTCTTATATCACAGTTAAACCGAAGAACCATGGTCGTTAAACAGAATTATATTCTCACTTAAATGAAAACACGTGTTAAGTGAAAAAAGCTTATAATGTCATTTATAGTCCTTAAAAAATTTAATTGCCAAAAGAACGATCATCGCTTCGGGGCGTCGTTAGCAAGGACCGGGTTTCTAAGCGCACCTGCACTGCCCTCTAGCGTAAAGTAAGAATACGGCAGCCAAAATACTCCCGACATACTGCAAAAGTATCACATTCAATTCAATGCCACGTACAAGCGAGGCAGATAGTACATTACGTGCATTTCAGGCTTACTGAGTAACGGGTGGGACAAGAAAGAAACAATGTATTATAACGTCATTTGAAAACAGGTTCACACCCTAACACAGATGGCGGATTTTCCACTACAGGCTGTCTTTGTCCTGCACGCACTCTCTGCGGAAAGCAAGCCTGAAATTGCGTGTGAATGTGATACCGTGACAGAGCACAGCCCGGAGACGGTGATTAAGTGTCACTCTACAGTGGCGGCACTTTAAGTACCCGAAAGCCTCATGGATAAGCACTGGTGCTGCACATAGCACCACAATCATCATGACTAGCCTTAGGTCCTTAAGATGAGCTCCACGTCTCTGCTGGAACGTGTTTTTGTCAGGGATGGACCGGAATGATGGTTGTATTAAGCTCTCATTAAAAAACTATGAACGTGATCATAAATTTTGCCAGTTGTCTATAACAGCGTGTTTAGTGCTTTTGTCTGCTTTCCTGACAGCATGAGTCTCAGACAGTTAAAGTGATTTAGAAAACAGGTTCCTTCATTTCAGTCTTGTATACTGCAGGTGTACCTCCATATACTGCAGGTGTACCACAGGTGTACCTCCATATACTGCAGGTGTACCACAAGATCTACCTCCATATACTGCGGGTGTACCACAAGATCTACCTCCATATACTGCGGGTGTACCACAAGGTGTACCTCCATATACTGCGGGTGTACCACAGGTGTACCTCCATATACTGCAGGTGTACCACAGGTGTACCTTCTTATACTGCAGGTGTACCACAAGATCTACCTCCATATACTGCGGGTGTACCACAAGGTGTACCTCCGTATACTGCGGGTGTACCACAAGGTGTACCTCCGTAAACTGCGGGTGTTCCACAAGGTGTACCTCCATATACTGCGGGTGTACCACAAGGTGTACCTCCATAAACTGCAGGTGTTCCACAAGGTGTACCTCCATATACTGCGGGTGTACTACAGGTGTACCTCCGTAAACTGCAGGTGTTCCACAAGGTTTACCTCCATATACTGCGGGTGTACCACAGGTGTACCTCCGTAAACTGCAGGTGTTCCACAAGGTGTACCTCCATATACTGCGGGTGTACCACAAGGTGTACCTCCGTAAACTGCAGGTGTACCACAAGGTGTACCTCCGTAAACTGCAGGTGTTCCACAAGGTGTACCTCCGTAAACTGCAGGTGTTCCACAAGGTGTACCTCCATATACTGCGGGTGTACCACAAGTGTATCTCCATATATAATAGGTGAACAAAGCTATATCTTTATATAGCCATGTGTCCCTTTTTCAATAATATGCATCTAAATAACTAGAACGTTATACGTGTGTATAATTGCGTTGGATCGGCAGTGTATTAAATAATGAAGTTTATGTATTCATTCTCCTAGTGCTGTCGTGAAATGAAACTAAGCTACTAAGCTACCTGAGATGATCTCAAACTGTCATTACATTTACAAACAACTGTCATGACACTTATATGGTTGGAAGAGTGACTGGGCTCCTGAGTAATGTCCCCTACCCCAAATTGTTTCAGTGACTGGCTAAACCTGACTTCTGTAATGTGTATGTCACTTTGCATGAAGGGGACATTACTTCATAATGGCATGAATTCATACATTTGCTTCTAAACAAGCAAATGCATGAATCTAATTCACATATGTGAAGGACACATCTTGGAGTAGGTGTTACCAGCTTACACTTGAAAGATTGAGTATGGTGCACAAATGTCATTTCTGCTAAGGAGTTAATGTAAATACCAGAAAGTTTTGGGCACCAGCCAGAGCAGGTCAGACCAGTCCTGTCACATCAGATAACGCGGGGAGCTTCGGAGCAGAAAGCCACCATCACCTCCTTGCGACACACCTGGCCTGCAAGTCTGCAGCTTCTCAAGTTTCACAACTCCGGAGGGATCAGTCACAGGTAAACCCATGATTCATAATGGTACCTTCCGTAGGTGAGCAGATGGCCCGTGCAGCGTCCAGGTCTGTGCTTAATGGTTATGCTGGGCGTTTCATTAGACACCTATGACAAGTCTTCACAATGTGACAGTGTGCACACTCCCACAAACTGAAGACTTGGCTTGAATCTGCAGCTTCATCCACACCCACACCACACTTAAAGAAAAGACCAGCACACTCTTGTTATACAAGCCTTTCTCAAATTCATCTGCTTGGTAGGTGGAGGAGAATGCTACAAAATGACCTTTATATAAGATCTAAACTAATTTCACAAATATCAAAAATAAGCTAATCTTCCAATGACTTACCCAGCTTCATGAAGTAGCGCATACCAAAAAAAAGCCCACAGATGACATGTTTAACAACCAAGCCTCCTTATAAAATGCCAGATAAATGGAATTGTGACATTAGGTACAAAGAAGATCTTAGCTGGTCCTTGTGGAAGCTGGCAGGTATACCAAAGTATCCCTGATGGCTCATTCTGAGGTACACCTGCAGAAGATCACTTTGCTCAAGTGTGAATGGTGAGCCTCAGCAGGGATATTGGCCGTGTCTGAGGGTGGACCCTGGCTGCAGAGCAGAACCCAGACAGTCTCCTCAAACAGATGGCCAAAGACCTCATTATAAATATCTCCTATGATCGATCACCACAGCTCCTTCAGAAAGAGCCCAGACACGACACACTGAGGGACTGTGAGCCTTTCATATTCAAGACTTTCTTCGACCTGCTATACAACCAGGAGTCTGTAGGTCCTGCATCAAGCCTTGTATTGGTTACACATTAACATGAGACACATTCACACACACTGCTGGAAGGGTTAGTGTAACATGGTATTCCACGCTGGCTGCTCTTGTAACAAGATCTTTGCAATGCAACACATTCTAAGAAGGACCTCTCTCAACGGTACATCACAGTCCACCCCGTAGCTCATTAAATAACTTCATGCTTAATTACAGGGCCACCGGTTATACCTTACAATACAAATGTTACATTACTCAGCTTCACTAAACTAAAATTCAGATTTCTTACAGCCATTAAAGACAGTGATACTATTTAAAATATGCATGAAAAAAAAAAAAAAAGATTTGGTCAGGTTGATCCGTGACAAACTATCCCATGTACAGCAGGTATTTACATATCTGTGTCCCAGATGGTGTGCATTAATGGCAGTGGGATGAATGATCTTCTCCTCACGTCATTCTCCCCTGTGACCCCTGCAGTACAAACCAGCCAATGGGAGGCTGAGCTGCAGCCCTGAGCTCAGAGGTGCTCCCTGAGGAGCAGGGGAGCCTCAGTGCTTTAGCAAACCCAGCTTCCTTAGTGCCTCTCGGCGGGCCTCGCCCACATCTCCACGAGGGCTGATCACTACACTGACACCCTGTGAGCGCGGGAGCTTGGGGGGGCCCAGCACATGTTGGGGGGCCACCTTCTCACTGTCCCTGACTTCTGATGCCTTAACATCTGTGTTCGGCAGCGAAATGTTGCCCCTTAAGTCATGCCTGTTGCCTAGAGAAGCAGGCCGAGGCCTTGAGTTGTGCTCGGAGGATGGGGAACTGTCACCGATGGCCTTGACGGGGCCCTGATAGCTGCCAAAGGAGCCACGACCAGCCTGATGCCTGCTAGGGCTGCTAGGGCTTCGCTCCAAAGATGCAGATTTGATCCCAGGAAAATTCACAGACTTGTTGACCTGCTCGTGATGCCCCCCTGGAAGAGCTGGTCTGCCCCTCACTTCATGGAGCTCCTTGAAGGTTGAGGTGGATGCCGGAAAAATGTTAACATCACTCGACTGTAAGACGGTGGAGGAAGGGCTGATGGGTGGGGTAGGGAGCTGGAAAAATCTGTAAGACTTGGGGGAATGGCCAGGACTGTGGGTGACCCCACACTCAACGTCATCAGCCTTCAAAAGGCCAATTTTACGTAGGGCCTCCATTCTCACCTTCTGTGGGTCCATCACCACCCTCTCACTGGGGGAAGTAGTTGTACTGTTTGTTGGAGTTGCAGAGTCTTGGCTGGGCCCTGGTGTCTTGTGGCTCTTCAAGATTATGTTAGAAGGCAGTTTCTTGGGCTTGGGGGCCACCATGGGTGGGCTGCTCTTCTGTTCACCAAGCTCATGCATGGGTACAGCCTCAGTAGGCGAAGATGGCATGCTGCCATTGAGGGTACGTTCAGGAAGGGGTTTCCCCTTGGGTGCAGGAGATACAGGAGGTGATTTCTTGAAACTGGCTTGGGTTTGCAGTTCCTGAAGGTCATTGTGGATAAGTGGACCCCTGATGACTGGATCTTTCTGCTCCAATGGATCATCCCTGAAGTCTAACGGAGGTGGGATCAACTCCAGGCTGACTTCAGGTGGGACGCTATCCTGACCTTCACGGTTCTGGCTTTCTGTGGTGGACCTTGGTTGTTCGGGCAGTTCTGTGTTTAATTGTGTCGCTTTCAGTGGTGAGACGTCTACGCCGGGATCTTCAGACTGAATAGTGCGGTCTCTGTGTTCCATGTTTGGGGCAGGGGAGAGGGGGTCTCGTAATTCTTGCGTATCTGTACCCCGGTCGCCTTCCCATTCTGGAAGATGAAGCATAAAGTCAAATACACAGATAATACTGAGAGTACCTTGGAATTTACCAGGAAGATTCTTCTCAATTTCTAGCAGACAAAGAGAATAATGACAGATTTTGCTTATTGGCCCTCAATTATAATAGTTAGTCAGTATTACTAGTTTCCTGAGAAAACCACAGGTCCTCAGGCTTTATAAAACATGGACGTGCTCTATACCGGGTGGGTTCAAACTCCAAGACAGGGCCGGTATCTCAAACGTCGGGCTATCCGCGATACCGGACGAGGCGTGATCCTCCTCAGCCTCTAGAGATTCGATGGTCTCCTCCAGGAACATAAGGCATTCCCTCTCCGCTGCAGACAGGTCCTCCAGACTGCCGTTGCTCTGTGGTACAGACACATGGGCCAGGGGCGGTTAGCAGAGATTGGAGTCGTGCTTCTAGAAACAGCAGAAAGTCGCTGCCGTGACCGATCACAGGACCATGCCGGGTGACCACGATTACGGTTCTTTTTGATACAGCATCATGGCGACTAACCAGTTTTTAAAAGGAAACGTGATATCCAAGGGTGCTGATTCCAGCTAGTTCCAAGTTAGAATGGAAGCTTCAGAGCAGAAAAGGTGATTTTTTTGACAGGTATAAGATGCTCGACAGACGGTGGCCATGGGTATCAAAGGAATTTCAAAGCTGACAGGTGTTTACTTTTCACATGACGCCAGTGGAATGACTATCTAAACACGGGGGCCTTTCAGAGGCGGACTGCAGTCCAGCAAGATCGCTTCAGATTTCTGAGGAGCTTTTGCCCCTCGAGCCACAAAGTGCTCGTAGTCCTAACTGGCGTCTTTTTGAATATCGCACCGCAGCTCCGTCTGGGACGAAGGCAAGAACCTTCACCCGCCTGCCTCTGCCTCCAACCCTGACAAACTATGCTGAACAAAACAATGTTTAATGACCTAGCAAAGCAAGTTGACCCAGCTACATGTTTACCCAAGACCCATATGAAAACCACACAAAAAATTTATTGAACTAAATTTAAATAGAGCCCGAGGTTTGATGTGTCTCATGTGTTTAAAATACAGCCATCACTAAAGCCTGCTCTTGAGTTTAGGAGCAGCGTAATTTGTATAGCAAACTTGTATCTTAAAACCCTAAAAGCAAGTCATTATAAAACCAAGTGCCAAGTGAAACAAACAGAAAAAGAGCACATTCTGTGCAGCCAGCAATTCCTCCTAAATTAACCATTGAAATAAAATTTACGGTCTACTAATCTAGCAAGCTCCATCCATCTATTTTCACTTTGGCTGGGGTCACTCAAAGCACAAGCTGTCCGAATGATGTTTTCCGATAGCGTTCCTGATGGCTGCAATAAGTCCGGCTGTGTTCTGCGAGGCTGAAGTGTGGGTCTCACTAAAAGGTGAAATGAATTTGGACGGAGAGGAAGGTTAGCAGGAGACATGCCACTTACAAGGGCAGGGCCGAGGCTGACCGCACTGTCACAGCTGCCATCGTAGGCCACGCTGGGGATGCCTTCCACAGTCATGCTGCCCGGCCGCACGGCACTCTTTGGCATCACACCAGAACAAGAGCGTGGCGGCACTCCCGGCGCCCTCTGCTGGTGTGGAGGAGAGATAGTCTTAGATCACATACATTAATACATAACACACATGCAAGTCACTCCTCTAAAGTTAGAACAGTTCTCCTATGGTGTGTGGTTTTGTGGATTAGGACACTGCGATCAGAAGGTCAATGGTTCAAATTCCAGGGTCGGCAGAGTGGTTTCACTGTTGCGTTCCAGACCAAGGCCGTTAACCCCTAATTGCTCTGAGGACTGTCTGACCCTGCTTCCTCAAAAACAAAGTCTGCTATACACTCACCTGAAAGATTATTAGGAACACCTGTTCAATTCTCATTAATGCAATTATCTAATCAACCAATCAAATGGCAGTTGCTTCAATGCATTTAGGGGTGTGGTCCTGGTCAAGA
>JABFDZ020000042.1:575918-600103 GCA_019775955.2 Pollimyrus isidori
CCCACCCCCAGGCCTGGCTCCAGGGGGGGGCCCCGGTGACCCGCGTCCGGGCAAGGGAAAACGTGAGTCTTTGTTTTCATTCATCATAGGGGTCAACTTTGAATTTTGAAATACTTAATTCAGTATTTGCACACAGTGCAGTAATATACTTCCTTATAAAAAAGAGTATTGCTCCTACATGTGGTTCTGCCTCAGGCTGTTGTTAGGAATAGGAGTACCATACTGGCATACAACACTAAAGCTATGCCTGAGGTAGGAACAACTGAAATGCCTGGCTATAATGCACATATAGAACTTCATCAATTGTTGTTGCAGCATATGGGTTCTCTTTAGCCTCTGAAGGAAATAAAGGCACTGTTGTGCCATAATGACCAGAGTTCCTCAGTCTGCTGAGAATCCCTAAACCTGGAAACTCTCCCAACTGTATCCATGTATGTGAATAGGGTGATGTGGTGTAGATCTGGACTCTCTAAAGTCTATTATTAAAAATTACATTGGAAATTCAATATACAATTAGCCTTGTGCGGAAAATGAAATACTCGATCCTACCCCAGAAACCTACTCAAGTGGAACAGAACCATCACAGAGGGAATGCTCACGTTAAATAGTACACTGGTATCATTTTCAATTTGCTCTGGTACAACTGGGGCAAGGACTTGAGTAGGAAAATGTACTGTCGGTGAGCTTCAGTTAAAAAACATCTCCCCGGGAAGATCAACCTAAATCTGAGCCACCCAGAATCCTCTTCCCCAGGGCCCGTCTGATCTTTCTATCTGTACTTGTCATCTTTGTTTTCTTTAAGCACTCTCTACATGTGTATATGTAAAGACTTATATTCACTGCTTGCAGTGTATTATATAGAACTTTAAAATTACCTCGGCACCATACATCGTAAATGTAAATTAAGTTAGTAAATAACTTGTACGGAAGCATAAAGTCGTCAAATTTTCAAGGTATATACTATTTATAGTTATTTACCGGTGAATTTTTCAAACGTACTGCCAAAATTAAAAGCGACAAACAAATAACATATACTGTATGAACATTTTCATTATATTAGTATGCACCCGTACCCTATAATGACCGGCGGCGGAAGATCGCGTCAATGCCGCGCGGCCGCTGACGCAAGTTCCTCTGACGCACTGGGTTTTTAAAATATTATTGTCCTCCTCAGTAATGGCGGCTTCGTTTCCTTCTCCTTCTGTAACAAACAACAAATGGTATTTCACAAGGGAAGAAATCGAGAATAGCCCGTCTCGTCGTGCGGGACTTGATCCCGACAAAGAACTGTCTTACAGACAGCAAGCCGCAAACCTATTACAGGACATGGGACAACGGCTCAATGTGTATCTTTTTGCCGGAGGAGCGGGGTATAACGTGCACTTCACGGTTTTGCGACTGCTGTGGCGGCTCGAACAGCCGCGACTCCATCTGTCGTTCTGATTTTATTCTCATTTAAGCTAGTCTCTGTCCTCGGCGACCGGCAAAAGCGAATGACGGGAGAACGCGACCGGTACGCACTCGATTCTCGCCTGGCAGGCGAAGCGCGCGCGAGCCGCGCGGCTCAGCGGTCTCCAAGACCGGCCCGGGCTCGTTGCTAAGGATCGGGGTTTATGGGATGTGTAGGCCTCATCTGCGGCCTGCGGGGTTACCGGGAAACAAAAGCCGGGCAGCTCGTCAGCGCAGGGACGGTCTCGTAGAAGACCGATAAACGCAAAAATATGGCGTTTATATCGCAGTGAGGGCCCTCGCAGCACCACTTTTAAGGTTGTCTTATGGCGTTTTTCGAAAAATGCGTTTACCTGTGATGGCACTCTGATCTGCTGAGAAACTGAAAGTACACTAGCTGGCTCCGTGGCTCGCTAGCTGCTAAAGAAACCCACAAAAGAAAACCTTTAACAGATATGGGGATACCAAACCATACTGTTACTGCTTGCTTAATAGCATTTTATTTGGTAATTCGACGCCGCCGAGCCCCATGTCTTCTATATAAGCGACAATATATACGTTTGTGTTTGGGTTACGCGAAAACCGTCGACTAAGTATGACACCTTGGAGAAACAAGATGTACACAATACGAGGGCTCATATTTGACAGTTCTGATGCTATCCTGTTGTCTGCATCGACCGAGACGGCAGCCAAAACGGCCCAGGGTTACACAGCTACCGGCCGGCTGGCTTTCCCTACAGTCCCTTTGATCGATTTTTACAAGAAAGTGCAAGTAACTGGGAAACCAGCACACGTAATCTTTGGGGTCCCGGAGTATTAAAATATTAACAATGAAGAGTGTATGTCGAGTGCAATGCAGTGTGCTTTAAAACTATAAAACTATATCAATGGCCAGAATAATGTTTTAAAAGCACCGGTTAAGGAAAATAAAAATGAAGTACACATTTTATGAATAGGAATGAAACTGTCACTACAGCTTATAAGTTTCTGTTTTGATTCTGCTGATCCCAGGACCAAAGTTGTAGGGGGAGGCGTTTGATAAAAGAGTTTAATAATAAAGGCATGACTGGGTGGTAATGAGAGCACAGCTGATAAGTCCCTTGAATACAGTATGGGGATAGATAGGTGTAGGTCAGACCTTAATGATATCAGAGGCTGTCGTTAGGGGTGTCTGGTGTGATGTTTTGTTGGAGTCCCTTTTATTTGGGTTGCTGTGTCGTCCTTAACCACCACTCTACAGCTCTCAGCTGACTATCAACACTGCCATTGTGTACATGCACCGCTTCTACATGATCCAGTCCTTCACCCGCTTCCACAGAAACGTGAGTACCCCACTCACTTGGCACACGTCCCCTTAATTTTTTTTTTTTTATCCTTACGTTAATTTATTTTACCCACAGCAGGAATACTTGTCGTTGTATTGCTGTCCCATGCTACTTACCCTGGGTATTCAGTATCCAGGGCTGTGCTCTTTCCTTTCTATATATATATATTAGTATTACACATTTACACTAAATTCACAGTTCGGTACAAACTTCAGTTTCGAGTTAAGGATTTGGTGCAATTTAAGTACAGCAGTGACATTAAAAGTTTATGAAATTATGGATCATTAAAACAACAAACAATTAGGATCAGATATAAACTGAAAGGTGACATGTCTTTCAAAAACCTGATGCTTTATTTGCATGTTGTGCAAATATATACCTAAAATTTAAAATATGACGACATATGAACTGAATCCCACATTAATCCTGTTTTCTACTACATAGTATGGTTGCATATATGTGTGTGTAAACTGTCGATTATGCCTCACATTAACTAGCATTAGCCATAACCAGCTCAGCCACAAACAGATTGTCTTCTGTGTGGAATATCTACTTGTGAATTTAGTGCTCGTGTCAATAACTCTTCATTTCATTGAGCATCCCAAACTGAACGCTACATCACAAATATGTGTACAATTACAGAGCTAATATATGTAATCTGAATGCTGTGAATAGTATAAAAAGCAAATGTGATGCCCTAGTTCGACTGTATCATGCAAGTCTGTTCATTGCTGGGTGTGGGAATGAATATTCATGTCTTGGATGAATTTGGAGTGGTGAAGTGTAATTCTCTGTGAAGAACAGGTGCACTCTGAAAAGTTGGCCTTAATTACTTTGCGTTTCGGTAATTGTAATAGCCAGACATTCTTGATTCATTCCGGGTGATTACAAGTTGTGCTTTGCATTCGAGCTGGACCCCATCTTACCTCCCTCAACACTGTCCTTAGGTGATAGCTCCAGCGGCCTTGTTCCTTGCTGCAAAGGTAGAGGAGCAGCCTCGCAAATTGGAACATGTGATCAAGGTGGCCCATGCTTGCCTGCACCCTCAGGACCCTTCGCCAGATACTCGGAGTGATGTAAGTACTCTGGGCCAGAGCTGTTTGCTGCAGCTGCTTTCAGTCCTGTCTTGAGCCATGTTGGTTTTTTTGCTAGAGTTAGCATGTTTGTCTTCAATAAATACACATTTGTAAACACTCTGGCCTAAACATTTAATTTCAGATAGGTGGAAATGGACATTTTATTATTGTTTATCAGTACTAGGCTAGTAAATTTAGTAAAGACCTGTTCGTTCGACATAAAGCAAAAAATGGCAGCAAAATTTGTGGTTTTCAATTTCACGATTTTTGTTTCATTGCTAAATGCTTGCCACAATATGTAAAGCCTACTATACTGTATGCAGTAGAATTTGCAATGATACCTTTAATTATGAAACTTTGTACTGTTTTAATTACATATCCAGTTGCATTGTCAATCACTTATTGGGTTAAAAAATAAATCATATTAGTCTTTAATGGAATATTTAATTTCTTGCAAATTATTGTACAATAAACTTTGGAAAATAAAAAAATCAGCTGTGAATTCCTCCACATTGGTCCTGCGTTCAGTCTTTTTTTTCCCCCCTCAGAATTATCATAAATACTTTAAAACATTAAATGCACGCCTTTGTGCCCCTGCCGGTGTCTGAATAAAGAGACATTCACTAATGCTTTAAATGTGTCTAGTTGATTTTAGGCGGTTTTTGCATGTTAAAGGTTTCCAGGTGTCGGTTAATAGCAGCTTTCCCACACTGCTTGGTCCGTAATGTTGTTGCCCCCTTTCCACGGCCTCGGTTTCCAGGAGCTGGCTGTGATGTCATGGGCCCCTTGTCCTTTAGGCCTTTTCTGGGGGTGTTCAGCAGGTGTCAGTGCTAGTCTTCAGCTGAAAGTAAAAATAGCTCGTTGGAAGGTTTCCCTGGTCGCTTCTTGTGCCTGGTGTCAGGGAAGGGTTTATAGTGGAGGAGTGGTAAGGTGATGCGCCATGGCCCCCAGAGCAAAGACAGGGTGGCCATCTGGGGGAGTAGGGGGAGTTTCTGCCTTTTTCTTCCGTAAGTAACCTGCCTGTCCTCTCGACCTCAGGCTTACCTGCAGCAGGCCCAGGACCTGGTCATTCTGGAGAGCATTATCCTCCAGACCCTGGGTAAGTCGGAGGATCCGGGAGGTGTGAGTGTGAGGTGGTAGCATGCTGGTGTCCCTCTGCGCTCAGCTGATGTTTGCTGAAGAAAGAAACGGCATGATAAATTGACACAACAAGTTGGTTTTTGTGCTCGTAAATACAGAGAGGAGTGGCAAATAAGCTCTGAGCGTGTCCTGCTGGGTGCTGTGGTTTATGGAGCAGGGCGGCCCTCCTGAGGGCTGTTCAGCTTTCCCCGTGTGTCCCTGTGAGGAGATGCCAGTCGCCTGCTCCTCAGTGAGGAGAGCGTCATGCTTTCACCAGGGTCCTACTGAGCATCCTGGCCAGTAGCTGTTGGTGTGGCCTGCCATGTGCAGGGCATCTGACTGAAATCTTTCTGTTGTGTAGGGCATGGCCTAAATAGGTGTCTTTCTCTCTCCTCCCTCGCTCTCTCTTCCTCCACCCATGGATCGCAGCATTCGAAATCACCATTGACCACCCGCACACACACGTTGTGAAGTGTACTCAGCTTGTCAGAGGTGAGTGTCTTCATCTGACACATACATGGGTTACTGCCTCTAACGCATCTTAGGCAGAAGTACCAGCAGCCACCTTGACATCAATGCGTAAGGTGTCTGGATCGGTGAGGAGGCAAGGCACTATTGTTCAGTGTTGCTTGTGGTAGACTGTCTCGGTCTGTGCTCCAGAATTCCTAGTAAGTTTAACTGGACCTCTTGTGATGGCCATAGCATATGTAAAGCATGCAGGTGAATGCTCTGGAGCCCCCCCTCCCCCCAACACACGTCTGGTGGAAGGATGACGCATTTGAACTTCCACATCAAACCCTGTGGAGCAGACCGCTCTCTTAACGTTATGTTGGCAGTTAATGGTGTGTGGCGCATGTTTAGTTCTGGGTCAAGTTGAAAATTATCCAGCTTTTCTGGTTTTGACACTTCGCTGCCTTCTTCTCTTATAGCGAGCAAGGACTTGGCTCAGACGTCATACTTCATGGCCACCAACAGGTGTGTGTCAGCTAGGCGCGGGTGCTTGTGTGTTGACCTGTCGCGTGTGTCTGGCCACTGACGTGAGTCTCTATCTCTGGCCTGGCGGCTTCACGGTGGCTCACGGGCAGCCTGCACCTGACCACCTTCTGCCTGCAGTACAGCCCCCCTGTGGTGGCTTGCGTCTGCATCCACCTGGCCTGCAAGTGGTCCAACTGGGAGATCCCAGTGTCCACAGACAGCAAGCACTGGTGGGAGTACGTGGACCCCACAGTGACCCTTGAGCTGCTGGATGGTATGTGTGTGCCAGCCTCTCACAGCCTGGAATGAGGGGTCACGGTACAGACTGATGAGCGTCCCCACACTAGTATATGTGCTGGCCTATATCCCTGGTAACATGGTGATTGAAAAACGAGCTAAAATTTACCTTTATAAAGAAGGTGTGGATCTTTGAGCAAAAAACCCCCCAAAAAACATCACATTTGGTGTTTCCCATTTGAAGTGCTGCTGGACTTCAGGAACTGCGCCACAGAAAGTGCAGTTGTAGTTAGGCTGTTATGCTCCCTCGCACTGCTCTGTACACTGCTCTGTACACTGCTCTGCTATATTACTGTGTATATACATGTGTGACCCCAGTGTGAAACACTTCCCGCAGAGCTGACCCATGAGTTCCTGCAGATCCTGGAGAAGACCCCGAGCCGCCTGAAGCGCATCCGTAACTGGAAGGTGAGCGTGGGGGTGCACGGTTTGGGGCGGGGGGAGGTTGTCTCTGCATGGAGCAGGACTGGTTGACTAGCAGTGTGTCCCTTTCAGGCAGCGGGACAGACTGTGAAGAAGACGAAGGTGCAGGAGGACGGCGACCAGACGGAGGCCATGATGAGCATGATCTCCATGGTGTCCTCCGACACCACGATCGCCGGCCTCATGAGCCTCTCTGCCTCATCCTGTTCCCTCAGCACCACCCCCCTGGATGAAAAGGAGCGCGGCACTGGGTCTTCGGGGACTCAGCACTGGCAACCCAGCGCCAAGGCGCACGGAGGCATGGACGCAGGGTCGGCGACGCAGGGCCCACAGGGTGCCCACGTTCCCGCCAAGGTGTCGCTGAGCGAGTACCGCGCCAAGAACGCTGACGTGCTGGCGGCTCAGAAGCGCAAGCTGGAGAACATGGAGGCCAGCGTGAAGCGGGAGTATGCCTCTGCCGCCCAGGCCCTCATCAGTCAGCAGAGGAAGGAGAAGTACCAGGAGCCTCCTGGGGGCCATCCCGGAGCCACGGCCTCTGACGTCAGTAGCCCCTCGCCCATCATCCTCAAGATCCCCCTGGAGAAGGAGCGCCAAGACCGCAACTCCCTGAAGATGCGGCTTCCGCTGGCAGCCGGGGCAGGACACGGCGGCCACGGGGGACATGGGGGACACGGCGGCGGAGGACATGGAGGGCACAGTGGAGGGGGGCACGCAGGGGGAGGTGGGGGAGGCAGCCGGACTGCAGACGATTTCAAAGTGCGGATCCGCGTGCCGGACAGACGCGGGGGTGTGGTGGAAGACGGCAAGAGCAGGGAGAAGCACAGAGAGAGGTCCAACCACCACCATCATCACCACCACCACCACTTGGCCAGCAGTGCTGCCGCCGCCTCCTCCTCCTCCTCGCATAAACACTCGAGCAGTGGGGGCGGCTCATTGGGGAGCAGCAAAAAATCGGGTGACTCCTCCAGCAGGACAAGCTTGCCCTCATTGTCGTCTTCATCCCGGAAGCGGCCTCACTCCGTGGAGCCATCACCTGCCTCGCACCCATCCAAACCCAGCAAGTCCTCTAGGACTTCTTACCAACTGCCCACAGCGCCAGCCACTGCGGGCCATGCCCTGGGCTCGGGCCCCGACGGCCTGCCCCCCACAGCTGTGTCCCACCACCAAGGCTCCTACTCTCACTCCAAGGTGGACAAGGCGGACACCAACGGGCACAGCGCTGCTGGGGGTGGCGGCCAATCCAACGAGTACCAGGACACGTTTGAGATGCTCAACTCCCTGCTTAGTGCCCAGGGCGTCCAGCCCACTCAGCCTCCCGTGTTTGACTACCGCTCGCAGTACGGCGAGTACCGCTACTCCGGAAGCCAGCGAGGCAATAGCGCCCGCCCTCCTCCCCTCCCCGCGGAGCCGCCCCCCCCACTGCCACCCCTCCCCAAGTGAGAACAGCTGTCAACTTCCAACACAAGGCTCTAGGCCTGCGTGGCTCTGCACGGTGTTTGGGGGTCCTTGACTTGACAGCAGAGTAATGTATTCATTCAGAGTCCTCAGATTTCATACCTATTTTTCAATGTTTTTTTCCACATTTTTTTAAAGCAGTCTTACTCCATGGTACAGGGCAATAACAATTAATGCATAAAACGGTGAAAACCTAGAAGAGAATGCCAATCAGTCACTCGTTCGATCGTGTAAATACTATTTTTGATGTCATTATGTTTGAGGTGCGTCAGATATTTGTATTGAAGTCTTTAACCCAATCATAAGGAGCCAGTGTGTTGTTTGGTTGAACTCGAAACAGAAAAAAAACATGATTACATTGAATGCATGGGGAAATTTTGCATTTGTGAGCTAAAGGACTTATTTGTACAATTTTGCAAGCCTTGTTTTAATAGGCATCAGATGGATTCAATACGTCAAAAATATTTATTTTGTACTCCTCCCATCTGTATGTAGCATTGTTTAGCCCCTTTATTCCTCTTCAGTTTCCACGACATCTAGTGAACTCTAGTCAACATTTTAAACGCGATCCTGGTGCTCAATCTATTCCTAATAGTCATATAAAAAAGAGAGGAATATTTAATTGATTTTACCATTTTTATTTTGTAAATATTTAAGGGGAAAAAAAAGAGAAAATGTCAATGTTTTATATTATGTACATGTGAACTGAAAGTGAATATAAAATGTATTTTTACATTTTGTATAGAAAAAAAGATCATTGTAAATTAACTTTTAGTTTTTAGGGTTTCAATGTGATGCAGTCATTGTTTTAAATGGTTGTAAAAAGCTATAGTATGACAGATGATGATGTTATATAGCTACATTTTCTTCCCAAAATGCAGCCGTACCATTATGGTGTTAAACAGTCTACATGGGCTGTGTCGTGCTGATTAGCCGCCGACACGCGGCGTGTCGGGCCCAGGAAGGGCGCCCTGCGTAAAGGCTTCAGTGTGCCAGAGGGCGTCTAAGCCACATGGCAACTGAGCAGGTCACCTGACCCTCATGTCATCCGCACCACGCGCCGTAGCTGCTCCGCCCAGCGCCCGGGCACACCCCGAGCCACCTGCCGCCGCGTACAAAGACCCACGCTTCTCCTTCACCACTTGAGAACGATCAGGAAATTGTGTGTATATCTCATATAACCATGATTGTGTCTATGGGTTATTTTGGATTTAATCACAGGTTTGCATAAATGACCTATAAATATAAGCATTTACTATATTTCTGCAGCTACTATGAGTGTATGGGCTAGGTGAATTGTACTGATTTAACACCAAAGGCTTTTGTCATAGTCTTCATTTTAAGCCCATTCTTTAAAAGCGGTAGCTTCTGAAATTGACACATTTACAGTCAGTTTAATATAGTAAAACTGCTTTTTATCTTTTGACTTAGTTCCTTATTTTCAGTGCAGTTCGTTTCTGTAAAATATGGGAGAAAACAAGCTGTTACTGGATTTTTGGGTATCTTGTGATAAAACTGAAAGATATGATCCAAAATGCATATTATAACCTGTCATTGTCCCCCACATTATCAGAATGTATGGTCACTTCACATAAACTGGAAAAAGCAGATAAAATTGAATCATCTAAGTCGCAGTCATTGATTCTTGTGTCATGTGGATAAGGTCATGTGGTCCATGCAATTTAAAGTCTGCAGTAGTAACATTGAGGTGTAATTTGATTGAAATACTTGCCTGCACTAAGAATTGCTGTAATGGACTTGGCATTTCCCACAGTTTTAGCAGTTTTTAGCTGCTGTTTGTTTGGTTTGGTGATTTAAAGCAATTAAAGATTACTTGAATTAATTCCTCATGGAAAACAAACATTGATTCAAATCAGACATTGTTTCTTCATGAAAGACAGTATTGTGACTGTGGGCATATCTGACAAATACGGCTCTGGAAAAAAATAAGAGACCACAACACTTTTTTTGTTTCATTTCTGAATTTATGGGTATGCATCTCTGTAAAATATACATGTTTTTTTTCAGACTGCAGCCTGGTTCTTCTCTGTTTCTCATTAAAGGATGGTTTCATCCTTGCTTTATGGGACTTCAGTCCTGCTTCTGTGGAACCTGATCTGGAGAACAATCCTAAGTGCATTTCAAACCTGCACTTAATGTTTCCCGTTCCTTTTGAAGGTCACTTGATGTCATCCTCCAATTCATGAGAAACTATTGGATAACTTGATGGTCATGTCTGCCATTAGAAAGTCGCTTCTGTCCTCTTCCTGGCTGGTTTTTCGTTATTCACAGTGTATTCTGCCTCAAAATATACCTGCTGCCGTCAGAACCAGGATTAAACAAGGATTTAACAATGAGATTTTTTACAAATATGGAATGGTCTCAATTTTTTCTAGAGCTGTATTTGTGACTGATAAATGCATGAAATGCTACTGATTGTTACTGATGCAGTGTGGTTTTCACTTCTGTGATGCCTTCCATGTGTACACACACCTGTCCTCTGCTGTGATTCATGCTTGAAGAATACCACTGCGTTCACTGGATCCCACAGTAGTTTTGACTAATATTTCTCTCTGTAATTTCGTTTTACAGATTTTTTTCTTAAGGATATTCATTTTGAGAGGAATATTTCTGAACTATACATACGTTTTTGTATGTTGTACCAGATGAACTCAGGTTTAGAATTTGGGGAAAATTTTGGTGTGAACTTCAGGACGTCCAAGGCCTACATTTATTAGTTTGTGTTTTGCGAGCAGTTTTTAATGGTGAATGGTTTTACTCCCATAAATAAATGTTTTAAAGTAAAATCCAAGCACTATTTTTTTCATGTAGATATTGGTGACTGGTACAAAGTAGCAGGCCATTTTGTTCTATATGATCTTAGTCTCAGTTGAAAGTGAGGACAGCGTCAAAGAAATGGTGTGGAGTCTTGTTTATGAGGAAGATTCCAGATGATGATGACAGACAAAAACACAGAACTCATTACTTTATGAAATTGGCGAAGAATATTTGTAGTTTGGAAAATTAATGTGTATTGTGCATGTACACAAACTAAACCTCTGAAGTGTATTTACATTGTTTATTAAGTCAATACTGAATAAGGAAATACCTAAATAAAACCTTGTTGGCATCTCAATAATTTTAACAACATTGACTATCATTTGGTGTTGTTTTTGACATGGCACACAAGGTTAGAGTTGCCAGACTACAGGCAATACTAATGAAATGCATGAAGGGTTGCCAGTCCTATCCTGAAAGGGCTGATGTGTTTTTTGCTGCAACTCCCTAATTAATTACTAATTGAAGGACCAATTATCTAGAGTCCTCACTCCTGGGTTCACCTAAAGGTTATCCCAAAAGCCTGTATACACAGTGGCCATTTGCAGATAAAATTGGCCACCCCTGCAATGTACTATTTTACAGTAATCTCTCCAAAAAATGGGTTATCTTAAAACCCCAAAGTCTCCCTAGAAGAACGAATACATTCCCCCAGGAATCGTACATATGTTTTAAGTCCTATCTGACGTGATGTGATACAGATGGATGTTACTATATACCCTTCAGTGCTGCGTCATATATTCTCCCTCAATTTCTTGAAACTACTCGGCGACAAAAATATAGATGAAGACCACTTCTATTGCATATCAAGGAAATTCTACATTAGAAGTCACATTTACACAGTATTTTGTTAGCAGTAACGGCGTGTGAAATGTGTATTTAAGTCATTAAACACATGCAGGAACAAAGTATGCATAATTGGTAGCGTGGCGAAATTGTATTTAGTAAAGCTATTGATTCTGTTTATTTGGCATGAACGTTCACAAACTAAGGATGGGCTGTTCGTTTGACCGACAGCCATATTAACATATGATTAACTGGCAAGCTGTTGCTCCGCACCTATAGCAGTGCGATATGGGCGGGACTTACGGCGATCTGTGTCTCAAGGAAGCTGATCAGAAAAACTGTTCAGTAGTTACGGGGGAAAGCGGGCGGAGGTAGGCTATCATTCGGTCTGCCGTTACTAGTGTATCACAAACATTTACCATAAACTTATCGAGTATTCAGAAAATAAATACAACGGACGTTTATTAGCTGATTGTTGGTCTCAGCAGTGATGACTGTCGTCTTTGTACAGGTTTGCGCTAACAAGCAAGCTAAAAGATGGCGGCGACTCCAAATATGGCGCGCGGAGGCGTCCCTATCGGAAGACTGTGTAGCTACGGCCGTATGATGCTCATCTAATAAAAATCGCGTCCTGACATGGTCTTAATTAAAACCACGATATTTCAGAACCTAATCTCCTGCGTTTAACATTTCTAGTATTGAATCGGTGCCTTTACCAGTTGTCTGTGTAATGGTAAACGACGGACGCTTTACCGATGTGATCGCCATCTGAACGTTAACAAGAAAATGCTCATTCCGACAGTAAATACAGACGCGACGCTGTATTTGTCGTATACATATGGTCTCTAACGACTGCAAATTGAAATCGCCGAACGATGCATCTGGTCTCTCGCTGTGAATTTCCAGTGCGCTTTCAAAATGGCACCTACTGGGCGCGTTAGGGCCACGCGCATGCGTCTCGCTACGGCACCCCTTCGTGAACTGCGTTGCCTGGATACTGTATTACCGTATAACTGCTGTGAATAGTCAAATTGTACACTTTTTATGGAAGTACTGAACCTAGATATCTACAGTAAATACAATATTAAGTGTCTTTAGCCATCTTATGTCAGTATTAGTCACTCATTTTGCTACCTCACTGGTTTTATTATAAACAGTTTCTTGTAAAGACTCACGTGTGTGTGCGCGGATGTATAACTTTAATTTCCTGTGCGTGCTTGGGTGTTGCTTTAGGATTTAAGGATGAACCGGATCCGGATCCATGTGTTGCCGTCTAGCCGGGGCCGGGTCACTCCTGCTTCTCGGACCCAGGAACAGCAGACCTGCTCATTCACTCAGCGGCCCTGCTCACAGCCCAGGATCGAGGGCCTGGAGTTTTGCATTAAGCATGTCTTGGAGGACAAGAATGCCCCCTACAGGCAGTGCAGCTATGTCTCCAACAAGAACGGCAAGCGCTGCCCCAATGCGGCACCAAAGCCAGAGAAAAAAGATGGGTGAGTTGGGCGGATAACTTTTTTACATCCATCTGGGCTTGCTGTGGGTTACTTTTCTACATTTTATTTCTCTGCTAATTTACTGATTAAGCTGGGTCTGTTGGCCTATCTCCTATGGCCGTACCAGCCTTTGTTTGTGCCTCATTCTGCTGCAAAGCCTTTGGCGATGGTGAGTGGAGTGAGACCGGCTGCTGCTTTGTTCCAGAGTTACGTTCTGCGCCGAACACGCACACAGGAACACTTTGGCCCTGCAGGCTCAGATGAGGAAGGCGTGCTCTGGTCCTTCTCCCGAGCTCCTGCTGTCCCAGCTGAGTGGCTACAGCCGGCCCGAGTCGGGGGCACAGAGCCAGGACGGCGGTCGCAGCGAGGCCAGCCGCGTACTAGGCGAGTTGAAGGGTGGGATTAGGAAAGGCGGCTAGGCCCTGCGACGACACCGGGGCCGTCGCTGCCGTGATCTCTGAGGCTTACTTGGTGATATGTGCCTCCAGATGAGGATAGCTGGAGCGAGGAGGATCAGGATCCGGTGGTCCTGGACCAGACGTGGAGGGGAGACCCTGACAGCGAGGCCGACAGCATCGATAGTGATCATGAGGACCCTCTGAAGTAAGAAAAGCAGCTGGTGGACTTGTGGAAATGTGATACTGAATTTCCCTTTTGGATATTCAGCTTTGCCAGGAATGCTGGGAGGTCGTGGAATCTTTCAGGTCTGCGAGCCAATGGCTCGTCACGGGTTTCGGTTCTGTGTACTCAGAGCTCGCCCGTCGGACCTGACGTGGTCCTGACCTGCTGAAATCAGAGGAACTTCTGTCTTGAGATGGCAGATTTCAGGCCGGGTTGTGTGCGCTTCTCACAGAGTAGACCGTAAGGGCATCCCTGTGCTTGTGTGTGCCGTAGGCATGCAGGGGTTTACACAGCAGAGGAGGTCGCCCTCATCACACGTGAGAAGCTCATCCGCCTGCAGTCGCTCTACATCGAGCAGTTTAAACGCCTGCAGTACCTGCTGAAGGAGAAGAGGAGGCGCTATCTCCACAGCCGCAAGGTGGAGCACGAGACCATAGGTGAGCCACCGTCACGATCGGCCCACCTTAGCGCACCGCGTGAACCCATGACCCCGCGACGGTGACAAGTGGGGACCTGTGCTGACAGGGAGCAGCCTGCTAACGGGCCCCGAGGGCCTCTCCATAAAGGAGCGTGACAACCTGAAGAAGCTCAAGGCCCTGCGCAGGTATCGCAGGCGCTACGGCGTCGAGGCCCTGCTACAGAGGCAGCTCCGCGAGCGCAGGCTGGCGGCCACCGAGGGAGTCTCCATGCAGGTCAGTGCCTCAGAGCCACTGGTCTGGGTGTGACTGGAACCAAGGGACAGCAATACGGATTACCTTTGGACAATGCTGGTTACCCAAGGACCATTGATAATGCAGATTAACCATGAAAATTACTGGTTATCCATAGACAGTACCAATTATCAATGAGTATTACAGATTAACCATGGACAGTACTCATAAACCGCAAAGTTTAACCATGCTGCTTGTGTCTGGCTCAGGTTCACACCGCTCGCTCCAGTCAGCGCTGCATTTCCTTCGTGGATGGCGCGCGCTGCCCAAACCAGTGCCTGCCCATGACCCGCCACTGCGTCTCCCGTATCTTTCTTGCTGTCACGTGACCACCTTTCCGTGGCCTGTCGGCCGCCCTTCCTCTCCAGAGGGGCCCTCGGTATTTAGGTGGCCGCTCCCCCAGTGTGGCGCTGACGGGTATAATGGTATAATGCTCTCCCAGTTCCCCCTCCTTGACCGTGTGCCGAGCAGACATCTACCAGGACAGCCACCAGGTGCTCTTCAAGATGTGTCCGGGACTTAAAGACGTGCCGTGCACCCGGCCCGTGCACATGGGCCAGTCCGAGGAGCCACGCTGCCCCTTGCACCTCTCCCTGCCGCCCCCCCTGTACCAGCCTGAGCCAGAGCCCTTGGTGCCCGAGCAGCTGGCCCCCGCCCCCTTGGACATGTACCTGAGCGCTGCTGAACTGCAGCCCACCGAGAACCTGCCCCTGGAGTTCAGTGATGTAGGTGCAGCGCCCCCCCAGTGTCATGTGTCACGATGGCGAGTCGGTCTGATCTAGGCCTGCAAAAAGACCATTGTTCTGATAATCGGTTAATCGTTTGTTCAGGTGATCAACTAATCGATTAGTTGGTCTAAAACAGGGTTTAACAAAACGTGCACATGCTTTATGTAAATCATAGTGGTATTTTTAAGTCGCAGTTGTAATAACTTTAGTGTAGAGAATCATCATAAAAGTGACAAGTTGGCATTTTTAGCTTGAAAGCAACTGTGGTAGTCAGTGTTACAGACATGCTTTTCAATGGAATCGCTGTTCGGGTGTTTTGAATAGTGCCGGGTATTGATTCAAATTTCAAGAATCGATTCCGATTCTCAAGATTTAGAATCGACTCTGATTCGGTCCGATCTGTTCCGATCCGATATCGATTTGGGTCAGTGTTGCCTTAATTACATGACTGTGTAGTTGTGCAACATATTAATAGTAGTAGTATGTTGACATTCAACAACTAATGAATGGAGTATTGATAGTTAAAGATTTTAAACTTGAACTGTAAGTAGAAAATAAATAGAAACGGAAAGGCATTGCCTATTAACCCTCTGGAGTTGACGGCATCGTCGGCGATGCCAAGTATCTTTCTCGTTTATTTCAGTTCATAACTCGCTGAAATCTTATTATAGAATTTTTTTTTTTTTTGACTAAATCCGTAATCAAATCAAATTTCAAAATGTCCATTGTCAGGAGTTTTTAAAATTAGGTTAAATTGGCAAAAAGTAATCCAAGTCACCTTACTTTGTTTTACCTGCATTGGAGGCGTGTAGTACTGCTGTCACCCAGAGTTCACATTCTTAATAGCTGCATTAGCGCATATTCAGATCGCAATCGCATGGTAATTTGGTTAACGGCGTGAAACGCGATCCAGATACATCCCCATCAGCGCCATAAGTGGGGATGGGGGACGTGCCCAGGTGGCCATGTGTTCATGCACTTGAAAGTTCCTACATATTCAATGAAAGTTAGCTTTTTTTTATTTATTTATCCAACTGAATGTTGCCATTAGACCATTTAGTCATCTTCATGTAGCCAAGACTTTGCTGATTAGACATCTGGCATCAAAACAAACTGCCAGCATTGCTTACTATGTACTTTTACAATGTGTTTGCAATTGTTCCAAACTGCGTTCTGCAATGTGTATACTTTTGATGTCAAATTGCAAACTTAACATAAATCTGACATATTTAAAAAGTGCACTAGGATAAAAGATGAGTTTAATGCCAAAGCAAATATATAAGAAATAATTTATTTGGCATGAATTAAGTTTTTGATATTGAATGAAATGTGTGACCATGACCCAGTCAGTGACAGTGTGCTCGCTACCCCTAGACTCCAGAGGGAAAGCAAATCGCTTTTGTGAAGCTCATCTGTCTGTCTGTCCGTTCTGAACCCGAAATGCTGCCGGACCACAGCTTTTAAAGTTACCGGCGTTTTCAAAGCGTCGCTAGTGTCCGACACCATGTTGTTAATACAGTTTTCCCCGGCGAACTTTGCAGTAGCGACCTACTGTCGCGTCATTGAATTCATGATGCGCGTGATTAAACATATTAACCCTTCAACACCTAAGCCTCAAACGGCCCGTCTGAATTTTTTTTTCCCTATTTTAGCTGTAATAGGGTAAAATCGATCTTTGGATGTACAAATCGATATTTAGGAATTATTATGAGCATCGATTAAGAATCAGAGAATCGATTTTATCGACACAGCACTAGTTTTGAACCTTGGTGATAAAATTCTCTGATGGGGGGGGGGTCCAGCTAATTTTGTTGCTGAGATTTTAGAAATGCCGTATTACTGAAATACCGCTGAAGCCTGGTAACAACTCTGAATTGTTCATGAAAGCTTATCCATTTCGTTACCCTGCTTGTGTCTGTGTTTCTTGCAATATGTCTGCCCTCTCCTGGTCTGTATGCATGCACTGACCAAGACTGTCTGTCCATGGACCAACATAGTACACACAACAGTAACGGCATGCAGGAAAATCATCTCAATGTTGATTCTGCTATGTGGTGATGCTGTGTATAATGGCACAGCAAACCACAAAAATCCAAGTGATGGATGACACAATTCATTGCTGACTACTTTTCGTACTGAATTCATTATCAATTGGCTATTGTGGCCCTAATCCGAATGAGGAAAAAAACGAATTGTAGGACTCGCTGGGGTATGGGTTCGAATGGGTCTTCCAGAAGCATCCACAAGTCAAACGGCCTTGTGCCATCAGCAGAGCCCGATCTCAGTAGGGTGACTTCCATAAGCTTCCTGTCACAGGACCTGGACGTGGTCGGGGACAGCATGCAATGCCCCCCGTCTCCCCTGCTGTTTGACACCGCCCTCGCCCTGGAGGACCAGACCATCCGCGAGATCGCAGAGGCGCCCTTGGACATTTTGACGGGTGAGGAGCAGCCTGAGCTGGAGCTCTCAGAGAGAGACGGGGAGAGCCCCATGGCGCAGGTGAGAGCATGGGGGGGCACCAGGGTGGGTGCAGGAATGCGTGCAATGATAAATGGATGAATTTTGTTTATTGACTGGGGAAATTTGTGGTGTTTGTATGCAAAATGCACAGACACGCAGTGTGATGACAGTACATACAGTGCAGAAATCGATATACAGTAAGTTTCCAGGTTAGGAACATCAAACTAGCAGGCGCCTTGTACTTACGAATGCACTGTCATGAAGCCTACTATACTAAAACACTTCTCTGATGCTCTTGATAATGTTGCACGGCTTCATCACTCCGTTGTCTTGAGGTGCAGTGCAGTACCCTATGTAAATACTGTTGTTACTTTGATTATAAACTGTTATTTTTGTTCCGACTTGCCAACAAATTTGACACAGACTTGAGGAACAGATCTTTGGTAACCTGGGCACTGCCTGTACATTAATGAGGAATGTGCATGTGCCACACAGGTCACTGCGATGTGTAGGGGCTCCTCCTTAAACGCCGCCCCGGTGTGTTTTTAAAAAGCGATGACGTCATACGCACCTTCATTTGCGGTTATTTATATATTCAAAGTCAGTACAAGGTGGTGGGATTGCTCTGCAGAACTGGTGTACTGGTTATCCAGGGCGCAGTCATGAGACTGTGGCTCTTTCCCCATGCAGGATGTTTGCGAGCTCCCTGAAGAGGGCGTCGTGCTGGGGGTCCCGTCGGATGAGGCCAAAGGGCCGGCAGACGCCACCTGACCGGATGCTGCCTGCGACCCCGCCACCATCGCCACCTCGAGCTACGCCAGAGATCGGCGTTAGCGTCCGGGAACACGAGCCTGTTTGCTGGATGAAAGCCAATCCCCTCTGAACTCTGGCTTCCATTAAGCTTAACGAACTTGCAGGATTACTCATCATTTTAATCTGTCCGTCTTGCAGCAACACCGAATGCGTTTTGCTGTTCAGTCGCATTTCCTGCAGACATTCCTGAAATTCACTTGGCCACTTGTCAAATAAATTGGCTTTCGGAATTAGGCACAGTACCGCTTGAAGCCTTCAGAGCTCCTCCCAGCTCCTGTCCCGAGTCGAAGCCCGTAAACCGTCTCTCACACTGACAACAATAAACTCTTGGTTACTACCTGCCTTTTGGTTCCGCCTTTTCTGAAGCAGCTGCAGCGGGACCAGGTTTGCTCTTGTGTGGTTTGAGTGCTGGCACACAGTGCCTTTGAGGGCCGTGTGCCTGCTGAGTGCTTCTGACTGCTTGGTAGGTGCATGCTGGTACCATAGGGCTTAGCGCACCTGAAAGAGGAGGCAGCCCTCACTGGTTGTCGACCGTGGTGTTATGGTTCTAGTCCAAAGCTCTGAGGTAATGCCGGCTGAGGTAGATATGGTCGCATGCCTTCGGGCCCTGTGTACTCTGGTGACACAGTGAGCAAGACGGCTGCATCCCCCTTTGAACTTTATAATAATGATGATGTGGGGGAAATGGGTTTGCCAAGCGTTCCGATACTGGAGGCCACTTCTGTCCATCGTGCCATTGCTCACTCAATACAGGATCTGAGGGGGAGACACTGGGCAGGATGCCAGTCCATCACGGGGCACAGTCAGACATTTAGGGCCATTTAGTACCAATTCACTTGTTTGCTTTTGCACCGAAGAACGAAATCCATTCAAACAAGGGAAAACATACAAAATTCAGACTATCTGGGGGATTTGAACCCAGACCCTGGTGGTGTGAGGTTACAGTGCTGCTATTTTTATTACTTATACATGACTGATAATTATGTGTTTAACACAGCCAACTGATAACATAATCCACGTAATCCAGTTTCATCGTGTATATCCCTGTGATTAAGTGGAGTCCCGGCAGCCTACAGCAGCTACTGGCCTGTCACAGACCTCATCTTAAGCAATCAGGTCGCTTCATGTATCTGCAGAAAGGCTCAGGGACGTGTACGTGTGAGCTCCACACAAAGGAAGTGCCCGATGCGGAACCGGGCAGCGGCAACGTTACTTTCAAAGGCGGGTTTATAGCAACGTGTGAAGAACTAAATCTGCAAGTACTGTAACGTCTACTGTAAGCCGGGGTGGCGAACCCTGGTGGTGCAGCGTTTATTCTCCACGGCGTAATCAGTACTGACATTAGTCCTGTATTTAGTAATAGTCACGTTTGCGAAGGTATCGCACGCCCGGTGTTATAAAGGCATCGTTGCAAGGCGGACCGGCCCCATGCTGCCCCGTGGAGGGAAGAGACGGGGCGGCGGATGCGGCTCCCAGCCATGACATCACCGTCCCTGACGAGGGGCTGAGATACGGGGGAAATGAGCGCAGTGCCCGGGGAGCAGGAAGCACGGCTCGTCGGCGCTAATCAAAGCACCTTAACGCGCGTCCCGGCGTCGGGGTTCAGCCTCTTTTTGTCTCATATTTCTGGGGTCCCCGGCGACTAATGAGGTAAGACGCTGAAAAGCATTTACAAAGCGCGTCGGTTCTGGTTCGGGTCGCCAGCTGCCTGTGCGTGATCTAAGGTGCATTTATAAATGCAGGTCGCCTCTGGTTCGGGTCGTCAGTTGCATGTCCGTGATCAAAGGTATCTTTTAAAATGCGGGTCGCCTGTGGTTCGTATCGTCAGTTGCATGTCCGTGATCTAAGATGTCCCTTTAAATGCAAATTATTTTATTATAATTTTACACGTTCCCATTAAGCGGTGGCAAAGCAGGAGTCTCCGGTTCTTTTGTCGGGACCCGGCATGTTTGTGGGAGGCCGGATCGTATCGGTATCACCGGCACAGGCATGCATGCATGCGGGGCTGGCAGCGCCTTCAGCCCCTGGGGTGATGCAGCGCTCCAGCCGTGACTGTCCGCCACTGACCGCTGACTTTTCTGGCTTTTATTCAGCGTTGGATGGGGGTCGTGCGGGGAAAACGCACCGCCCTGGCTGCAGCGCCTCTTTACTGTGCACATTAATCATTTACATTAACAGGATATGTCTGCCAGGCTGCAGGCTTCTTATTTTCATATTTGCCTGAATTAGGATTTTTTGTGAATTTTGTAATGAATCAGTTACAGAATTAAATCGTTCTTCTAAATATTGAATTTTATTAGATGTACTCAGATAGCATGTCTTCACGGTACTGATAAAATACGCTACGTAAGTTATAAAGGATGGTTTATCCTCCCTGTACCATTGGAGTGATGTTTGTGTGGCTCCTGGATGGGATATATGTCCCCGTTGTGAGTTTATACCTGTAATTTCATCGCTGTTAGAAAGTAGGGCTCGGAATTTGACTATCTGGGGGAAGTGTGTTATAGTACTAAGGATGGCTTATTAATTATTGCTCAATATAAATTATTAACCTAGCAAACGCCCAAGTGTTACATGAAGAAATTAAAACGCTTATAAACCTAAAATGGCAGGCCTCGTTCGTTGGAATAGTTTAGCGTTTTTGAAGCTGTTCATTTGTATTTCTTATAAGTGAAACTGGTGTGAAATTAAAAGCAGTTTGCATGCATCTTACGGACAATCTAATTCAAATCCGGGAGTTTTCCAGGGATATCCTCGCCACTATCTGACCGCACAGATCACACATGTGACACTGCGGTATTTCCCGTGAGGCTGGTGTGTGGGGGGGTGACCCTCGGGGACATTGGGCCTCCCCGTGCCAACCGGTTCCTACTTCCGTCCCCCTCCTTCCCTTTCGGCGGAGTCCTCACTCGTTATTCTTCACCAGGAGCGGTCAGCTGCAGCCGGAGGCAAGTTCCTCTCAGGAAATGCCCCAAGCCTATATGTGACCTAAATGCTGATGCCGTGAATAGTAGTGTAAATGTGTACAGACACACATGGCGTGCTGTGACTGAGCCCAACAGACCATCCCTGACGTGTTTTTGGTTGACAGCTCGTCATGTCTTTTCAGGTACAACAGATTAGTGAGCAAACTGTCGTACGATTCACATGATGGAGGATACATCAGCCCTGTAGGTTACCCTCTGAGTGAGGGATAATCAGCTCTGCAGTCTGGGCACCTTTTCATTCAGACGTCCAAGCTGCTGATTCCTCCATTGTGACAGAGCACATGAGCGCAGGTCTTCCTGGTCGCTGGGAGCGTTTATCAGGAACAACGGTTTGCGAGGGCTACAGGGATGCGGTTTTAACCTCGAACCCGGAACTGGTCCCCAACTTGGAGACGGTGGGTAATTACAGGGTGACTGAGCCAAGAGCAGCACCCTCCCCCCAGCTGTGCCCGATATGTCCCTGCATTTTCCCACATGCTCTGGGCCGGTAAGCGCTCGCTCCCCTGCCCCTCTGCCCCCAGTGGACTGCTGGGTCACCTCGCTGCGTTTGCCAGCTTCTGCCAGCCCCACGTAACTCAGGTGATTACAGCACGGCTGTGTCTCCCCCAGCCACTGCTCTGCCTCTCCCTTCCCTCTGACACCACGTCTGGTTTTGAGATCTGCCAACGTCACGCCAGGGCACATGGCCAGCAGATGGAGGATGTTAAACGGGGTAGATGTGACCCCCCACACCCCCCAGTGTGAGGTAGCATTGCCTCTCCCAAGCAGATGCGGCCATGGTCCCCCTACCCACCCCCTCCACGTCCCCTTCCCCTTCCGGCGCCTCTGTTTAGGCTGTATGCAGAACTTCAAGGCAGTGCACTCTCAGATAGGAGCCCTTTGATCTTGGACTTGCTGTCAGTAGGGAGGATGTCAAACAGGGTTTGGGGTTTTCCTCCTCATTTTCACAGGCATTTATTCCAGCAGGGGGGTCTGAACACCCTCCCCCCCCATGCCTTTCTAGCTCCTGATTTTACCGCCCTTGATGTCTGACGGCAGACGTTTTTTATTATTTTTTCACTGCATAGCTTTCAGACGTCCGGCTGTGGATGAGAGTTCCATCGTGCAGTGTAGTTTCATTCAAACTGAGCTTCACTCTTCCCACGTTGCATGTCCACGTTCTCTACCTCCCTAAGGCTACTCTGTTCCTCTAGATTCAGGTCCCACTGCTGTGCATGTTTTTTTGGCTCCTGCTCAGGCCGAAGTATGCAGCATAACGCGTCACTGACGGGTGTGAGACGTGGACCACGGCTTCCGGGATCTTGGAGCAGGACCAGACTGGCTGAGAGCCACTCCTGAAGCTCCTGAAGGTTTGCTAATAGTCTTATTCAGAAAAGAGACTTACCTTCATTTAGTAAGATGTGAAAGGAGGATGAATGACCTTTTATCAGGGTGTTCCTGGGGTATTTGGGCAAAAAAGCTGCTTGGTCTTCAGCATACACTATCAGACAGTAGGAGACCCCTTTCACAGTTTTGTGATCTTGACTCTACACTCGTTGAGCCTGGTGGACAGGGTGCAGTGCGGACAATGTGGAACCTTCGTGGGAACCTTTATTTAAAGAGAGACAGTTACTGACATGATTGTCCAAGACAGAAATCAAATGGAGTACGGGACTGAGGAACTCCCAGGAAAGCTTTTCGACCACAAGCCATGGGGTTTCTGCTTGATTACTCTAGGGCAGTGTTCCCTAATCTGGTCCTTGGGGACCCACAGACAGTCCACATTTTTGCTCCCTCCTAACTCCCTGTCAGGCAGTCCGCTCCCCAGGGAGGGGATTTGGATATGCTGCTCTAGGGGGCCAGAGGGTCGCAGCAGAGCATGGGACTTCTGGAGGTTACAGGACGGGCTGAGCTCCTGAAATGTTCATCATTTTGAGGGCCGCTGCAGAACGATGTCCCACTGCTTGTTTTGCTGCTGCCTCAATGTGGGGATGGTTCCCAACTCTCCATGTGGTTGGGCTGAGGAGAGTCTGAGGCTGTGGAAGACTGAGAAGAGCACATGGGCTTTCCTATTCCTCCTCTGTACCTCTGTCTGTGCTGTGAAAAGGATCATTCACATCTGTCTGGACTTTATAAGTAGATCAGCTCTAAATGTTAGACCAACAGACTCGTAAACCCGGCAAGCTTCATATGTGAATGAAAAACACATGCCTGCTGGTCTCTCTCTCTTTCTGTCTGAATCTTTGTGCTTCTTTCTTTCTCTGTCTGAATCTCTGTGAGTCTCTCTTTCTCTGTCTGAATCTCTGTGCATCTCTCTGTCAGAATCTCTGTGCGTCTCTCTCTCTCACTGTCTGAATCTCCATGCATCTCTCTCTCTTATTCTGAATTTCTGTGCGTCTCACTCTGTCTGAATCTCTGTGCGTCTCTCTCTCTGTCTGAATCTCTGTGCGTCTCTCTCTCTCACTGTCTGAATCTCCATGCATCTCTCTCTCTTATTCTGAATTTCTGTGCGTCTCACTCTGTCTGAATCTCTGTGCGTCTCTCTCTCTGTCTGAATCTCTGTGCGTCTCTCTATCTCTCTCTCTCTGTCTGAATCTCCGTGCATCTCTCTCTCTGTCTGAATCTCTGTGTGTGTCTCTCTCTCACTGTCT
>JABFDZ020000042.1:600203-612138 GCA_019775955.2 Pollimyrus isidori
TGCGTCTCTCTCTCTGTCTGAATCTGTGTGTGTGTGTCTCTCTCTCACTGTCTGAATCTCCGTGCGTCTCTCTCTCTGTCTGAATCTGTGTGTGTGTGTGTCTCTCTCTCACTGTCTGAATCTCCATGCATCTCTCTCTCTTATTCTGAATCTCTGTGCGTCTCACTCTGTCTGAATCTCTATGCATCTCTCTCTCTCTCTCTGTGTGTCTCTCTCTCACTGTCTGAATCTCCATGCATCTCTCTCTCTTATTTTGAATCTCTGTGCGTCTCACCCTCTCTGTCTGAATCTCTGTGCGTCTCTCTTGTCTAAATCTCGGTGCGTCTCTCTCTCTGTTTGAATCTCCGTGCATCTCTCTCTCTGTCTGAATCTCTGTGTGTGTGTGTCTCTCTCTGTCTGAATCTCTGTGCGTCTCTCCCTCTCTCTCTGTCTGAATCTCCGTGCATCTCTCTCTCTGTTTGAATCTCCGTGCATCTCTCTCTCTGTCTGAATCTCTGTGTGTGTGTGTGTCTCTCTCTCTGTCTGAATCTCTGTGCGTCTCTCTCTCTCTGTGTCTGAATCTCTGTGCGTCTCTCTCTCTCTCTCTGTCTGAATCTCTGTGCGTCTCTCTCTCTCTCTCTGTCTGAATCTCTGTGCGTCTCTCTCTCTCTGTTTGTGTCTCTCTGACTATCTCTTTCCCTTTCGGTGTCTCTGTTTCTCTCTCTATGGCTGTGTCTCTGTTTATGTCTCTCTCCGACTGTATTTGTCTGTGTCTCTGTCTTGGTCTATGTCTCTCTCTGTTTGTGCCTTTATGGATGAGTTGACTTTAATGTTATTTAAGCTTGTTAATGTTGCTATTTGGAAAATATGAATAAGGGCAGTTTCAGCAGGGGGTAGCGTGAGTCCTTAGTTGAATGCTTTTGGGCCATGATTGACACACACACACACACACACACACTGTCATTCACACATCCACATTGAAGCAGCCATCAGCAGCAGTCTGCGCTTCCACTCCTATCTTGTGCCCCCCCCCCCCACCTCTCTGGGAGGCGGTTACCATGGTTATGTGCTGAGGACCAGCTTTTCAAGCACATTAGGATGTAGAAATATTCACCAACGGCTCCCCCTAGCAGCAGCAGGGTGATGGCAACACAGCGACCCTCTTCCTCCTCTGTGTCATTCTGCCGTTTTATTCTGCTTTCCAGTCAGTCACATCGCCTCTGGGTTGGGTTTGATCATTTATTCACATCTTTATTTGAAGTTAAGTCTGCTGTTGCACAGTAAACTGGTAAACTGCACCGTGCCTTAAGCGAACCCTGTAACGCACAGTGCGCTGTCCCATTAAACTGGTGGTGCACCCCCCCCCCCCAAGAGCTTGGACATTATATGTTGGGTTTTGTAAGAAATTGTTACAGTTAACAAAGGGTTAAAATCCGTAAATGACTAAAACAGACGCCGGGGGGGATGTAAATTTGTTGGGTCAGTGATGGAGAGTCACAGCTGGGGCAGTTAGCCACCCTGAGTAATATGATTGGTTAGCACAGTCAGGGGTGGGACTGCAAAGCCCCACCCCCCAATCCCAAACACGCATGTGAACACTGATGTCCTCCTCTCATCTCCCTGACCCCGAGACGGCTGCAGGTGGCTGGGTGGGGGCTGGGCGAGGCCCCCCCTCATTCAGGGCTAGCTGTGTAGCAATGCTCACACGTGGCTCTGGCTGGGGGATTAGCGCAGCACATTACCGGTATGAATGTGGCGCCATAGTAACAGCGTGAGACGGAGGTGAGGGTAACCCTGCTTTATCACCATGGCGACCTACACATGTGTGGAGCTGTCCACCCGACCATGTGAATCTTGCCCGTTAAATTTATCTAGCTATAAGCTGCAGCAAGCCAATAGGGTGCCTGTGATAACCCCGCACAGGACTTGCGTACAGCACATTAGATCATTTTATATGCTAAGTCCTGCTGACGTTCTAAAGGGTTGGATGTTTGCTGATATCTAACCCAGGCCTAGGCTATAGGTGGCGAGGGAGACACCGTTTCTGGGAGTCTGTTTACATCACGGCTTCCTGCCTTGCGTCAGTGCCGCGGTGAGGCCACTCACACAGTCAGTTCCATGAGACTGTTCCCATCCAGCCTATCAGATATTGCGTCTTCTTTCTACCTCTTCCCGGGGTGTTCCCGCCGGAGCTGGGGGTGGCACAGTTCAGGGTGGGTGTACTGCTTGGCGCCCCTTGATGGTGAAGGGGATTAACTTCTGACGGTGTCCCCCGGGGTGTCTGAGATCTGAGCCATGGGGTCGGGGGGAGGGGGGCGATAGCTGTAATTCCCAGCATGTGTGTGGTATATGGGGGTGTCACGGATGAGTAACGGCTTTACACAGGAAAGGGATGGGGCCTGAGGCTGTGGGATTTGTTGATACATTTTACTGATTGACAGTGGAATAAAGGAACGTTTTCTGAACAGCGTGAGATTCCCGTGAGCTGTTCTGTTTCGTACGAGCCGGATGGAGTTGGGGACTCTCTGGCCTGTGGCGCAGTGTGAGTTGGGGGTTTTTCCGGCAGTAGTCTGGAGCTGGGAGAAGGAACTGGGGGGGGTTTGTTGGCAACTCCCACCCCGTTCACTTCCCTAGTGTGGCTGCACCCCTCCCCCGAAGACTCAGCGGCAGATATTTCCGGCACATCTGGTTTTGCTGGTTGTGTTGTTATTTGGCTGTGATTTTGGGACACAGGAGTGCCTTCATGTGTGGTGCCAGAACAGATGGGCTCTGGGGGGGTGGGGGTGGATCTTCCAGGCTGGGGAGGTGGTGTGGATGCCCCTAGAGTCCTAGAGTCACATATTAGCTCATGGGTGACAGTGTGGAGCTATTGGTCAGCTGTCTGAGCACTTGGCACATGCCCTGCCCCTTCTCCACCTCACTCATGACTGTAGGGATTATATTGTGTTTGGCTGGTTAACGTGGTTGAAGCTCTGATCTGTATCATGCTATCCTGCAGGGGGCAGTGTAGGGCCATCATCTCTGTTTATGTGAGGAGGGGGGTCACTATTTGACCACTCTCCTTTGGCGTGAATAATGGTGTTGTGACACAAAAACACTATGTCTGCGGGAAGCCAACATTAAAGTCACCTGACTGGGGGGCTGTCTGCACCCCCCTTTCTTGGGCAGGTCTGGCAGCTCGGGGGTTAATGCTCATCCGGAACAGCAGCTGCAGTGGAGGAGGGGAGGGGGCGGGGGAATGGGGCGCAGCTGCTCCCACTGGCAGCTCCGTCCCCCCCCCCCACCACTCCACAGCCCCTGGAACAATGGTAGGCACGGCAGTCCCCCACAATCGAAGGCAGCTCATGGCCGGGGCCAGGAGGGGCGGCTGGTAGTGAGCGGACGAGCGGCGAAGACCTCCTCTGCCTTTCTGTGGCACCCAAAGGGCCCAAAGGGCGGGAAGGGCAGCAGCAGATATCTGCGCAGAAGCAGGGAGGTTCAGGGTAAGGGGGCCAGGGAACAGCACTTACCCTGGTTACTGGGGGCCTGGAGCTTGTCCCAGGCAGCTCAGGGCACGAGGCCTGGGTACATTCTGGACAGGATGCCAGCCCAGTACAAGGTGACTAAATTGCAGATACGCACATTGACAGATTACAGGCAGCTAGAGACAGCAGTCAGCTTGGGTGCACGTTCTTGGATCAGGCAGCAATGGGGAGGACACGTGAAGCAATATTTGTAGTAGGAGTACTGCTCTTTATAGTATGTAGTATCGTTTTTGTTGATGTACTGGTGGCAGTATTTATTGCAATATGTGTAGTAACAGTACTTGTAGTAGTAAACAACATTGGAGTATAGTTGAACACACAAAACTAGTGCATTTGAAAATGGGCCGTTAGAATGATTCTGGATGTATGTTTACAGCAGCAGTAATGGGACATGAGCCATGAACACTGACAGCTTTATTTAACAGTCATGGGTTATTCAGCCACCTTGGTTGAGGGACATCCCACAGCCACCTTGGTTGAGGGACATCCCACAGCCACCTTGGTTGAGGGACATCCCACAGCCACCTTGGTTTAGGGACATCCCACAGCCACCTTGGTGAAGGAACAACCATGCAGTCACCATTGTTAAGGGACATCCCGCAGCCACCTTTATTGAGGGATATCTCACAGCTGCCTTCGTTAAGGGACATCCCGCAACCGGGTATGTTAAGGGACATCCCGCAACCGGGTATGTTAAGGGACATCCCGCAGCCACCTTTCTTAAGGGACATCTTTCCACCATGTTCTGTAAGTTGTCAGCCTGCATACGGTCACATCCACATGCTGGATGTGAGGTAAGTGTAGCAGCAGATGCACAAAGAGGGAACCTTGGGATTCACATGGGAATGAGGTGCACAGCAGATCATCATAGTCTGAATAGGCTGACTGCGTCTCATTCGCTCAGAGAGCGATGCCTTTGTTCTTTCTGTCTGTAGTGGCATCATCCATTCATTTTCTTGTTATCTTGCTCATAAAGCTTATGAGTGGATGACCTATTTTCAGATGGAAATCCAGCATTTCTGGTATGGTGGCATGAATCCTGCCCAAGGTGTCGTCTGCCCTCTGCCACCAGGATGGGCTCCAGGCCGCTGGGACCCTGTGCAGGATAAATGGCTGCAAGGTGGAGGAATGGAACAAGAACTTTTTCAAAATGCTTGAATCCTCAGGATTTTTGTCTTTTTAAACCAAATAGCACAAGTAGCTCGGTGGATGTGCATTTCAGCCGCTTCTGTAAGTGTTCATCATTATTGTACACTCACACTTTATTGGATCACCTGACTATACTGTGGTTATTTTTTGGTCAATGGCAAACTGTAAGTGTTAATATGCAGTATAAAATGTGTCTGTGTGGCAGTAGAATGAGTCCACATTTCACTGCGGAATGATCCTGATATTGCCTGTTCCCTTGTTGTGCGCTATAGGGGCTACTTGACGCTGTATTGCTAAGACAGGGAGGCAAACAGCAGATTAGACGTACCTTCCGCAGCGGGCTTGTCGGGGCCGATGGTGGGTAGGAGGGCCGTTGTGATGCGCCACTCTGCTCTCTCCTCCCACAGGGCGACGGACACAAGTTGCTCCAGCTGGACACACCACCAGCTCCGTGACCTGAGCAGACCCTGCCCTGCAGGTGTGCTATAACATCTATGCTCTTCGTTCATTCATTCATTCATTCATCCCCCTCCCCCAGCCCTCCTGTGTGACCCCAAAGTGTCTCCTAACCCAGACCCTACTGTCATATGAGATGGGGGCTGATTGCGTCTCTGTCTCTGTTTGTCTATGGCAGTATATGGGTTTGTATTTACCACATTTTGGTTGAGCTATGTCCACAGATGCCTAAAAGGGACAGGCATGTGTGTGTGTGTGTGTGTATGTGTGTGTGCACATGTGGTCCAGATATACCTTACTTTGTGGGGACCAAATATCCCCACAACGTGATGAATGCCACATGTCTGAAAATCCTTGACTGCAATCAAAAAATTAAACATGCAAAAATGCTTATATTTGGTTACTTATGGTCACAGATTGGGCTGGGTAGGGAGTAAGGTTGTGTGTGTGTGTGTGTGTGTGTGTGCACCTCCCCTCCTCAGCCTTGAGCCTCTGGGTAGGATGCTGTGTCGTTTCTGGTGCCTGCTGACCCGTGATAAAGGCCCTCCCTGGCTGTAAAGTGGCATTGTTGGTGTCATCAAAGGCAGTGCAGAAGAGAGCCACTCAGGGGGTTCGAGACTTATCTGGGACGCTGTTTGGGAGCCAATCCCAGCCTGAGGCTTCAGACACGTGGCCTGTCCTGATTCTTCATGCTTCAAGTGGACAGGGAGCAGCATGATAAAATAAGGGGTGACCTCCCACCCATCCTCTCAGCCACCCAACAAGGGACCTTCCTGTCCCCTGATGTCACCTTGTGAACGCTGCTCTCTCCTTAGCTCATGATGTCTGAAGGGACCAAAATGTGTGATGAATCCTTTGGGTCAGAAGAGGGCGACGCTGAGCCATTTCCGGAGGAGGGAGAGAACCCCAGAGAGCTGCTGGGGAGGCTCCGGGAGCTGGAGGTGAGCAGTAGGGCATTCAGCTGGCACAGGCAGGGTCTGTGACCTCTTTTTAACCACATCGTTTTAACACTGTTTTTACAGTAGATTATTAACATACTAAAAAAACATTCTTTCCCTATTGGCTATTCCATTTAATGGTCTGCTGTGTACTGATTTACTTGTCTTTGACCTTGTGCTCTGTCGCCCCCTACAGGCAGAGAACTCTGCTCTCGCTCTCGCCAATGAGAGTCAGAGGGACGCATATGAACGCTGTCTGGATGAGGTGAGTTTGACATCGTGTCAAAGAAAAGTGCCAAGGACTGGGTCAGTCAGAATGAGCCCATCAGCTAATCCTGTGTGATTTCCCAGGTGGCCAATCACGTAGTTCAAGCTCTGCTCAACCAAAAGGTAAGAGGATAGACGAATATTGTACTCATCACAGGACAAGGGAACCCTGCTGTACACACTCACTCATAAATATACTGTCGTTTGTATTTCTGTGTCCATGGAGGAGTCTGGATTACAGCCATATACTTAAACTGGGTGTCATGTGATCTGTTGATTTGAACCTGCTGTACAACCCTTTTCCAAAAAAATTGGGACACTGTGTAAAATGTAAATAAATATTTATAAATCATATAAACCCATATTTAATTGATCGTATAACAAAGACAACATATCAAATGTTTAAAATGTTATTGTTTTATGAGAAATACATGCCCGATTCAATTTGAGGCCAGTAGCAAGTTTCCGATAAGTTGGGACAGGGGCACGTTTATCACTCTTCATTTAACCACACACTGTAAATGACTGGGAACTGAGGAGACCAGTTGCTGGAGTTTTGAAAGTGAAATCTTGTCCAGTTCTTGCCTGATATAGGATTTCAGCTGCTCAAGAGTCCAGGGTCTCCTTTGTTGTATTTTTCATTTCTTGATGCACCAAATGTTTTCAGCGAGTGACAGGTCTGGACTGCAGGCAGGCCAGTCTAGCCCCTGGATTCTTCTACTGCAGAGCCATGCTCTTGTAATAGACACAGAATGCAGTTTAGCAGCGTCTTGCTGAAATATACAAGACTTTCTCTGAAAAAGACTTTGTCTGGATGGCAGCATAGGCTGCTCCAAAACCCATATATATATTGTTTAGCACTAATGGTACCTTCTCAGAAGTGCAAGCTACCCATGCCATGGGCACTAATGCACCCCCATACCATCATGGATTCTGGCTTTTGAAATGTTTTCCATTTTGCCTCAGTCCATCATAAATGAGCTCAGGACCAGAAGGCACTTCTGGATCATGGTTAGATCTGGTTTCTTCTTTGCATGGTAGAGTTCCATCCTGCATTTGTGGATATAGCGAACTGTATTCAAAGACGGTGGTTTTCAGAAGTGTTCCTGAGCTCATGCAATGATTTCCACTATAGACTCATGTCTGTGCTGTCTGAGGACCCAAAGATCAAAGCTATTCAATACTGGTTTTCAGCCTTGTCCCTTGCGTAGAGAGATTTCTCTGGATTCTCTGAATTTTTTTATGATATTATGTACCGTAGATGATGAAGTTTTCAATATTACATTGAGGAACATTGTTCAAAAATAGCTGCACGCAGTCTTTCAAAGAGTGGTGAATCCCTCCCCATCTTCACTACACAGAGCCTAATTAGTTGTCTGATACTCAACCAAGTGTTTTGTTTTAGTATTATAAGCCTTTTCCAGTCTGTGGTTGCCCCTGTCCCAACTTTTTAAAAACATGTTTTTGGCATCAAATTCAGATTCAGCATATAGTTGTGTCATAAAACAATAAAACAAAATTGTCCCTTTTGTCTGATATGTTTCCTTTGTTTTATTTTCAATTAAATATGGGTTTATATGATTTGCAAATCATTGCATTGGGTTTTTATTCGCATTTTACACACCGTCCCTACTTTTTGTAGTCGGGGTTGTAGAAAGAGGCCCTCCTGACAGTTGTGTGTGTGTTTGTGCGTGTGGCTCATCCAGGACTTGCGGGAGGAGTGTATCAAGCTGAAGGTGAGGGTGTTCGACCTGGAGAGGCAGAACCGGGCCCTGAGTGAACTTCTGAACCAGAAGCTCCACAGTGAGCTCAGCCCCCACCAGCAGGTCAGGTGGCACTAGGCTGTACTCCATGTCTTCTTTCCTGCATATGAAAGCATACGAAAAAAACACAGCCAGGAGTGCCATTTACCACCGCATAGACCATGCATACATTCATCTATGTAGGGCCCCTGGTGGTCACACACAGTCACTACATTAAATATTGAACAAACACCTTCCTAATTTATAAGATGCTGAAGCAGCGTGTTCTGCTAACCAGCTAGCTATGTATGATCTTCTGACTCACTGGCTATTGATTTAGTTTTTGAAACCTCTGGGGGGACATCCATATACACAGACACATAAATGGGGTACAAACCAAAGCAGGAGGTTCACCTGAGGTACCTCATGCTCCTCATAGCATATCCTGCTACATGTGTTTTCCTGCCTGGCAGTTTACTCACAGCTCTGTGTTTTTCTTGTTGTAGGCATCTTCTGGACCTCAGCTGGAGCCTGGTCCTGATCCACTCCTCGCTGGTACTAACAGGCAGCGAGAATCTCAACATGAAACAGCAACCAAGGTAACAGAACCAGCATTTATCACATAGAAAATACGAATGAAAGCCAGCTGAAGAGTTTGTAGATTTTACTTTCTGTTTTGGCATGTGTTGGGGATGCATGTGGATGTGCCAGGCGCCTTTAAACTTTCACAGCCTTGCACTTTCGCTCATCTGAAGGTCTCTTATTGCAGAGTGATGGGGATCACACGAGGGGAAATACCCCAGGCACACAGGGACTGGCTGTTTCCATGGAGGCTCTGTCCCCTTTCTTCAAGAAGAAAGCCCACATCCTGGAAGTGCTGCGTCGGCTGGAGGAGACCGACCCTCTGAAGTTCCACCCAGGCGGTGGTCTCCCACCCTGCTGCCATTTCACACCGGCTTTGGTACCAGCCGGGGCCGCCATCGCGTCCCACTTGTGTCTGGACCCCAGTGTGTCAGCTGTGATGAATGGCGAAGGCCATGGGACTCCACACGAGAGCTGCCAGTCCTGCTTGATGCTCTCCCAGAGGAATACGGACGTTGGCTCTAAGGTCCACCAAGTTAGTGGCACTTCACAACCCAGAGCAGAGGAGCAACTTGATGGCCAAGGGGACTCAGGTTCCCAAGCCACTGACCCTCCTTCTGGCAGCACAACCAAACCATGCATGCACAGCACACCTGCGGAGGAATCAGGGTTATCCACAGACCCCTCACACACTATCAGTACCGACGCTTACCTCTATTCCATTATTAAAGACGCTGCTCAGAAACATCCTTCCAGTGAAAGACCAGAGGGAGGGGAGCCCCATGAAGAGAGATACTGTGACAAGCACTCGGGTGCAGCCCTAAGCATGCCGGGTACATCACAAGCCAATGAACTGGACTCCCTGCCCCTGAAGCACATAGGCGCAGTAGCCATCCAAAGCTTGGCTACAGGACAGATCGCGGAAGGGTACTGCTTCAAACTGGCCAGTGAAGTAGCAAAGGTGAAGAACTACTTGTATACCTCTACCTCATACCAGCCAGTCCCTGGTGTGATAGACCACCAGGCCAGGGTGCAAATCTGCAATAGACTGCACCTCGCTTCCAATGAGGACCCAAGTCTTAAAAATCTGGCAGTGGCCGATTATGCCCCCGCCCCTGACAACAGCACAGTGCAGCAACCGTCCCCTGGGAAGGTCAGCATTGCACTCGGGCCCACGTCCATTTCATGCTTTAGCGAGGCTAAGGCCTCCTCAATCTCCTCCCCCTCCAGGCTGCTCAGGTTCCTAAAAATCCCGTCAATGGGAGAACGGGCGCAAGTGGCGAGTCCCCTACGACTGAGCCCCCAGCTCACCCGCAGCTCCAAAATACCCTGCCGGAACAACACCTATGAGATTTACCACTCTGCAGTTGTGTCCCGGCAAGCTACCAGCACAGACAGGGAAACACAGTCGTCTTCCTCAAAGACTAATACATACCCCGCCACGCATTCTGCACCCGCTTCCCCTCCCAAGGATGCCTGTTTGTCTGTGGCTAAGAATTATGTTTTTAACAGTCACTCCGCACCAAAAGCCAGCTGCAGTGCCAAGCTGAAACCAGCACAGAGGAACATCCAGAAGGAGCCCCACTATGAGAATGTATCCGGTAATTCAGCTGCAGGAGTACCGCAGCACCTTGAAAGGATGAACATTTCTCAGTTTCCTCCCTACCCTGGCCACTCAGATGCTCCGAACACACAGCTGAACTTTAGCACAGAATTGTCCTTGGGTCTTCAGTCATCGGGTCGAGACACTTATGCAGAAAGTGCGCTCTGGTACCAGGCACAGAGCCACCACAGTCTGCCCAACTCCTTGGTTTTTCAGAAAGCCCAGAGTGGATGCGTTGTCTCCAGTGTGAGGGAGAAAACACCAGACAGATATGCTCCACGGGGCCCCGATGTCATCCGGGCTAATGATAGCCCTAAGAGAGGGGATAGTCCTTCCCTTTCAAAGAAGCTAATGGTAGCAAAATCCGAGGGAGATTCCAGTCATCTGCCATTCAAGGAGCGTTTAGCCGCACTCGGCAAGCTAAGGAGCACTGACGACTTACCGGTGAATGCACGAGCAGTGGACAGGAGGCATGCACGGTGCAGCAGCGGCCAACTCTCTGGGGCGAGCATTAATGAGAAAAGCAGGACGGCTGAAAGGCAGGGCGACCGCACTCCATCAGAACACAAGCACACCAAGTACACAGGTTCTCTAGATGGAAAGTCTTACCCTAAAGCCAATCTCAGTAGCTATGCTTTGAAGTCCCCAGGCCACTTCCTGCCTTGTGAACCAGGAGCCAAGTCACTGCCATTGGGCTCTGTAGCTGCCAAGACTGAGACTGAGATGCCCTCCTCCAGAGGTCATGCAACTAAGATCAAGGCCGGCATGCCATCATCCAGCACAGAACCCCCTCACGTTCTGCGTAACTATGTGAAGTGTGTACCTTCCCACAGTACCAGAACTACTCCTAGCCCTCAGAGCAGCCCTGCAAAGGTCACATCAAAGTCCCCTTCCAGACCTGGCCAGGCTTCCTCCTATCCCCGAGGGAGCAAGCCTGCTCATGATGATCGTGGCTCTTCACAAAAGCAGCCATCACGGCCAGAAGACAGAGGCAAGCTAACCGGTAGTAAGAAAAGGAGTGCCGTCTACGCTGAAAGCCACCCGGCCTCACCTGCAAGGTCGTATGTTCCTGGACCTCGATCTGCCATCGAGCAGAAAGTGATGAAGGGGATTGAGGAGAACATGCTGAAGTTGCAGGAGCAGGACCGAGGGCAGGGCGCCGAGGCCAAGCAGAAGTCCTCCAACGGCATTGCCAGCTGGTTCGGCCTGAAGAAGAGCAAGCTGCCGGCGCTCAGCCGCAAACCCGACACATCCAAACCCAAGGAGGGGAAGCTCAGTGCGTCCTCCATGGGAAAGGATCCCAAAGCAGCCACCAAGAAGAAGCTGGAGGTGGAGAGCCTGAATATCTCCAAGCTGATGGAGAAGGCAGAGGACCTGCGGCGGGCCCTGGAGGAGGAGCGTGCTCTCATGAATGGGGTGGCCCTGGACCGTCCAGGGAGGGGGCACTCTTGTGAGGTAGTGATGGACCAGGCTCAGGGGCAGCTATCAGTCATGTATAGGGGGGTGACTTCTGACAACTTCATGCAGCAGTTGCTAAACAGGTAAGAATAATAAAAGCATGACCCAGTGATGTGAGAACACTTAGGGTGTATGACCCAGTGATGTGGGAAAGCATGTGAGCCTGGTCTAGGTGGTGAATGCTGTTGTTCTGCTCCCCTGCTGCAGGGTGGATGAGCGGGACACAAGCCACTTTGG
>JABFDZ020000042.1:624150-646140 GCA_019775955.2 Pollimyrus isidori
AAAAATATTTCTCAACACTAAGTAACAAATGACAGGGGTGTTAGAAGTTTACTAGGACTTAAAGTCTACAAAGGAGTGTAGGACCACACTCCCATCCCAGGAGAGCAAGCAGTGGAAAAGATTCATGGAACATTTGGTACTGAAATGCAAAACAAACATCGAATTCATGCAAAGCATCACTGAGGTCATGACTGCTGAAAGAATATAAATGCTACTGAGGTGGGAAGCAGCAGTCAGACCAAACTGTCGTCTTCCCTCTGGAGAAAAAACCTGGACAGACAATGAACGCCTTGGAGCCCCTGCTGGTGAGTGTCTCCTCTAGTTGTTCAAGAAACTGCGCCAAGAGATTTGATTGGTTAGAACTGGTTATGCTTGCATGAAACATCTCTTGCGATTCACCAGAGAAAAAAGAACTTTTTACAGAAGCATATTTATTCACTGCTGGTATATGTACTAGGAGGGCATGGATGTACCCTAAACTGCTCAAATAAAAATAGTTAAAACTTAACTTTGGACGAGATGATTAGCTCTAAACTGTGAATCAAAGCATCACATAGAAACAGTCATGACGTTATGGATTGGTACCCTAATTAAACAAAAAACAACTGCCACTGATTGATAAGGATATTTTTCTCTAGAATACTAATAGAATACTATTAATGAGTAATGACTGAGATCAGGAGAAGCGTGAAGAAGCATCTTCTGCCAGTGCGCTCCAGGGTATCTAACTGCTGAGTTTGAGGTTTTTGGTTTTCCATCCTGCTCACACAGGCACTGCTGCTGTGCCTACCTCCATCTGTACTGCAGAGTACAGACGGCAACTCGACAGGCAAACACACGCCTGAATCGCTGGAGAAATGCGTACCGTATGAAACCACATTCAGCACGCATGTAGACACGAGAACTGCACACAGATCGGCGGCCCCCTGGACATACATGTGAGTCTCACTACAAGTCCACGAATGACATGCCGCACGATGTAATGAGATGGGCCGGTGTTCAACGTGGCTCCACAATGTTTCTGATCTCCTTTTTGGGGTGGGATTTGGGACATGATGGGACATACATTTTTATTTAGCTGGTACTGTTGACATTTTATAAGACCTTTGGTTCCTGGTGATGGCACACAATGATATAAGGACGAACTCTCATCTTTCCTCAGACCACACCGTGTCACTGACAGAATCCCGGAGACCATCTTTATTGCCAAATGTGACGAAAACGCCTGCCAGAACCTGAAGCAGTATCGGGTGGTGACCCCAGTGAACATGACCATGCCAGTCTTCTACCGGCGGCACAGCAACAACACCACTCACCCCACCACCACTCACCCCACCACCACTCACCACACCACTCACTACAGTCTGGTTATCGAGAAGTTCAGCTTTACAGTTAGCTGCACGTGTACCCATCAGAAACGAAAGACTCGTTGAGGCCGGATGCAAGGCTGTGTGGCACCAGCCATGTCCACAGGGCTGCAGCCACACAGGGAACATTCAATATCCATGATATTTTAAAGTGCACCTTCATTTGAGGTATTAAATTTATCAATATAGAGTAATCTAATGTTGAAAATAAGGTTAACTTCATATATGAATTTTGTAATTTTCGAACAGGGCCAGCCTTGGACACCACGTAGTGGTGACACAAGGTAGTGCAACCTGAAAAACTATCACAACATAGAGGCTCTGTTCAGTGATTTAAGTGAAGCTTGTCCGTTGGCCATACAAAAAAATAGCAGGAAGCCAAAAAGTCAGGAAGAAGTCAGAGCAAATATTTTAAACAAAACACCTTTTCTACGCATGACCAAAATAACCACATAATAGCTAGTGTATTTGATGAACAGTTTACTGAGAATATCTGGAATACCGACATTTGATTCCTTGCTACAGGATTATAAAGACTCTAAAATGGCTACAAGCTAAAATAAAATGTTCCTATGGCAATACCCACCTATGCCTGTGCGTCATTTAATTTTAATTTATATTTTTATTTGAAACTATTTTTTTGTTGTTTCATTTCCCCCCCCAGATGTAAATTAGGTACATAACTTTAGGTTTTAGCAATTTTATTTCTAGGGATAGGAGGGAAAGTTCTAAGCTTCTTCTGAGCACTGCAATGTAATGCAATGCTGTTTTCCATTTCTATGGTTCAAGGGCATTGCACAAAAGGATAAAAAATAAACAAGTATTGCTTTAGCCTAAATAGCCTAGCAATGTTATAGTAAAAAAAAAAAACACAAAAAAAAAACAGAATATAATAAGTTCTTATAGCTGTAGTTCTTATTTTTATAACATCCATTCCAACCATTATAAATGCAATTCAAAAGCAGCTTTGCTCTACAGTACCACCCCAGGCTTGGCCTCAAAATTCATAGTTGCCGGTTGCGCCGTTGCTAGAAAAATATTGCGTATTGTAGAAGGTCCTGCTCTGCGGCCACTAACGTTTAGGCACCGGCAGTACCAACCGCAGCCTTAAGCTGCACCTTAAGTACGACATGATGCATTTTATTGTTCAAGCAAAAAGCACAAAGCAATGACACCAGCTACCACAATCTAGAATAAGTTTATAGGGAGGGGAGAAACGTACCAGCCGTACAAGTACAGAATGGATGAGCCAATGCATAATTTCTGAGTTTATTTAAACAATTTTCCATTACAGTCTGCAAAAGTACAACAATCCTTGGCAGAAAGAAAAGGGGGCAGCCTGTCAGGCAGCGGCTCAGCTGCACTCTGCATCAACAGAGCACCCATGCGGGCTAAAAACCCAGTGCAGCAAGCAGCTGGCTGAGCTGTGCACCATTATCAGCTGGGTGACCGCTGCGTGTTTGCAGCTCATGGACAGGTCCGTGTCGTGCTGGCCACATCTAACTCTCTAGCACGGAAACAGAGACACTTATGGCACATATGGAGACAGTAGGGTAGACCTCAGGGTCAATATGCCCAAGAGGAGGAGGTCAAACCCAAGCTTCAACATCAAGCACGCAGAAAAAGAAGCTCAGCGTAACCACAGGCCCGCATTTCTCTGAAGACAGCAGACAGAAACGTAAGAAAAGCCAGCATATTAATGGCATGTGATCAGCATCTAGCTCCCCGGACCAAGGTCTCTGGGACCATGCTTTCAGAACCCTATTTGCTGGCTTTGCTACAGTTTCTTTTAAGTTTTTTAAACTATAATCTGGTACTGAATTTTAACTTATCAAATGGGAGAGAAAAGAATTTGAGCAAAAAGTACCCAGATATACCTTAATCGATTGATTAACAGAAAGAATCACCACTTCATGTTATGGAAAAGTGTTACATTTTAACAGTGCTGGCTATTCAGGGAGCAGCATCTCAATCAAGGACAATGAAGCCAGAATGGCGCACACAGAGGGGGGGTGGGTGAGGGAAACAGATACAGGACCCTGTGGCCAGGAGAGTGACCCTCATTCTTCCACAGCCTTGTGCCCCTATGAAACAAGCGGCGTTCAAGAGTAAAACCCGAGCATAAAGCGTTTTCATTACGTGCTCAGTTCAGCCACACTAAATGTACCTTGCCAATGTACAGCTAAGGAATAAGGGGTGAAAAGACTACATCTTATGCACAGGACATCTACAAACGCACATCACAGTATCAACAGGAAACAGCCGATGGCACAGTGCTGTCGGGCAGCAGGCTCTGCACCCTCCCCCCAACAGGCTACAGCTCTCTAGATCCTGTTCTCCCAATAGCTTACCTGCCCCAAGTCCCCCTTCCTCATAGCAATATATACACTTCTACAAGAGGTGAGAACGCTTGCAAATTTCTGCCAATTTTCCCAAATTAAAAGGCACAGCTAACAACGTCGTTGCAAAATATGGCCTCCGTCTTATCGCCAACTGAAGCGTTCAAAGGATTTAAACAAAATTGCCTGCAAAACAGCAGAAGCATAAAATTAACCAGCCTAAGTGAAAAGGAGGAAGCTGAGGTGCCCAGACACCAGATACTGCCAGCTACAGACATGCCCACTCCATAACAGCGACTCCATCAGCTGGACAATACCGGTATTACAACATAAACACAGACTTCATGTAAAGCCAAAGTCCTATACATCTGAAAATTAAGACACTAAATAAGGAAAACATCCAAATTATAATCCAGTAGTGGGGGTATATGCACCAGAAGCCTTTTCACGCACTATTCTTGGCCATTAACCTTTTAATTTAGAGATTCATCTGTCTACTTCTTCTCCTTCTTCTTATCCTTGAGGAAACAGAAAGGGTTCAAATGTCAGTCTCCATTTTCATCAATAGTGGCACTGCTAAGTCTGGCAAAAGGTCACCCAAGAAGTCCTGAATTTAACTTGATTCATTCCATAATATCCTACCTATCACCCAACATGCTGAACCCTGCATTTTTAAATTAGCACACAATTCCTGCTCCTCATTCTCAAAAGGGGACTTACCTTTTCATTCATGGACAGGATTATCATGAGTTTCTTGAAGATTGTCACGAAGTCAAGAAAGAGCTCTACACAATGCCTAAAAAAATACACCACAAATAAAACTCATTTAATGAAAAGGGGGCATTTCCCATTTGTTGCCAAACCTCAACCACTTAAAGCGTTTCAACATGGTCAACCCAGCCAATGTGAAATTTGTTCGTCACCCGCCCCCCCATGTACTAACATATTATACACAGTTTATCAATATTTATCATATTTGATATATTTCACCATGCCATTTGTCTAGCATAGCATACTCAGATGAAGGTTTCAAATGAACACCACAACAAGCTAATACACTAAACCATACAAGGGTAAACAGGATGGGACAGAACTAATTAAACTGGTACTGCCATTACAAGAATACCCGGCACTTATGAGTAATGCAAGGGGGAGCTATGTACCAGATATAGTCCTTGTCATTATTCTCAGCCTTCTCAATGATGAGCTGAGTGTCAAACAGCACAAAGCCACACATGACTGCCAGGCCAAGGTACATGTGAGCCTGCATGTGAAGAAAGGGGCGGCGTTAGACAGCTTATGATGAGGGGCAGTGCCCCATGCACCATCACAAAGGCACGGGCTCCATCCGTATCTGACCTTAAAAAGCACCAGCCATCCGAAGAAGAGGTTGAACATGGACACCAGGAGCAGAACAGACAGGGCAGATGTTAGAATTCCTGGAGGGGAAGGCAGTTTCACCTGTTTAAGTCAGCGCTAGATATAAAAGGTAACCTTGAAAATCTCTGCCTGCACTTTCCAGGGGCCACAGAGAGCCATGGATGGTTCTCACCTCCCAGAAAGAGATAGCTCCGGCGCTGGGCATAGAGGGCACTCAAGGTGAAGCACAGGAAGATGACAGATGTTCCAAGGAAGGCCGACACAATGATCCTGCATGAACACAGCATGGAAGTACTCAGTTCACACTGAAGTGATGAAATAGACATTTATGAAGGCATAAATGTACATCTGTGTACAGAGTACGACAGGACAATATCAGGTCAATATTACTTTGTGCGCGTGCAATAATCACCAGGGCTTCAGGTGACAGGCAAAACATTTGGCCGGACGCCAGCTTTACAGTACTATATGTACGTTTATGCATGTCCACAAATTAAGCAGATTAGTATACCTAAAATACTAAATGAAGCATTTTATGACCCAAAATTTAGTAATCAGTATAAATTCGGCATATCACGTCAAACTGGTGGTATGTGGTGTGCACATCACACGAACATATACCACACCATAGTATACTACGACAGTATTATGGGGTGTACCTAACTAAATTTAATCAACAAAGATACACCAAGTTCACATATTTTTCCCTCCCTCCTGCCTGTAAGACCTGAGTACACTGCAGTTCAATTTTATGCAACCATGCAAATTACTACCTTTTGGGTGTCATAAAACAGATCTCAAATATTTTAGCCATACAACTGGTCTGCTTAAATTGTTGGCATAAATAAATGTCCACATAGAACTGAAAAGCTGGCCTCTGGACAAATGTTTCCCCCATCATCTGAAGCCCTGGTGATTATCGTGCATCGCCCAGCCTCAGCGCGGGGGGCAGGGGGCGTCTTACCTCGGATTAATGACAATGGCAAAGTCAATAAGGGGCCCAAGACCGACACCTGGAGTCATGAAGAAAAGGAAACTGAGAAACAGTCGCGTTACAAAGCCAGATATCTCAGACATTTATCATTGGGAAGCATCACCCCCAGACCGCAGGACCCCTAAAAAGAGCCCAGCTCACCGGTAAAGAAGGCAAAGCCCGCGAGCATGGCGAGCCTCTTCTTCTCAGACTCCGGGCAGTGCGGTGTCAGCGCCAAGCAGGCCATCATGCCCAAGGAGCCCAACAGGGACACAAACCCTCCCTGGAAACAAGGAGAGGGTGCCTTTGAAAGCACGATCCATGTCACGACAACCTTTAGCTCCCAGTGCACCTTGGGAACACAATGGAGCGAGCAGGTGCCCGTGGAGACGTACCTGCAGGACCCGGGTAACGACGTGGACGTAGGCACCGGCCGCAGCCACAAACATGCACATGGAGAGGGAGGAGTACACACTCTTCAGGTGTTGCTGGGTAGAGTGGGAACTGGAGAGGGACGCAGAAGGTAGGGGGAGGAGGTGGTGATGCATGGCTGACGGTCAGTCACATGATAATCGCAGAGAAGGCTGCCATTCAACAGTTTGTTTTTTTTTTTTTTAAATCTGCACACAAAAGTGACCTTACTGGTTTAACAAGGTGAGTGCTATACTAGTAGTGAGACAGTCCCCGGTTCTCTCAAGCTGCGGTGAAACAGCCATGTTGTGTGTAACTTTCCCAAAAGAGTCACTGTGTACATGTACACACAGACAGACTTCGAGCTGAAAAGTGACAGGGTAACTCTCAGCTTGTCATCCCTAGAATATGGGCAAGTCTCTCTGCTGCAACTTAATGTCCATTAAGTCTCCACAGCATCCTCTCTTTTGGACATTAACTAACACACACACACACACACACACACACACACACACACACAGTTCCTGATCCAGCTAATGTCAGTTCAGTTTATACCGTGGACATAGAGAGACAAAAAATTTAAGATAAGCAAGCTTTCGCTTTCACTACTGACATACAGATCAGGCCATTGCGCTCGCTCTAGTTGCTTTGACTCCTATTCAGGCAGAGCAAAAGCTTACATCTGGGAGAACTTAAACAGGGCGTCGAAATTGATGCTCCGGTCGAAGACGTTCATCTTGGCTGGTGCGGTAACTTCTGTCTGGTTATCGGAGTGACACGGTACCTGCAAACAATCAAAAGAAAATTAGCAGAGATCAATCCACCCTTAAATCGGACACGCTGTCATTAGAACGGGTGACAAATGTTTCATGAAATAAAACCTCGAAGAAGAGGAAATGGGCCTGCGAGAGAGAGCGGAGAGTGGCCGAAACACGGCTGGCAGTCGCGTAGTAAAGTTAGTTAATGGTTAAACGCGGTGATACCTTCACACACACACACACACACACACACACACACACACACACACACACACACACACACACACACACACAGAGATAAACCGAAGCAGCCAAGTCAGGGAGCCTGGGGGATCCGTCACGCTTTAATACTTAGTCCAAACACTAAGATAAGACTTCCAAGACACCCGGAACGTCTCGGTTCGGAACGCAGGCCGAACAGTGGGCCGCCGTCAACCCGGAAAGGCGTCGAGTTGGTCGCGGAGACCCTGGGAACAGGCCCAGGCTCGGCACCCCGTCAGGCGGACATCGGAAGAACCAAGAAAAACGGACAGACCTCAACATTCGCCACAGACGAAAAAGAGACGCCCCTCATCTCACCTTCAGCGCGGGGATTCACAGTTTTATCGCTCTTTCTGAGTAGTTTTTGCGCAGCACTCCACCAACACCCGCTCACGTCACTCTATCTCGCGCACTCCCGTTCTGTCCCGCGCTGCGTGCTCGCGCTTCTACGTACAGCTTCTCAGTCTTGTGTCACGCGGACGGCGCGTCATCGGTGACGCGTGAGCAGCGACTTTGACACTCGGAGAAACATGGAAGATGGTGCGTCTCCGTATAAATGTAAGCTAATTATTACATATTAAAAAATTAAGATATCAAGTTAGCATAAAGTTAATGTTTAAACGCACGCATTTGTTGCTGAGCGTCACGGTTCGTTTTCGAGGGCTGACTAGACATGCCAATAGTATTTGTGATTTATTCAATCACACCATGACTATATTAATCTGAAGAACACACATCACGCTGGTGAAATCCTGGCTCAGATGTATCGCGGCATGTAGGAGAGACTGGTGTACGTGGTAATCTATTGTTTATTAAAGTATCAAAATATAGAGGATTCGCGGATTCAATTGATGTCCATACATGGTTACAGGTGCTGTGCTGTAGCCACTGAGAGCGTGATTCATTTAATCAGCGGTGGCCGATCTTATCCAGAAAGGGCCGCTCTGTATGGTTTTCGCTGCAACTGCTTACTTAGATTACTTAGAGTCCTCACACCAAGGTCTGAATAGCCGACCTAAGGGTTATCCCGAAAACCTGCATATACACTGGTACTATGCAGAAAAGACTGGCCACTTCTGACTTAAATTCACCCATCCATTATCTAGTACAGGACAGACCTCCCCTGAATTAGTAGTCATTATCAGGTACATGCAGAGGAAATGGGCTTGGGTGCCTGAGCAGCTGCCTAGTTTCCCCGAACGTCTGAAAGCGCCCCTTCCCATCCCTGAACGGTAAACTCTACCTGCTGGAGCACTTGACCCTTGAAATGTCTCTGCATGACGCTGGTCCTTATATTAATTTCAATGTACAATTGCATTTTCTTTATCACAACAGACTATAGATGATAAATTGTATCCCAGCATAAATATCAAATAAAAATCACAGAATAATATCTTTAGAATCACTTTTCTTCAGAATCCCTATAAAAACTGAATTCTCAATAGAAGTAAATAATAAATGTCACTGTTTATTTGTAATATATACCTTGAAGTCCCACCCCTCCTGTTTTGTTTTTCCTGCAATGGCAGTATGTTGAGTACAGGTAGGCTGTACTTTCAACCTGAAGATGATAAAAATGACAAAAGCTTGTAGTATAATCAGGTAGGAAATGAGAAAACAGAAAAAGCTTTATTACTATTTCTGGCAGCGTGTATGTATGCACCTGGCAATGGACTGGCATGTTATCCAAGGTGTAGTGCAGCCTTATGCCCTCTTCTGGCAAACCTGACCTGGATAAGTGATTGGGGATGTTGAAATAATGTCATTTATTTTTTATTTATCTATTATCAGTGTTTCCATAAAGAAACAAGGTCACTGACATAGAGGCAGATAAGTGACATGAATAAGCCCCACGCTGTAAATTATGTCTAGTGCGTCCCAGATTACCATTAAACTCCAGTGTCCTCATGGTGTCGAGTCCACTGTGCTGTTTCCTGTCCTACATCAAGCTCTGGAAGGTGTCCCAGACACCTCAGTAACTGTCTTCTCCAGGAGAACATCTTGTAGAGCTCCAGAAGTACAACAGACTGATACTGTCCCTCACGTATGAGAATGAACTTCGATCAGCCACTGCAAATATGACCAATTGTGTAGCGCAGTTTTTAAGGAGGGGAAGTTTATGGTGTGAGTCAGCAGTGAAGGCAGGTGACAGGAACACCTATGCTGTTACACATTCCATTTTTACCTACTGTACTTGTACATTAACGTGTCAATGCATGTTCTGACCATCCATGCTCTCGGCCTTCCCACATGTCTAGATGGTGCCTGGGGTGGACACCATCTGAGTTGGGGTCCTGTTTCAGTCCCATAGATGGATCATTTTGTGCGTGTGACCCATGAACTGCAACATTGTGGATGCAGCCCTCAATCTGTCACCCTACACAGGCAAGCGCGGAGTTCTGACTCACTGATAGACTTTAGCTTGACCTTAATCACAGTTTACACCTTGCGTTTGGCATGCAAGCCCACTCTATGTATAATATTAACATGCCCAGGGGGGTTGGGCAGCCATGTGACCTAGGACCCCCCCCCCCAAAGGTTTTTTTTCCGCCTGCTTGGGAGTTTTTGATCACCCTCCTCCATTGTCATCTGGCTTTTCAATCCTTCTTTGTCTTTCGTTTCTGCATATTACTGTTTTAATGATGTTGTATTACAACACACCATGTAAAGTGCCTTGTGGTGACTCTGTTATGAAAGGTGCTATAAAGAAGATAATGAATTGAACACTAGAACATGTATGAGGTAACCAATGTGAAGAGAACATGCTGGAAGTACTGGTAAAAAGGAGGCCCAATTTCACCACCAGAACTGTAAAAAGTCAAAAAGATGAAAAACAAATGCGAACAGCACTTTAATTATAGGTCACCTTAATACATCACATTTTCCACAAAGTGGTTATAGTGCTACTCACTTCAAACAGTTCATTAAAAGCATCGCTGAACCCTAATCCCATTTAAACATTGTGTTAAAGCCAGGCTGGTATCAAGCGAGTAGACAGGACCTCCGGACCCATAATGGAGAAATCAGACTTTTTTTTTTTTGTCAAGATAAGTCAGCTTCAGCCCATATGTGTTGCATATACAGCTGTAAAGGGCACAAGGCTCCACTGGGCCAGGCCACCTGCTGCCGGAACGTCGCAGCTCTCCTCTCACTCCCATTCACAAGATTGGAAGCCATGCTGCTGCAGGGAGGTGGGAGATGTTAAGGTGGGACGATTTCCACACAGCACGTTACACAGCCCTGCAGAACGGGCTGCCCCTCAAAGACCTTAAGAAGACGGCTGGCGTTGCAGCCGGCGGTGCAGTGGAGCGCCGGTCCTCAGCGCGTGTTGAGCAGTTGGGTCAGGCCAGGTACTCTCAGGTTGGGGATCCGGCACCTAAAGGGCGGAGAGCATGACGGTCAGCTCAAAGGGCAGTGAAGGAGGGGGGGGCAGCACACAAAAACAATCACACACAAAAGCCCTACAACTGCTAAAGAAACTCACACAGAACGCTCCCTGCAGGAAGCCAGACCGCCATCCATAGGCATGAGGCTTCTCGTCATGTCGCGCATGCCCTACAATAAGAGGAGACAGATGAGAGTGCTGCAAGCACCCCCCACAACCCCCCTGAAAGGAGCCCAAAGGCTCCTGGGCCAAGCAGCTCCATCCGGCCAACACTCAGTCAGACGCAGGCAGCCGTGTCCTGGGACAAGTAATCGAGAATAGGCCGGGTCCACGCAAACAGCCTATCCTGGATTACTTGAACCAGGCTGTGGCCAGAGGCTGTAGGTACAGATGGTGGTGGGGGTTGTTAAAACAGAAAATCCCTGGGGATGAATCAGCATAATAAGTCTCTAATAATATTTACAACTGATTTCCCAGGTTTATCATTGATAGAGTATGTGTACAGTTTCAAAAATACATTAAATAGCAGCTTCCTTAATCTGCTTTTAATAAATAAAGGCAAATTAATTAAGGTTCATACTTACTGAGCCATGCAAATGGCAGTACAATATTTTCGAGCGGAACACAAAGCAAGCTGCACATCATGCGACTTTAATGCACTTTACACCTCAGTTCTCAACTGACATCGTCCTGACAAGCCATCTTCTGTAAATACAGAAAAAATAGTTAATGATGTCACTGCTTATTTTTATCTTTATTGTATGTATTTCTATTGTATTTTTGTTTGAAACTTATTATTTATCTTTTTCTATTGTTTTTCTATGCACTGCATACTTCCTTTTCAGCGAGTAAATAAGCATTTCACTGCACACACAAAGTATATGTGTCAGTCAGGAAACTGAAAGTGACTGGTAAACAAACCTGGGGTGCAAAACAATATTTAGCCAGCAGAGGGCGCACAGCACCGCATTCCTGCTAACTGCTGAATGAACATTACATTATTACACATTGCCGCCCCTCTCAGGCATCACACAAACAGACCTGGAGCTTTCGCTCGATGTCACATGGTGTCCCACGGTCCCTTCAGCTCCTGCAGGCACAATGAAACCTGCTCTGCTGACAACCTGAAAAACAGAATGTAACAAAGGGCTGGAGACGGTTCCTTCTCACACAAGAGCCTGACACCAGCAGTGAAGTTCCCAGTCCTGCAGGGGGCCCTGGTTTTTCACTCTTACAGCCATTTACTAACAGGTGACCTGACCTTCAGTCGTGGACCATGAGGACAGTGATGTCAAAGGTCCACCATAAAGATGGGTGTCATGTCGATGATCGGATCCCTTTGTGCCCAAATCTTATTCCAAAGCCTATAAACCTCAAAGGTTTTGCAGAGAACGCAGCCTCCTGACAATTTTCACGGGAGAATCGCAGAGCTATGGCTCAAAATCATGCCCCGCCCCAAATCACACACGACTGTGTGCTGCTGCTGAACCCTGTTTAAGTAGCAGCCTGTGACCGTCCTCGGGTGCTTTGTGGGGCTTTAAGTGCCATTTGCAGGAACGACCCCCCCCCCCCACACCAGGCAGTACGTCTCACGCACTCAAAGAACCCGACAGCAGTAAGCCAAATAAACCCAGGGAAAGGGGGTCTCTCTCCTGTGTACCGCCTCTCTTCCCCCCCCCTCTTCTCTCTCTCTCCCTCTCTCTCTCTCATACACACTGTTTACAAAGTTATTTACAGAGATTGCACGTCACCAAGACACCAACAGACAATTTTAACCTAGAGGGGAGGAAGTGGAGACTGAGATGTGAGCACACAGCAGTGTTTATATATATTTAGCGGCAGTCGAGTTTGCCTGGTACCTGCTCTTTTAAATGCAATGAAATCCGAAGAAGCCGCATGCTAAGAAACAGCCGGGCAAAACGGCCCTGGAATCACACTGTGCCTTTGCAAACATGAATGAAATTTAAGAGCCTGAGGAGGAGTAAGAGCGTCACCTTGGTGACGGCCCTCTTCTCTCGCTTCGCGGTACAGTATCCCATGTGGGGCGCTGGCTGGGGGGGTCCCGAGAAGAGCACCAGCCTGCTGGGGGAGGAGACAAGTTACATACAAGCTGAGGAGGTGCTCACAGGTGGTGCTCAGAGGCCAGAGGGCATGTCCAGTCTGACCCCAATATCCAGATGAGACGTACAAGCCAGGGGGGCCCAGTTTGGGTGAGGAGCACATTCCCAGGGGCCATCCTTAACACATAATCTGCTTTTAATGAGGTCGGCTGCCAGCGGTATGTAAACCCTACACAAGGCGCGGAGGAAGGGATCACGCACGTGGCGTGTGAGAGTGCGGCCTCTGTGTGACTGAATCAAGAAAACACTGCTGAGCGATGCTCCATCTCTCAGACTCAGCCTGATTTACAGAACTGCAGGCTTCCATCATAATGTAAATATACTGACGTGTAATAGACGCAGTGCTTTTTTTACGCCTAAAAACATGATGGCTGGCAGGCAGCTCTACAAGTTGACTGTGGGCAGAAGGTCACTGCTTTGAATACCATGGCTGGTAGTGCAAGTATTTCGCTGCTGAGCCCTTAACCCTGGAGGAGCAGCTGCCCAACCTCTCACCTGCATGTCTCACAGCGGGAGGTGCGCAAATGAGGGAAATGAACAAAACACAAAACGTCTCTAATGACTGGTCAGCACTGCCTAAGACAATACCATGAAGCCAAGAACAATACCAAGACGAAAAATCCAACTACAGCTTGGCAGCTAATTAAGTAAGAGCTTGGCACATTGTCACAACCCCCTCCCAGCCGGCATATTACGCAATCTCCGCCAAGCACGGCTGCCAGGCAGGAACCGAGACGACGCAGAATGGACCGTGCGGAGCGACCCTGCCGCCGCCACGTTTCTTATATAACCCCTGGTGGGAGGAGCTGGGGCCCACGGGCTGCTGTGACTGTGCTGCTGTTTAGTACCAGTTTATACAGCCGTAGGGAGGGAAGGCAGTCACTGTACACAAGGATCCTCTGGCGACAAAAACAAGAACGTGGCCCAAGTTTTACAATCCAGACCCAGAATGGCACTAAATTCAGTCACCTGGTGGACAGCGGGATTTCACAGCAGTGGCTGCGGTGAATCCTCACACCCCCGTGCGGGGGCCATCCAGCAGCAGCATGCTGTGCTTAATCATCACTGGCCAGAGCGGACTAAAGCACCGGTGAACAGATTAAGATAAAATAATGATGAATGGGATTACAAATCATCTAAAGCAGGGGCCTCCAACTCCGGTCCTGGAGAGCTACTATCCAGTAAGTTTTCTATGCTTCTGATGAGCCACACCTGACCCTGGTATTTACCTGAGAACAGATGTGGCTCATCAGAAGACAGGCAGGATAGAAAACTTACTGGATAGCAGAGACCCATGTATGCAACATGCCTGCACCAGGACAGGAGGCAGGCGAGTCGTTTCTGCCAGACAGTCAGGGCGTCACTCAAACTGAAAAGAGCTAGACAGGTGTGTTCTGCAAATGGCAATCACCGCAGTGATAACCCCTCCCTCTCACATCACTGCATTCCTCTCACATGTAAACACACCGGAGACAAGAGTTGAAAGTGTCATCACCACATGAACCCAGTCATTGGGATCGGTGAGATAAACCTCACACCTAGTCAATCCCACTGGCGAGATCTGGCTAAGGTGGAGTGATCACCTCGGAAGGACTGCATATGTCATGCTGTGAAACCCGCTTTAAGGGAATACAAAATACAAAGCAACTGGATTCATTAGAAAACCAGCAAAAGATGAACTGAAATCTCAGGCCAGCAATTCACTGCAAAAGTATTTTTATGATAATCGTATTCAGCAAAGCTGTGCGTCACAAGGGCCTCCATAAAAACACTGGAAACGAAAACAAGCTAACAGCTGGTAATGAGGAAAAAGGCAGCTCGCAGAGAGCTGTGTGGGAGCACATGAACCGAGTGACCCAGTATAAGCCACGCCCCAAACACTTGAATGACCAGGTACAGGCCACGCCCCATTCGTGCATAGCCCTTCGTAAAAAATCTCAGCCCTGCCCCCAGCCTTGGGGACCTTACAGATTATGGCATTCTGCTCCCTGATTATGTATGCCCCTGCTTATAAACATCAACCAATTATATGCCATTCTCAGGATGCTAAAAAAAAAAAACTATTTCAGAATGTATAATGATCTTCCAACCACCACCCCAGGCACACTGCTTTCCTCTATGCTTTCATCTGTTAATTCCGGGCTGCTCTCACAAGTCCGAAAACACTCCTGTTCCCCATCACTGAACATCCAGAGGACATCTAAAGCACTTTTGATGGACATTTTCTCCCCCATTAAACCTTCACACAAACTTTCTGACAATACGAAAATGACGAGCCAGCAAACTTCCCGTAAAGAAAGCTATAAAATGTCTCAGGGTTGCTGACACAATCAAATCATGTTCCCCTACAGCCATCGTTACAGTTAAAGGCCTCTTGGAGTACAGGAAATCCCCACAGATGCCAGAAACATCTTTTCTATTTGGAAGGGATTTTAATTAGAATAACTAAGATCTCCAATCATCCTGGTGCTCTCAGATGTGTCACAGCCACATATGACCGTACTACATGCATCACGTCTGATCTCCTACCGGTGTTACAGTGTCTGAAGTACGCTGTTTAATCCTCACTTTATACTATACACCATGTGAATTTGTGTATTTGGGTTCTTGCAGCAGGGACGACCCGAAAGTTAGAAATCCAGTACTTGCAAACCCATAGCAGTTGCACAAGGAACTAACTCTGAGCTCCACTGAGAAGAATGGAGACAGAGAGTCAGAGCCAATGCTCATTTTCCTGCTCGACCTTTTGGATGGTAATGGGTTCTGTCACAAGTGTAACATTAACTGCTGTAACTCGACACACTTGTAGAAATTGCACTTTGAGTGTGCATGGTCATAACTTGTTCTGTACATAATTAAATAATTGCTGTATACCAATAAAATAAACTGCTGTCAATGTCAAGCAGTTATTTTTCCAATGAATTAACTGGGTCCCTATTAGGTAACAGGACAAACAGCATGGAATCTAATTTTACAGAAGTATTTACAAGCTACTTTCAGTTTTGCAACATGCACCTAAAGCAAATTTGGTAAATGCACATCAGTTTTTCCCCACAGTCCTGCTTATATTTTTTGCCTTTGCATGTGGGAATAAAAAACAAAAAACACCCCCCACAGCTATTATACGGCTCGCTAATGTTAAGTATAAACTGTTCTTTCAGTTCAATTTAGGATTAAATTAAATGAGAATTATTAAATTCAACTCAATGTAAACTGGCAGTTTAAAAAAGGCATTTTGGAACGAGCCATATTACAAAACAAAGACATTTAACAGCTAACAACCTAACTTTACAACGTGTCAAAGTTAATTGCACAAATTAATTTGTTGTTTCGTTCGAGTCTCAGATTTCAACAGACAAATCTGTTCTGTAATCTTGATGCTTGAGGTGACGTCAGTGTAACATTCCTCAAAATCACAAGTGACATAACAAGGGATGACATCATGACAGGATGTAGGACCAGTGCAACCCAAGAACTCACTTAACAGACAGAAATATTACACCTACCCATTCAAACACAAGGCAAGAAAATAATGCCTTATATTTAAACTTGCCACAAAGCAATTCTATATTACTGGTAGGAAGAAGTTGCATGTTCTCTGCAGTAAACTCTGGTATATTCCCTGGATGAGCACACAGGAAATTGGAGACTGCTTGGTTCACGAATCTCATATGGCGTACGTTTAGAATTAAAACTCAACAAATCATGTCCCACCTACATGAAAATGAATGTTTCTCTCATCCCACCCTGGCGAGTTCGACGGAAAGAAACGCACTGATTTAATAACCACGAAGCAAAGCAAATTAAAAATACATATATTATTATTAAAAAGTAACAACAGCCATCATCACCAACACAACGCGAAGCAAAACAAAAACAACACCGACGTCAACGCCCATTTCAAGCTGAGACGGACCAATCAGTATGGCGCGCGCGCAATGACGCCACTCCCCGCGCTCTCAGCCGTTGGACCGTTAGCTAAGCAGCTAGCTTAGCAAAACACATCTACGTCGAACCGGCGGCCGAATAGAGGCCCTGTGCCCGTACATCATCTCCCGTAGTTGCGACACCGGGTATCCTGATTATACTCCCGGTGTCAGTCGGCTGAGAGCGGGCGGGTCCTGCTATGTTACCGCGTTAAAACTGCGGCGCTCCACAGGTCGGGCTGAACGCGCTGCCCAGCTGGACACGCAGCTCCCCCCCGAGTCACAGTTGTATGACTCAAACTGTCCCACCGAGGCGAATCTCAGGCAGCCGTTCCGGATCGACCGCTCACAGAGGAGGATGAGAGGCTGTTCACCTGCTGTGGGCGGCGGCGGTGCGTCCTCTCCCACTGCGCTTCCACCCCGGGGACCGCTCCAGCTGCTGCATACCCCATCTCTCTCCAACTCCCTTGCACTTCTCTTGCGGCAGGGGCACTGTGTCTAGGGTCGCCTTGCACCGTCCAGCGTACCCCCGCCCCCAGTGAGCCCGCTGCCAGCCTGCCGCCGCTCCAACATGGAGAATCCGGGCGAAGGAGCGAAACACCCGAGGAAATGGGCGGGCCGGTTTCAAGTTCCCCTTACTACAGATAAACAACCCCACTAAACTGACACTTGGAACAAAGAAAACCCCGAACCAATCGCCCTCGTCAAAATCACCGCCCGAACGAACAGATCTCGAACTGAATTCGGATCACGTTAACCAATATTTATCATATCCCGCGCTTTGTTTTCGCCTTTCGGGGACCTGCCAGGGCGCCTTGAAACTGTCGGCCGTCTCCGATTGGATCTTCCTGAAGTGGGAGTAAGGGACGCGCGCTCCCGCGCTCTGTGCGCTCGCCCGCTCCTCTGCTCCGCGGAGCTAGCGGTGATAGTTCGGTCATGGTGGGGATCCGTTTACTGGTGCTGTCACATCAACTCACTTGCCGACATCATAAGTGCGGTTGTTCCGTGTGCAAACTAAGGCGCGTGGCAGAAACCCTAAGTGACAGTGCAAAGCTACTCGGTAGTTTGAAAATTATCCACTGAGCACACTTCTGACGTCTGTATATACGCTACTTTTATTGCATTTTAATTAACTGGTATTCTCATGAAGCAGAAGTACACTTCACAAAGTCAGCATGTCCCAATTTCTTTAGGAAACCTAAATACTATGACGTAATGTCAGGACTGTGTGTTGCCTTACATACTGATCACCATTTTGTGTCTGCCGCAGAGAAGACAAAGGAATAATATATTGTGTTTTTTCGATTTAATATATATTTTGTAATAAATGCGATTTATATTAATATGGGATTGTATTGGCATAAGATACATTTAAAATATTTTGTCGATTTATATATCAGATTAATTACATTCTTTTGTAGAATGTATGTTTTACGATGAAATACAGAAAATGCAAATAAAATCTGGGTCAAAATATGATACCATTAGTAAATATATAGTTTAATACAGTAGCCCAATACAAGAATAAGGCTTATTTCGGTGTTTTGACTGCAGTTAGATGTCAGTTCTTTGGGTAGCCGTATTTAACTTGATTTATTCAAAGCGGTGACAGTATAGGTTGTTGACAGAGGTGCATTTTGAAGGATGAAAACATGTTTATGATGATGCCGCGGGGAGATTTTATACCGCTATTCGAGCACAGTGCAGCTTTTCTGAATTGCTTTCATTCCGCGCGTGTATACTGTGTGTGTGTTGGTGGGGGGCTTTCAAGACCACCCTACCGATGTCTAGCACACAAATAATACTAATTAGCCGTAACTGCCTCCTGTAAGACAGCTGGAAGCCACCTGGTTTACTCATGTCGTTTTCTCCTTTTGGAAAACATGCACACCTCCAATTGATCTTCTCTGGCGCTAGCCTTGGAGAGCTGCTAGCTTCCTAGTTAGAAAAATCCCATGCAGTTTGCTACATGTGTGATCAAAATGTTATTTATTCATTTGGTTGTTTTTCGTGGGGCTTGCATGAATATTATGACCAGGCTACAATGAAGTAATCTATAAAGAAAAATACAAATAAAAAATACTATAAGAACTGAAAAATGTTTTCGTCACGCAGTTTACATTCATAACAGTGCCCTGTGGATGACCAAGATCAGCTTTCCAAGAGTGAAAGAGAACCTGGTTTTAGCTGATAGACGACGATTGCAGGGGCAGCTTGCTGGGGACGGGCTTTTGAACCTGTTCATGATGAGCAGATGGGTTTGCAGTAACGTCTGTTTTGTGCAAATGAGGTGAAGCTTCGCTTCAGTACATGTCTGTATATGACTCCTTACGGGAGAAAGAATGGGAGGAACGAGCGGCAGGGATCCGCTCTCCACCCTGCTGGTCAGCAGTATCGACTGGCTGCCGCAGGGGAATTCACGGAGAGCCCTATATGACACTGACATGATTGACCCCCACGCCTGTTGAAATGGAAGGCTGGTGGGAAGGCACAGGTTATAGTCACTTATATTTATTATGTGCAAACGGGGGGCACGCTTTATGACATTATCCAGTCACTTGCTGCTGCTATAACATTACTAGGAATACATAAACTGTTTTTTTAAAACGAACAAGCATGGCTGCCCTCCTGCACAGCCGAAACCACATAATTAATACGCATTCGAATAAGATGCAAATAAGATACCATTACGCTCTCAATTGATGCGATTAAATGCAGTGAAGTAATATGAAGACATGCATATTTAAAATGATTTACAACTAAGTTTGAATTTACTTTGCATTGAAAAAAACACCACAGATTGACAACTGAAGTTGTTCGTAAAACCGTGACGTGGTAAATTATGACATGCGGCAGTAGTGAAGCGATTAGAGAAAAGACGGCTTAATTTATTATTTTTTGGGAAAATGCCTTCTACATTTTGATCACATTTAGGCGGCCCTTTCCTAGACACGCAGAGCGAATTTCAGATTCGGATTGGGTTTTCATTAAATCACTAGTCTTCAAAATTACAATAAAATCTGTTGTTCCGTCTATCGAAATAAACACTTTGTATGGATGCATTCCAATGCTAAATTTAAGGCTATTTTATATTTTTAAATGACAATTCTAGGACTAACGACTTGGCCTATTGATCGTATTAGTTATACATGTAAATAGATCTAATAAAAATGGGTAAAGTTTAATGTTAATTCAATTTATGTAATTTTTAATCCCCGTGGGGAAATTCTCTTTTCATCTACCCAATCTCGCTCTACCCGCGACAGATATATAGGCCTAGGTGAGAGCAAGCTTGGGGGTCACAGCACAGGGTCCGTCTGTGTGCAGCGCCCCTGGAGCTGGGGGTTAAGTGATTTGCTCAGCGGCCCATGGATGTGTGATTATTCTGCCATGGGTGGGGCTTGAGTTGGTGCGCTCCTGATCACAGGCACAGAGGGTTAACTTGCTGAACCCTCTGTCTACCCACCTATATAATACAATAAAACCAATTGCATAGGTAAATGTAGGACATTTGTAATCATGCATTATCTTTACTTTAAAGTGCTTGGGAACTTCTCAGAGGAACATTTAAATTTTATACTTACGTATTTTAATATAATGATATTTTTCAATTAAAAACTGCAAATCATAAATATTCACAAGTCAAATTATGTGTTGCCTTTAGGATATGTAGGGAAGATGCCTGGATGAAAAATGTAATTATACACGCAGGGAAATATTGGGTTTGTACAGTTTAAGTTTTAGCGGGATCTCATTTTATTAGGATAAATTTGTGCACAAACACATTTGTATGCCTAGTTATAGGAACTTTCATGAACCACCAGTTTCAGACTGATAACAAACGAAATACTTTTGCACTTTGCATGAAGTTGTCTACAGGGTCTATTTTTCAAGCCTTTTAAAAGATCTTTGAAGGAAAAAAATCTCAGGCAGGGACAGAGAGGAATATCTTTATACCCGTGGTTTACATAGGACAAACCTACGGAACCTTCAGATCATGTGACTTCCAGGAAGGAGCGGCCCACCCTCTTGTGTTAAAGCTCCCTACTGCAGACCGGCCCCATCGTGGCCTCCGCTCCATTGCACTTCCAGGAAAAGGCCCTGCTGGTCAGGCTGTGGGGCCGGCGCAGGGAGAGCCCGGCATTTGGGTAAAAAGCACACCATCGCGTCCAGCTTTCATGCTCTCCTCGGAAGAGTAAAAAAGAAAGTTGACTCTTCAAACCGGTCTGTCCAGTCTGCCAACAGACGCAGCACAGTTCAATGCAGACGGTGCACGTTAACGAACGTGAGATCCTGACAATGTTGAAAGAAGAAGCATAAACGCGAGCAGTTCCTTAAGTTATATTACAAATGTACATTCCAGTACACTTGCAAGACTGGGGTGAAACTTTTATTAAGCAATTTATATGAATCTGGAAAAATCTTTTGTTACTTCTGCTATTTTTTTAACTTGATGTCAGGAGTTTCAGTTCCTATACCATTTTGCGCGAGTGCCATACCCCACCTAAGTTTTAACGGCCGAGGACTCCACCTTGTGGCGAGAATTCAAAATATTCCAGCACCATCAGGTTAATCATGCCAAAGGATCCCTTTTCAAAGGACGGTTTACTCACATCATCAGCACAGTTAAAATACCGTGAATTACACTGGTGGAAGCGGTGATATGACACTAAGATTCACGATGCAATGGAGTTAAATATTCTGGAACATATTCTGTACAGACACCACAAAATTTGCTTTTCTAAATTAAATAATGAACTGACTGACTTGATTAAATATTTCAAGCCAAGTTTGAAGGATTACTTGGAAAAACAAATCTGAGCTAAATGAGTTATGCGATCTACAACTTTTTCCTCATATAAGGGGTCTTATAATCGACAGTGACATTGATATTGTAAATGAGTTCAATGACATTTTTGCAAGGGTGTTCACTGTTGATGATACTAGTAACTTACCAGTTCTTATTAATAATTCAGCATCGTCTTTAACTAATATATATATATATAACTGAAGCTGATGTTTTACAAAGCCTAGCTAGGCTCAAAATAAATAAATCACAGGGCCCTGATG
>JABFDZ020000042.1:663016-696463 GCA_019775955.2 Pollimyrus isidori
GAGGGGACAGAGCATTTGCTGTGGCTGGCCCCAGACTTTGGAACGGTTTGCCTCTGAATATCAGATCTGCACAAACTTTGGAGCATTTTAAATCATTATTAAAAACACACTTTTATGGACTGGCTTTTAGCACAGGTTGACTTGGATGTCTTTATTTATTTTATTTTATTGTATTTTCACTTTATCCTAACTACTTCTAGTTTTAACTGCAGTATCTTGATTGATGTATTGTATCTAGCATTTTTATTGTGTGGATCATGTGGTTTTTTATAATTATTCTCTGCGTGTACAGCATTTTGGGCAGCACAAACTGTTATAAATGTGCTATATAAATAAACTTGACCTTGACTTGACCTTGACCATCCCCCCATAATTTAAACCAGTGGTTGTACCTGTCCTCCATAGGAATATTAATATATACGGCTTGTTTAGTTAAAACTCGACTCAACTAAATTGTCTTACAGGTGTAATTAGAAATCTGTCTTCTCAGCCCTTTCTCGCTGCCCCCACCCTGATAGTGATGCCCGCTGCCCCCACCCTGACAGCGATACCCACTGCCCCCACCCTGACAGTGATACCCCCTGCCCCCACCCTGACAGCGATACCCGCTGCCCCCACCCTGACAGCGATGACCGCTGCCCCCACCCTGACAGCGATGCCCGCTGCCCCCACCCTGACAGTGATGCCCTCTGATTTCAGCCTTTTCCTCACACAGCCTTTGCTAAGACTCCAACAGACTCAGTCTCTGTCCTGACGTCTGTCCTATTCAGCACAATGCAAACAGAAGGTTGATTTTGCTACAAAACCACCTGGATTAGGCCTTGATTGAAACCTGATCAGGATCTGCACGACACAAGAAGATCACGCTCAGATTGTGTGCATCCAGCGCGTAGATGTGGAGCAGTAATCTGGCCGGTAGGTGTGTTGGTGACGTCAGAAAATCGGGTTCCAGATTCATTGGCGCATTCTGCTGGATCCTTGGATCTTCCTAAACCAGCTGGGAGATATGATCTGTCTGCCTCTCCTAGACATTTTAGGGTTGATTCCATAGATATCCTGTTTGCCTGCCCTTGCAACGAGGAGCAGTTAGCCCCGTTGGGTTAAGCCGTTTAGCAGAAAACCTAAGCCTAACCTCTAACCCTAATCGTAACCCTTCCGTTCACCTACCACTTGCAGCTCAACCAAAGCTAACATGTGCACTAACAATAGTAGATAATTATATATTGAGTTTGCATCATCTCTTGCATCTTTAAAGGGATTATAAAAAGAAAAGGGAAGAAATATGAAATGTAAACGCTGCTTTCTGATGGCAGCTTGTCAAGCCAGGATGCCCCCCCACCCTGCCGCATGACTCACTGATGCTGTGACTCAGTACTGCTTTTAGTTTGGGCTGAGAGGATTCTAGCAGTGACTCGTCGGAAGGAGAGGCCCCTGCCTGCATTTCCACTTTCAGCCACATGGGGTCCTCTGAGCTTCTCTGAGCGTATCGCCACGCTGGCCAGACAGCGAATATCACTGTGCCTGCAATCGGACAGTTCCTGCTACAGTTCCATTGGGCCCTTAAACCCCAGTTGCTACAGGGACTGTCTGACCTGCTTTCTCCAAAAATATGTACGCCGCTTTGGATGAAAGAATCTGCTAAATTAAATGAATGTAAATGTAAAAAGTGTAGCTGATGTTAGAGGCAGCCTGGTGCACTGACAGGACTCTGTGGGGATGGGGGGGGAGTATTTGACCCAAGGTGACATTTTGTCCCGGGGGTCCCAGAATTCCACGCTGTGCCCCTGCTCTGGAGGAGGGGAGGAAGGGGTGGTGGACAGGGTGATGAGGGACAGGATGGGTCCCAAATCCAAACTTATGCTTGAACACTTCCCAGACCCCTCAGCAAAGGCTCAGTGGGTAGAGACTCAGGTATCGAACCCATGACTGTTACCCATACCTCATACTCCATTCCTTTTATCTGTAAGCAGAGGATCAGGCCTCGAACCCAGAACCCACTCCACAGACGCACACATGCCTCACACCCCACTCTGGTTAGCTTCAAACGTTTCCTGCATTCTTTACAGCACAAAGGCTATTTCATGTGAAGCAGGTCTGAAATGCCTCTTCTGAAAGGACACTCTCGCCCGCACGGTATAAACAGCATCAATGCTGCCATTGTTGTTTGATCTGATGCTGGTGCGGAGTCAGTAAATGGGTCATTCTATAAAGGTCGTTTCGCGGGTCTGTTTCGAGTTCCCTTTGATACAGAGAGAGAGCTTTCAGAGTCAGACTGATTCAGACTAATGCAGAGTCACCACACCTCCAGTGAGCTCTTGATCGAGGCCCTTAGCGCAGTGAAACACCCCCCAGGGGGGCTGCATGGACGGTTGGCCCCGTGTTCACAGCCCACGCTTCACTCTCACATATATACGTGTGTATATAAGCAGAACACAATATGCAAAAACGAACTCATTCCGATGTACTTGTACAGATCAGATGGGAAATAAAGCTTCATTTTGTTTCATTTAATTTAATGCTGGAGTTGCAACCTGTCTGCAGGATAGATAGGCTCCCCTGGGGTACGTGTGGGAGGGGTGGAGTCAGGCTCCCCCAGCGTCCTTCTGGCCAGGCTGGAGTTTTTCGGGCTGAGAGGGGCTCCCCGCTATGGAGCTCCTGTGGTTTGGTGCAACCCCCTACCCGGATTAACGTCTTTGTCCCCAATCAAGACTGACTGGCACCCAAGGTCTTCAGAAATGCCTTCTGTCGGTAGCAGAAAGTGCTTCTAAGAGCCGCGTAGTGTGTCAGGTCTGTGCTGGGCAGGGCTGGAGGAGACCCGACTGCATGAGCGAGGGTGAGAATATGTGCCGGGCGGCCTGGTCTTCCTCTGCATACAGTATAGCCCACAGAACAAACCTGCCAACTGCATGATTTTCACGTCCCCGCTTTCCTTTGCCTGTGCTGTTATTTTATTTGATTTAATTTATAGATGTTTATGCTTTGACTTTTGATATCAAAAGGAACGAGGGCCACCACATGGATTTATGCAGATCCTTAGCGACAGTTATATGGATGGAATTTTAACTGTCTGGAAAAAGCCATGAATTATTTAGCAAGTTATCATTTTGACTGTGCCGTGATTTGTTTGTTCATTTCCCCAGAGCGCTGCCATGATTTCCAGCTGGAATCAAGACAGTCCGTATGCTTACAGTGACACATACTCTTGTGTTTACTGTGTTCAGTTACTGTTTACTGAGGGAAAAGTGACACTTATTATTTCAAGTATGTGGTATTTTATGTGGTAAATTCTACAAATATATGCCATATATCAAATAAAAAATAGCCGGATAATTACTGTAGCTGTTATATTAGGTTATATATTGTAATTTTTGTGCTCAGGTGACACAGTGGTTAGCACTATTATCACACACTTCTAGGACCGGGGTTCGAGTCTCTGTTCTGCTTCCATGTGTGTGGAATTTGCATGTTCTCTCCATAGAGGGCTGCATTCCCTGCAATGAGTTTACCCTGCATCCTGGATTATTCCCTGCTTTGAAGCAGTAGCTCCTGGGGTCATCTCCACAACCCTGCTTAGGACAAGTGGGTATGGGATATGGGTGGATTTTTGGATAAATGTCAGACTAGTTCCAGCTCTTAAATCAGAGTATGTGTGTTTCAGTATGTGAATATCAGCTGTACCCCTGAACAAAGATCAATCAATGCGTTGACGTTGCCATGCAAGGAAACAACATTCTGCAGAAACGAAACGATAGATTTCCAAGTCATTGAAAGGCTTTGCTTCCCTCTAATGGCCACAACAGTCACTGCATACTATTGAGGTTCAAACTTAAGGCATGTAATGAAAAATAACCTTGCTACAATAGTCTGTTGGTATTTTAAAACATAGGCACATGACGAAATGAAACAGGCTTTGGGGACAGTGAGATTCTATTTTGATGGTGACGGATGTGAGGGAGCCATTCTCTGAAACAGACACCGACAGAGTCTGCATTTGCAGTCGGATTGTTAAACTGCATTTAAAATGTATATGTCCCCCAGGAGCAGGTGCTCTGCGCATAGAGATAACCTGGATTGGACACCAGCCTTCACACAAACACACACACACACACACAGGCGCGCGCGCACACACACACGAATGTTTACTCATAACAGTGGAGACTTCACGTAGACTTTAATGTATGATTCCCGACTCAGCCTTGAAAACATATTAAATATAATAACAAAACAGTCAGGATAAAAAAGGTTCATTTTTAAAATGACATTTGACTGCATTGGGGTGCCCCGCAAGGGGTATTAATTGGGGTGTATTCCCCTAAGGAAAACACAGCCACGCGCACACAGTCCAGCAGCAATTCAAAGTCGTTACTTCAGCAATGAACAGGATGAATGGATGAGTTAGGAGGGGCCAGTGCATTGGAATATCTTCGGCTAGCTTTGCGCCAACATTACTTCACGGCCGTATAGCACTCTTTTTAAAACGCACAATAAGTTGCAGCCTTGAACGGTTTTCGTTGTTCCGTAGTGACTGCCTCAGAAACCCATGGCAAAAGCATACCGTTTATTCAGACAAGCAGCCGGCATCTGCAGTGAGACGGGAATGCGGCAGGATTCTGCCTCCGACGCGGGACACAGTGAGAGCTAGAGCGTAACCTGTGAGATGTACAGGAACAGAGACGCGCTGTCCCCACACTGCAGCGGTCACTGCGGGTCGCAGGTCCGCCCCCTGCTGGAGACAAGCGGACTCACGGCACCTATACGCCGCGGGCACTGTGCACCTGGAGTGTTTGAGACCGTAATTTCCCCGAAAACATTATAAAACCGAAACCCGTACAAACAACGTCATATAAAAGAAAATCAAAGATTAAAACGCAGTGATAAATACTATTCTGGTCCTTTGTCGATTTTTTTCATATATATATACAGTTTATACACGTGTCTGCACTTGATCTGTGCTTTTCTGAGTCAGAATCGGAAAATTTAAATATCCTGAAGAAAATGGTTCTCTCCTGTTTATCTGTTAACAGGAAAGGCTCTTGCGCCTACACCGCTGTCCCAGCCCCCCCAATGCCGTCCTGGTCCCGCCTCTCTGTGCCCGCTCCTCACACGGTGGTGACCCTCATGACCACCTCCCGGTTGGCGGCAGCGCTGACGCGGGGGTCTGTGGGCCTCAGCTGGCTCAGGATGTGCATTATGGTGTAGCCGCAGTGGTCGTGCAGAATAGTCCTGACGCGCTGGCCCCGCCCCACCTCTGTGCTCCCATTTGCCGAGCCTTGGGGGTTCCGGTGAGAGCCCCTCCCCCCAAACTTGCCCCCAGAACTGGAGGGGTCTCCCAGGTCTTTAGACTTTTCATAGTTCAGCACTTTCCACTGCTGATTGACAGCCTGCCAGCGATTGAATATTCGGTACACTGACGATCCCTCATGGATGATGAGGCCTGGGCGGAGAAGGGAGAGGACATGGCAGATTGAATACCGCGGTGAAGATGCATTTACCCTCAGCCCTCCCTAGTGTAGTGACCGTCTGTGTCCACATATGTGGCCACTGAACACTGCTGCTGTATACCAAACAACTTTGGCTCCTACTGCAGTAGGCCTATCTGGGTGTGGAGCCAGTAGCTAAGCAGAAAGGTTTGCTGGCTAATACTAACCCCGTGGCCCCCCGTAGCCCCTGTGGCCCCCACGGCACATGCTCACCAATGCACACGATGTCCATGAAGCCGTACATGCCGTAGCAGATCTGGAATAGCAGGTCCTGCCGCTGCCACTTGGCGGACGGGCTGAGCGACGACCAGACAAGCCAGGAGATGCTGGCGATGAGGAACAGGGAGCCCAGCATGATGGCGGCAATCTGCACCTTCTCAATCACCGTCAGGGAGATGGCCTGCCACTGCCAAGGGAGGGCAGGGGTTGGCGTTAGCATTAGCGTTAGGTAAGTGGCACTGGGTGGATAGGTTGGCGGGCGGCAGCTAGGAGGTACCTGCAGCGGGTTCTTTATGCTAATGGCCAACACCTGGTACTTGAAGTAGCAGAGCTCACAGCTCCAGGAGCCGCGCTCGCTGATCCATCGGATGAGGCAGGGCTGGTGGGTGCAGCGCACCGAGCCATCACAGCGGCATGGACTCAGGAGCTCCCCCTGCAGGAGTGGGGTGGAAGCACAGGGACACCAAGAAGAGTTGGCTTAAGTAATTGCTCGTTTATTATTTGCCACACAGAGAAGGAGAGAATTGACTGTCTGACCTAGATTTTGGTTAAATTTGGTGTGGCAGTAAAAGTCCAAGCAGATGTAAGCAGAGATACATTAAAATGTATTTTCATACAAAATACCCCATTTGTAAGTGTATCAAAATGACCTACAAAGTACAGCAACCAAGCTAATTATCAAAATAAACTACAGAATTTTGTGTTTTAAAAATACAAAACAAAATTTCAGATAATATATACCAGCCTGTTCCTTCACACTGAGCCAAACAGCCAAGCATAAAAACATCATTGTTTCACTGCTGAATGAGACGCAACGCAAATGTGACCCCAAACAAAAGATCAAATATTCTGAAATGTCTAAAATGTATCCCACCTGCTCACGTTGACTCTCACATGATGGTGAGTCAATTGAATCAAAAAGTAACGATAGCAGACTCAGATTTTTCTTGTAACTTAACTGACAAAACTGCTTCTTTTTTGTACCACACAGATACAAACAATTCAAATAGCAAAATGAAAAATGACAAACACAATTTTCGAGCTTCACTCAGCAACATCTTAAAAACTTTAAACACAAATAGGCCTGAAGAGAGGTCATATTGTCTTTTGGTTCAAGACAAGACATCAATTATTGACTCTAATGACCAGTCATTAAAATGTCTGGAAAAAAAAAACCAACCTCCCTCCTTGTGTAGCACAGACGCTTTCCACACATGACATCATCACGCATACATTATGTGGAATGTATCTCTTGTATTTTTGAAATAGAAAAACATAACAAAATATTTTGAAACAAATTACATAATCATTTTAATGAAGTAATTCAAATACAACAGTATTTTGTAATGTTGTATTTAAAATGCGTACTTTAAATACATGCGTCACAAATACTTCCCATTGCAGGATCTAGGACACAGGCCTCACATTTATCCTTCCTGACAAAAGATTCATAGTAAAGGTGTAACCTGCATCCCAGGGAGGAAAAACACTTCCCTTTGCTATCAGGTCCTTTATCTAGCCATTTTATTCAAAGCGGCATCCGGATTTTGCACCATTATACACATAGATGTTGTTTTCCTGAGATAATATAATTTTTCTTTCCGGTGACACCCCCACATGAGTACTACAGCGAATCTCCTTCCGGCACTTTCCGGCCCTGTAACGACGCACCTGCTGCTCTCTTCATTTGTTTGTTTAACGGAGGAAGGAAATTAAAACCTGGATCTTGAGAGGCGAGTCCCCAGGAGATCGGATAACATGTGTTAGTTACCATTTGGTGACCAGTCAGCTTCTCTATAATTAAAGCTCCAGTCCAGGTAGATGTAGGAAGCAGCCGTCATCCATGCAGGACCCCTGTCATTTTGTACCCTCTACACTTCATTCACTCTATCTTTGATCAAGTGTCCCTGTCTCTCTCTTTATTTATGTCATTTAGCAGGTAGTGTGGTCAATCACGACACACAAGTGAGGAGCAGAATGCATCAGAGGTTAAGGGTCTTGCCTCTGCCAGTTCTGGGATTTGACCTCACAACCTCCCAGGCAGAGATTTCCGACCACAATACCGCCCACAATTATATAGAGACATTCTTCCTTATTGCTGGTAAGTTTATATAAATCTTAGAGGTAGCAGTGGAAGGGAATGGTATATTTATTAATATTTAGTAAGAAGTTTTATTATTTTGAAATAACATTATCTGCATTTAAATAATTTGTGCTTTCAATAAATCCATAAACATTGAAAAGAAGGGGACTTCTATTCCAAGAAATATAATCTGCATAGAATATACATAATACACATATTTAGCAGCGGGGGCAGCTGTAATTATGTAATTAATAGACTGAAGGTTGTTTTTAGTTACAAATAAATGTCAAAATGGTGATTTCAGTTTGTTACAGAAAGACATTCTTCAGTGGATTGTCATGTGATGCGTTTTTTTAATGTTGCTGTTATTCTGTGAGTAAATATCTTACTTCTGCCTAAATGTGGTCTGTATGGGACTCTTCCTCCTCAAACCCCAACTGCCTCTGAGGGCCCTGAAGGGGGCGCTGTAGGAATAGCCTTAATTTAGACGGAATTATCCTCACCCACGGGTGGGTGGCAGCCGTGCTTAGCACTGGAAAGCTCCGGAAGCACGACGCACACCGGGGAGCAACCGGCAGCAGAAGCGATTAGGAAAGCGAAGGGCTGGAATCTTGTATCGATCTGAGGACGGTGAGCGGAGGAGCAGAAGCCTGGCACAAGGTCCACAGGCCGTCACGCGGAAAAGGCCGGAAAAGAGCCGTACCTCAGATGGGTCACCAGCAGGGGGGGGGATGGTTACGCAAGACAGCGTCTGTTTCAGTCAATGAAACACACACGCACTCACACACAGTCACACACAAACAGTATCGCACGCACACACACACACACACACACACACACACACCTCACATACACAGACATACACTCAGAGCACAAACACCAAATCAGGCAGAGGGACATACACACACCTCTCTAACAGGAAAAAAACGATATTCTCAATTCATTTGAAGAGATAAGACCATAAATTAAGAGATGCGTCCGATTTGGATGCAAATGAAAAAGGGATCCCGTATGAGCAAGGGAGCAGAGAGAGCGGAGGAGCTGAGAGCCCATCACCTCTGACCATGGTCCCACCTGCTCCCGTTTGCTCTGGCCTGCTCCCGCTCACTCCCACCTGCTCCGGATCGCTCCCACCTTCTCCCGTTCCCTCCTCCTCGCTCCCATGTTCTTTCCCTCACTTCCAGCCGATCCTATTTGCTCCTACTCGCTCCCACTTGCTCCAAATCGCTCCCACAAGTTGCTGTTGGCTCCTGCTGCCATGCAGAATGTTTTATGAGCTCTCAAATTAAAACAGGAGAAGCAGGAGAAGAAAAGAGGCATGAAATCGAACAGCCTCCTTCTGCCAGTCTGCAGGTGTCATGGGGACAATGTGACGGCTAACAACCACCAAAAGGCCAGGAATGACTCACTAAGAGAAAGACCTCGGTCTCTCAGTAGAGGTCTGAAACCTCGGAGCTACGAACCACAGCGTTTCTTCTATGGAATCCGGATCTCACAAGCACCCAACACATTGAAATCAAAGGCCGCTTGTGCCAGTACCAGGTTAGGTTTGCTCAGTAATTCAATGACTTTAGGTGGCAGCTTGCGGCGCAGTGGGCTAAGCCCCTATGCCTGTGAGTGGAAGGTCACCGGAATGTGCCCGGCTTCATGCCCGTGGCCCCTTAACCCCCAGCTCCATGGGCACTGCTGCAGGTGGCTTTTGCCTGCACTCTCACCTACACATGTGTTATAGAATCATCATCTCATTTCAACTCTAAAAGGACTTCAGAAAATGACAGTCATGTAGATGATTCATCAGGCAAACACCTCACACGGGTTCATTAGCCAAGCACTTACACCAGGGGTCTACAACTCCAGTCCTTGAGAGATACTATCCAGTAGGTTTTTCTATCCTACCTGGCTTCTGATGAGCCACACCTGTTCTCCGGAAAAGTGAAGGAAACTTTAGGCCAATGAGGGGGATGAGCTAACATCCACTATTAGCCCTGTTGTTAAAATATACACTCATTCTGGTATTAACTACCCTTTCCTGGTCATAGCATATGTCTTACTTTGTTCCCACTGATTTGTTGAGATTCAAGGCCTGTATAAGTAAGATAAGCTCTTGGTGGAAGCGCTTGTAGGTAGATGTGGTGTAGATGCTCGGAGCCTGGGGTTCTGGCAGCTGTGTGGTGGAGCACATCCCTCCCCCAGAGAAGAAAGCCCAGACCATCTACAGTCTGACCTCCATCCGCACTCTTTCTGTCGGCTGGGCTGCCGCAGATCTGCTCACTAAGTAAAGATGCAATACACTCACTATTCAACCAATACAGCTATTGTGTGTCTATTCACAAGAAAGTCTAGACATGTTCATGTGCCGCACTGAAGGCGCAGTGCAAAGGAGAACAGTTTTATTATACGCTTTTTATTGTGGAAGTTGTTCAGGATTATTGATAAGAACATTTTGGGACGTTTGGTGGGGAAGATGGACAGTGAGATGGGGGGAGACATGGAGGGGGCAGATTGTTCCATCCAGGCCAGAGAAATGTTACGTATTTTCATGAGCAAACTGGAATGCCTCTTTTCACATATCCCATCATGCTGTTCCATACACACACACACACACACACACACGCACGCATACCCACACACACGCACGCACACACGCACGCACGCACACACACACATGCACGCACGCACATGAGGATGGAATTTGAACCAACAACCTTCCAATCAGAGGCACGGACAGCTGAGCTGCACACCCTCAAAATGAGGAGCACGCTCACAGGAAATGCACTTTTATAGCTGAGTCACATCCCAGAGAAGCCCTACAGTATTAAACCACAGTAATACTATTAATACTAGCAATACTAGCAAGTACACATCCCATAACTCAGAGCTTTGGGTCTACAGCAGAGCAGCTGTAGGGCAGGAAGGGGCGGGAGACACAATTTATCCGATTTCTAGTAAGTGGTCTGTGAGCTACTCTTGTCTTCTCCAACAGCACATACATCATACAAATGCCGGTCTAAACAACAGCACATACATCATGCAAAATGAGAGTAAGTAAAGGGGTTGAGCACTTATGTCAAAAAAGCGCTTGAAAAGCATTTGAGTTAAGCGTATTTTCCCCTCAAGAGTGCGGACACGCCCGTCATAGTTAACCCGAAAGTGAAGGTCCAGCCGTGCAAGATGTATAATTCATTCATCAAACAAGAAAATGGGGTTACGGCCTTGGTGATTCTGTCAACAATCACGGACATTTACTTTATGAACCTAAATGAAATCCGTAGAAACTGTTTTGAAAAGGAAATCATGGCAGTGTTTGAATATTGTGCGGAACAACTGATATTACCTTATTAGGTATATCAAAATTGCTATTTATACCTCTGATGTAATGATCGCTTAACCATTTCCATCAGTTGGTATAATAAGATATATGTTTGTTTTTTAATTGTTTATATATAATTGTTTTGCTACGCAATTGGTGAAATGCAACGGAAGTAAAATCGTCATTTCAGACAAAAATATAATGGGAGAATCGACCCATAGTACCTACAGCCCACCTGTAAAGAAAGTGTATTTTCCGGCTGGTAACACTGGGTCCTACGCCTTTTTATTCCTTCTTTTGTATTGAGTTGGGAGGCATTCCTTCTACACTGGTTTCCCTCCCCTCAAATGAGAGAGATGAGAGAATTGGAAGGTACGCTAAGCGCTAACTTTCGGAAGGTCGTGACATTTAAGTGGCAGAGAGGCGCATTCATAGCCTTTACATTAAAGAAATTCAACAGCATCTACCAGCAGATTATTAATAGTAATGTAAGTGTAATTTATCTGAGCTGTAGTCGACTATTTTTATTTATATTGTTTTTGGGGATTTATAGCTCAGAGCGGCATGCAGCTCTGCCGGTTAGGATCTTTGCCCTTGTTCGGAAGGTTGTGGGTTTGAATACCATTGCTGGCAGAATAGTTGTATCACATTTTGGCCCATGAAAAAGACCCTTAACCCCAAGGACACTCGCCGATCATGCTCTCTGCTCCTTGCATGTGCATTGGTGGTAGTAAATATGCCACCATAAAGATGATACTCTCCCAGAATATCCTGTCCAGGATTTCAGTTTTCGCACTGGGATGGTCATTGTTCTGAAAGCTGGATCCATGCACCTTCGCCCTGTCGAACCTTCAACTTTTCCAGTCATGACGCTGTTAAATGTTCCTGAGCTTCTTTAACTCTGGATGGCACGGTGGTGCAGTGGTTCGCACTGTCGCCTACCGCTTTGGGATTAAGCTACGAGTCACTGCTATGGCTCCATGTGTGGAGTTTCCATGCTCTCCCGATGTCTTTGTGGTGGTACCCCCCCCCCACCCAGTCCAAAAACATGCTGAGGTTAATCAGAGTTACCAAATTGCCCATAGGTGTGCCTGTGTGAGTGACTGGTGTGTGAGTGTGAGATGGGTTGGTGCCCATTCCTGGGTTGTTCCCCGCCTTGCATCTGTAGCCTGTGGGGTGGAGACTCCAGACCCCGCATAACCCTGAGTAAGATAAGCGGTTGTAGAAAATACAGTTTAAATTGGTCATTTGTGAAAGTTTAAGCTCAATTTTTATCAAGAACCAACGTGCTTTTCCTTGAGGTCCATGGAATTGAGCTCAAAACCTAAAAGGTGATACATTGTGGTAGGTCCTCTCCACCTCCAAACATCTAAGGCATCAGCAGTTTTTCTGTCCAACTCCTTCATTGTCCAGCTTTTGCATCCACAGAGAGTCAGAGAATAAACTATATTCTGAACAATTCTGACCTATTCAATTTTACCAATCATTTTACGAATGTTGAAATATATCGGTGTTCTGCTCACTAAGCAATAGAAAAGAAATAGATAGAGGCGATCATTCTGCATGATGACTTTCCCCCATCATGGAATTAAACGTTTTCCGAAAGCTGCAGATGACATGCAAAGACCAGCAGGCACCATACAAAAAAATGTAGTGACTCATAATCATATAAAATATATGTACAGTACTGGTTGGGAGGAATGCCAAATGTGTTTACGGCAGCCTCTCACACCGTATCTCGCAGTCATCTTTTTTTCTTGCATGACTCGTATCTTTCTGCTTTGCTTCGCTCCGCTTGAGAAAGCGCAAAATCTAAAATCTAAATCCAGATCGCGGGAAGCCTGCGCCCCTAACCCCGGTGATGGGGATTAATGAAGATCTACAAGAGTAGAGATGCCTTGATTCAGGGCGGTACCTGCCCACGGGGAGACGTCCTGTTGGACAGGACAAGCAGCAGATGGTGATCAGCCACGAAGGCCGGACTTCCTGACACGAGAAATCGCTCTGCTTTTTATAGTTTTTAGAGTAACTCGGGACAAGAGCAAGGAAAGAAGGAAAATCCTCAAATGTCACTATTGTGACCTCTCACATGGGTGAAGACAGTAAATGGCAACACTGATCCCTGCCTGTCGCCTCACCTGCAATTTGTACGGTGTTTATTCTGTGATCAGATAGAAAAGCGGCTGCTGTTTGCTGCAATGTAATGGTTCTGCTTATGCAAATGCTTAACTTTGCTGTAAGATCTTAGTATTAGATGCATCCTTCCAGCGGCACTTTTGTCTTCTCGGTGAGGATTTTGTCTGCAGATATCTTATAGGTGAGCTCCTGGAACAGTAAATCCAGAAGTAACTCTCTGCCTTTTGTAAGAGTTTTATCTGCAGAAGTCTAACAGATTATCTTAACCCTCTGATGCAGCGGGTTCAAAACATTTGTCCATGACACCTGAACTGTTTATAGCAACAAGTAACATACTGATTCATACTGTAAACTCAAATAATTCAGACTCTCAGGCAGCAGAATTTTCTACAATAGGACACAGAGAGAAGGAGGTACGTATGAAGGTAGAGTGTGTGTGAGTGGGGGGGGAGGTTCCTATTGTGGCTGTAAGCAGGTTTAGTTTATAGCAATTAAAAAATATACATCAATAGAATAAAATATCTAGCTGCACATGTGAGTGAGACCCCAGCGGCTGCAGTCATTACCTTAGCAGGTGTATGTTCATAGTCTTGTAACAGTTTTAAAGCTAAATTCTTGTGTTTCCAATGCAAATCAAATAATAAAATTCATAAACTGTTCCTGAAGAAATATTTAGAGACCTGACCTTTATGCGATCAGGGGGGAGCATAGCAGTGCAGTGCTAAAGGACATGCCTAGCGATGAAGAATCCTGTAAACCCCCACTCACCCTGCAGGCCCCACCCACTCTGCAACTCCCATTCACCCTTATATTTCTGTCTATTGCTTCTGTGCAGCAATGATGCCTACATTCTGCTTATTTGTGACTTATCTTTGGTGTATATTCTGATCTGGTTTTCCATACTAATTTGTTCTTGTTACATTATCATTTCCAGCCCAGTACTAATCACCTTCATTGTATTATCATATGGGCTCCCATACGAATCACTGCTCTTTACATCATCATCTTGGCCCCATTACTAATCAATCACACAGAGCCCTCAGTGGACACCCTCTGCAGGTGCAGACGCCCGTCACACTGGCACAGGCGAGAGGGCTCCCTGGGGTGAGGCTCCGCCCCTCAACATGGCCGCATCACACGCTGTTATTGCACTGCACGTTTTGCATGTCCTGCGGAGCTGCCTAATTGTGCCTGTGGAGGTTATTGCCAAGCAGACAGAGGGGGCTGCTGGGATGGCTGCAGTGATACCATCACAAACAAGTCCTACACGAATGCTGCAGTTTGTTACAAGTAACCTTCACTGCATAAAGCGAGCGCGCGACAGCCTGAAGACGAGGGACAGTGCTCCCTGTGATCATCACTGCAAACCACTCCTGGTTGACGACGGCCAGCTGGCCGAGGTTGGTTTTTGTGCACCGTGACTGTACCACGAGCCAGCTGGGCTGAGTGAGAATAGGTAAGAAGGAAGAGGATCACGATTCTTCCACGCAAATACTGAGCTCCTGTCAACAGCACATTATCAGTCTCTGTTCCATATGCATTTTGTTACATTGTCTTTTTGAATTCATTTTCTCAAAGGGCCTTTTGTTTATGATGACAATTATCAAATAATTGAAATGCTGAAACATCAGCTTTTCTATCTTTTGATACAATTGTCTGTTATTATTTCCTAGGCTATTGTAAGTTATTATACCAGCCATGATACCAAAAACATGCGACTGACATCTCTACAAAAAGCTCAACGCCATTTTTTTCTTGTTGCTTAGCAAGTTCTTTTGTGCAGTGAGGTCGCAAAGCATCATCAGACAGCCCCGCAAGTGATTGACAGTTATGGACTGACCCTGGCACTTGAACTGGCAACCTTCTGATGCAGGTACAGTGTCTACACACCACACCCAAAGCTACTTTTATTACGCATTTATATATCTTCCTTCGCCCTTCCTGGGGTCATTCAGCAGTCGTTCCTGCTGGGACATGTACCCTGTCACACATGATGCTCCATTAGGTTTTTCCATCCCTCTCTCCCTCTCACACATCCCTTCCTTTCTTTGTCTTTCTCTTCCTGTTCGGGCACATGCACTGCATACAGCAAAAAAAAAAAAACTAAAATCTGTCTCCACTGGAGGCAGTCCAGCTTTCCCACTAAGCTCCCGTTTCTCGCGTACCTGCAGCCCGTTTGGTGTCTGTTTGGTGGTTTAATTACACGAGGCCAAGAACAAGGTGGCATCATTCACAGCCAGCAAAGGGAAACTGATCAACAGAACAGACCTTCTGCGTGTCTCATCGCCCCCTGACATCATTTATGCCTCAGTGGTCAAACTGACACACACCCTGACATCGTTCATCTCTCAATGGTCAAACTGACACACACCCTGACATCGTTCATCTCTCAGTGGTCAAACTGACACACACCCTGACATCGTTCATCTCTCAATGGTCAAACTGCAGCATATGTGGTTCTTAATGACTTGAAGCAAATTAATGCAAATGAAAGCACTGAAATGTCTTTCTATAGTTTTGCTAGTTGCACAAACAAACTTCCAAACTGTTTCCATCCTTGTATCACATCCTTTGAAATGTTACACATAAAAGTGTTATATGTATAATAATGACACTGTCAGAATTGTATACTATCTGCCTCATTTGTATGCCACTTTTCACAAACATATTTGTTAAATATATTAATGTAAATGTAGTTTATTAATGCGATTGTGTGTTACAAACTATGAAGCATATCTGCTGTTGGGTGTACGATTACAATGGCAGACAGTATCCAGACTGCTGAATTAATTAGTAAAGACACTAACACTATATAGTCAACCTGCATGCAGGATGGCTTTGAACTCTGAAGTGGGTGAAGGTTTCTAGGAGCATTCCAGACAATGAGGAAGAAAGGTAGATTGTTGAATTGCCACTTGAAGCGATAATGAATCTGAATCTGTTTGGGCATTGTGAGAAGATGCTGAGAATGAGCATAATGACTGGAAAAGGTAAAAGAAAAATATAATAATTATACTTTTAATGCTGCTTTTTATATATTTATATTTAAAAAGTCACAGGCTATAGCAGAAAGCTGCAAAAGAATCCACTCTGAATGGGTCTATCCTGAGCCTCTATCCCGAGCCTCTATCCTGAGCCTCTATCTTGAGCCTCCATCAGGGTGGAGGAGAGCCGGTCACCACCTTCATTAGGGTGGAGCACAGGCAGGGTCAGTCACAGCGGATTCATTCCAGGCATGAAACACTGACACTACTGCCCGATGAAGGTACCACACAATGCATCTCAACCGGACAAATGGGACAGGCAGCTGACTCATCTCTTTCCTGAGTGTTCAGCTCTTAATAGCTGAAACGCTCCTTAGTAAAACTGCTTTATTGGGGGAAACAAGTGTAAGTTTTCCTGCTCTCTGCAGCCCCGGTTTCGGCCGCGCCAGGTGCTGCCGCGCTCTAACGATGAGGTCCGGGTGACCGCCGGGAGGTGTACGCACACCATCGTGCCTCCAGACCCGGCAGGAAGCAGCACTTAAAAAAAAAGCGTCTGTCGGCTTTGGACCGGCCCGTTTCCGTTCCTGTTCCGATTCTCTCCGCCTTCCGCTTCGTGGGATCATCCCGCTGAGCGCCAACTGTGCCCGAGGCACGCGCTGGCCGTCCGGCGTCATCGGCGGCCTGGGCGGGGCGCACCAGGTCGGAGGCGTGCATTTCTGCAGCGGAAAGGCGTGATGTCATGTGACCCGGGCGGAAGCTGCCTCCACGCGCGATCTCGGCCCCGGTCGCCGACCTCGGCGACATCGACCTCAGGTGATGCTTCTACATTGCGACCCTCTGCGGATCCATCCCGCCGGGGCGTCCTCTAAGCTTAGGACCTCGGAGGCTCTGCGTACGTTCGACTCGGCCCAGGAAATTAAAACGACCCCAAGAAACCTTTTGCGAATGAGACAAGGCGTGCCGGAATGGCCGGGAGAGCGGCCTGATTACAGGAAAGCAGCCCATCCACAGGAGAAGGTATCCGAGGAACAGAAGTAGTCTGTCGAAATCTGGTGCTCTGTGCAGGTGTGAGCAGAAAACACTACGGCCAAATCATTGGCCAACTCCCAATCGGAATAAAGCAAGAGAACAGGCAGTGGGGGCTATGTCCCCCCCCGCAAATCCAAATCCAGGGGCATGTTTCCCTGACCGCCCTCACCCTCCTCACTTGTCCCAGAGCAGCTGGGTCTCCCTGACCCCTCTAATTAGCCCCGTCCAAATTCTGCCGCCTCCATTATATTCCGGAATCGCCTCCCTTGTATGTTATGCAGCCCGAGGACACCGTTTGATGCTAGTCCCGTTTAGCCTTTCGCTCTTCCGACTGTGAGGGCTTGTTCAGTTTCCATACTCGTTTCACCGCATCCTAGATGAGACCGTTACGAATGCTCATATGTTAAGTGATGAAACCTTGACGCTTTGTGCCGTTCGTCTGTTGGTCAAACCAAAACATTGCATCTTTAAAAGGCGCCACTTATCAAACACTGTCGGAAAAAATGGGTACAGCCCTGATGCAGTTTATTCACCACAGTACAAAAAACATGAATCACCCCCAATGGTACAAAATTGTCCCTCAGAGTCCATTTCTGTGTCTTATATTCACTTACATTTACAATTGATAGACCCTTGAGGGTACAGCACCAGTGACAAGTAATTGTACCCTTAAATGTACAAATTGATATTTTTGTTTGTGACAATATAGGGATAATAAAACAGTAAAATAGTTTGTCCTTAGTACAGTGATAAGAACATAGACATAAGTAATTTACCCACTGAGGCCCAACTGAGTGGATTGTTCACACGCCACAAACCGTCCTCAACAGCAAGGAAGCAGGAACTGACATTAAATTTACAATATTTACATGAAGTTAAAAGCTCTTGGGCTGAGTGTTATCTGGCAACTAGGCCAAAAAGGCGTCAGTGAGGTACCCTTCGCTAACAGGTGTGTATTAATGGATCAGCAGGGCCTGAGTAGGTCTTTACAGATCTTTCATGTTCTGCTGAAGCTGCACACAGTTACTGTGTAGGGGGCATAGTGCAACGCAGTTCTCAGTGCGTCGGACTCATATTTGGACACAGCACAGTGACGCCGGGCCGATTCCTTGATAGCCTCTTGTTTGTAATGGGCTATTTGCCTCACTTATATGTCGGTTAAGACAAAAGCGTCTGTTAAATTAAATGAATAGAAATGATAATCACAAGCAGATAATAAACACACAATCACCAATAATCACATTAGATAAACACCCTGGATAATCGCGCGCATAATGTTAGACACATTGGATGATAGACGCTGTCAGAAAACAGAGCACTACTCTGGTATGATTGTGCTCCCTAAGACATAAACATCATGAATAGACCCCCAATGGTACAAAAATGTTCCTCAGAGTTCATTTCTGTACCTTAAAAGGTATGTTTACCTACAGCTAGGGTGCAATTGGCAGACTCTTGAGGGTACAGCCCCAGAGACCAGTAATTGTAACCTCAAAGGTACAAATTGGTATTTTTAGTGAATTAAACTTACTGCCACACACATACTGATAAACACACAGAATAAGCAAGGAATCATAGACAAACACACTGGATAAAAAACAAACTCACTGTTAAACACACTGGATAAGCACACAAACAGTGACATATACATACATAGGCAAAAGTGACATACATAGGGAGACGCAGAATTGGTCTCTATTGCTCAGTTGTTCATTAACTGCAGGCTTACGCCTTTCCTACTCTGACAGCCCCCGGCCGTCAGGGCTCAGGAACTATGAACTCAAAGTGTGCCTGAGCTGAATGCTGGGACACCGTCAAACGGCAAACATCAATTAAGTAGGGCGGAAATAGCACGTGAGAGCAGGGGCTGTTACTGTTCATTAGCAGTAAGTGTCAAACCCCGAGCTTCCTGAGAAGCGTCCCAGCCCGCAGCCTGGCTAATGAAACGACCCCTTTCCTAAGTGGCAGGTACTTCAGATTCACGCTTATGCTTAAGTGTCCGCGTTACACTCATGTACCGAGTGAGAACGGGGGCATTTTACGGACATTGTCAGTTTACCCAGATCAGCTCCCCGGGCGGCCGGGACAGTACCTGCTCGGGTCCTTGGAAGCAGATCCGGCACCGCAAGCCGTCCATGCCGCTGCTCAGCGACACCTCGTCCAGGCCCGGCGGCAACCGGGGCTCCCCTTCCTCAAACGTCAGGCTCCGCGGACGAGGCTCCGTCCCGTAGTACTCCTCCTCATCATCCCGGGGGGAGCAGCCGGGGAACGGCGGCCAGCCACAGCCGCGCATCCCCAGCGCCTGCGAGCCCGCGTCAGTCCGGCGGTCGGACCGCATCAAGACCAGCACCTTCAGCTCGTTGAAAAACATGCGGATCCTGTACTTGAACATGACTGATTATTTATAGATATTCGATCTATGAAATAATATAAATTTTAAAAAGATGCGACTTCTGTCCGACACTCCGGATGCTCCTGAGTTTTGCAAGCAGTATTATTATTATTATTATTATTATTATTATTATTATTATTATTATTATTAGTCTGTAGATGTTACGGATTTGTGATATCAATACATAAGCATAACAGCTACAAAAAAAGCGTGAAAAGTAGGCTAAGTAATAGGAGATTCAGAAAGTGAGCATGTTTGCAGTGGTTTTGCCCACTGATGGCGTTAGTACATAAAGTACATAAAGGGAGCGGCTTTTAAAAGCAAAAGGTGAGTGACAGCTCGTCTCTTCTATTTTCGCTGAGCTTCAGGGATCGGCGCACCGGACCCCGGCGGCCGCCCGGTAGACACACTGTCCCGGGTTCGACACTGCAGGTCCGTCTGGTGCTTCGCAAGGCGGCGGAGGAGGAGAGAAACGGGGCGCAGCCGAGCGCAGGAGCCGTGCGAGGACTTTTAAAAAGGGGAAACAGCGCGGTAACAGTACATCCACACGGTCATATCTGGGCGCAGTTCTCTCCAACAGCATAATCCGACAGGACGCGTTAGCGGCGGCGGCTTTCTTTTGTCTGCATGTCGGTGATAGCCCGGTTGTCATTTCATCATTAATTCCGTGTTGCTTCGGGAGATGCCTTCAAGATGCGTCCCGCACCGATTCAGTTTCACACCACTTCTGTCCGCATTTAAACGTTCCGGAAACAGAAAGCATCACCACACTGCACATCCATGGCTTTCCCTCCGCTTCTCCTCCTCGGGAGGAGCAGGCGTGCCGCGGATCGCTGTATCAGTCGGTATCGCAGCCCGAGGTGTGGATGCAGCCGCGGTGGGAAGCGTAATGACAGCAGCTTAGACAGTGCGCCCGTTTGCGGTGGGCTGCTCGTTGAAGCTGCTCTCCATCCGTTTCCCCTCCTTCGATATTCTCTCTTTCCTCCTCGGCCGGGGGATCCTGCTGTCCGAGGTGCTGATCCTGATATGACGCATGCAGTCACATGCGGTGCGACCCGGCAGGTCTCAGCGGTGCCTCTGAGCCCCGTTTGCGTGTCTCTGGGTGTGTCGTTACGTGTCCCCCTCTGTGTCTGTGTGTGTGCATGAACGTGTTTAATTGTTTTTCTGAACACTACAGTCAGTATCTTCCAGAGTTCCAAATAACAATAATTAAGTTTAAAACTTACATTATTCAATTTATCAATAAATAAATAAACCAACCAATTAATGTGCATTTATGCACGTTTTCACAAAAGTTTTCCACAGAAACCTTCTCCATTACAACTGCCCCCATCCCAATGCAGGGCGCTTTTTCTCTGTCAGCATTTTACACTTGTTTAATCCCTTGATCCGTCCCGGTAAGTTCACCCCTCCCCGAAGCGCTCAGGCTTGATTTGAAAATCGATGGTGCTCCTTTGGTCTGGACCAGCCTGTGATTGATGACTCTGGTCCCGCAGAAGAACAGGATAGATGCTGAAATAACCCCGTCACGCTTGGGCCGTTTGCTGCCATCAGCGACCCGTCCAGGAGGGGGCAGCACATTAAATTCTGTGCTACCCACACTGAAAAGGGCAAATCTGCAACTGTGAAAGCATCAGCCCATTTCACGTATGTTTGAATTATTGTGATGGGGTCAAGGAGCTTTGAAGAAAATCTGGTGTTATGCAGTGTGTAATAATAATAATAATAATGATAATAATAATAATAATAATAATAGCTATATGATGACTTACACTAGACCCCCTGGTAAGCAAAGACGACCTTGCCCAGAATTAATTGATGCGTCATAATTACTCTTTATGTGACTGGGTAATCTAAAGTACTATAATAAAATGTGCAGTTCAGTTGAATGATCTGTACAGCTGACTCAGACAAAGGGAAGAGGGGGAGGGGATGGTGACCGTTTAAAGGAGTCCGGGGGGTACAGAGGGGAGACGGATGGGAGCTGTAATGAGAACATGACCCCCATGGAGTCTAGCTCAGAGTACAGCAAGTACAGATTAACATCTAAGGTCATAAACAAGCATGACTGACCACCAAGTACTCAAGAGTACTCAATAAATACTAGATGTGCAACATAATTCTGGGGAAAAAAAACATTTTGACACTTATCCCACCTATATTTCAGAAAGACACTGCGCACGTACATTTCCTGTATCAGTAGAAGTCAGGCCTCATGGCAGCAGTTACAGAGGGGGCTGATTTTTATACTATATAAATTAAATTAATAATTATTCTCATTGTCATGTAAATAATCATTTCAATAAAAAAGTCCTCTGGTGTTCCAGTTATGAGTTAACATGGTCAGAGACCCATGAAGTACTGTTGTGCTGTTGTCTGAATACAGGGCATTCAAGGGGGTCAGAGCATTTTATATGTTCTTTATTTTTGAGTACCATAAGTTCCAAAATGTACATAAGGATATTTAGTACTCATGACTATATTTTAAATCATTTGGTTTGATTTAGCAATAATGTCACAGTGCTTAAGGTTTTTACCATGCTTCTTCCAAGCTGTCGTCTGAAAATAAAATTAAACGTTGACAGACACATTTGTCCCACTCCAGTTCCAGTGAGACACCGTAATGTGTGCTTCCTGTTTTGGTGGAAGCCAAGTCTCATGTTGGCAGTCGCAGAGGGCGCTGATTTTCTTGCAAAATCATTTATATTCACAATTATACCACAGCCAAAATTGCAGCAGATGTTATTGATGCCCGGGCAGCTCTTGCGAGAGGATTCCACTCACTCTGATTCATTCCGACTCCGCATGTCCAGACGCGGACTTACCGCCTCAGCCTGGTGGGGCTGTAAAGGCTCTGGAGCCCTTCAGAGAACTTAACGAGTTCCGGTTCCCAATGGAGACACACGGCGCCATCAGTGAGGAGGGCAGCAAGCTCAGCGTCGAGGGCAAAGTGTCAAGAGAGACAAGGAAATTAAATATCGCATGTATCACAACGTGCAGTAGAACAGCACTCTCTGCACTTGACAAAAGTGATTCATAGTGATGATGTCACGGCTGGTAGATCTAAGGGAGGCAAAGTGAAAATTATGGTTGGACGGGTCTGTCGCGGATGAGGGCTGCTGCAGCATTCCGGACGGAGCGCAGATCCCGGGAATGGCCATTAGCGAGCCTGCGGCTTTCACTGCGATGTACAGCTGTCCTGCGCAGGGGGGCACTGGGGCCCATTAGTGGCAGGCTGTGGCTGCAGTGGAGCTGCTTCACTGGATGCTGGTAGGCTTCCTCCTCGTCAGCCATGACTGCTATAAACGCCCCGATGTTTCCAAACATTCCTCTGACTCATCTCTTTACATCTTGCATCTGTGGTCACATGATATCAGACCTAGTTATGAATAATCACTTATTAAAATGAGTTATTCACTATTTTGTAAACAGGCCTACGCACATTTTTTAGTGCAGCATGTTTGCTTTGATGCTAGGTGTGTATTTAGCCCTGCTGGTGTGAATGCTTTTTTTAACATGTAATTACAAAGGAGTCCCTGATTCTACTCAGCCTTGTGTAGCCATCTCCACCTCCTGTCCACAATTCCCTCTTTCCTTAACAATGCCTGATCACATGACCAGTCGATCACATGACTGGTTGCTAAAATGCCTTTCTGAGTCCTTCGTCACACAGGAAAAACATGGGTAAATAGCCAGCGCTAATTCCTCACTGAAATCGATAGTGTCCCTTGTAGCCAGTACTGTTCTTAGCCAGTGTGACGCGCTAAGCGAGGCCCCCCCCCTCCACCCCACGCCCTGTTTGAGTCAAAATCAAGTTTGCTCTCAAGCTGGCACCCCCTCAGATTGTCCGGCCCCTGTTCAAGACAACAGAAGATTTCAAAAACTGAAGATTTTGCAAGCCGTAGTTCCCTGCAGGAGGCATAACAAAACAGGGACTGGAGATGTGAAGAGGGGCTTCATTTTGGTACAAGAGAGAAGTCGTGGCAAAAATGGAGGAACTAAAGACTCTGGCACAAATGCAGGGAGAACAAGCAGCAACACAAAATGGTCGCGCAACACGCAACGCGTGGCACAGGTGGCATGAAGCTCCAGCTGTGTTTTCTTTACTTTAGCACCTTTCTGAATGTTTGTCATCCGTTGGGACAGCCACCACCCACCAAGATGCCCACCACCATCTTGTCAATAACAGGTGTAAACAGGTGTCGCTGTGGTTCCTTGGTGGAGGTCCTGATTGGTCCTACCCAAACCAAGAGATGTTGGTGGAGATCACAGGAGAGTGTCATCTTTGACATTACATAACCCTATGCAAGACATATGAGCAAAAATTTATGCAGAACATAGTAAACCTGATTTAATGAGAATTTCAGGACTGTGTTCATACAAGCCTATAGGTAACACTTGGCGGTGCACAGATACTTGTAATAATTGTAATACTGCAATAACTCAGTCACTGCTTAAGTACAAATCAAGGACAAATCATGGACACATATAGCTGCTACCTGAGATAACACATGCATCTCAATTCATTAATGAACAAACATGAGATCAGTATTTCACTTGACTTCATGACTCGCTCCTTCAGTTGTTCACAAGGGTTTACAGAATTAACAGATATAGCAACAAATCTAGCAAGTGCTTGGGATAAAACATGTGGGGCCACCTTAATGATGAACTAACATGAGATCAGTATGTAACCTTTGTTTTGTTTTGTTTCAGTTTGGGGTTGATTAATACATAAGTAATAACATAACACTATATTATCTGTGGCCCATCAAGTAAAGTGTTACCAGTCTAGTATCTGATATTTCTGCAGTCTGAGGTGCCTTTGCTATATAAGGTATAATTCATCATCTTAATTTGGTTGGGAAAGGCTTTGCAAGGTGAAGGTTTAGATGCTTTCCCGAGGGTCTGATGGCAGACCGTATTCGGATCTTTCCACCAATGGTTGTCAAGCATCTCCGAGTGCTTCCAGCTTGGCGGCCCTTCATGAAAGCCACTGCTTAACCAAGGCGTTGTTATGGCACTTCGAGCGATGTCTGCAGGGTCGTGCGTTTGGGAGGGGACGGGCCCCCGACCGGCCGCTCTGTGCTGCTCCACCTGCCAGCGTGGCTCCATGCTGTATCCGCTGGTGGACAGATGGTGCGTGGCACTGCAGCACCTCCAACTTAATATACGGGGCATATGGGCACGCGGCGTGGGGAGGACGCCAGCCAGGCGGGGCGCTCTCTGGGCACACGCTTCCAGAACGCTCTCTTGGCAGCTCGCTGGACGAACCTTCCGAAGTTTGTCACAGGCTGTCAGACCTGCGGCATGCAGCGCTAATGCAGAGACAGGCCTCAAGACGCAGAAAGAGTCCACGGCGATTCCCAAGATTTGAAGGGTTTTTGTTTATCTTTTGCCCATTTCTGCTTCGGCTGAGACTCACCCGCCCGGATCTGTATGAATATCCCACTAACTGGCGTGACTGTGCTGCAGTGCCAGCTGGCAACCACCAGAGGGCAGCATGTCCCGCGTCTGCCACTGCCGCAGTGAAACCAAACCACTCCGAAGCAATGAAGCATTTTATGCTTTTTAAGAGGCTTTATAATGGCACATTCTGCTCTGTATGATTCAGTAAGTTCTCATGAACCCTGTAGGCAATACCAGCTACCATTGTGAAGCTTCTCGGAGTTACCGGTGACACTCCAAACTGCCAATGAGATGGGACACCCTTCGAAGCTTCTTAGGTGTCATTAGCATCTCACCACCATGTTCCACAGCCCTCCTAACAACCTTTAATTACCTCCTAAACAGCCATAATGCAGAATGGCTGCAAACAGTGAGGAGAGGCTCTCTGGCTGGACCCCGCCTTTACCGCCCTCGCTCTGTGCTTCTCGTCGAGCACCTGGCACCGCCTTGGCCCGCGCCATCTGCAGCGAGCGCGGGGGTCGCCGTGAGCGACAGCTCCCAGCACGCTGCTTCCCCCTGATGGCCGCTTCCTGCCATGTGTTCGCTTTGTTCCTTTTAGGTAATCCCACCTCCCCCCCCCGCCCTGCCACTAAACACGCCGCTTGTTCTGCAGCCTGTGGACGGCGGTCCTGAAGCAATGTGGTGCAGGTGACCCCAGAATCCGTGCCGCCACTGCAGCTGGGTGCGGTGAGCTGCATGAGCGCTTGAGAAAGCACCGGGTCGCTTTACAGTAAAGCGTCCAGTATGTAGAACTGGCTGGCATCTGTTATTCAAGCATGAATGATCACTGCAGCAATCAGGTGATGAAGGAGGTGGCTGATGGGTAATTAGCTGGCAGCAGACACTGCGTCGTCAGGCCAGCATCTCCTGCCAGTGAGGAAGCCGCACTGGAGGTGAACAATTTTAGGGTGAAGGGACTGGAGGTCCTGAAACTTTGGATGGATGGAGATATCATCATGAGCCCCTGGTTGTGGTTTCATCTATAATGGGGCAGGAAGTGAGCAGAAATAACTACCCCCCTCCCCAAACTCTCTGTGGTGTCTCTACATGCGCCAGACCCCCATCCCACCATGCTGAGGTTGCGCTCTGCTCACGCCGTCAGCTGGAGTGCATTAACCCGGGCAGCGGGTTTTATTGCGCTGGACGCCGCCGTCACCCTGCACTCATCACGGCATTCATGCTAGAGCACCGCCTCCCGCGCAGCGGCGCGCTGATGCCCGGCCGGCCGCTCTGCCCGCCGAACGCCCATAAATCACGATCGCTATGGTGAAAATCGCTATGGCGAAAATCACAGGCGAAACGCAGGATCCGGTCTTGGGAATTTTCCATGACGTCAGCGCGGTGTTGGACGCGCGCAGTTCAGGCCCTGACCGTGTCTGACGTGTATAGGCTGTCCGCCCACACTTTTCTATACCATCTGCTGCGTGGCTTTGCTTTCGGGTGCGTCAGAGTCGCCAATGCGCCGACGCATATCGCTAAATATCAGCGTGACCCCGGCCACACAAGGTGCCTTATAAGGTTACTGCTTTCGATCGATGTCTCGGTATTTTTGAAGCATTGCAACTGAAGTCCAGTGCGTGGTTTGCGCAGCTCTGGTGAGCAAGCGCTGGTGACCTCACGTCGCTCTGGCACCTGCTCGCGTGTCCATTGAGCTCACTTCCTGTTTGGCGCTGCGATTGACTTCCTGGTCCCGTTTGGAGCAGAAGTGCTTCCTTAGAGATAGGTAGACAAAGGAATGAAAGAAACATCGCCCTGCGGATGTTATGTAATAGTGAAAGTGGATGGAGCACATCGCTAAGATGTGTCGCCTCCCTGCTGGTCACCCATCGTTGTGGAGACTGTCATGGAGACATGCCAAGAGCATCAGACTGAGACCTGAAAGTGAATGAGCAGGTCTGCCAGGGGATATAGCCGTCACTGTTTATGTTCCATTGGTGGAGGGGTGCTTATTCACCCCAATCAATGACGACACTCATCTTAACCCACAGAAGCTTGTATGTCATTCTGGGAGCCTTGCAAACCCATTCGGGACTTGAATCCATATTCTGTATGGTTAATGGTGAATAATGACTTGGTCGGTGTTCTGAAGTACAAGCAGAGGTCGGTAATTCAGCCCACAGAGTATAAATCCAGATCTAGAATTTGTTTCAACCAACCAGCTGAGTATAAGGAGTCACAGTCACAGAGCATTCAATTAACAGGCTGAATCAAAGGTTGGCCTTGATTTTTATTCTCTGGACCGTTACTTAGAAGACTGCTTTGGGACCTCTGCTGGGAATTTGACCATTCTCTTTGCCGGATTTGATCCCATAACATTCCGAATGTGGGCACATACCCCAAACCAGCTGTGCTATTCAGGAACCAAGCTAAGGGTTTTGCCACACTTGCTATAGACCAACACAACAATGAATATTAAAGCACCCCAGACTGGCACCTTTGATCACCTTAGCCCTGCCATTTCCCAAGTTTGACTCGCCAAAATAAAAGTCTAAACCCTCAAAAATTTCCAGCTGACAGCAAGGTGCTGATATTTGAGCTGACACTTTCAGATTATTTTCAATCATTTTTTTTTTGTTGAAGCAGTTTGCTGAAGCACACAAAGCTGTTATCGGCACAAGAACACAAAACTAAATTGTGATCTTCCTAAGCAGGAAGAAACTGTTCCCCGTGGTGCCCAACATCTGACCAGCAACATCAGTGAGCGTAACGGCTGTGTGAATGAGATGAGGTGAAGGCGGGGACAGGGCCCGACGCTGAGCAGTGCCATGAGGTGCTCGGGGAGCTGGGCACCGTCACGCTTCCAGGACAACATGACGGCAGCTACTGCTCTGCCTCCACAAGGTCGACCGTAACTTCTACATGTATAATTTGTAGGCGGTCACTCCGAAAAGAGGATAATCCTGTCAGAACAGCGCGTGTGCCAGAATATGCTGGCAGTTTATGAAGATTAAAAGCACGTCTCTGATCTCTATCACCTATTGAAGCAACGATGAGCCTTTCTCAGTTGGATCAGATGCTGTATAAGAGCTAATGCTGTGGAGCAGAAAACGCCAAGCAAGGCCACACAGCTCTCTGCTGCCCCCATGTGGTGAGGTGACAGTCCTGCTAATGAGATCAATCTTACAGTGTGACGCAGTAGGTGGCAGTATCGTCTTGATTCCATTGTTGCTCAGTGTCTGCAGAATTTAGATGTTCCCCCCCGAGCTGATACACCATTAGGGTAACTTGTGTCTCCAAACTGCCCATAGGGGTTGACTGTGACCAGGTTAAGTAGTTGAAACACAGTGGGATATTATAACAGAAACCGATAAATTCAATAACAACATGAAAGATACTGCAGGGGACTCCATGACTGGATGAGCACATTTCCAAAAAATTTTTTACAAGTAACAAATAAATCATCTACATAAGTAACCTTCACGTTACCTTCAATGTTTATGCTGACACTGGTGGGAATAGCAACAGGAATCTGACAAGTAATTTTGGGACTTTTCCATGTTGAAAGAGATGACAGAGAGCTGCTCTCTCCCCAGCCGACTGGGTTTTGGGATGATGCTCTTGGCGAAGTGCGGTGACAGTGGCCTGGCGTCACGAGGCCTTTCGGCCCAGTCTGAAGGTCACATCTCGTTTGAGGAGGACGCCGCCTCTCAGCATGCATATGATGGTGTTGCTCCTCTAGTATCCCAAGGGAAATCCTTCCGGCGACAACCTGTAATTAATGAGTCTGCATGCATGCAGACCTATAGCAGTGAGAGGACTGGAACTGCATCCTTAACATAGCGGAAACACTAGTGATGAATGATGTGTGTCATATTAAATAGCAGTTTGAAGACCTCTGCCAGACACTGAATGTCCACAAAAACATGGGCAGTCTTGTGTTTATTTGGAAAAACCATTTTCAAAATGCAACTGGGAGGGGGGGGGAGGGGGAGTTAGAGTATTAGCGAGAGAGAAAAATATCCTAAACAGGAATGAGGAGGAGCCAAAACACCGAGGAAGGCAGAAACAGCCTCAGGCAGGAGCACGAGTCACTCAAGGCCCTTCACACCAAAGCTGACTCCCCAGGCATCACCTCATGGAGGCCGAGGTCATCCTCAGGTTCCCCCCAACACAAACGAAAACGTTTTTCACAGACACAGTAAATAGTACAGCTTTTCTGGGAACACCAAGACACATTATCGAAATTACCAGCCATATCATCCGAAAACTAGCACAAAAAAAAAAAAAAAAGACAAACACCAACACTGTAAGGAAAGTTGGAGAAACACGCAGGCACACACACACACGCACACGCACCTCATCCAGTTCATAGTTGCACTTAATTCTGCTTCCAGTTGGCCTTACTGACCACATGAAAAATGATATCCAGCCCCATAATCCAGCACCTCACATAGGGGGCTTGGCTGACAGCACAAGGAGAGTTTCCTCTGTGGGGGGGGGGCAACTTCAAAAAAGCCAGGACCGGACCTAAGTCCAGCTGCTGGCTGACCTGGAGAAGGACCTTTAGTGCTTGCTCCTGCAGGCAGTGTGGAGGAGCCGGGGTGTTTCCCAAGGAGCAGGTTACTGTGCATAACTAGGGCATCGGTTAAACAGCTTAAACACAAATACAGCAAACTGAACTGTACATAAGCCAAACATTGACGATATTCGTGAACTGGGAGGAATCAAGAGGTCACAGAAAAAGAGTTCTTCATTCCTGCTGGAAGATTCACTGCATGATCAGCAGCGATGGGATAACTCCACAGCGCCCTCAAGTGGCAGACATGTGCAAAGGTCAAATTAATGTAAAAAAATAATAAATTAAAAAAAGGCAGAGCGGCAGAGTTTTACCAGGCTGACTATCTAGAGGTCAATTGATATGCTGCTAATCTGCTGCTCTAGAATTAGAGTCACGTGACCAATGCAGCTAGATCAGACTGGCAGGTTTTGGTAGCCAACATACCGACATGCATGCAAGCCGCATTAATCAGGACCCCACACATCGCCCATAGGCTCTACCAGAAAATGACAGACAGAAAGATCATGAGGCTTTATAGGACAGAGCGAGTCACAGAGACTGAATCACAGAGTCACGCACATGGAGGATGCCCTAGTAGGTGGTCATTACAGCCTGACTAGGGCCGAACGTGAAAGCAGGATGGGCAGATGCCCCATTAGTGCAGTCAGAGGTTTTTAAAGGACGGGACGTGAGAAAGGTAACGGCATCGCTGGGTTTGGGGCTGCGCGAGTTTGTTCTCTGATCTGAAAGCACACGAATGGCTGGGGTCCTACAGAAAAGCACTTGGGTTTGCTGCGGGGTCCTTCTGATTCCTGTAGCGAGCTGCCAGCCACACCCCCAAGATCTGGAAGGGAAAGAGAGAAGCCGTGCATCACCACCAGAAAGGGGAGAGAGAGCGAGGCCGACACGTCACCAATGAGAGGTCTGGGGAACCACGGATTCAAGCATGAACGAGAATGAGAGTAGGGCTTTCAGATGCACACAGTCCGATCTCAGGAAGTAGAGGACACTCAAGAACAAATAATTAAGCGTTAAGTAGCGTCTGTCACAGTACGACAGTAAAGCCACCGCGAGAGGAATCTTGGTGATCTCCCCCAGGGACGTTTCACGGGGGGGAGGGGGGCCCAGGGCGGCACCAACAGGGCAGAGCTCACCTCCGTGAAGCTGAAGAAGAGGCCGATGCCACCCAGGATCTTGAGGGCCTCCGTGGCATGCTGGAGCATCAGGTCACCACACGGATGACAGTGGCTCCTGAGTTTGCAGAGCTGGCAAACAAGAGGGGGGGGGGGGGGATGTTGGATTTCAGAACAGCCTAAAATAGGGCCGCAAAAGATCAGACAGTGATGCTCCTCCCATGTGCGGTAGTCAGCAGGGCATCAGATGCCAGCTTATTGGCACTATATGGACACTCACAATTTAAGCAGATTAGTAGTACGCCTAAACCATTAATGAGGCATTTTGTGACGCCTACAATTTAGCAATCAGAATTCAGGATATCCTCATTGCTGGCCGCAGCACACCATACGGCACCGTTCCGGTAAATCATGGAAGTGAAAAGTTCTGAAGTCGTGGTGAAGAAAGGCACAAATCAACATGGATAAACAAGGTAAAAAAGACAGAGACAGTTTTTGCACTCTAAGTCCAACACTGTTATTTAACATTAGGATACCAAATTTATACAAATAACCAACTTGCTAGCTATGACTTCACTAAAGCTAACTGCTAGCTATGTGTATCTATCTTTAAACAGATCTGAGGGTGGATGGGGGCCTCCCCACGGTGACCTTATGAGTGCGGCCCTAGCAACAAACAGAAAGGGTGCTCGACTCTCACAGCAGGGCAGCGCTGGTAGTCACTGTCAAACTCGGGTTGGCTGAGCGAGGTGTTTAGAAGGCCGCAGCAGTCTAGCTGGTTCTCCAGGTCCTCCCGGGTCATGCTGCTCATCATTTCCCAGGAGGAGTTGAGCAGCTTCTCCTGGTGAGGTGGAAACACGTGGCAGATAGGAAGGGGTCAAGCTGGAAATGGCGGATGGAGGGGGAGGTGGGGGGCGAAGTGGGGGAGCATCACTCACCTGCTGCTCACGGTTCATAGCCAAGCAGGAGCAGGACACACCCAGCTGGAAGAGGAACACGAAAAAGAGGATGACCATGTACTGGAGGAAGGAGGAAGTCAAGGAGACCAAGAGGAAGGGAGGGAAAGGTGTGACAGGAGACGCTGTGGACAACCAGCAAAGAGGAGCAATCCGACACTACTGAGCGCGAGGGACTTCACCAGAACTGGAACATTAGGGGGAGTTGCTAATCAGCTGAACTTTGACCTCAAGGGCTGTTTTAACTCTATTCCTCCCCCACGGCCTGCCTCTCCTTGGTCATGCAGTTTTTTGGGCGTTTACACATTATAAACTGCCCTGAATCCAAAAGGATACAAAGAAGAGCAGAACTTGGTGGTGTTTCAGCGCTCCGATGAGGCCGACGATGGCGATGAGGAGCAGGAAGACACCCACGGCGATTACGCTGCCGATGATGTGGATGCTGGACACGATGCCAAAGCCCTTTCCCCAGGCGGCCACGCTGATAAGCACAAGGCCCACTTTCTGCAGGATGGCGAGAGACAGACAGGGAGAGACAGAGAGGCGGACAGACAGAGTTAACAGCACACACTGAGGAGCCACACAGATACCCCCAGCGCAGCCCGTGTGCTCAGAGTTTATAATCAGAATCACACAGCTGGGCGCAAATGGGCCAGAACACGACCTTACTGTGTAAACGCGGCCCGTGAACTGGGATGCACTGTCTAGGAGGTGACATAACGCACAACACAACTCACTCTATTAAGCGAGAACCATGCAGCCTGTGTTTGTTCGCTAAATGCGGACTCGGGGCAGCTGACTAAACAATGTGCTACACTAACCCTATTACGTATCACTCGTTTTTTGCCAACGTTCATACAAAGATTTCTCAGAAGTAACAGTCCGGGTACATCGCTATAGCTGCGTGTCATGGCACTAACCGTGTTAGTGTAATGTTTGCAAACTGTAAATCAATGCAACAAAGCAAGCGACATTAATAATAATAATAACAATATAGACCGCGCGTTTACGGCAGCAAAGAACTCCGGCACCTGGCATTGGTACCGTTTACCGGGCGGTCTTGCACAGTCGTCGGCACGTGTCGCGGCAGCATGGACTCACTATATAAACCACGTTGAGAGAGCAGAGCGCGTTTCTGGAGCAAGAGAATCCGCCGCAGACCATGGTGGTGCCAAAGCCGGGCTACTTGGACCACTTCAGCGCTGTTTAGAATGACGATCACCCGTAGATGGGTGTACCGAGAGAGCGCCGACTCCTTAAATGTGAAAATGTATTTCCTCCCAGCGGCGGCGGTCTCCCCGCTTCCGTCACCCCGCACCGTGACGACGGCCGATCCGTGTGGCTGAGATACGGTCCGTCATGACCGGGTCCCGCCTTCCGACCTGCGCTAAAGGGCATATCGCGATTTCTTTAAGGCTTATATAAAGCCGTCTGGAGCAAAGCAAAGCGCTTGCTGCTCCGGAAAAAATCCTTTAAAATCATTACAGCATCCAGTACATTAAGATGCTGTCCACACACTTTGCCATCCGTCTTGCAAACGCCCCTAAATTACAATGATATGACATAATGATATGATATGTGGGAAAACAAGCCCCTCATTTGTATCACATACATACAGTATCACCATCAGCATCAGTATCACATACACACAGTATCACTGTGAGTATCAGTGTCTGTATCACATACACACAGTATCACTGTCAGTATCAGTGTCTGTATCACATACACACAGTATCACTGTCAGTATCAGTGTCTGTATCACATACACACAGTATCACT
>JABFDZ020000042.1:710993-722578 GCA_019775955.2 Pollimyrus isidori
TGTGTGAGTAGTGCCCCCCATCCGAAGAGACGGCACCGTGGTTCGGATCTGGAGCGGCACCTCGTAACTGATTTCTGAGACCACTGGGGAGGGGGGGCTGCTATTCTTCAAGCTGCTCAGAAGTGATACGTGTCTGACGCCCCACTCAGATGCCCTCCTGATTTTTTGCAAAACTTTAAAAACTGCTGTTCAGCTCCCTGGCCACAATGTCCCTATGGGAAGGAGCTGTAAAAGCGAATGGCTCTGTATGAGCGAATCTGAATCTTTATCTGTGTACTTTTATATCTGTTGATTTTGTGTTAATTTCTAACACTGTTCACCATGTTTTCATCCCTCTCTCATTGTTAAATCTCTCGTTCTAGGATGTAGAGGACACTAATATGTAACCCTTAGAGCCTGAAGGCAGTGTTATGTAGCAGTTATCATTGTGGTTAACACTAGCCATTTGGTTGATCATTAGGGCGTACTCACACTTGGCCTGGTTGCTCTGTGCCTGAGCATGGTTGCCTGCCTTCCCCAGTCCCCTGCTGGTCTGCGCTCACATCGCACTTAACCTTCTGGGCCCATGCACACTTTTATCATCTTCATGCATAGGAAGAAAAGCGCTATCGCATAGCACAATGGAGTTCACGATTAATGTCCTTATTTTGTGGCTAATTTGGTGTCATTTTGAGCACGATGACACATAGCCCTCTTATGTATTTATCGTGTATGAAACACAACAGTTTTCATTTAATCGTGCTGCACGAATAAGAAGCAGTCATGTGTAACGTGCCCGAGTCCAACTGAACCGTTCTGGGCCATGGTACAGAGCAACCGTACTGCTGAAATGGACTGGACTTTGCTGGTCAAACATCGTCGAGCACGTTATGGATCGCCTATTATAAGCAGACTCGTAGTGTGCCTGCTAAAGCACATATTAGTATGGTAACGTAGTTATCATAAATTTTAGTTTGTTCATTAGTGTACCTGTTAGAATGGCCATTAGTTTGGGTGTTTGTTAGCTGGAGCACATGTTAGCGTGACAGTAAATGCAGGCATAAGTGCATTTCTTAGCGTGCTCCTTAGCGTGTTAGCTGGAGCACATGTTAGCGTGACAGTAAATGCAGGCATAAGTGCATTTCTCAGCGTGCTCCTTAGCGTGTTAGCTGGAGCACATGTTAGCGTGACAGTAAATGCAGGTATTAGTGCATTTTTTAGCATGCTCTGTAGCATGTTAGCTGGAGTTAGCGTTATTTAGTGCAGGCTTTAGTGTAACGGTAGTTAGGGTGTCTGTTAACATGAGCCTATTTCACGTAGAGCTCTTCTCTATGACTGTGATACACCAGGTCCAGTTGGGGTGAGTTGGGAGCTGCATGTCACACTCAGTGCTATAAGTAGGGCTCCATGACATCATATTGCGATATTTATAGAACAATTACCCAAAATAAACTATAGCCAAACAAAAATTATCCACAAAGAGTGTGTCAAATACGTTGACGGTGTTGCTGATATGTCAACAGACACAAAACGGTGTTGAAAATGCGAGGAGATTATGCATATTCACGTTGCAATGATTATGCTAAAACAATATATCGTGCGGCACATGTATCTTGGTGGAGGGTCTTAGGTTAACCAGCGTGCGATTTTATGCAGGAGCCCCATGGTGGATGCATGTAACACACAAGGTCTATTTCTGAATTTATATGGTCTTTCCTTTGATTTGACTGCATTTAGCAGCAGCTAACCCCCATTCACAAAAAACGCTGAGATAGCAAAGTTTATAAAAATATCAAATGTTCTGGCAGTTTTCTTAGCTGTTGTGGCCTGTGTTGCCTGGCAGAAGCACCTGGGCCCAATGAGCTTGTAATTTGTTATAAGTGGTTGGAACGTGGAGGAAATTGTGCATAAAAATGTCCCCGACCTCCTTTAAAAAGAAGCACGTTTATTTTTCCCTTTCACTTGCTTTATATCACACACCGATCAGCCACAGTGGACGTGTTTAGGTGTGTGGCTTAGGACGAACCGCCTGCTTGCTCCCGGTGGGGCTCATTGATCACGTGCGGAGCTGTCACAGTCATAAAATGCAAGGCTCCTGGGGGCTGTGAAATGATCTTAGCACCATCGCTGCGTGTGCCAGGGTGACCTTGGGCAACCCTGTCTCTACACTGTCCTTCCCAACACGCCAAGAGAGGTGGACGGCACTCCCTGCTGGAGTGTTTAACAGGATGACTCACACTTCCCGCAGCACCCCTGCTCATCCGTCAAGCTTCAGCCAGCGATCTGATGTGATCGCTTGAGTAAAAAAGTGATTCTGGGCAACTTCTTCCCAGGAAGCAGAGACTTCCAGCCTTTAAAGGAGGTGATATGTCACTGCTATTGATAGGATGAATAATGCTCTCTTCCAGAGACAAGAACACCACGCCGTCAGTCGATGTTTTTACTAACAGTTACATTTTCTTCGGATTCTTGTTTTCTGTCCTCCCGATGTTTCTCCCTGACCCCCATCTTCCAGCGGCCTGCGCCAACAGCCAGGAATGGACCTTGAGTCGCTCGGTCCCAGAGCTCCGACTGGTAAAAGACTCTCTCGAGTGTGCATGTCCCCCCCCATATTTCTGTGGACTGTTGGCGTCCGCTGTGCGATTGCTACTTGTCTGTCGATGTCTGCCATGTGTTCATTATATCCTTCTGTTCTCAGCCTCTGTTGGTCTATTTCATGCCTGTCAACGTCGTTCTTGTGCTGTATCCACAGGAGATATTTACAGTTCGTGTGAAAGCATAGTGTTTTTGGTAGCGAGAATATATCATGCACCGGGTTATTTCTGTGTTGTCTGTATATTTTTATACGTATGAAGTGAGACGACTCTATTTCTGGGTCTTTCCAGGGGGTTCTGGGTAGCCTGCGCAGTGGCCATTCTGCACTGGTGAACAGATATATAACTGGCAGCTACATTCCGCAGGAGTCCCCTGAAGGTTTACCTTGACACACTGACACACATGCTACTGGCCTCAGTCATGTGATGTGTCTTGTGACCCGCTCCTCTCTGACCTGTACCCTAGGGGGACGTCACAAGAAGGAGGTGCTGGTTGAGGGGCAGAGCCAGCTGCTGCTGATCCGGGAGGAGTGTGGTCCCCCGGACGCCCAAGTACGTTCAGTCCACAGTACAGTTTTAGGGAATTTATCTCACGCAGTGCTCAGTTTTAGTAGCAGTAAGTCCTTGCCAATGCTTCTTGAGTTCTTTCTTGGATTTCAGCTTGTAATATTTGGTCCATTAATAACATACTCCTAGTGAACTTGGTTGTGTCACCCTAAGCACCTCCTCCCTCCCAACTTATCTGCTAACGTCTGCAGTTCAGCGACTGGCTGGATGCTGTCATCCTGGTCTTCAGCCTGGAGAATGAGACCAGCTTCCAGGAAGTATATAACAACTACAGCCAGCTGAACAGCCACCGCAACATGGCAGATGTCCCTCTGATTGTGGTGGGGACACAGGGTAAGATGGGCATTACTGAGGGGACGCAATGGTGCAGTTTGGATGGTGCGGCCATGAGTGAGTGACAGATGTGTCTCCACACCTAAGACAAGATCAGCAGCACCAACCCACGGACGATCGAGGATGCACGAGCAAGAAGACTGTGTGTGGATGTGCGTCGCTGTGCTTACTACGAGACCTGCGCCACCTACGGGCTCAACGTGGAACGGGTCTTCACAGAGGGTGACTGGCGGCCTTTGCAGACACATCAATAATCTAGTTCACCTTTATTTCATTTGAATTTGTGTGGCACCATTGAAGGTGCCACATCTCAACAAAATTTGTTTTTTGTGTCTTCACCACCTCCTTAGATGGGAATGGTAATTGCATTTAATTCTCCGTAGTCCATATCTGTCTTTGGAATAGTTTGTCTCAGTTGCCATTGTGTCTTGATCAGTTTTTTCAGTAAATTATTAATTGTTCCTTACTAATGTCCACTTGTGTCACAGCTGCCCAGAAGATAGCGGCCTATAAAAAGCAGCTAGCCACCCAGCTAGCCTGCAAATCCTTGCCCAACTCCCCCAGTCACTCTGGAGGCTCCACGCCAGTGTCGGGAGCCTTCCCTGGCCAGGTGAGGCAGTGAAGCAGCCTTTGCTATGCAGGAAGTGGCCAGAGAACATTTCTTCACTGAGTGTCCCCCTGCCCATCCAACAGGCCAGCAATGGAGGCCAGAGCAGTGATTACTCATCATCTCTGCCCTCAACCCCCGTCGTTAGCCACAAGGAGATTCGGGGTGGCACTGATGGAGCTGGAAGTGCCACTCCGGGGCCCCTGCGCAACGCCCCCCGGCGCCGGACATCTCTCTTCACGGTGAGTCTGCTGCATGTCGCCAGCTCATGTGTCTGGGGGTCAGCCAATCAAACACCTGCTTTTACGATCCACAAGGTCCATTTAGCCTGATGTTATTTATGAATTGGTGTTTTCAGCTCTGATTCAGAATCAACTTGAGAATAGCTGGCCTCATTCTCCAGATTGTATCACTGCAGTAACACCAAATGGCCTCAGGATGGCACCATTCCACACAAACCATCTCAGTAAAGTGAACTCAGGGCAGGCAAACCAGCTCCTCTCTGCCAGTGTTAACACTTATAGGAGTAAGTTACCTGCGGAGATCTACAGATGCAGGAGGAAGGCTGCGCTATCAGCCTGTCTGTTTTCAGGAAACCAAAACAAAACCCCCAGATGAAGCCCCAGTAGAGCTGTATACGTTAGAATCACTTTTTCCTTTGAGTGAAACCATTTAATTGCAGAATAGGCCCAGTCTGGGATGTAGGTGGCTGAGCCCCTTTCCAGTTCCCCCTTTCCTTACTGCTTCGTGGGATGTCTAGTTCCAGAAGTTTCTGTTTGTAACAGTGTAATGATGCCTCCTCCCCAGAACCGACGGGGTAGCGACACAGAGAAGAGGAGCGTGGACAGCAAAGGGGACACAGCCGGTGGGAGGGCCATGCCCATTAAGCAGGTCAGTGTGGGGTCCCTGGTGACCCCGCTGCCCACCCTTCCTGCAACAAGCCGGAGAATGTGCCAAACACCTGATGTTTGTCCTCACCTTCCAGAGCGTTCTGTGGAAGCGAGGTGGAAGTTCCCTCAACAAAGAGTGGAAGAAGAAATTTGTGACCCTGAGCAACAACGGCATGCTGTCTTACCACTCGAGCTATAACGTGAGTCAGGGCCTCAGGGAAGGCATCAATCTACAGACACACTCTGGGCATCCCAGCCCCCTGGCAGGAGAAACCAACCATCTGGATCCTTGACAGTATCTGCAGTAGTGTCTACATACTAAGCATTCTAATGAAGCACCCTTCTAGGTGGAATTCCGACAGAGCAGTAAGACGTTGAAGTTGTGTGAGTCACCATGCTGTGTGACCCTGCAGGATTACATGCAGAACGTCCACGGGAAGGAGGTGGATCTGCTCCGAGTCACTGTGAAGGTGCCGGGCAAGCGGCCGCCCCGCGCTGTCACTTCTTGTGGACCCTCGCCCGGCCTCAACGGGATGGTGAAAGATGCCCCAGGGCCCGAGGGTAGCGCCTCTGGTGAGTCACGGTCTGAGATGCACAGAGGGGGGTTTCTGAGAAATCAGTGTCATCGTTTTGGCAAGAAATGCTTCACAGAATTCACAAACATCTGAGATAAAGTGGGAACGAGTCTTACTCATTTTTCTCATTTGCGCCTTCCTGTGACTCTCTTCCAGCCGGCCTGTTGCCAGTGGATGAGGCGGGTGGGGGTGGTGTTTCTCCACGTGGAGAGAGGGGGGTGCAACGCTGTCCGTCCTCCTTGTCCAATAAGGCCCAGAGCGTGGGTACGTCCCTCAGAGCTTCAGCACAGTGTCCGTCTGCTGCACGTTTTGGTTATACTTCTGTTTTTGACGCTACATATCAACGGAAGACCCAAGCACATCATAAGCATGCGTGTTTGTCGTCCTCCATCAGATTCTGCTGTCGAAGGCGTAAGTAGCCCCCCCACTCCAAAAGACCATGCACCGCCTTCTCCAATGTCTGACAGAAAGAAACACAGGAGGAAGAAGAGCATGAACCAGAAAAGTGATCCTACAATCGGGCAAGCTGAGGGTGAGTATCTAATTGTATCATGGGAATGAGCACACTGAAAACGTTGTGACGTAGTTTCCTGCAAAGTCCAAGCAGTGGTCTGCAATCAGTGGTCTGTTAGGGACACTCTTGCAGGTTTCTGACAACGATCATTGGATCTTTGTTCCGAGGAGTGGTTCGAGGGCCCCGCCCTCAGAGGAGTGGTTCGAGGGCCCCGCCCTCAGAGGAGTGGTTCGGGGGCCCCACCCTCAGAGGAGTGGTTCGGGGGCCCCGCCCTCAGAGGAGTGGTTCGAGGGCCCCAACCTCAGAGGAGTGGTTCGGGGGCCCCGCCCTCAGAGGAGTGGTTCGGGGGCCCCGCCCTCAGAGGAGTGGTTCGGGGGCCCCGCCCTCAGAGGAGTGCTTTGGGGGCCCCGCCCTCAGAGGAGTGGTTCAGGGGCCCCACTCTCAGTGTTTTCTTGTGTTTTGTACTGTGATTCAGAGGCTTCTACCCCACTGCTCACTGACTGTACAGCTGATATCTGTCCTACTTGACTCTCCCTTTTCAATGACCTCTTTCTTTCTTTCTCTCTCTTCCTCCTCTCTCTGCCCTCTACCTTCCTGGGATAATGGCTAACCTATTGCTCTGCAGCCAAGCGCAAAATGTGGAAATTAAAAAGCTTTGGTAGCTTGAGAAACATTTACAAGACAGGTAACAGAGCCCAGTGTGACATGGGAAGCCACAGACTGTCTGTGTGTCAGTCCGCATTTGCTGTGCTTGCAAAGTGTCCATCACTCTGACATACATGGAGTCATGAAGCAGTCCCTTCATCTGTAACATTCATCGTGTTAGCCCCTGCCCCTCATTTCCATTGTACCTGCCCCTGCATGCAGACACAAACATGCAGAAGGATCGTAAAAGCATGTGTTTGCAAAGGCTCCGTTTTCAGAGGTAGAGCACAGTTCCAGCCACATTTTACTCTAGCGGGTCCACCTCAACCTGTGTGTCATCCCATCACAGAGGAGGAGAACTCCGACTTCATGATCGTGGCCAGCACGGGGCAGACGTGGCACTTTGAGGCCCAGAGCCAGGAGGAGAGAGACTCCTGGGTGCAAGCCATTGAGAGCCAGATTCTGGCTAGCCTGCAGTCCTGTGAGAGCAGCAAGAACAAGGCAAGTGGCTGCCTATGACAGCCTGCTGCTGGGCAGCCAGGGAGGAAGGCTTTACACAAACTGATATGCATGTGTGTGTGATGCGCAGGCACGGAGGAGCAGCCAGAGCGAGGCAGTAGCCCTTCAGGCCATCAGGAACGCTCGGGGGAACGGTCTGTGTGTGGACTGCAACGCCCCCAGTGAGTGTGTGACCTGATTTCTGTCTTTCCATCTCTGCCTCTCCATCTTTCCTCCCTAATTCCCTACTCCCGTTCTGCTCATGTGGCTCCTGTTCTCCTGACCCTTCTGTGGTCCTCCCCTAGACCCCACCTGGGCCAGCCTCAACCTGGGCGCACTGATCTGCATCGAGTGCTCCGGGATCCACCGCAACCTGGGGACACACCTGTCACGCGTGCGCTCGCTGGACCTGGACGACTGGCCACGCGAGCTCACCCTGGTGCTCGCGTCCATTGGGAACCACATGGCCAACAGTGTGTGGGAGAGCTGCACCAGGGGCCGCCGGAAGCCCACGCCGGAGGCCAGCCGGTGAGTGCGGGGAGGCCGCGCCACGTGGGGGGGGGGGCATCCAGTGAGCTTTCCAACCTTTAATCTGTGTCTTGACTGAGTTTCCGCCGTGTCCCAGGGAGGAGAGGGAGTCATGGATCCGAGCCAAGTACGAGCAGAAGCTCTTTGTGCCTCCGCTGCCTGCACCGGCCCAGGACACCCCAGCGGCCATGTCCGCCAGGCTGCTGTCCACTGTGAAGGAGAAAGACCTTCCCAAGCTGCTGCTGCTCCTCGCCCACAGTACTAAGGAGGAGATCAACGCAGCCCCGCCCAGCCCGGCCAGCGAGTCCCCATCTGACCAGGGCTCCGCCCTCCATACAGCCTGTCTGCTGGGCAATGTAGTGATGACACAGCTGCTGGTCTGGGTAAGAAAGCCTCTCTTTGGTGTCAGTCCAGGTCTTCAGATTGGAACTCGGCCATAATCCATCCTGATCCATTCTGACGGTGCTTCATCACCGGCTATGATGTTACTAAGAGCATGTATGGGCTGAGCAAACCCACAATTTTAAAGTGACTCGCCTTCTGCAATGTGCTTCTTAATCACGACTGGAAATCCGCGTTTTGTTTTTTAAGCAGCGGCGGCGTCGCGTCCCTCTCCCCCTTTCTCCGCAGTATGGCAGTGACGTCATGGCGAAGGATTCCCAGGGCCAGACTGCCCTAACCATGGCGCGGCTCTCCGGCAGCCAGGAGTGTGCTGACATCTTGCTGCAGCACGGCTGCCCTCCGGAGTCTCCCCTTGCTGTCCCTGTGCCTGGTCCACCGCGCAAGAGCAGCACCACCAGCCTGGGTCGGGCCAGTTCTAGGAGAGGGGTTTCCTAGCCTTTGCTGACTCGGGGCATTGCAGACCAGGGTCAGATTCACTCCCATAACCACAGACACAGGCCTCTGAAGTGGAACTGAAGCCTTCACTCAGAATAGGGACATTATGTGTCAGTGTGTTTAAAATGCATTTCCTCCTCATAACTCTGTGTGCGTGTGTCAGTGTGTTGGAGCTACAGAAGAGACACGAGTGAGATAAGATGGTAAAATCAAGTGAAAAACAAAAACACTTGACTCTATTACATTCAATCCATGAAGAAATAACTTTTTCTTACCCATTATTTCCTTACCATAGAATAATCTTGTGCATGCCTGGGTGTGCCCGTTGATGCCACCTCTGGGTACACTCCGACACCTCTTCTGTGTACTCCTCACCATGCTGCCATCATCTGGGCAAGAGGACTTGGTAATAATGTGCACTGGACTATGTTCCAGTGGACCTGGCAGGTTTTGCCCCTAGGGCCCTGCAGCCATGCTCCTAAGAGCTGAACCAGGCCTCTCACTTGCTCCTCCCGGACAGTGAACAGCCTCCTGGTGAACGGTTACTTGATTCCTCAGAATGTCAACTGGAAGGTCAAAGCCAGCCGTCAGCTAATTTGCCAAGGGGGTGGATGTGGTTGGCTATGTGATAAGCACAGGATTAAAGACTATGCACCTAGCCAGCAGTAAGTGTCTGGAGATTCCTTCACCTCAGATCACACACTCAGTTCCATCTATGGAGTTTAAAAGCAGAGCCTCATTGAATGGACAAGATGGTCAGAACTTAATACAGCGTCTCTCTCCTGGTGGGTTGTGGGCGATGTGTGGCTATCACTGATTTGGTTCTGCTTCCGAGTCTCCACTTTAGCAAGAGACCGGGAGTTCTACAGAACCTGGACTTTGCCTGTGTCCTGCCAGGATACAGAGCTGATGGCATGATGGTTTGTGGAACATTGGGGCAACCTCTGGAGGACCTGCTGAGGAAATGTCTCACTGCCCGGTAGACTCTGGTGCTATCGGTTAAATAACAATCCAGATGTTCATATAAGGTGACAGAAAGATGGTCTGCAAATGGCATATGACAGCTATGAAAATCTCCTTAAAAAAGTAAGATAATCACACATTTTCCAAGCTTTAGAAACCCAATAATGAAACTAAGGAGTGACCCAGCGTCAGTGTAGAATAGTTGCATTCTGCAGAGCCTCTCCACTGTCCTACCCATGCATCAATGGAGAAAGATGCTCAAAAAAACTGTACGAAGAAAAGTGAATCAGTGTGATCTTCACACCATGCAGTGCTGAGATGACCAGCAGTGCACGGTTACCATAGGCTTCATCTGTCAGCTGGTGTCAGTGGCCACGATTTTCAGTATTATAATAATTATTATCCAACAGCTAAATTGTAAGTACACAGAACTGTAGACAAATTATATTAAAGTCTATTGAAGATAATTAGGCTACAAATAACAAACAAGAATTGTATAGCTATATAATGATATTGTTGTTTAAATGTTGTTATGATTATTGGTAATGTATTTACAACAATGTACTTGTATGTAATGAAATTTGTACGGATATCTAGAGCTTGTTTGTATCTGTGTAAACTGGTCTATGATTCATTATTCAGAAATTTGCATCTGATGTAATAGTTTTTTTTAGTGATTTTTCAATTTGATATTTTTTATGATGATCACTGTTCCTTTAAAATGTTAACATTTCTTTTATGATGATTTTAGGTCGTATCACTGAATATACTGTCTGTCACCCATAACCTTAGACCTTACATTTGTTCTGATAAATTCTGGAGACCCATGCCAGACTCCGTGGGAAAGGTCACTGCTTGCAGTGTGCCAGGGCATCACAGGAAACTCAAACAACAGTCTCCAGTTGACCTAAATAGCATTTTTTTTGCTTTCTGGGAGGAAATCCACCCAGACAAAACATGTGAACCTAAAACCACCGCAGAATGAGAACAGCACTTCAGCGCCACCTGCGTGTGAGGCGAAGGATCAAAGTGACCAACGCAGAGTCGTCCTCACATTCCTCCTTGGCTGAAAGGCGGCCCAGGGCCCACACCAGACCGAATCGACAGGTTGGCAGCCTGCATTTCTGACAGCATGGGGTCACTCAGCGGAAAAGTTCAGCTTCACAGTCAAACACTTTTACCAGATATAACATGGAGAATGTGCCGCCGGCATGGAGACTCACCCGTGCAGCACATCTGATTTTTGGGTCAGATGTTAAACAGCAAGTAAAAATTTACTGAAAATTTAACTGCAAGTGTTTGTAAGGGCAACGGATTTCTCATATAATCCCTCTCGTGGTTAATGGAGTCGGAAGTGTAAACTCTGGGAACTGGCCTCTTAATATTTTAGTCTTTCTGTGTTTGACTAACCAGTACATAAGGGAAGTTTTTTTTTCTTTGACATTTTTATGTGTTACTGTATTAACAGCAAAGGGAACAGAATAAAGTTTATACAAACAGATACTGGGCCTGACAACTCATTTCAATAAGTGAATGACTCACTTTTTAAGCGCTTCAGTATTTGGTAGAATCTGGAACACTGATAAGATTCAACTGGACTGAGAGGAAGCATTAGGAAGCTAAAAAAAACAGAATGAAGAAATCACACAAAGCAATTCTGATGTGGTCTTACTTTCATTTTAGCTTTTGCTATTGTTTTCAGGAAAACAACTTCTGTCATTCGCTTCTGATTCATGCATATTAAGTAATGATTGTGCAGCCATGCACTCTTATATGCTAAAAGTCTAAAACTATTTGACAAGTTATCATACAAAACACACAGCAACCTTTTTCAAATTCACTATTTTCACTCACATTTCCTTTTATACTATAATCACGTTCGCCTTCAGTGCCGTATCTGAATACCACATTGCGTTGCATTTGTGCCGCCTTAATTCACGGCGCACTACTCTCGACTCTCGCCAAGCAACAAGTTAGAGTTCAGCACATTCTGTTGAAGGTGTTATACGCCAGAGGTCCCCAGCAACTGGGTCATTTGGTACCGGGCCGCATAGA
>JABFDZ020000042.1:722678-734950 GCA_019775955.2 Pollimyrus isidori
TCTTGAACATGACAATGAGTTCACTGTACTAAAATGGCCCCCACAGTCACCAGATCTCAACCCAATAGAGCATCTTTCGGATGTGGTGGAACGGGAGCTTTGTGCCCTGGATGTGCATCCCACAAATCTCCATCAACTGCAAGATGCCATTCTATCAATATGGGCCAACATTTCTAAAGAATGCTTTCAGCACCTTGTTGAATCAATGCCACGTACAATTAAAACAGTTCTGAAGGCGAAAGGGGGTCAAACACTGTATTAGTATGGTGTTCCTAATAATCCTTTAGGTGAGTGTACACACACATACATATATACATATCTCTCTGTAAACCTAATGGAATATATAAAAATAAAAACATTTTAAGCTCAGCATGGATTCACAAAAAGTTTGCTCACAACAATCTGACCACAAGCGAGATATGTACGCCATACCCAGAGAACTGTGATACGTCGAGGGAAAATCCACAAAATGGCAGGGTAAGTCATTTCTGGTTTGGTACGCACAATGACACAAATTAATATTTATTGATACGGGCAGAACCTAAATTTAGAAGTAGATGTTCAACAGAGCAAACATTGTGATAATTGTGGCTGTGAGTTGGTAATGGCTAATGCAAGTTACAGTAAGGCTATATAGTTATTATTGCTGGACATTGTGGTTTCCCAGAAAATTACACCAGCATTGGAGAGGGAGTATATAAGACCAAGACTCAGATATGTCGCTGGAAACAATCTGGACAAATATGCGACTGTACTTGGTGTTAGGGTACACGGAATTTAGACCGGATATGATTAATTATGATTGTTATGAGGTTATATTTCACATAAAAAATACTTTGCATATTTATTTTTACAATCTACAAATAAGCCTCTCTTGGGTTTTGTTATTCAGACACATAGCATTCCATGGTCAATTAAACATATAATCAACCATATAATCAATGTTATAATCAAATTTAGAAAATGGAAATAATAATCTGTAAAAAAAACATGTACACAAATAATTTGTAAAGGCGTGACATGAAAACATGCAAAGTCAAACAGCCTCTGACAACGGTGCCACCCACTGAGACATCGCATATTTCTTTCAGTATACTATGTCATAATCTAGTATTGTACAAAAATAACGAACTCGCACAGCACGGTCGGTACGTGTATACATTAAAGGTCGTAATTTCGCCCACCGCTAGACGGCAGCCGCCAGCAAATGAGTTTGTTTTCACTGGTCGCCTCTCTTGGTGGCTTTGTGCGCGTCGTCGCATGCGTCGTTTGCCTGCGTAACTCAACACGACTTTCATTGATGTTGACTGAGGCGAAAGGACGGAGCATAAAAGCAGCTGAAAAGCTCGTCTTCTGCTGGGTGAATAACCGCTGGGCCGCTTTACCGCCGCCAATGACTCACAGGCGTGCTGTTACCTTCCTGGAAATGGCCCGTGATGCCGTAGAAATGCACTAACCGGTTGCTTGTGGTTTCTTTTGTTGCTCGTCAGCCGGGCAATTAGCCGGCGTCTCCACTGTGCTGTTATCCCGTCGCCCGGTTGGCTACGGAGCCTATGCTCTCCGCTTCGGGTCGATGTCGCTGTGCCGCTTGGCTGCCTGTGGTGCCCTATGGCGGAAACGGGTCGCTTCGCAGGGGTAGGGAGGTGGATCTCAATCGCTCGGCCGTGTCCCGTGGAGACAGAGGGCCGCGGGTCGTGAGCCTTTGCTTTTCTGGCTGGTTTATTAAAGCTCGTCAGGTGTAACTGCTCGGAGTTTAAACTTCGTGAGCTTTACCTGGCATAGGTTTACACTACCCCCATCCCGTACTCGCCGGCCGTTTTCTGTCTATAACCAGTGTTCTCTGTCTCTGCTTCCCTCCATGTCTGCATGTCCATATGGGCCCTTTTATATTAAGCATCTAACATGAATCTCTCCACACACAGCCTCTGTACAGCAGTTTATTTATCGGATGCTTTTGTCCATGTTTACAAATTGAGCTTTCGATGAATGACACTAGCAAGATTATACGGGAAAAGGAGCTGTATAATGGAAACAAAATCTGACGGCCTTTTCAAATGCCCCCAAGACAGTCTAGTCTGAAGGAATACAATACAGCAGCAACATTTGTAAATAAAATTAAGGGAGGGAAAAAACAATACTCACCACTAGTTTCTAGGAGAGGTATATTTGCTCTAGGATAGGACTGATTAAAAAAAAAAAAAATCATAGTGGTAGTTTTTACTCTGATCTCCCATGTGTTAAAATAAGTGACTCTAGATCAAGAAATATCTGGTCATCGATCATTACTCCTGGGTTACCAGCAGATATTGAGGGAGAAAGTGGACGTTCTAAACTGTACAGTGACTGAGCAGTAGGTTTAGCTGGGATAACAAGAAGTTTGGCTTTTGAAAGGTTTTGTTGGAAGCTGCATGAACAGGGAGCCTGTGGCGGAGGGCGGAGCTGACCAGACGCGGGCTTCTGTCTGCGGAGGTGCCCGCCGCATGTCTGGTTTCTGTCAGGAGCACATGACCGTTCACAGTGCTGTACATCTGTCGTCATCCTGCTGCGACCCTGCAGTTCCTGATGAGAGGCTCTCCTGTGCTTCTCTTTGTCAGGCTGTGGTGAGTCGGGCTACCGGGGATGAGGATCCGGCTGCAGGGGACAGGCCACGCGGCGGGTCTCCTCGCAGAGCTCAACCGCTGCCGGCTGTCCCGCTGCCTGTGTGACGTGGTGCTGCAGGTCGGGGGGCGCTCATTCCCAGCTCACCGGGCCGTCCTGGCCTGCGCCGGCACCTATTTCCGCGGCCTGTTCTCTGGGGGGGGCGGTGGCTCCTCCACCTTCACCCTGGACTTTGTGTCTCCAGCAAACTTTGAGAAGGTGCTGACCTTCATTTACACGGCGGAGATCCTGACGGACCTGATCGACGTGGGGGTGCTGTACGAGCTCGCTGAGAGGCTGGGCGTGCAGCAGCTGCTCTTGGCCTGTCACGCCACTTTCCCTGACCTGCAGAGCTCTAACCCCGGCAAGGGTCCCGCCAAGCCCGACCTCGACCAGCGCACCGCCCCCACCTCTGTCTGCTCTTCCTCGGCAGCCTCCTCCTCATCGTCACTGTCCTCGTCTGCCGGTCCTTCTGCCACACCGTCCTCCCTGTCCCGGGATGGTGCCTCCAGAGCGGGCCGGGGCCATGGGGCCCCCTTTCCGCCCCCTCAGGCCCCCAAAGCAGAAAACGAAGAGCTGTTTGTGGAGTACGGCCAGATGTCCGCGGAGCAGCGGCCGGCGGCCGAGGTGGCGGACACTGCGAACGGGCCGGCCAGGGATGTGAAGGTGGAGCAGGCTGAGGAGGGCAGTGGCACGGGGGGGCGGCACGGTGGGGAGTCCCGGGTGCCATCTGCGCCACTTAGTGTCTCTTACCCCGACTCCTCGGCTCAGCTAGCGGTGGAGGCCTGCGCCCCCTCGTCGTCGTGTGGCGACCCGCCGGACGGCCTGCAGGTGGGCGCGGCGGAGTGTGGCGGCGCCGCCGAGGAGCCTGACGTGCTGTTTGAGGATGACGAGGACGCAGAGCGGGCACGTCGCCAGGGAGACGGCTCCGAGGCCGGCGACCGCTGGGGGAGACTGTCGGAGGAGGTGATCGAGCTGAGCGATGACGAGAACTACGCTGAGGAAGACGAGGTCGAGGAGGAGGACCTGGTGTGCCTGGAAAATGGCGCTGGCTTAGGCGGGGGCACTCGTGGCCCTGTGGAGGGCCCGGTGGCGTGCGGAGCCTGCGGGAAGGCGCTGCCGGCGGACGTGGGCGCCGTCACGGTGCACGCAGAGACCCACGTGTCGGATTCAGGCGCATGCCAGCTCTGTGGTGCCACTCCGGTGTCCCGCGCTGCCCGCATCTCGCACGCCCTCTCTCACGTGGGCGTCCCGCTCTTCTCCTGCGACATGTGTCATCTGCAGTTCTGCAGTCCAGCCAAGCTAAACCGGCACCGGCGGCAGGCCCTTGCTGGGATCCCCCTGCCTCAGCCTAACCAGTTCAACAGTGCCTCCCAGGGGCCGGGTGGGGAACTGCAGTGTGCGGTCTGCTCTAAGCAACTGACTAAGGACCTCCAGGTGAGTGGTGTGCGTGCAAGGGGAAGGTAGTCTGGGTGCTTCAGTTGTTCTGTCAGCTTGGATGGTCATCCCAGATTGTCTTGGTAGATTACCTGACAGTGATAAATTGTGTGTCCAACGCACGTCTCGCAGTCTGCAGCGTGGTCTGTCTTGTCGCCCACAGGCCGTGAGGGAGCACCTCCTGGTCCACGTGTGTGTGTCGTCACTTCGCTGTGCCGTGTGCCACCTGGGACAGCCTTCCCTGTGCACCCTGCTGTGGCACACCCTCACACACCTCTCCCTGCCCATTTATACCTGCCCCTGCTGTGCCTGCTGCTTCCTGGAGCGCCCCCTGCTGGAGAGGCACATGGTAGAACACGGCGAGGATGGTGCAGCCGCAGACAGGGAGCTCGGGGACTGTCCTGTGCCTGGGGCCGACGCCCTGGAGGATCTACGCTGCTTCTTGTGCTCTCAGACCTTCACCTCCACCTCTGCCTTCCAGTACCATTTGAGCTTGCATACGGGCGAGCAGCCGAGCGGCCAGGCTTGGCAGGGTAAGCGCAAGGCAGAGCAGGCCCTGGACTACCCCTCATCTTGCTCGTCGTCCTCGTCGCTGGATGCCGGAAGCCTGGGCAGATTAGTGGCCGTGGGCTTCGGGCAGCCCGTGGGCTCGGGGCCCCCCGAGAAGCCGCCTTCGGGCTCCCTCTCCAGCTTCCCGGTAGGACTCCTCCCAGATGGCAGCCCCGGCGGGCCATCGCCAGGTGTGGCGCCACGGGTCAAGTGGTACCGCTGCCGGTTCTGCGGCAAACGCTTCGCCCACTCGGGCGAATTTACGTACCACCTGCGAATCCACACAGGCGAGAAGCCCTACCAGTGCAAGGTCTGCCTGCGCTTCTTCCGGGGACGCTCTACCATGATCTGCCACCTGAAGACGCACGCCGGTGCCCTCATGTACCGCTGCACAGTCTGCGGACTCTACTTCTCTACCCTCAAGCTCGTCTCATCCCACATGGAGCAGCACAAGGACAGTCTACCCCCGGACTTCAACATTGAACAGACCTTCATGTACAATGACCACTCCAAAGAGCCCCTCTCTGGCCTGGACAGCTGATTGGTTTTTCCTCGTGGCCTAGACCACTGACTTGCTGTTTCTCTGGCCTTGGTGTCTGATTGGCTGTGTCTCTTCTTGACCTGCTGAGGACCAGATTTCTAAAAGATGCTACAGCTGTCTGTGTTTATGGGTTTTTTCTTTAAAGAGGTTTTGCTTCACCTCTTGGTGGCAGCACATCTCTGAGATTACTGTGAGGTCAAACCGAAAGCGGTGACTGGAGAGCAACAGTGATGCCCAGCTGAAAACCAAGCCATGGCACTCTGCTCTCCAGGCTGTTGCGGCTGGGCTTGGTCGTCGCGTGCCTTATTGTGGAGGAGAAGACTGCGTCGCGGTTACTGCTTAGGTGCTGCTGTGGGCGTTTCCCATGGTGCCTTGCAAAAACATTTCCTACAGTCTACTCTTTCTCCTTGGTCAAGAAAGCTTTTCCACATGTAGACATTTTTATCCACCAAATTAATTTTAACTAAACATTTTTAACTTTAATTTTTTTAAAGGTTTATTGTCTTATCTGTTTTTCTAAAAAGAAAAATACTATTTCCTTACTGTAGCTGTAGAGATGTGACACTTCTAAAATAGAATTGATAGATAAATATTTATGGTGTTGTGTATCTGACAGCTTGGTTTGGTATTACCACCTCTATGCTTTGCTAAAGCGAGCATAATCCTGTCCTAATTTACGGTAGCCAAGTTCTGCTTAAGAAATCCAATATTGAAATATGGTTCTACAAGCTTTGAATGTCTTAAAGTTTGATATTAAAGTGTGTATGTATACATTTAATGTTGATTTAAATAAAGTAGCAGCTTGTCAGAAACCGTACAGGCCAGTCAATGAGGAGAAAGGTGCTATTAGAAGTTGTGTGTGGGCTCTCTCAGTGGGACATCCGTGTAGTGTGATAGATACATGTGTAAGACGACGACACGTTACATTGTCCACACCCCCTCACACTACAGTGCTATTACATGTGGGAGTAAAGTTTTATTTGTTATTTTATATATATATATATAATTGTGAAACACACCTACCTGCAGTAGCTCTGTACGGCCACGTACGTCCACTGTGGCTCCACTCTCCTACTGGTGAGTCACGCATTGTGTGGTTACCTTCAAATGTTTCGAAAGTGTTTCTGGTGAAGGCACAGTGCTGCTTTGCAGAAGGCTGTGCCCCGCCCCCTGCCACCTCTGTGCCCTGAATCGGGCTCCCTGTACATCAGCGCTCACCTCAGACGCAGTGATGCGGCGACATGGAGCCGCGTAGCACTCACATCTAGTGTTTTTTTCCTTTCCTTTACACTTAAAGCCTTAAAATGTCTGTGGAGATGCATGTACATTGATGAAATGTCACAATAATGGTGTTCTTGTGAATCTGTCGGAATCGACTCTGGGTCTCAGGGGTATTAAAGGACCCCCAGCGGAGAATGGTTCCCCCTTTTGTCAGAATCTGTCTTATTTCATAAAGTAGGTCAAGGTTTTACTATCTATTTATTGTATTTATACTGTTTTTTTATTGACACTTATAACAAATGCCATGTTGGTCATTGAATTCATGCTTCAATTTTGTTTATTCCCATTAATAAAACAGAGTAACAGCAGCCATTGTTGAATTACTCGATTAATGCTGACAGTAGCTTTATATGAAGCGTGAAGAGGCAGCTTGTTATTGGCTCTGTGTTATCTCTCAGAAATGCTTGTAGATCCAGTGCTGCTGGGCAGGTGGCCCAGGCTTCCCGTGAACGATCTAACCTGTGACCTTCCAGCGTCGTCCTCGAAGCAGTAGCTTCATCCTCGTGGTTTCCTCCAATTGTACCTCTGCATCATATGACCTCCCATCCACAGGATGAGCAACAGGAAGCCTGCAGTCCCAGCCAGGGGTCTCTAGTGGCCCAACTAAGGAGCTTAACTGGCTATTGATTGAAAATGCTTCTTCACCAAGGTACTTTCACGCAGCAGCAGTGTCCTGCGCCACTCAGACCACGCATGTGTATGTTGGACACAAACGGTCACTAAATATTAAATAAGACCATTGCAAGACTTTCTGCTAACTAGCTACGCACTCCTGACTCGACTAGCTAACTGAAACCTCTGAGGGGAGGGGGGCAGAAACAAACCCCTCCGCTGGTTTGCAGAGAGCTGATTGGCTGCCTAGATGGCATGTCTAGTCTGAGGCTTAGAAATGACGGCAATGTGCAGCAATGCCAGCAGTACTTAATGCACAATAAACCTAAAGTTAGCTGCATCAAAAGTGTTGGGGTAGTTTACAAACCCTACAGACTATGTAGAAGGTGATTAAACTGTTACATACATGTAAATCTGTGTGCATGTGCACACGCGTGCGTGCGTGTGTGTGTTTGTGTGTATGGACTTGTCTTAAACTGAAAATCTCTCTCCAGTCAGCTGCCCAAAGTTGGAAACCCTGATTTTGGTGCTTTGGAATAAGAAACTCACTCACTGGAAGACTGGAGGTTTTTTAATTCAACTTACATGGATTGCAGGATTCACTTGGCCACACGTAAATAAAACGCTAGGAATGTGTAACACCAGTAGTTCCAAGGATAGAAATTAAGCAGCCATTTGTATCAGCAGAGATACCCAGCATATCTGCAAAAGCCTGGTTCATGCACGCCTGCCTTTATACTGGGGTGTGTGGTGTAGCTGTCACTGTCCTTTCCTTTGCAGTTCTGTGTGACGGTTTTGTGTGCTGGGGGAGAAGCTCCTCACTCTTCTTGCGGTGGGTCTGTTTTTCCAAGACTAGGTGAGGGAGTGAGACATACGTCCGCCGTCCGGCATCCTCCCTTTCTGTCCAGGGGCCACTCGTACTTTGTTCCTGTCGACATTTCGGGGAGGTGTGTTCGAAGCGGCGCCTCCTCCGGTCCGCGCCTCGGCAGACCGCCTCCCCCACCTTCGCTCTTCAGGGGCCCACGTCCGAGTGGCTGGTGCAGCTGCTGCTGGCCCGGCGGCCCCGCGTGTCTGCGGCCGGCCGCTTGGCGCGGTCGGCGTCGGGGCAGCCCCCGGCGTCGGGTGCCCTGCCGGACAGGTGCTGCAGCAACGTGTTGACCAGCATTTCCCGGAAGCCCTTGCTGAGGAAGCTGTAGAGGATGGGGTTGGCGATGCAGTGGAAGAACGACAGGCATTCCACGATGGAGTAGGCGAAGTAGAGGGCGTGCAGCGTGTCGCAGCTGAAGAGGTGCGGGATCACGTCGTCCATCATTATCAGCATCATGACGAGGTGGTACGGCAGCCAGCAGAGCACAAACACCAGCGAGTACACGTGCACCAGCCACACGTCGCGCCGGCCCTCCACGTTGGCCACGTCGCCTACGGCGCGCGCGATCATCACATTGCACGTGATGATGATGACTGCAGGTCCCACGAATTGGAAGAGGAGGGCAATGCAGATCAGGCCGTTGAACCACATGCTGTGGTTGTACTCGGGGATCATGAAGCAGCCGGGTTCCTCAAACTCCAGCAGGTCCACGTGCACGTTCTCGGCGATGGAGAGCAGAAAGGCAAGGGTCCACAGGCTGCCGCAGATCAGTGCCCTGCGGTGGCGCTCGGGCAGGCCCCCGCCGGTCGCCTCCGGCCGGGACACCGACAGGTAACGCTCGAGCGTCATGCAAGCCACGAAGAAGGCGCTGCTGTAGAAGTTCATGGTGTAGACCAGGTGTGTGAACTTGCAGAGAAAGTGGCCCCACAGCCAGACTTGGTCTATGGTGACCTCAAGCATGAAGAAGGGCATGAGCAGCACCACCATCAGGTCGGATGCGCTGACGTTGAGCACGCAGAACAGCACGCGGCTGCACGACTTCCTGCGCTTCCAGTTGATCCACACGACCAGGGAGTTCTCCACCAGAGCCACCAAGAAGATGAGCAGGTGCATCAGGAAGAGGAACACACGCCTGGAGCTGTAGTCCAGGTCCAGGGTACATTCATATATGTACCAGTGTGTGTCATTATCATGGTCAGATGTGATGTTGTGGGTGTCATCCACCATCTGCAGGGAAAGAAGGAAGCTCTTAATGGGGGGGGGGGGACATATAAGTGGCCCAAAGCATCACATACCATACTCAATACTGTACCATACTCACACACCACTACTGTATTGTGCTACACTGCTGTACTGCGCTCTTGTACCTTGCTCTCACACAGCTATTGTACCCCACTGCTGTTACCAAATATGTACCAAAAGGAATAAGCATTATGAATGCTTTATAAAGCTTTCATCTATAATACACAAGAAATATCTCTAAAATGCAGTATAATGGTATAATATTAATGATGCCTTTTACTGCATTATAAAGGATTCTATAGTGCATTATAGATGAGAGCTTCATAAGGCAGTCATAATGCATCATCGTGCACTATGAATGTGTTTATAAATGACTAAGAACATGGCCTTAAGTAAAGTGTTACCTACCACTTTGTTGTACCACACTCAGACACAGTTGCTGTAGTTTGCTCTTTGTCTGTCATGCTATAGCAGAAAAGTCGTGTGTTGCGTTCGTCGTCACTGGCTAACTGGGCATATCTCACTATGCGAATGAAAGTTGCTCCCCCCAAGTACGACGGCCTGAGCCCACCAACAGACTATGGCTGGGCTCGGGGGAAATTTTTCATGCATCATTTGGGTTTGAGTCGGGCCGAATGATTTTATGTTGTGTTTCTGGTGCTAATGTGGACACCGTAACGGAAATAGGAAAGATTGGCGTTCACATCTCATGGGTATCCGAGTATGTACTTTATTGCATGCTAGCTAATGTCCGTCATGGCCATGAGGATTAAATTTGCAAAGCGAGAGCTTTTGACCATCGCAAACAGTTTATTGTTTAGAATTATTTTTATTTAAAGTTGTAGCCAATGGGCAAATGATTCAATTTCTCTTTCGTCTCAACAAGTGGTAAGTGGATCTCGATTTGTAGCTTATTTTCACTAATTGCCTGGTTATGATTTGAAACATTTCAGTTGTGTGTAAGACATCATGACCGTGGCTCATGCGTGTTTTGAGAAATTCCATTACTATCTGGGCTTGGGTCAGACTGGACCTGAATGCCACGGGTCTGGACTAGACTCCTACTGAAGGAGATTTGCGTCTAAAGCATTCATACGCAAAAAAGGAATTGCAAATTGAAAATAATATTTGTAAATCTGTAGCTTGACCTGTAAGCAAAGATTCTGCAAGTACACATCTATCGTGACATTTACGACAACAGGTTCACTGCACTGCACATGTCGCACTCTATGGGTTTACACACTCACGTTTTACGAGAGTAGTTCAGAGAGTTTGGAGCCGCTAATGTGCAATCAATTCATGGGCATAAGTAGACCACGCAGGAGTTTTTATGTTATTGTCAATGTAAATTGTAAGGGTACATTTTGTTGGCATATGATTGATGTGTTTAGTTTCCAAACATTAAAAAAAATTATTAGTTTATCATCCCCGCCCACGTGGCAAATTTAGCCCGCATTGATTTTTAATTTTTTTTAAAAAACAGTGTATTTTCCTGTGTAAATTCCACTGGTGGCGTTCACAAATTTCCCAGGCAGACAACAGAAACCAATTGCTGCGCATTTGCATTCTTCCACCCCAGCTTACTTTCTTGTACCTTCCCTCCGGATCAGTACCGAACACGCACTGCTGAAGTTTAATATCTTTTTTCTAGGAAATAAAAAAAAATATATAATTCGCCCTCGCTCATCACTTCTTTCTGACTGAAAGGATGATAAACTAATTATTTTTCTTACTGGGCATAATTTGTTTGTTTAACAAATCATTATAATCATATATTGCTCATATATTGTACCTCCGTTGTAGCTTCTAGTTTCCGTTTTCAGCACGGCCCCCTCAGTTCCCCCTCACTCATCAGAATCTGACAAAAGAAGCTTTTGTCAAAACCTATTGGGCACTGGCAACATAAATTACTAGCTATGTGGGGAAAGTTATTAATGTACTACTGAAGTTGTAAATGCATGAACTGATATTCGTAATCACAACCTGAACATTATAAACTTTCACGTGAAATATGGCACAGGTACACATTTCCCACTCTGAATATGGATTTGCATTTCATAAAACTACAAAAGCTTTATGACATTTAACTACGATTACATCAGATGTAGCTCCTTAGGCTCACACTGATGTTTAGGGACCATGCAAGATTTTACTAGACTGTCAGTGAGTCACTTTCTGGTCTCAGAGCAGCTTCCAAGCTTCTGTGCCGTCATTTAATGTAACACATCACAAACAAAGGCATTATCTCCTCGTTTGCTCCAGATACATTTGTGTCTCAATGATATTCACACACATCCATCCCTATGATACTGGGTTACACTGAGTCTGACGCTCGTCGCGTGCAGCATAGGGGACAAGGCAGGGGACATCCCAAACACGATGACAGTCCATCCCCAGGCACACACACACACACACACACACACAAAAGACAATCGCCCGTTCCTCTCCAAAGCCATGAAGCAGGACCCTGAATGTCACTATATTTGCTTTGTCCTTCCTTCTGTTTCTCCACAGCGTCCCGCTGTGTCCATTTAGCCTGATTCTAGAAAATCCATCAGCTCGGTGACCTACCTGATCTGTCACAATAACATCTAAATGCACATCATTTGTGAGAGAACTCAGAGACCCCCTCCGTCGCGGTCCCTCGCCCACAGCTTGACAGCCTTGGCCCAACTACACGGTACCTTGGAGATTCTGCAGATCCTGGGTGATCAGCCGGAGGCGGGACAGTGGTTTGAGGACGCGGAGACCTGTCTGAGCGTGGGATCCTGGACTATCTGGACTCAGCAGGCAAATTCACCCAAGCCCTGATACCCCCAGACCCCCCCCATAACTGACAGGACATCCTGGAGGAGGTGCAGTGGCCTTGGACTGACCCCCTGTGGTCATGTGATGAGGCCTGACTCTCGGGCTCATCATTTTCTGTGTGATTCATTCCAAGGACACCATTGCAGCCTCGCCGGGGGCTGAAAGTCCAACCGCATGATTGAACGTTTACACTCAGCGGCATCACAAGCAGCCATTACACTAAATACACTCACCTAAAGGATTATTAGGAACACCTGTTCAATTTCTCATTAATGCAATTATCTAATCAACCAATCA
>JABFDZ020000042.1:782622-801563 GCA_019775955.2 Pollimyrus isidori
CCCCCCCCCCCCCCCCCCCCCCCCCCCCCCCCCCCCCCCCCCCCCCCCCCCCCCGAGCTAGGGGCCCTCTGCCGGGTGACAGGATGCACGGAGAGACAATCACACGCTTGTCTCACTCCCAAAAACTCCAACATGGAGGATGAGTGGTTAATAAGACGGAAGCATTTAACCATTTACTGAACAGGCCCTAACCTCACCACACACACCTGCACTTTAAACCAACAACTTCAGAACATAAGGGAAGCATTCAGGTAGGACCTTGTGCCTGCAATGCGTCCAGGGCACCGGGAGCTGGTACCTTCAAGCTGCCTCCTGCCGGCTGCCCCTCCAGCCTGGAGCAGCACGCAGCTACTATCGCTAATGCTAACCTAGATGGATTACCTGCAGATTAGGGAGCCTAAGGGAGGATCAGGGATTGCAAGGGGACACTCCGCCCTCAGTGCACAGCCACGGCCACATGACCTGACAGATATCTCTTTGCTGTTGGCTAAAGGCTGCATGAGGATGACTTCACCTTGTGAAACAACTTTCATTGGTTTCCCTTATCTGAGTTTTTCCCAAACTGCATTCAGTTCTGCAGTATCTTTAATGGCCCGATAACACTCTGCCTGTCATTTTAGCAGTGTCAAGATATTAACAGTTGCAGTCTTCTGCTCTGCAACGAAGGCTGTCTTACGTGCCAATATGACACCATTGGTAAGAGATTAGATGCAGGTAACTGTCATCAAAAGTTCCTCAGAGGGAAGATACAATACAAAGAAAGATCAGCAGGAAATCTTTTTGCATAACAGTGTGGCACATGGTGTGTTGCGGTCTGGAAATTCCTTTGATCCCTAAAACACAAGCTGTATTGTAACTCACACATAAACAGTTTGTGGAAAAGGAAAGCAAACAAAACAGGCAAATCCTTTTAAACTACAAAATATTTTGCATGCATGCAGGACAGTCTGTTAATCATTTTAATGTTCGTGTAAAACTCCAGGAAAGTCCAGAAAATTGAAACAGCCAAATATAAATCTATGCAGGAACAAAATTTATGCAGGAGATCTGACTAAGAATGAGAAGCGACTGCTTATGGTTTGAGTTTGAAAAATAAGGTTTGCTCGCGTGAGGCCAGATCAGCCTGGTGTGTGAGGTGCCCGTGTGACTGGCCCCGCCTCCCTTCCCAGCATGCCGTGCTCCCAGTGTTCCCATCTGAGTGATACTCACTGCTTTCTTTTTGTCCCAGTTCACCTCTTCTGCAGCCTTTTGGTATCTGAGTCATTAAACAGAAGAAATAGGAGGAGCTGAAAACAGGAAGAGTCCCTGAAGACCTGACAGGACTGTGCCCTAATCCAGCACCCTCCTCAGCCCCACCCCCATGCATAGCTCCGCCCCTATAATCCCATTCTGAAGCCAGAGGACCACAAGCTGTTGTAAGGCTGTCTGGTTCTTAAATCACCTGCCAAAAGACATTTTTCCTGCTGCTTGCTGTGTCCTAATCAGTGCTGTCCTCTGCTGGACTGCAGCAGTACAACACGCCCTTCAGCAAAAATGCAATTAAAAGGAAAAATGCGGCTCCTGTTTTGCATATGCAGAGCCTGCTTTGGATGCCTAAAGTGTTTGATCACGTGCATGAAGCAAACAGGTGGGCAGTTGGTGCTGTCTTTCTGCACCATATCCTGTTGGTTACAGAGCTATGCCGTCATGGTGGGGGAGGGGGGGCTGGATCACTATTAAAGATCAATATTATACAGGGGAGGGAAACTGGTGCAGTCCAGGATGTGGCACCAGAATTGGCCACATGGTGGCAAGATACAGTCTTCTTAACATCTCAGTGATGTCACACGCAGCAGCTTTATAATCTGAGGCCCAGGGCTCAGAGGCAGGGTGGAGCGGGCCCCGAGGCCTGCTGGGGCTCAGAGTCAGGGTGGAGCGGGCCCCGAGGCCTGCTGGGGCTCAGAGGCAGGGTGGAGCGGGCCCCGAGGCCTGCTGGGGCTCAGAGGCAGGGTGGAGCGGGCCCCGAGGCCTGCTGGGGCTGAGCACCCAGGGGACAGGGGCCCCAGGGCCTGCTGAGACATTAGTGGGGAGAGTGTGAGGTTTTAGACAAAAAGGTGATTAGAAGAGACGCACTTGGTGAAGCGGTCGACGATGGCGCTGCTCTTCCCCCTCACGCCCACCAGGGAGATCTCCTTGGCAGTTACTCGCAGTGATTGTGCAGCCCACTGCCGGCGGCTAAATGGACTGGCCTCCATCTCTGCAGTTCCTGGGCCTGGAAACACGGGGAGCAGAGGGACACTGTTATCATTATGGAAGGGTGGGGCTAAGAAGCCTGCAGGGGCGGGGCACTAATGGCCACTCTTTAATAACAAAGCCAGCTGTACCCAGAATGCACCTCAGGCAAGCAAACGGCAGGGCATCTGTCTTGACCCTTTGACCACCACTCAAACCACTCATCTGTCTCCACACTTAATAAACAAACACCCTCCTTATTTAGGAGTCAGCATGTTCTGCTAACCGGTTAACTAGCTACCATGTTCTAACTATCCACACCAACAATAATGTATGCGACCATGAAGCGATGGTGTCGCCAAAGTGACCTTCTGAGTGGAGCCTTAGAGATGAGAAACCCACGCCTGGCAGCACCAGTGACCCTGGGGAGGCAGACCGCAAACTGGGATGTGGGGGCAAGCGGCTTAGAGGCTAATACTACTAACACAGACTGCAGTGGAACCAAACACAGCTCATGTCGACACAGGCGGTCCCAAGCGGACCAGGGATCCACTCTTGATCACGCGGAGTGTGTTTCCAGGACGTTTCACCCCCCCCCCAGGGATCAGGCCCAGTGAGCGCTTCCTGCCACATGCAGCATGTCTCTCCATGTCCAGGAAACTTTTACTGGCACAAGGAATGTTTTCATTTTCCCCTCTCCCTGGAAATCTTCCCAGAATCACCAAACGGCAGATTCCTTTGAAAGAACATGTTTGCATGTGGGGGGGTCTTTCTAACTACCTTTATCATGAATGTCCTGTGTAATCTATGGAGAGAGATTAGTCTCAATTTTATTTGCAAATGCATGTAACACAATCCGTGTGTAAGGCATACTTCTCAAATGGGTTTCATTATCCACACACAAATATCTCTCCTATCGTGACACGTACCCATTCAATATGCTGGTTTCTGCCACCTGTATCCATTCCTTCGAGCAGAGTCAGCAGTGCTCCAATTAACTGAGAAGCGGACTAATTTGCAGGACATGAGTCGAGATAAAGTGATTGTGTCTGGACACATTAGCGCCCCCTAGCCCCGGAGCCATGCGTCAATCAGCAGCTATGTGCGTGTGGATCGGGCTTCGTGGTCCACAAATGCACTTTTAAGCTTTCACAAACCGGCCGTACATTTTCAAATATACTTTCGCAAAAACACACACAAGCAAATCGTAAGGAATCTGTACAAACAGAAAGTTTGTTCAGGCAAATGTTTATATAAGTGTGCGCATCATTCCACATTTTTCAAATAAATATTTACAAGACAAGTTGAGAGATATTTATGGGTGGGTAGTAAAAGACATTTGTGAAACGTCTGTTAGGGATGGATTGCATTTATCATTAATATTGAGACTAATCCCTCTCCATACAAAACCAGCCCCATATACGTCTTCATTGCAGTTGCAGTAGAAGCACAGAAAGCATGCCTGGCCAGACACACTAGTCCAAAGCCACAGGCTACCGAAGTGTGCCACGCCCGCCTGGAGGGGGCGCCAGCATGATTATACTGTGCTAAACCTGAAATGGCTACATGACACCACTTTGTGTATGATGCAAGACTGAGCTTAGGTGTGGTGCCATTTGGGATAGTGCGGGGTGTCTTAGAGAGGACAGACATCCTTGAAAGCCTACCAAGCAGGGAAACATGGTCACACAGGTGCAGGAGGGACACGCTACATGCTAACGGACATGACTAACGATGAGCCAAATCATAAAAAAGGATACATTTCAGAAAAGTAGACCCCGCTTCGTTTATTGGAGAAAGCTTGCCTGGTGATTTTTTATATCTGACAGCAGGAAAGCTGAGCAGGGGAGCACCATGGAACCAGATAATCCAGTGATGCCTGCATGTAAGTGTGAACTGGGGGCAGCTCCACAGAGTGTCCCCCCCACCCCACCCCAGCTGACCTCCTATAGGCAGGTCACCTCCCTAACCAGCCCACATTAACAACGCTGGGATGATAATCACATCTGGCAGTAAACCCATCACAAGCCAGCTTGCCTTCTGATGTCCGCTGACAGATCCTACCACTGCTTTATGACCTTGGATTTCTGGCCCTTTACCTGAAGCAAAGTTCATCACCACAACGGCACCTGTGTGTCATGGATAATGAAACAGAGTATTTCCTCGCCATCCAATGGAAAGTATACAGATTTAGCACAGTTGTAAACTATAGCCAGTGTAAAAACGAATACTGTAACCACACTACAGACTATTACTGCAGCCAATCTAGAAATTAATACTGGAGACACACTATTACTGCAGTCATCAGCCAGAGAAAACACTAATATTCCAGTTGTTATATGGGTTAATACTCTGTTGAGATTAATATTCCAATCATAGTATAAACTCTGTGTAACTTGATATTCTAGACCAACATGTTCACCAAAAGTTGCTCGTCTCACCTTAGAGCACCAGAAACAGGGAGTGTCAGTGACTGCAGCTGCCCCAAGTTCATTCTGCTGGAGCTCTTTTTGTTCTGAAGTGGAAAATGTTTGATAAAGCCCCTGCCAAGCTTACCTTAGCTTTTAGTTAGGAATCTGCCTTTTTTGTGTTTCTCTTGGTGCTTCTCTTTCGGGCGTGTGGGGCTGTGAATCTTTGTGGCTTATCGTCTCTCCCACAAATCCCAGGCTCCAGATTCTCTTCCACAGTGTGCTAGTCCTTCAGGGCAGCTCGGTAACAGTCAGCACACTCAGTCAGCCAGTATATGTGTATGAGACTGGAGGAGGCGGGGTCACCTGGTCATGTGACTCGGTGCACCAATGATGACAGAGTGCTGCTTTTCACCTGCCAGGTGTGCCCTGCCACCCAAATGCATCTCCACTCTTCCCTGTTCTCTGTAAAGCGAGCTCATGGGAGGCATGTACACTTGTGGGTGGGTCAGTGTGTAAGTCACTGTCTGGTTTCTGGGAACAGTGGAAACTCCCTCCAGCCTTCCTAAGAGAGAGGCTCCCACTCAAGATTAGTCATATTTAACAGGAGGAAGGAAGCATCATTCACTCGCTGGTTCAGCACTCTTATCCACAAGGGCTCAAGAGCTGGATGCTATCAGTGTCCCCAAGCCACCACAGCAACAGCTCACTCTAAAATGCCTCGCTTGTAATGCCAGATGGGCACAAATACATCAAAAAGTAACTTGTCACAAGTAGCTAGCTTCATTTAACGCTACTGAAGGCTTCCATATATGACAAACAATAATTAAGATGCTCCTGCCTGAGCTTCAGTGTTGAAATTAACTAGAATGGAAAGTTCTAAAACACAATACAGCTGTTTACTAACTGCTTTGTTTTTATGTCCTATAATAACATCAGGTGAGCAATATCTGATTGTATATTTCGTGTATCATACTTTACCTTAAGGCAATTTGCACCGAGCACCAAAGTGCTTTTAACTTCCTTGGATTACTGATCGTCAGAAAAACTTAGCAAGGAGCACACGGGGCCCAGCAAGGCATGTCACGTGATTTACTTGTATCTGGCTAAAGGCGAGGAAGGTTCTTAAAATAAGAAAAAATAAAGAAAACAACGTATTTTATTAAATATTTTATATATTTAAAATACACAAAAAATATGATCTCTTAAAGCATTTTGTTACAAATTACATCAGATTTATTCCATCCAGCAAAATACAATTTAAAAATACTCAAAATAACTCAATACACATTTAAATACATTTATTTGAAATACTGCACATCTCTGCCCTATGAAATCTTTAAGTACATAGTTCACAGGCTGAAAAACATCTGACCTTCTTACAGTAAAACTTCAACGGCATTTCCCGGAGGAACGACTGTACTCACACAATGCCCTTCCCTGCGTTTGCAGGAAATGGCACGGATCATGTAGGATGAGTCATTGCTACAGTGAATATAACAGATGTTGGGGTACCTGCAGACACAGGTAAAGCAGACAGGCTGCCCTTCCCGTCTACGTGCTTGTAAGCGTCTGAGGTGACATCACTCTGATATGATCTGCTGCTACATTCCTTTTTTGGTAGAATATCTCATGACAACTTGGTGAACTGAGGATTACGCAACCAGACCCAACAGTTTGAGTTAGCAGGAACAGGAGTTGGAGCTGAGCCATAACTGTTACGAACCTACTATGTCTCTGGAGTCCCTCACAGGGAACTCTGTACCCCTGGAGTTCTGGTTGTTCCTGGGTTCTGTCACATGGAACTTTGGAACTTTGGATGGTATGGTTGACTCTGGGGTCTCTCACAGGGAATTCTGGGAGTTGTAGTTGTCTCCGGCCAGTATAGGTATTGCAGCCACCTGCAGAAGAAGCTATGGCTTAACTGTGAGCCCAAAGCCTAAAATGACATGGTGGAACTCAAAAGCAAAGAGAGAAGCCAGACCAAGCAAATGCAGGAGAAGTAGCATTCATCTTTACCAATGATGTATGTCGCCCAGCCAGCCTATCGAGCTTATCGGAGTGACGTGAGAGAAAAGCGCAGGGCACCAGTATCTGTGGGTAATGTACTGTGCCAGATGGGAATCTGTGCTTGACAAAAGCAAACATGAAAGTGGAGCACAGAGATGAGCATCAGAGCCTGGAAATGTACTTTCACTGTCAGGGGACTGACACTACTGTACATACTGAGTAAGAGGGCTGTTTAAGAGTACATACCAGAGTACTGTTTAAGGGAACATATCAGAATACTTTTTAAGGGTATATACCAGAGTACTGTTTAAGAGACATCTGTGAGGGGTGCTTAAGGGTACATATGAGAGTACTGCTTAAGGGAGCATATCAGAGTACTTTTTAAGGGTAGAGACTGAATACTATTTAGGTGCACTTTTTTATTGGCAGGGCTGATGGGGGGGCGAGATGGTAATAAATACTGAAGGGGTGGGGGGCTTCGCCTAGGGTACAGTGCGAGCCAGAACTGCCACCATACCAGTGTTGTGTGGGGGTGCATATTAGAGGGCAGTTTAAGGGTACAAATCAGAGTGTTGTTTCAGGGTATGTATCAGATGGAGCTTAAGGATAAATACCAGAGTATTGTTTAAAAGGAACACAGAGTATAGTTTAAGTCACGGTACTCTCCAAAAGTCCAAACGAGCAATCAGGCTATGATGACAGAATCAGCACACATTCACATTCTGTGTGTTAGATTAGATTAGATTGGGCTGCTTTAATTGTCATTGTACAAATATACAACACAATTGCATTGCACCCACATAAAGAAAATGCAGCTCCTATCTTAAATAAATAAAAACAGTAATAAATAAGCCTAAATAAAAGAAATTGGTCACACACTTAGTAATTTTAAAAGTACCAGCCATATCGAATTCTACTGGAAGACTGAGAATTGTGTGGATTCTCAGAAGAAAAGAGTACCAGAAGACTCTTATAGTGTTGGGAGGCAGGTGCACACTGGTAATGAGCTCAAGGCCTCTGTCCCACAAGGGGCCCACAGGTCGCAGTGCAGCAGTGAAGCCCCACAATGGCTCAGTTTACAGTCAAATGACACAGAATTTGTACAGTCACTTGCATAACTGGGTGCAGTGGGTACAATTTGAATGCTGGCTTGAAGGAGCGGCACTGTCAGGAAGAAGCTGGCAGGACTCGTCTTCACAAACATCTGTGAGTGAAGGGCGCTCAGCATGTTAACATGTCGAAGGGATTGAAATGTCCTTCCATTTAAACTTTCTAAGGCCCGAGATACTGAATAATAATGACTACACCTGAATAATATCAGCCAGATGAAGGTGGGTGTTTTTGAATGGAAAAACCCCACAAAACAGAGCTGATGAGATCTACCAGGTGAAGCTGATCTACGAGGAACTGCTGGATGAGCAGGAAACCACCCTTAGTCTCAGTGACTTAGTCTCAGCCCTTCTAAACCGCCATCTCTCAAGCAATTCTCCATCTTCCCTCTCTCTGCATCATCACGACCTTGTTGTTTTGTCTTCTGGCGATTAATAAGTTCATCCCTCAGCTTCTTTTGTGAGCATCTGTTTCGGTCCCTTTGCCTCCTTCCAAGTGTCACAGCCTTTTTCAGCACCATGTTGCGCTTTCCTGCAGTCATACCATCTAAGTAGGCAACAGTCCTGTTTTTGCAGGAACGCATCCTTGCTGACAAGTAGCAAAGGGTGACATTTGGGGCTCGTTGTTTCGCAGCACTGAACACGCCCATAATTTCTTCAACATCGATGTTGTGTAAACGTGTAGACTGCGTCTCTTCCCTTAGTTGATCAGTCAGTTTCATTGAGAAGTATCTGCTATACTGCTAACCGTAGAAGCTGTCGCTCTAGAACATTGATGATTGACTGCAGACTGCAGATTGACCTCCTTCACAACTCTGATGCCTTCAACATGTTCAAGTTCAGTGTTGGCAGACGTATAAAACTTGCACATCCAAGGCCCAGTGAGATGCTTCCCTATAAGGCCCAAAACATGCAACTCAGCAACGATCACATCATCTGAGAAATCAACAATAAGGCTAGGGCATAATCCACCGAGGCCAGAGCCAGTTTTCAAAAGTTCAGCAAAGGTGTCATAGTGGGCTAGCAAAGTTCCTGCAATATGGAAGAGCACATAAAGTCTGTTACCTCTGTATCTAGGAAGAATTCCCCTTGGCAATTTTTTCCTATCTAAAAATGTTACAAAATTTCGAGGATCACCCTTGCCATCTTTATACCTTAATTTGTTAAAGCCAAAATCAGGTTGGCAGCCCTGCAGTCCTTGACGTAAACACGTTCCTTCTCAAATAGCTCATCTTCCAACTTCTTAAGCGTTGTTCTGCATGGTGTAGTGATGGAGTCAAGCGGATGAAGATGGCAATTCATTACATTAAGAGTCTTTTTCCACACAGAATTTACATTTCTGACGGCAGCATGGTTGGCTGAACACCTATCAGTCATTGAATTTGAAGTATTGCTGATCAGGTTTCGCCGAGTTCCTCAAAGGAGCTATCCTCATTAAAAAAGCAGAATGTGTGGGCCAAGTTATCAACAGTTTGACAAATATGGCTAGAATAATCTTCTGCTGTTCCTCCTGCCAATTCATCGACAGCTGCGGACAAACACTCTGTTTTGTAGTAAAATGTATTTCATTTACATGTATGCCCTCTTAGGTAGTGGCGTCAAAACCGATGGTACAATTTGGAGAAGATAAAATAATTTCTGCTGTCTGAAGCTCCGAAATGGCTCCCAATTCTCTTGCCATCAACTCAACAGTACTTCACTGAGGAATTTCTCCTACACAACCAGACCCTAATATAATCTGTCTTTGTTTTATTATACTCGAAATTCCAGCTGTAGGAACTTTGTTCACAATACAATCAAACACAAATAGACGAGTTGACACCGCATATGACTTGCCACCATCTTTCAGAGAGACTTCATTTGAGGACATCTCATCCAGTTTTTCTTGCATAAGCAAATTGTCATTTTCCAAAATTTGGATGACCTCATTTTTCTGCTTTAAAGCATCTTGCAACAGCTTAAATCTATAGGAAGACAGTGTCATTATTCTTTGTGCTTTGTTGTAGTGCTTAATTTTTTTATGTGCTACTTTCAAATTAGCTAGTTCATCGCACATCGGAGCGCTGCCAGCAAGGTGAGTCAGAGAATCGGTGATCACGGAAACATTGTAACATACCTACTTAATGTTCAAAATGTTCAAAAACATCCAAGGATCGCCACTTTCCATAATGAATGGAATACGGTGTTGTATGGAATGCAACAATGTATAACAATGTAAAACAATCAGGCTCACCAACCGCAAAATAACCCCATGATGCCAAAAGGTTTCATATGGTTTTTACCTATGACACCGCAGGCCGAATCGGAAGTCATCGGTCACCTGATATTACATAAACGAAGCAAGCTCCGAATGCCATCTTCGAGGCGCCAGGCTTCACCTAAGTCTCGGCGTTAGAAAAGGTTTGAACTCCGAAACATTAGGGGGCAGTAGCGCGTACTCACACGCCCTTAACGTACGGAGTTGTTCTTGTAGGTATTTTTTATTTCCTTATTTATTGTTTCAGAAAAGGCATAGAGAAAGGCATATGAAAGGTAAACGGCTGTTCTTCGGATTTGTAGTTTATAATAGTTTATTATAATTTAAAGGAAGTAGAGCTCGAGTTATTTCACGTATTCACTTATCCTGTGTTTCACCCGCACCTGACTTCATAGTTCAGGAGTTTAATCCTGCGCTTTGAAGTGCATCTGTAACGCTACAGAAAATATATATGTTTTTGACGTGATTTCCTTGGCAAAACGGGGTAAAAATCCTACGTGAAGCCCGTACAACATAATTAATCATACAAATATTATTGTTACGATGTAAAATAATTTGTTGTATAATATTGGTACAAAACAATATATATAGATATCATTTGTCGTACACCATTAATATGAATATGTATCCGATCTACAAAAAATATATAGATTGGTAATATTAGTAATGTGGGTTAAAAAATGTCTCTACTACTTATTTGACTTTACGTGTTTAACTTTTTGCTAATTCAGGACGCTTAGCATCCAAAATATGTGCATTTAACATGTCTAATTTAAAATAATTTTTTAATGAATATTTTTGATTATTTCTTAGCGTAATGGACTGAGTGGGTGGTTCTTCTCTCAGTTACCGTTACCGTTTTGGGCTGCCCCATGGCTTAAGGGGCTGAGTGGGCAGCTCATCCAGGCTCCCCTTTTCTTGGGAGTGCCAGGTGTGGTTCAGCAGGCTGGTTACAGCAGAATGTCACATGTCTATGAGCCCTTGAGTAAAAGGGCCCCTAACCCCTTCAGCTCCATGGGGATTGCTGCAGGAGGCTGCCTAGCTTAATAATATTTGATTGTTCATATGGGGGAATTGACTTTACACCTCCCCCAATTTTGTCTTTGTAGAGTGGGTTGTGTGTGAAGGACAACCACCCCTTGGCAGCACCCAGGGTGCTGGGGGTTAAGGGCCTTGCTCAAGGACCCACAGAACCGTGCTGAGGTTGGGTTTGAACATGCGACCTTCTGATTAGAGGCACACAGGCTTAGCCCGCTGAGCCACACACTGCCACCTACATTTGTGATTGAGAGCATGATGGGGTAGGCAAAAAGGGAATATTCCAGATGGGGAGCAATAAAGCGTCATTAAAATACTTTTTACGGTTGAAGTCATGCTCAACTCCTGTGTAAAAATGTAAGAATACAAGCGAGCCATACACTGAATTATGTGCTTGATAGACATGGAAGAGCAGCCAGCAGAGGGCGGTGTGCTGTTGCAACAGTTGAAGACCAAGCTGATCGACATTCTGAGTGCAGACCCTGACTATCTGCTGCAACATGCTCATTCCCGCGGCCTGCTGAACATGAGGAAGTATAACTGCGTCAAAGCCTTGAATGACCCATCTGAGAAGGTGCGTGAGGTGCTGGACTGTGTGATCCAGAAGGGGGAAGCTTCCAGCAGGAAGATGTTGAAGATTCTGAGGGAGGCAGACATGCTGGAGACATTCCCACAGCTAAAGATGCTCAAGAATCTCTGGAAGAACCCCAGAGGTAGGAGTCCCCCCCCCCCCCGGTAGCTCAGCGTCCTGTCAAGCTCTTCGTGGCTGATGGTGGTGCTCTGACGTTCTGCATGTCTCTGGTCCAGGACCCAGAAAGAGCAAAAGAAGAAATGAGGAATGTGAAGAAAATGTGCCCAACAAGAAACTTAAGTGTAAGTGTAAGTAATGAAGGTCTTCCTCAGGAGCTTCCTACTTACCTTCTCAATAGCGTTGTTTTTTAATTAAAATCATAATATTTTGTAGCTACATAATTCATATACAGATGCTCCCTTGGTTATGATGGTCCATGTGACGATATTTTGACTTCCTGATTGGTATTCCAATTCCATTGTGTTTTTCATTTTCAGTACATTACTCAATAAATTACATGAGATATTCAACGCTTTATTATAAAATGGGCTTTGTGTTAAGACTTTGCTCAATTGTAGGCTAATGTAAATGTTCTAAACATTTTAATGACTAGGCTATGATGCTTGTTAGGTTAGGTGTATTGTATTATAATGCTTCACAATATTTTCGCCTTATGATAGGCTAATCGGATCGTAAATCCATTATAACCTGGGGAGTGTCTGTACTTTGTAAAAGTGCCTTTGTCTGCTAAATTTACGTTTAAAATCTCAACAGATTCAAGTTCATTGGCTGTAGGACTCTTAGTAAGACTAATGGATTAAAACACAAAACTAGTCTGGTATGCAGATTTATTGATCAAAGACCCCAGTAATGAGCTCTCTTCTGTGCAAAAATAACATGAGGTTTTGCCATTCATCAGTGGTACATCAGGAAGCTTCTGGCAACACTAGCCAGCCGTGCTTCATGGTTTATTTCCATTGGTGGTCTACACCAAAACGATACCACTAATCCTAGAGATTTACTTGGTCTTTTTAAATTAATATGGTCTTAACCTTAGTTCACACTGAACCGTAAAGAAATCACCCAGAACCTGCCTAGTTAAAATGTTACTCATGCTCAGTATTTAAGGTTATGTCCATGATTTAATATTTCCCTAACGTGGGACGCCTGTTGTTACATTTGCAGAGAGGTGCGTGTCAGGCTACAGCACAAGCTACGTGATATGTGATTCGCAGCTGCCGATGGCGTCGATCCTACACCGAAATCTAAATAAGCCTCAACACGCTCCTGTCATATGTGTGAACTTTGTATTAACCTGCTAGATAAACCAGATCAAATTTGCAATAAGGCGTTTTACCACAAATGTTGTGGTAACCTAGAGGTGTTATGCGTCATGGAAGGCGATAGGGAGCTGATGTGTGATTGGTCGTTTTGGCTGTGTAGCGGAGGAGCTGGTGACAGACAGACAGCTGATGCTCCTGGCAAAGGGCGTGGACCGCTCCTGGAGGCAGCTGGGCATCCTGGCTCTTGGCCTAAAAAACACGCAGCTGGACCAAGTGGAGGAGGACAATCGCTTGCATGTGGACCGCGTCTTCGCCATGCTGAATATCTGGCGCATGCGAGAAGGCCAACAGGCAACGGCGGCGTACCTGCACGGCGTGCTGTCGCAGAGTGACAGCCTGCCGCCCAACAGCCTGGATGTCCTCTTGTAGCCTGGATGAATAGGCTGAAACTGCACATCTGATTGATGCAGCGAGCCTGTTAAATGGGCAATTAGCAATACTGTTTTGTTGACATTCCTTGTATACAAAACAAACTATTTTGTCGGCATTACTACAAATTTTCGCAATCGGTATCATTGGATGACAAAGATGATATGGTTTATGGGCACTTTTATTTTCCAAATTTCCAGAAAGATCCATGAATCTGTGTAAGCACTCAGCATGACTATGGTCGCCCGTGGAATGTTACAGCCCAGAGAGGTTGCATGCTTTTCATAATGTAAAGGTGAATAATCATGATTTGTCAAGGAAATTAAGATAATTTTTAATTTTCTTGATTGATTGATTGATTGAGTATTCATCATCAATCTTCTTTATGAATCATTTTCAGAAAAACTTTTTATTTCGCCTGTTCCCATTACAGGTCACCGCAGTGGATCATCATTCCATTTCTCCCTGTCCTCTGCATCTTCCTCTTACACATATATAATAAGAATAGATAATTTATTCATATGAAATTGTCTGTACACCTCCCTCAACTTGTAGCGGCACCCAGGGAGCTGCTGAGGCTGGGTTTGAACCAGCAACCTCGTGATTACAGGCCCAGAGGCTCAGTCCACTCACCCTCATTGTCTAAATAGGGACTTTTTATTCATTTCTATGGGGAAAACCCGAATCCTAGTCAGGACAACCTTACCGCTCGCCCAGCTCTAACTTTACCCAAACAAAATGCAAGACTTTTGGCATTTTTACTTTTTTGATTGCACTTACACATTTTTAGAAAGTTGATGTTATCCGAATAGCAACTTGAAAAAATGTCCCCAAGAGTAAGGAAGTCTCAGGTCTCACCACATTTTGGGGATATTTTGGTCCTCAGATGTGATCCATAACCCCCCCCGACACACACACACTCTCTTCACACCATTTTTAGAAAATCCATAGGTAAAAAAATGTGGCTGGTTAGTGCTGGTTTAGCTAATTAAGTCCAGCTGACGCTGATTGAAAATCAGTAAAAAGAGCCACCTGGGAGAGACTGGAGGAAGAGCAAAGCCTCTTGGCTTCCTGAAAGTGAAACTGAGGAATGTTTTTATTGCTTTGTAGCATCTGTTGACACAAGGCTTGTGATTACTTGCCATAAAAACATGCTAATCTATATGGTAGTATGGTAACTGCAGGCCATCGTTGTCGTTTAGTTTGTTGCCAGGTTTACTGGAATATGTTTCTTTCTGAATGCAGGAAGCCAGGGCTTCACCCTCAACGGCCACAGGGCAGTCGAGGGATCACATCAGGCAGTGAGGTGCAGCCCCTGAAAGTTGGCACCGTACACTCCTATTTTCTAGAACATTCCATTATTACAGACTTTCTGATTTATTTATTTTTTCCACACAAGTGAATGGCTGTATTCTAAAGTTATAGGTTGTGGAAAAGTACAGTGTCAAGGGGCAAGTTAATTTGTGGTTATTACATAAAGTGCTGTTGTAACTCAAACAGTGCTGCTGCATTTTGTACAAAAAAATACATGTACAAATAATGTGTCTCAGGTTTGCAAGGGGGGTGGGCAAAAAGTGTGTTGCTTTATGTGAATATGCATTCCCATTTTTTTTACCTGTGTGGTTAATTTCACACTTAATATTTAAACTCTTCCTAAAAATTCTTGTAAAAAAATAAATGTTTGAAGAAAATGTGGCGTATGAGGTGCTGGGGGGGGGGCTGTTATCTGTTTGTGCCTAACCTTTCTCCTCTCGGCAAGTATCACGTTGTTTCACCCTGATGTGTTTTCACCCTTGTTCACCCTTGCTCACCCTTGTACCTTTGAGTCATCAGTTTCTGAGGGGGTGGGCTTTGTACAACTGCCGTGCATCTCTCCTCCCCTTCCCCTGGCGATGTCTGGCTGAAGTCGGCTGGGCTTCAGCCTGCACATGGGCCTAAGAGCTGACGATCACCCCACAAAGAGTCACCCCGCATAGAGTCACTTCAGCAGAGTCACAAAGACGACCAGATATTCTAATCATGCTTTTGAGGAGACAGAGAGTCGTAGATGAGATGTGTGTTGTTTCTGATATCTTAAGGTTTCCTCTCACCTGTCCACACCAGAAGGTCTGTCTTCATGCGTGAGCATGGCTGACGGCATGATGGCAATGAAGAGAGATTGGCAGCTTCACTGTGATGATTTCTGCTCTTCTTCTCTGGGATTGGTCATCTGCAGATTTTGTGCAGATTTTTTTTTTTGCTGTTATTACCATTTGCAGGAGCTTTAAAGCCTCCAGCCTCATGGTGTTTGTGGAGGAAAGATGGAGTCCCGCCCCTATCACGTTGGGAAGGTTACCCGCCCCTATAGCCAGCAATGGACGTAAGCCACGAAGCCCATTTTGTACATACAATAATTGATAGGCTCTAAGTTAACCAGTGACAGTCTTATCCTGCTTTATGGTAACATTTGGATATTTGCTTGTCTGCCGACTCCTTTAAATAGATGTTTTATCAGCGGGAATGTATAGCTCTTCTACGTTGAAGGTGTTCAGCTGGGAAAGGCCCCTGTCTGGCTGAGCTGTTCAGTTTCATGCGTCTCTACACTCCCCAATTTCTGGCTACACCAGTCCAGTGTTGCATTAATGTTCTTGTCTGCAGTATTATGAAACAAAAATAACGCGTTTCTCAATAACTCAACACAACGTGATGTTGGACATCTCCCCAAGCAATTAATAATTCATAAAAAGGACAGTTTTGCAGCCAAGATGCAGAAAAAAGCTACTTACTTCCGCTGATTAGTTTTTGCTCAATTAATAAATCTTCTCCAGCCGCATATCAAATCGGAGGTGATAAACTCAATTTATTTCTGAAGCTTAAGATATATTAAAGCAGCTCCTTACCTGACATCACTAGGGTATTTTGCGTATTGAAATTCACGTTGAAATAATGCCCCTTATTTGAATCAGTCGACAGATTTCTTGCACTTAAAAAACCTAAACGCGAAACGCTTTTCGTGAGAATTGCTCCATTTAATAATTTAACAAAAAAAAAATCATGCTTAAGATTATGATGGACTTTACTGATGCCAAATTGTGCCTGCATACATTTTTGACTGTACGTAGTGTACGCGGTGGCTCCTTCTAGGCTGTTTATGTGGGTGGCTGCGCCGCACCATGGCTCTTCTGTGGTTCCGCTTAAAAAAGAAAATAATCCATATTTCAATATTATTATTTTGATGTGGGAGGGTCGCTTACGTATTTATTACGTATTTACTTAGATCCGCCCCTAAAAAAGGCGCGCTATACGGTGATTTACACATAAAGGGAACATGCACAAAATAAACCCCGAGTCACCATAGTTCAGTAAGGCAGCAATACTTTCCGTTCACATTTCATGTGTTATAATAATGATAATGTTCAAAAATGAATTTATTTGTTAGATTTTTTTGATACACTGTGATAAATTCTGAACGCCGCCTCTGGTCGCGTGGTTTTGTTCGTTATCTGCATAAGTTTAATAACCCGGCCATTGAATTAATATTTAAGGAACAATCTGCCTTTGACTTTCCAACCAGAAATACACTGTGTAATATACACGATGGCGGTGGGGTGCGATAAAAATAACCGGACACTCGGGGCAGAAGCGGACTATAAATGATTTTGGACTGTAAATGAAACTGGACCGCCCGTCTCGTATATTGTAACCCGGGTAATGTCGGAGCTGACCGGCCCACGTAGAACCACTTGCACCCTTTAACTTACATTACCTCCAAAATAGCATCACACCAAGTACTGACCATTGTTTCGCCCTTCATCATCTTAAACGTATCAGCTGGCTGTGGTTATACAGTACGGTGATGTTACTGGTGTCGGAAAGCAAGATTGAAGATGCAAACTGATCCGCTTGCATGAAGATATAGAATAACGCAGAGAGCAAACATTAATCACATGTACTGAAGTTTTCTTTTTTTGGGGGGGCGCAACATATCCTACAGTCTCGTGCCTTATTCCCTTATCGAAACGTGTGGACCGGGTCCAACTGAGGAGGTGCATGCAAGGACACGCTCCGCTCCGCTCGCTTATTGGTTTGCAGTTTTCTTTATACAGCGATCGAGTCGCATCTGGTCAGTCCCCTGAGCTGAATCTGAGCCTCTGTCTGTATCTCAGCATGAACGGACCGGTCTGCACCCCCCAGAACGGAGAATGTGAAGGTAAAGTACATACCCGTGTGGCCACACTTACTGTCCGGCATCTGTGTTTATCTGCAGTAGAAACTGATATGATAAATAAATGTTTATATGAATGAAAACTTGAAAGAATGTCAACTTTACTCTTATGCTCGTATGCACATTTGCTTGTCATTTAACATGATACACAAACATTTTGAAACATGTATTTTCTGTCACACAAGCTTCTAAATGTTTCTCTGTACTTCTTGGTAAAGAAAGGCAGCCTCTTGAGGACACTGCTAAAAAGGATGATTATAGATCGAAAATGGATAGATGCAAAGGTCAAGAGCGACAGCATTAACGCGACATTTTTACTTGAACCAAGCGAACTTTCCTTATCTGTAGAGCTGGCAAAGGGAGCCTAATGGAAATATACCAGCTGTTTCCACGACCGCAGGCAAAGCAGATCGCAATTACATGCCATCACTAATTATGTTTACGTTTCTATGTACGCGTTCTATGTAAGCGTGAAATAACACTATATATAATGCATTAGATTGACTTTCTGTATAGTAGGTTTATTCAAATAATAATAATTATTATTAATAATAATAATTTATCATTAGTATTATTATTATTATCATCATTATCTTTGACCAAGAACTAGATACATTTATTTTGCCTTATAGTACTTGTGATATAAATAAAATGAGAAAATTAGTTACCAATCTCATATACAATAGATCATATTATAAAAATTTGGATATTTCCTCTAATTGGCTCAAATATGGCAGGACGCAGGCTGTGCCAGGCACACGCAGAGGACTAAATCTGCCTTTTTGCCCAAAGGAACCCCTGGTCAGAAGAATTTACAATTTACTCTAAGCCGTGATTAAATATGGGACAAATACTGTTTTTTGTAATCTAAGGAATTGTCCCTAGTTATTAATAGTTATCCATCTGTCCTTCTTCCATAACTACTTAACCAGCGAACCTGCACCGGTACCGGGCAGGAGGACACCCTGTATGGGATACCAGTCCATTACATGGCAGTCACACACACACTATTGGCAAATGAGAGGCACTGATTCAGATCAGAGTGGCTGCAGAGCTGAAATGGACAGCTCAGGTCTGGGTGCAGGATGTGCCTCAGTCTGCAAACCAGTCAGACCAGTAGGGGGCACTGATGTGGGGGCCTGCTGGTTCTGGTTCAGCAGCATCAGTCCAAAATAAAGATGGAGGCCAGGCTGGTAGCATCATGCAGTAAATTCATGCATGGTTCGAATTACGGGGGGTACTGCGGGGTACTGTACCCCCCAAAGAGACAAAAATAGCAGTTTGGGGGGGTACTACGATTTTTCGTTTGTTGTAAAAATAAAAAAGATAACTTTACCTTATTGTAAAAGTTTATGTAAAACGATTTCAGACACCCCTAATGTGGACCGTACCATTTTAACCACCTTGGCGCTAAAGGCAGG
>JABFDZ020000042.1:801663-815211 GCA_019775955.2 Pollimyrus isidori
TATTAAGTAAAAATGTAATCGATGTCAGATTATTTATTTATATTCCCCCCACATCAGGGAGGGCGGCGCCCAAGCGCCCCCTATGGGCCAGTCGCCCCCAAACTGTGGTCATATTAGTGTTATGAAGGCAGTACCCCCAAAATTTTGGAGGGGTAATACGCACTCTGAATTCATGTGGAAAGTGATGAGAGTCGTTTTATAACAATATGAGACTCACGGTTTCGTCTAACTGGGAATCAATAACCAGAGTAAATGTGATCATATTCCATTGTCTCATGGAGCTCTGTGTTCATTCAGATGGTGTCAGCCATCCCAAAAGCTGTGTCTGTCTCCACAGTGGAGACCCTGAAGAGGGTGATGGGTCTACAGAACGGGCACCCCCTGACCACAGGTGTGGAGGACCAGGGCGACGGCCCGAGTTTCCTGAAGGAGGCCTTCAACGTGATCCTGGAGGAGGTTCTGCTTAAAGGGACCAATGTGCAGGAGAAGGTATTGGACTCCCTCCGATGGCCATTTATCTCATTGGTTCCGTCATGCTGGCGCCCGGTGCACTGTCTGTGTTTGCGGAGGCATCTCTGAGCCCCGGTTCCGGCGGCCCCTGTAGGTCTGCGAGTGGCAGGACCCTGCGGAGCTGTCGGCTCTGCTGGACCTGGAGCTGCGAGAGGGGGGGGAGAATCGACAGCAGCTGTTGAAGCGTGTCCAGGACGTGGCCAGATACAGCGTCAAGACCTGTAAGGTCCCACCAGTCGGTAGCTGCCCATGTGTGATGCTCGCGGGATGTGGATCGCTTGTGGCGTTCTGGGTGTACTCATATTTGGCAACTCGTGTTCTGCCTGAGCAGGTTTGACCCCTGAATTCCAGTTAATTTGACTGGTTCAATTGCTGCATACTGTGCCTGGCCCACGTTAAGAGGTAGACCTGGGCATAGTTCTGCAGGACTCGGGCATAGTATACATCTTGCGTGACCACTAACTGTGCCAGAGAACAGAAGACTGGCGGGAGGTCAATGACGCAACTGTCACACACATGCGCACATGTACAATATACAGGGACGGAACCTGGAAGGAACGGATCAGGTAGGCTGCACAGATCGGGTAGGGGCAAATATTTTACAAACATTATGAGAAAGGGATCACTTTGGTCTATGTCAGGGGTGCAGTATTTGCTGGAAATTCGGGCTGACTAGCATATCAAGGAACATCTGGGTGCAGCAGACAAAAAAATGGGACTATTGTCTTATACGTGCAACACGGTTTATCTAGTACACGGTCATGTGTCATGGCACCCAAAACAACTGAAAATAAACCACAAATGAGGACATTAATCCTGAACACAATTCTGTCCTGTGATAGCACTCTTCTTTCTACGTTTCCTTCATCACAAATATTCACACAGTGATGCCGAACGCACGCTTCGCCCTGGTATGTTGAGTGCAGTCTGAGCAGATCGGTGGGGAGGGAGGAAGGACAGTTGTGCCTGAGGCAGCTGGGCCAAGTGTGAGTATGCCATCTGATTCCTAGGTCACCCGTACTTCTTCAACCAGCTGTTTTCAGGCATGGACTGCCACTCTCTGGCCGGACGCTTCCTCACAGAGTCCCTCAACACTAGCCAGTAAGTGTCACCGGGTGGCGCTGTGGCTGAAGCGTCTGCCAGCCTGGGCTCTGTGTTGCCGTGGAAACGGATGAAGCATAGATCAAGAGCCTCTCCACGTGACCAAAAAGCTTAACTGTCTCCCCTCCAAGGTGAATGATGGAGTTTTGGGGGCAACATGTGGCACAGCAGGCTGAGGCTCTGTGTGTGTAACCGGAAGGTCGCCGGTTTGTACGTCACTTAGGCAGAAAAGCCACATGTCTGTAGGCCCTTAACTCCCAGCTCCCCTGCAGGTGGCTGCCCTTTGCTGCCAAGCTTATTCTCACCTAGATATGTGTCTGTGTATCATGGAAAGAAAGATCTAGTAGGTGAAAAGAGAATTTTGCCATGGAGACCAATAAAGTGTCAAAACAAGGGTTAGTAAAGGAGGGCTTTAATTTCTGTTACTCATTCATGGGTTGTGGTTAACGTATCAGCCATGCATCATGGTGACCTTGGCTCCTCTCCCTGGCCTCCCGTCAGGTACACCTACGAGGTAGCCCCCGTCTTCGTGCTCATGGAGAACGAGGTCCTGTCCAAGCTGCGCCACATGGTGGGCTGGTCGGACGGTGACGGTATCTTCTGCCCCGGCGGCTCCATGTCCAACATGTACGCTATGAATGTGGCGCGATACCGGGCATTCCCGCAGGTCAAGGTGCAGGGCATGTGGGCCTTGCCGCGCCTGGCCATCTTCACGTCGCAGGAGGTGAATCCATAAGCGAAAGCCCGCCTGACATCAAACTGACTATAAACATGCAGAAACCGTGGAAGACAGAGCCATGAGGTCAGCCCTTAGATGATGAGGTCCATGCTGAGATGTTCTGACTGATGCTGTGCACCTGAACGTGTCAGTATCTCACCTGAGAAAGATGTCTCCACATGACATCAGCCCGCTCTCCTGTTCCCTCCAGAGCCACTATTCTGTGGGCAAAGCGGCCTCCTTCCAAGGAATTGGCCTGGAGAACATCTTCTCTGTGAAAGTGGATGAACGGTACAGTCCCACATCCCCTATCATCCTGTACTGAAGTCCCAGATAACTGATCCTGGATAACCTCTTGCTCTATCTCTCTCTACCCCTTTTATTGTCCACAGGGGCTGCATGATACCAGAAGACCTAGAAGACAAAATTGAACTTGCTAGATCTCAGGCACGTTGCTAAACAGCATCCTATCTAGAAGCTTCTGAAGAACATGGGCCCTGCTCAGGCCTACTGCTTCTTTCATGTCTTCGTCAAGAATGTTTGAATTTTACTTTCTCTCAGGTGACACTGGCCGTTTGGCATTGAAAACACAGTTATTAATGTACTGTGGTTCAGAAAGAGCATGATTTGAGCTTGTAAGATATATAGATGGACGTCTCCTAATGACACTGAATCCTCATTGGTTACAGCTGTCAAACAGATCTGTAAGAGTAGAGTGACCGTTTAGTTTATATACATAGTTCGAAAAATGAATCTCAGTTATTCTATATATTCATTTATTTAGTATATTTCATAAAAGTAAGCAATCTGCCTGAATCAATTTTCCTGACAGTCATCAGTACACTGAGCGGCTTCTGTTAGCGCCCACTTTTGGTTAGCTTTTGCCAGCATGCCACATCCCCCCTCCCCTAATCCATGCCTCCCTGCAGGGCTCAGTGCCCCTACTGGTCAGTGCCACCTCAGGAACCACCATACAGGGAGCCTTTGACCCACTGGACCACATTGCTGACATCTGCACCAGGAATAGTCTTTGGCTGCATGTCGATGTGAGTTTCTGAGCCGCTGGGGGTGAGGGCAGAGGGGCATGTCTGCAGGAATGTGGACAGGTGCCACAGCTTCTCCCCTTGTCCTGCAGGCTGCCTGGGGGGGCAGTGTGCTGTTCTCCAGCACCCACAGACACCTGCTGAAAGGCATCGAGAGGTACGCTCTGACCTGCTGAAGCGTTCTGCCACACTACTGGAGGTAATGGAATGGTGAAAATGTCCATGGCTGAGTGACGGAGTCCCTGCCTTCTCTGTGCGGCACTAGGGCAGATTCGGTGGCCTGGAACCCCCACAAGATGCTGATGGCAGGACTGCAGTGCTCTGTGTTCCTCATGAAGGACACCACGGTATGGGCTGGTCTGGGCTCAGCATTCCTTAAGGTTCTATATGTCCATCCAAGGACCAGAGCCAGCAGATCAATGAGTCCATTGGCTTCCTGTTAGGGGGGATATTTACTTGAGGGGCCCTAGGTCCTGGTCCGAGCCCCGCGTCCTCTTCTAAACCCTCTGCCGTCTCCAGGACCTCCTGAAGCGCTGTCACTGCGCCAACGCCACCTACCTGTTCCAGCAAGACAAGTTCTACGACGTCAGCCTGGACACTGGGGACAAATCCATCCAGTGTGGGCGCAAGGTGGACTGCCTGAAACTGTGGCTGATGTGGAAGGCGGTGGGCAGCCGGGGGCTGGGCCAGCGGGTGGACAAGGCCTTCGAGAACACCAGGTACGCAGGGGGAGGTGCAGGACGAGCTAGGATAAAGGTGCCATCAAACCGTGGTGAAACATTAAGCGATTCCTTAGCCAGTGCTACTGTCACCCATCTTTGATCTTGGATGGAAGCTCACTGATGATGGAGCCATTTGAGTTAGTAAGGTGAAGTGTAACCAGGGTAAACAGTGTCTCTCACTTGCTCCTGATGCTCCAGATACCTCGTGGGGAAGATGAAGACAAGGGAGGGCTTCCAGCTGGTCAATGAGGTAACGGTCGATGCCCAGCCGCTGTGTGATGCCGTTATCTGCAGAAGGTGTGGTGCGATGTACCAAGTGCTTGGCGCTGAACCCTGCACATTAGGAGCTGAAATTGGCCGTTTTCTGCCCCCGTAATAGCCGCAGTTTGTGAACGTCTGCTTCTGGTTCATCCCCCCCAGCCTGAGGGGCTGCGAAGGCACCGAGGGATACCAGGAAAAGCTGTCCAAGGTGTGTAAGTGAAAGCAGAGTCCATCAAGATGCCATCATTGATCTCTTTCATAAGACTAGTGGGCATTCCAGTTGTGCCAGGATACTTAAATAAAATGTTTCCTATAATGCTAGATTGAAAAAAAAAAAAAACTACAAGACTTGAATTTAGTTGTTATTACTTTTTTCCTGGTGCTATCTACTGTCCTTTCCCTGGTTAAAATTCGTGTGGTGGTAACAATAACAGTTTTCCCCCACTAGGTGGCACCAATCATAAAGGAGCGAATGGTGCGCAAAGGCTGCATGATGGTGGGCTACCAGCCACAGAAGGGAAGAGTCAACTTCTTCCGGATGGTGATCATCTCCCCTCAGATTACCCGGAAAGACCTGGACTTTTTCCTGGACGAGATTGAGAGGCTGGGGAACGATCTTTGACTTCACCCTGCAGTCAGCATGCAGTGCTCCCATTCTCAGTAGATGCCTCATTTCCTGTCCCTCACTGTTCCCATTTAGTTCTGTAATAGGTCAGTCTTATTCACATTACATTAATTAATGGAAGCATAGCAAAGGTCGCACAGTAGAACTATGTGCATCCCGTCCATTTCAGTCTTTTCCACATTTGTTAAAGGTCACAGCAGCACATTTTAATCAGTCCGATTCTCTCTACCGTCTCCCTTTATACACGTAATCATATAAGGATTAAACTTTTGTAGGATCTGTCATGCATTTTTTCAAATTATGTTTTGGGAACACATTTATGTACCAAAAGAAATGTCCTTAAGGTTTTAATTGTGTTGAATTCGCAGTTCATGACTTCTGCACTCATGTGTCCTAAACTGTGACTGGTTACATTAATGATAACTTTCCGGAGTGACCTTATTCAGGTTAATTGAAAATGTCATGGAACCGTTATTTTTCGCCATTTTGCTGTGGTAACCGCATTGTTACTGAAGTGCATTTAAATAACCAAACAATACAAGGTTTTCGGATTCTATTCAACGACATACGGTGCAGGTATTCTTTAATAAATGTTGTTTTACTTGCCAAATCTAAATTGGTTTTCAAAAACAAGCTCACTGACCAAAGGGAAACTATATTAAATAAAAATCATCCAAAAAGTACTAGTTTCTTAACAGCGCAACCCAGTGAATAATCAGATCATTTTAAGCAATAGATTGTCCAAAGAAATACTGAAGAAACTTAGGTTTCATTTTGAAATATGTCGTCTTGAATAATATAACCCTAACCCAGACCTTAAAGTTCAGCCACATGCCTCAGCTTTTAATATAATTAATTTTCCATCTTTTTTCCATTGCTGATCTACCAAGCAGTGCTCAGCTAGCTGGGGAGTCCCATCTCCATGCTTGTAGTTCTCCCCATACAGTATCTAAGACACGCATTTAGACTAGTTGTTGATTTTAAATTGCCCTCTGTGTATCATTGTCTGTGTGTGTCCTGTGACGGAAATCTTGTCCAGGATGTGCCCCAGCCTAGTGCTGCCTGAGGTCGGTTCCAGGATCCCCTGTGAGTCATAGCCTTGAGGCTACAGCCCCAGTGACAAATGATTGTACCTTCAAAGGTACTGATTGTTACCTGTGACAATGCAGAAGCCTCTATTTCAGTCAACCATCCATCTTATTCTGTACCTGAGAGAACTGCTTTCGGCACATTAGCATGTAGCGCGTGTCAGCATTTCAACATTTTGATAACCAGATGAGCGTCTAGTTAATTTGTATAATAAAATTTTGTATCCTCACCATAGCTTATGGGAGAGCTTCACTTCATGCAGACTCAGGAACAGAGGCTGCAGAGCCAGGGGAGGAAACAGGTCTTACAGATGGCTCTCAAAGACAGCAGCAGCTCCCAGGGAGTGTATTTCAAAGCCAATGTGGGGCCACAGATTCCGGCTTTGGGCTGCTTCTGTTCAAAGCTATGCAGGAAGCACACAGTTGGACATTAACCCCAAACCCTGATGACTCCAGGGCCACTGGGACTTGAGGCAGCTTCTCCAGAGGGATCCTCAGCTGAATGAGCTGGACATATAATGTGCTTTTATTGCACTATCTGAATTGTCTTTGCACTCCTGCACTGTTCCATGCGCTGCTGTAACCCCAGCATTTCCTGCTTGGGACATACATTAATTTACCATGTAGTAACTGTGATAATGCACTTCACTGTGGCCTTCTCTCATGAGCCCCTCGAAAATCCCAGCTGCTCCAGAACGGTGCTTCCAGGGTGCTTAAGGAAGGAAGTTGTCTGCAGTTTTAGCTCTACTGCACTGGCTTCCCATCAAACAAGAATAGTACCACAGAGATGTTCCTGCTGGTTTTCCAATCTCTCCTCTGCAGGGGCCACACTAACTTTACTTACCCTCTTTCTGCTCTATATGTTCCGACAGCAAAATTATTTTATTCCATTATTTTCAACATACAGAAATGTTTTACTAACTGTTTCATTATTTCATTTAAGCTTCCATCTCATAAGCATGAACATTCCAGGAAAACATTTCCCACAATGGAAACCCATCCCTTACTTATCCATCGCAATGTTAGAAGCGTAATGATATACTGTTTAAAACGTAAGATTTTCTTTAAGGTAATTTTATCATGCACTTTCATACAGTTAAGATTGAAAAGCCATTCCTCCTAGCCTGACAGCGTAAATAGACTAATTAAAACTAAGGGAGCATTAAAAAATAACATTAAAATAACATACGCAATACACATACAACCCATTTCCATAGTGATGCATGGTGCACTTGGAGAGAGTAGCAGCGTGAAAAAACTTTTTAGCAGCATATCTTTTATGGTGTGCTGAAGGGTGTATAAATTGTCTTTTTATCTGTACTGAAATGCAAGTGAAAGATTGCAGTAAACCAGACACTGCAGAAGTGTCTAAAACAGTGGGGGCGATCAGTTATTTCATCAATGAGTGCCACAAAGTCATGTTTCTTATTAGAAGTTTTGCGCTTAATGATATGGGGTATGATATGGCTAGCAGCAAAATTACACTTAAGTAAAAATATTATCTTGCAACAATTGAAGAAGCCAAACAGCACATTTCCCATTGTAAAGGGAGATACCTAGTTTGACATATTAATACGTGTTACAACTTTTCAGTGTGTGTGTGGTTTGTCAGACCATGGGCCATGCAGTCTTTAAATTTCTCCAGTAATCTACTCGTCGGGTCCAATAACTTAACATTCTCCAACATGGCCGCCAAATTGCCCGCGCTTCGAGCCTTCTGATCACATGTAGCAAGTCTTTGTCGGACCACTTCCGGTTACACTTCCGCGTTTATAGGTTGTGACAGAGTATCAACATGTATTTTCTGGTCACGTGGGCAAGAATTTCTGGCGAAGCTTCCTGTGTTTGTAAACTGACATGGTCACGTGTCAGGGGGCCTCCCCGGGGAGTACTTCCGGTGCCGTTTCCTGTGTTTGTAAACTGAAGAAAAACTGGAACTCGGTCGGGAAACTTACAGGCGGCGAAATAGGCGAAGTCGTAAAGGTAAATTGGCGCATTGAGTTGCTAGTTACCGTCGGCCGCGGGTCTCCGGATGCCGGGGGGCTCGGGCGTAAAGCCGAGGGCTCTCGGTGCGTCTCCCGAGTAAAGCCACCCGCCCTGGCGTGTGCTGGCGGGGGAATATGGGTTTGCACCGCCGATCGGGACCTCCCATTCGCCGCCAGAGCGGCTCCGCTTCGGGCTATTTCTGCGTTTATTGCACGGATGAGGAACTTTATTCACTTTAGTGCTGTGGTGTAGTGAAGACCCGGTCGGTGTTTAGCCTTAACCAGGGAACCCCAACTGTGTGCAATCAGTAAAGCGAGTTAAGCCTCCTGACAGATGCAAAACTCTCATCTTCTTATGCTAATTTACAGTAAATACGGTTCCCCTAGCCATTGAATGTTTTCAGCTGCAGTTGATGATGGTTTTTAACCTTTGACCACTAGTTTTAATAATGCAGAAAAGCTATACTTCAGCTAATTATGTTCCACATAGCATTAAAGTAAAATATTTTTGCTCTCTGGTTGAAATGCAGGTGAAATTCCAGTCCTAGGTGGTATGGGCAGACCTGTGCAGATGCAGATGTTTTAACCCAAACGCAATCCGAAACACTGACTGAAGCTCACTTAAGCTATTTGATTAATTCCTGGTAACTGTAGATCAGGGTTCCCCAATTTCGGTCCTTGAGTTTAGAGTTTTTCCCTGCTGAATCAATGCATTGTAATCAGCTAATTGCCAGGTGTGGCAGGTGTGTTTGCACAGGGTGATCTGTGCTGGATTCTGGCCCTCCAGGTACAAGTTTAATACAGCTGCTGTCACTGCAGACTCATGCGTTCTGTTTCAGGGTGGCTTGTTGAACGTCATGTGCCAGGCAGTAACGCGCCTGGGAAGGCTGCCTCCTGTGATTACCCAGCTTGATGGTGTTATACCTTTAACTTGACTCTGTCATTTTTCTGTGTATCATGCTTTGGCACCCAATAAACGCCGATCCCATTACAAGCTTTTATAAATAAGTGGCAGAAGGTAGGTGAGACCTGCTGTCCATTTTTTTTTCCAGTTTCCTCTTGGACAGTGTCTCTTTTGCGATTTTCCTTGGGGATCAGTACTGAATCTGTGTCTGCCGTCTTCCCCAGGAGCCGGAGCCAGATGACTTGGGGAAGCTCCGGTCATTCGCCAGATAGACCGTCCTGAGCGAGGGATACCCCAGTCACACAGTTCAGCCGTCTCGGAGATGAGCCACCTGCCTAGCAGCTCTGTCCGCGATCACATGAAATGGGTGAGTGTGGCGCCGACGCCGCCCTGCTGATCATAACTGTGAATTGCGTAGCTGATGCTGATGTGCAAAGCCACTCACAGTTCTGCCCGTTCACACAGCTGGATATGTGTTCGGGAGCAGTTCAGGTTAAGAACGTTGCTTGGCAGCACTGCGTCAGGGCCCTGCTGGGACTTGAACTGGCAGCCTTCAGTTCATGAGTCCATGTGCTTAACCACTACCCTACAAGCTGCTCGTATAGTTTAGGTAATAATTTTGGGTTTTTGCATGATCATGTGGGTTAGCTTGTTTCTGTGGCTCTACTCGACCCTCTGCCCCTCCCACGTCGACATCAAACTCCCCCTGACGTCTGTAGGCAGGGTTGCTGGGCTGTGAGGCCGTGCTATCAAGCATGGCCCTGATGCAAGCCGGCTCCATGGCCGGCCAGAAGAAGATGGCCACCCCGCTGGGCCAGGGACAGAGGGAGAGCCCCGAGCACAGCCAGCATAACCACATGGTGCTGCCCTCAGGAATGAGCTGCCCCCCGCTGGTGAGTGGGAGGAGCACATAGGTATTTGCACTCAAGGCAGAGCTTGGTTTCTGGAAGTTTTATGTGTTCTGAAGGCAAAATGAAAAATTATTGGATCAGAGAGAGAACCAATCAGATTAGAGAGGAGGTGGGTCTAAAACAACTGATTGGTAGGCTCCGCCTCCTTTATTTGCTTGGACCCACCTCTTCTGTGATCTGTTTGGTTATCTCTTGGTCCCCTCCATTATTCATTGATGGCACTAGACCTCCCCAACAAGGAAATTGTGCTGGTTAATTTTATACATTTTAATTACTTCTGCTTCACCCACAGCTCATACGAAAGGAGGGGGAATTCCATTCCTCTCGTCTTCTGGATGAAAAGGGTATGAGGGAGAGCAGCTCAGTGAAGAAGAAGAATAGGAAGTCGGGGACGCCCTGCAAAGTGAGGGAGAGAAACAAAGCAGGGGAGGTGAGTGCCAGTCAAATGTGAGATGTGAAATCAAGTTTTATTTGCCATTTTTACTGGTTCATATGGACTTCTCTTATATGCCATCATACACTCCTTTTTAAAGACACACATAGACATGGGTAAGAGAGAAACTTAGGAACTGAGCCCAGGATCAGCCGTTCGTCTGGCTGCCCTGGAGCATTTTACTGAACTCGGGATTTGAACTGACAACCTACTGATCACAGGCACAGAAACCCAACCCACCGAGCGTCGCACCAGCCATTCTGTGATGTGTCTTCCTGCCATGTCCTCAGGTGGTGGTGGTGGACGAGAACGGGGACTGTCCTCTTAAAGTCCAGAAAAACTTCATCTGCGAGCACTGTTATGGAGCCTTCAGGAGCAGCTACCACCTCAAGAGGCACATCCTGACCCACACAGGTGAGCCCCCCCCCATGCCCTCCCCCGCTCAGCTGCGGTGGAGGGTGCTGCGGTGGAGGGTGCTACTCTGGGCCCTTTGTTCAGCTTCTCCGCTTTGTCCCTCTTCAGGGGAGAAGCCGTTTCCCTGTGACGTCTGTGACATGCGCTTCATCCAGCGTTACCACCTGGAGCGGCATAAGCGCGTCCACAGCGGGGAGAAGCCGTACCGCTGCGAGCGCTGCCAACAGGTGAGGGTGTCTCACATCTACACAGCAGGGGGGAGTAGTCCTGCTGCCAGCAGGTGAGGGGGTCTAATGCTGCGCTCCATTTACCACTGAAGTCGGATGACATCACTCTCAGTGTTGGTGGTGTTCCAGGACAACTAGCTGAGTTAGCCACTAGCAGTATCACTGGTTTGTTGTTAGCAATACCAGTTGATAACACCTGAAGCGGTATTTGGCACATATCAGCAACGTAGCAACATGTGCATAGATAAAGGCTGGATAGCATTGTATGTAGAACCAGTTTAACGAGACATAAATGCTAATAATGTGCTAATACAGCTTTTTATAAGTGGATGGATGAAGCAGCCATTTTGAATTCTGAGGTTGGGGTTGTGGAAGTTCTTCCGACTTTCTGAGTTATTCTAGCTTAAGGGGGCGCTGTCAGTTGAAATTTATGACTAGGAACTAAAAAATTCCAGGTTCAAGGAAGCAGCAAAACAGGCACACAGTGGGGGAGGCGTACTGTTGGCAGTACGTGAGGGGGTCTCTCGCTCTGTATACGCTGAAGCCGTGACGCCCATGTCTCTCTGGCAGAGTTTCTCGCGGACCGACAGACTCCTCCGCCATCGCCGTGGCTGCCAGGTAGGGGGCGAGGCTCGCACCTTCTCCCAGGAGACCCCCACCAGCGCCACCACCGCATCCTGGAGCCCCTTGCAGCCCCCCTCAAGTCGCCTGACCGTCTGACGGCACGCTGAGACGCAGAAGTCAGCTCCCCAGAGTCCCGGGTTCAGTGGTGCCTCACCCTGGCACAGACTGGTACTGCAGCTCCAGCAGCGAGGGCTGGTGGGAGGTGGAGATGAACGTGGTTTTTCTCTGCTCAGATCCTGAGAAACAGAAACAGATTATTTTGTACTTATTTTAAGCCTGGTTACATTTCAGTTTTATTACAGTTTAGAGGATTTTTATGTACTGTCACTGGTACTGAGAGTCGAGGGGCGAGTGGCTGGGCTTGGGGGGTGGGAACCTTTATTTCCTGACACTATGGCAATAATATGCTGGCATCCCGTTAAAACACCAGGTAGTGGCTGCAGTCGGTGTTGGTCAGAATCCACCAAATCCCAGTCGCTCACAGGCTACAGTCCGCAAAGTGCATCCAAAGAGTCCAGGCGAGTCACTGGGAACTCGGGGGCCCGGGGGGGGGTTCTGGGGCTCCATGGCCCACTGAAATTCACCCCCACCCCCCCACAGGCAGCAATAAGAACCCGGTTCTGGTGAAGCCCCGGTGTAAAACCGTACTGAGGAATCTCCCATGATGCATACCTCGACGGCCTGGTTGTCATGGTAACCACCACGCGCAAACGGATGCGTGGGTAATTGATGGCGGGTACGCCAGGCCCCATGGCCTTCGCACGCTTTCCCCGCTTCCTGTCTTGTTTGTCACGACATCGCCGCATTCCCCCGCCTTTGTGTGGCGTTGCAGCTCCTGGTTCCCAAGTCGCGTTCGGATTCCGGCCTGCCCCGCTCTGGACCCAGCAAGGCGCGTGTCCTTCCTCCGAGTCGACCCCGGTCAGCTCTGTTTAAAAACATGAACCTGATGTTTCCCTAAACCACCCTTCTTGTCACTGCCCACTGGTGTCCCTTCACAGATGTGCTTCTGTAACTTATTGCTACCGATCTGGTTTTGTGCTGAGTTGTAAAGCGGGGCTCTGCGATCTGCACCTGGCCCCCCGCCCTGAGCTGCCCGCTTCATGGACGCGGCCCTTCCCAGTTTTAGCGATTCTTGTCCTTGGTTGCCGTGGGAGAGGGAGGGAGCCCCAAACGCCTCCCCTATGAGCAGTTGGTTTGAGAACAGGCCGCCTCGGCCTTTAGCAACCACTACGGCGTTTAGTACCCGAGACGGCGGCGCTTCCTGCTGAAGTTAATGTAACTATCATTTCAAACGATCACTTTCAGTAGAAGTAAGAAAGACGCTACAGGCGTCTGAAGCCTTTCTTAGTGTAGAGCCCCCCTCCTGCATGTGCTCGTGGTCCTTTGCAGTTAATCCCCCTCCCACTGTAAACACAAAAGGTGTAGAAATGTCTCGATGCTGATTATTTAGTTTCTTAAATAGCATACTAATGTACCCTCACTGTCCAGTTAGCATTGTTATGTAAAAAGAGGGGGCTTCCTTTAAAATGAAATTAAAAAAGGTTTTTGTTTTTCTAAAAGCACCGTGTGTCGTGTGTCTTCCCTAGAACCAATGATGCGTTTTGTTGTTACGGGAGAAAATTAAAGGCAGATTTGGGTGATTTTGTTGCCGTCTCGAGTTTACACCGGAAAGGTACATGAAAGATTTCGGAGTCACATCCTGGCAGGAGAACATCTGGCTTTGGTCTGATTCTCTGGATGCATTTCACTCCTGTTCACAGAAGCTTCGCGGGAAGCTGACCATAAAAGCCAGGACGAGCAGGGACAGTCTCCTCATCACGTCAGTATAGTATAAAATGTTTTTAGAACTTCAGACACAAGCTCATGTCTTTCAATGACATTAGATGGTGAACTTAACAGCAAATAAAAGCTTGTTTTTCCTATGATGTCATGCTTCCTCTGTGAATGTGGAACACAGGGTGATTCTTTTACCAACACTTGAG
>JABFDZ020000042.1:845926-860688 GCA_019775955.2 Pollimyrus isidori
CCCCCCCCCCCCCCCCCCCCCCCCCCCCCCCCCCCCCCCCCCCGCCCCCCCCCCCCGCCCCCCCCCCCGGGCATCCAACAGGTGACTGGGTAGGGGGATCTCATTAATTCACTCTGCTTCGCCACTGTAATACATAATATGTCTTATTCTCAATTGTTCATCTGCCCCTATTATGGTTTTCCCCCAAAATTCTCATTGTGGCAGTAAAACGGCAGTAAGTCGTTGAAAGCTGTAGCTGCTGTCCTGAGATCGGAAAGACGAGACACTGTGACAGCGGTCACTTTACCTCCACATTGGGGTCAAAACCAGTGCAATTATTCATTTAGTAATGCGACTCTCCGATCAACTGTAAGGGGAAAAAATACTGTTTTAAATGCCTATAATTAGCAGCATTGCGTGAATAGGTATTGCGGAAGTTATTGTACAATCCCTGGAATGAAGACCAGAATTAAACGATTTCGATCTAAGAGAGCAATCTTCTCGTTAATCAAACCATGTGAAACAAACGATAAATTAAACATACCGGCCGTCGTTATTATTTTTATGCATCTATAAGGACGTAGCTGATTATTTGGTCCGGGGTCCATTAGGGCTTCTTACCTGTCTATTAGCGCCAAATTGACGATACAATTTACTTAATTACTGGACTTCATTTCGTTTAATCTCCTGTTTCGGAAGGCGCAGCTGCCGTGTGCCAGTATCATACTGTAATTACATCTCAGTATACACAGCAGTCTGCAACACTCTAGCTGCTTCGCTCAGACATTAATTTATGTCAATTTTACCAAAAGTTTTACTGGAAAGCAAAATGATTTATTGTGTTATTTAAACCCACTTTATGTAATTTTAATGCGAAGTGAATACGTCATTGTGAAAAAACGTGTACTAAAGTATTTACTTAAAATACACGTAGCACAAAAAATGTACTTTCAGCAAAGGCTATTAAGTGTGTTATGTTCCTAAAAAATGTACTAAGGTGTATTCTATTAAAGACATACTTTTATACAAGTGTGCTTCAGTATACTTAGTTATGTTTAAATGCAAAAGTACACAGAAGTATAATGTCCATTAAAAATATGTGTAAAGAAAATGCATTTTTATTACACTTCTAGTTATCAAAGCACTGCACTATTTTTCACAAGGGAGTCTGTTTTCGTGAGTTCTTAAATGCCTATTATGTAATCTGTCTAAACATCCGGTTCAGAAATGTCTACGTAACATTATTACATAAACATTAACATTAATGCATAAACGTGGCCGTAGCACTTTTATTTGGAATCCCCAGTGTTCTACATATGTTTATTAGGGTGTGTATTGTTAAAATAGGACACCTACCATCATGGGACAGGTCTGCATGTGTTTAGTAATAAGTCGTCTTTGTTTTCTCTTCTACATAGTGTTCAAGGGGCATTAATGTATTTAGAATGATATCGAAGTTGGCATTAAAGATTTTAGGATGATTCTGTAATTTTTTTCAGAAAGCAAATTTCCAGAAAGTGTTTTAACAATACTGATTCCCGGTATCTCTATTGTTGTGTCTAATGTGGCTATTCTATGGAAACCCACTAAATCAGCTATTTGAAGAAATAACCGTTGTTTACCCGTTGTTGCTATAATAGACCTATGAATATATCGTGTTCCATTTATTTATAAATTACCGATAGAACTATAGATCAATCGAGTTCTTATATAGTAAACAACGTAAGAACATAAGACATTTACAAAAGAGAGGAGGTCATTCGGCCCATCAAGCTCGTTTGGGGAGAAATTAACTAATAGCTCAGAGTTGTTAAAATCTTATCCAGCTTTGATTTAAAGGAACCCAGAGTTGTAGCTTGCGCTACACTAGCAGGACAATTCCATACTCTAATTACATGCCGTGTAAAGAAATGCTTCCTCGAATTCAGTTTAAAGTGTTCTCTCGCTAATTTCCACAATTGCTCACTCTAGTAAGAATGACTGTGCCCTCAGCGAATACCTCCCTGTTTAACATTATTTGAATGATGGATTCATTACACTAATAAATCAAGTGAGACTTGAGAATTAATCAAGAATTCAGCTGTAAAAACGGAAAAAGGCTTATGCCGGAAAATCGAGCTCTGAGCACCGTCCAATGTCTCGGGAAAAACACCTTTAACCACCAGACGCAAGGTTTAAAACTTTTATTTCTCAATTAAATAAATAGCTAGTGGGTACAGTCAGAAGGACGTAGCTAGCTAATTGTTTAGCAGAACATACTGCTTCAGCATCTCCTACTTGAGGAACGTGTTTAATTTAATTAATGTTTAGTGTAGTGACTGTTTGTGGCCAACAGGGGGCCCATGCAAATGCGAGCTTTGAGTGGCGGTAAACATTGCTGGCTCTGCTGCTAAAAGTAGGTAATGGGTGGATAGCGCTGCCTTCGCTTTGATTTTTAATTATCTTTCTTCGTCCTTGCAGGAGTTTGAGACTCCCAGTGAACACCAGTTTGAGTCCAGCTCCTACCAGGCAGTGGAGCCAGCAGCGACCATGGGGACCTTTGGGATAAGCCAGTCCCCTGCAGAACCCCTCCTTCCCAGCTGTGGGTCGGGCCCCATCACCACCTATGATGGCCCTTTCCCTGATGCCATGCCCTCTTGCCAGCGTGTGGGGAGCAGCATGGAGACGCTGTACGAGCGCCCGGCCCTCCACCTCACCACCAGGGGGGTTCCAAACCAAAACGCTCTACAGTCACCGCTGATGAACCTGCTGGACCACTTGAGCTTCACTGGGGCCAGCAGTGGGCCCCCGAGGCTGGATGGCATGGGCAGTGCCCAGGTGCGGCTTGTAGCGGGCCACAGAGAAACTTCCAAACTGCAAAGCGCTCCCGATGACCTCGAATCGGACTCGGGTTTGTCGCTGGGCTCCACCCCTCCACTAGCGTCGCCAGGGAACATGGTGACAGGCGGTACTGCCTACGTGGGAAGTGAGGTCACTCAAGGATATGGCGACAGGGAGCCCCTGGAGAACACGACAGAGCACTGCAGGGGGAGGCCTGACCTCTATTACCCAATGGAGTATCAACATCCCATAAGCAGCTACCCCTACCCTCCAGCCTCCTCTTCCTATTACCCAGTACCAGATAACTACCCCATGATCCAGCACCAACGGTTAGTGCAGCCCAGCTCCATCAAACACCAAATCCTGGCACCTGGCTTCCACGACTTCCACCTCAGCGAACCCGGACTGTCGGACAACCGAGGGGCGTCCTGCAGGACCACCCACGGCAAGCATAAAACCGTGGCGGGAGCGTTGGTGGCGCCATCCAGAGGAGACAGCCCCCTGAGTAGGGACGAGCGCAAGGCCCTGGCACTCAAGATCCCGTTCCCACTGGAGAAGATCATCAATCTGCCGGTGGACGACTTCAATGAGCTCCTGGCGCAGTACACGCTGAGCGACGCGCAGCTGACGCTGGTCCGGGACATCCGCCGGCGAGGCAAGAACAAGGTGGCGGCGCAGAACTGCCGCAAGCGCAAGCTGGAGAACATCGTGCACCTGGAGGGGGAACTCGGCCAGCTCCGGGTGCAGAGGGAGCACCTGATCAGGGAGGGGCTGGAGTTCCAGCACAGCCTGGCCGTGGCCCGGCGTCACCTCTCAGACCTGTACGCTGAGGTGTTCTCTCAACTCCGGGACGAGGAGGGCCTGCCGTACTCGCTGGAACACTACTCTCTGCAGCAGGCCAATGATGGCACCATCTTCCTGGTGTCTCGTAACACGGCAGAGGCGGGAGACTGATCCTTGGACATTTAAGTGAAGTTTTATAGCTCGGGTTTTTATAGACACTGCAGGGTCATTTTATTGCAACTGTGATTGAAAGCGTCCCATTTGAGATCTAGAAGTGCAGATGCAAACTGCCTTTGGTTTTGAATCTACATACCCTGGACACCCCATCCTATTTTGTTTTTTTTATTCCTACCTTTATACATTTTGTATAAATGTTACATGCTTTAATAGGCACCATCTAGTTTGCTACACTATTAACTGCTGATTACTTTGCAAAAGATCAACAGGTTCAGGTCAAAATGTAAAAACTGGGCTGGTCCACAAAGAGAAACACCAAGCGCAGAGTCTGGTCTGTTTTTTTTTTTTTTTTATTGGCAAAACAAACTTACAAATAGGGCTGTACCAGCAGCCTTTAGTGTTAAAAAAATAAAAATCTTCCACTTTTAAGATGGACCTGCAAGAAAGGAGTTTCACCATTGTACAGCATAAGCAGCTACTGGGGACAGCGGCATTCTTAAGGACTATACCACCACCAAACACAAGGCATAAGTATTAGGAATTGGGCCGATAATAGTTGATGCTAACTTACCTGTACATTTGTCACGTTGTCACACCCCAAGACTGCTTCCCGAAATTTCCTACGATGTTAGGAAAATAACAGATGTTAGTGACCTAACATTCAACAGGCATAAACAAGGGCACCAAAAACATCTTAGACAGAATACACACATACATTTAACCTCAACAGGGAGCTTTCAAACACCGAGTTACAGTAAGATGGACTTTCTATAGCTGTCCCCGGTGAGAGCAGCATGCCACCACGAGCTGGTAAGTCACCCTACAAGCTCCAAAAACCTGGAAACAGGATATGATGTGGATTTATGAGGCAGACATCCAAGCGGAGAGTGATTGGGTGAAGCAGAATGAGGGGCACATTACAGGGGCGTTTCCACCCTCAGGAGACCAGGTCCCTGTCAAAGGCCTTTAGTAACTGAATCCAACACATTTTGATGAACAGCTGACTGAAGGAACACAGCAATTTCAGGGTAACGACCTTGGAAAGCAGGCAGAATCTGTTCTTACCTAGCAATAACCCTCTGCAGCTCCTGCCTCCTAGTCTGGGGGACCCGCTGTCCCCTGTCTCGGTCCCCTTCTGTCCCTCAGCTGGTTTCCATGGCTACACTCTGCATTCTCGTCTCTCCTGTGGCTGCTGATGTGGCCAGCGGATCTAGACCTCCACGCGGATCTAGACCTCCACACAACACTGTCCTCCTATGGGCAGCCGATGTGGGCTCCACACACACTTTGGGCACCGATGTTCAGATTACGGACACTGTGAGCCCCTCCTCCTCAGCATAAGCAGTGTGGAAAGTGTCGGCAAGTATGAGAGCTACCCGGTTGGGCGGGGGGGGGGCACAAGCTCAGGCATCAATGATCCCATGGGCTTGTAGCTGTCATGGAAGGTAGAAAGTGACCCTCTACTGGCCTGGCAGAATAGGGTCCAGCTCTGAAGCTGATTGCCAAACTAGAGCAGAGATACCAAAGATCATGCCTACACTGTTCTCCGAGCTCAGCTATGGTGACAGCTGAGTCTATGGGTCACTGTGGGACACCTGAGAGCGCTGCCTGGATGGACTGTGCAGACCAACTAGAGCCATGGCAGACATGGGATCACAACCTCACAGCCATAAATACAAGAACGCACAACTCATAAAAAAACGGAAAGATGGTTTATTTCGACTTGATTGGTTGCAGTTACATTAAAACCACCACAAGGGGTGCCAAACAAAAAGGGTCTACATTTAAAAACGTATTGGAATGCTTACTTTTCACAGAAACAAATAGCAACTATAAAAATGCTGCTTGACAGCAGACACACATGAGCTCTGGCTATTGCACGTGTCTTGGTGAGACCGCTGTAAGCAGCCAGCGGAGTCTGGCTGAGCAGATCTATGGTTTAACCTGCATTTCGCCTGTCCCTTCCCTCGCTGCCTTCTAAGTACTGAGTCCTGTTGAACAATATGGAACAACATTGTTAAACTGGGCACTGAAGTCATCAGGTCTTCAATAAGCAACAGCCTCAACTCATTCTGTTTAAGTGTCAGTCACTCGTTGCAGCCGACTGAGGGTCACATCTACGCTAGCTTTAACTACTTTGGAGAAGTTTCATATTGCAAATCAAAGTGGTTCCAAGTTTACTCCTAACTATCAGTGAGTGACAGACTTTGGCAAAGACCCCTGACCGCAGTCATGTGCAAGCCCGCTAGAAAGACTGAGTCTGTGCGACCCACTTACCTCCAGATCACCTAGAACCTCCGGCCAGAGCTGCTGCCATAACCACCGCCACCGCCACCGCCACTGGACCCACCATAGCCACCTATAAAGGGTAGCAGGTTAAGCTACTGCGGGCGAGCATCGTCTGTAGGCCGAGCTGAGCCCATGGGGGACCTACCGCCATACGGACCGCTGTTCCTGCCCCCAAAATTGCCTCCTTTCATGGGGCCATAATTCGAGGAGCCCTGGCTGTTGTAGTTGCCGAAGTCGTTGTAATTGCTGCCCCCAAAGTTTCCTGTGTAGTACAGACCGGAGGTGTATTGCCAAGGACAGCTCAGCACCAAGCCAGCATTAGCTTAGCCCCGACGGCTCCCCAAGCAACACTCACCACCACCGCCGAAGTTCCCTCCTCCGTTATTGTAGTTGTCGTATCCCCCGTTCCCGCCATACCCACCCTGGCTTCCATATCCCGGGCCTCCGCCGTAGCCGCGGTTGCCGCCGTAGCCGGGGCCACTGTTGTAGCCGCCTGAGACATTAACAGCAACATCAAGACACCCGGTGCCTCGAAGCACCACAGTAACTTGGAGGCAAAGGTTAGGACAAAAGACTCACCATCCCCGCCAAAGCCGTTGTATCCATCTCCACCGCCGTAGCTGCCGCGGCCGCCTGGGAGGGGGGGGGGGAACCACAGTCAGGTCAAGGTGCCCAAAAAGAGAGCGGAGTCAAAGTGTGAGACACACTGCGGCGGCCTGAGGACATACCACGGCCACCGAAGTAGCCATCACGACCAAAGTCGTTACCTCCATAGCCACCACCTCTGCCAAAATTACCTGCACCACCCCCACGGCCTGGGAACAGGAAAGAGATTAATAAGGTGAGCTCACAATAAGAGCGGACAGGATGCCGTGGACCTGCGAGTGGGACGTGTCTTACCCCTCATGCTCATTCCAGAGCTGGCCATCTCTTGTTTCGAGAGCGCCTTCCGCACCTCACAGTTATGGCCGTTCACTGTGTGGTATTTCTGGACTGTGAAAGGGTACATTCGCAGGTGGTGAGTATTTGAACGGGTTGGCATGAAAAGCCACACTATATGAGTGGGCTCGGGGCACTTACTGACTATCCTGTCCACGGAGTCGTGGTCGTCAAACGTAACGAAGGCGAAGCCCCTCTTCTTGCCGCTGGCTCTGTCCGTCATGATCTCGATGACCTCGATCTTGCCGAATTGCTCGAAGTAATCCCGCAGGTGATGCTCCTCTGTGTCCTCTTTGATCCCGCCCACAAAGATCTTCTTCACGGTCATGTGGGCGCCCGGTCTACTCGAATCCTGATGGGCGAAGGGCATACACTGAAGCACCCGATCCACACCTACGCACACAGCACCCCCAGGTCTGGCTGCCCCAGGACCCACCTCTCTGGAAACCGCCCTCTTGGGCTCCACCACTCTGCCATCCACCTTGTGTGGACGTGCCTCCATGGCCGCGTTGACCTCGTTCACAGAAGAATAGGTGACGAAACCAAACCCCCTGGACCTCTTTGTGTTCGGATCCCTCATCACCTACACAAAAAAAGGTGTCCAAATGAATTAAAACACAGACGGGTCCCCAAAGCATGCAAACACCACCTGATGCAGGTACCACTCACCACACAGTCTGTAAGGGTCCCCCATTGCTCGAAATGCTCCCGCAGGCTCTCGTCGGTGGTCTCAAAGCTCAGGCCTCCGATGAAAAGCTTACGGAGTTGCTCGGGCTCTCGGGGCGCCTGAGGAAGGAACGGAGCCGCGTTAAAGGAGCTTGGAAGCAGCCTCGGACCATTTAGAAGGGCCGGCTGATCGCAGTTCAATGTATTTACGAGGTAATCGCGCCTGCAGGAGACGCGCAGCCGGCGACAGAAGGCTCATACAAAACGGACTGGGCTGGAACAATGGCCCCGGCCAAGGAGAGGCGACGCCGACAGCCAATACTCAGCATGGCCACGTGGATTGATTTAAACAACAAATCAGCGAAAACCCAATCACATCCAACATCGGAGGTGCTCGGTAAACCACGGTCGGAACTTGCTCAGTGTACGGAGCCGCGTTTTCAGGCTACTCATAGTACGGCCCGAAATCAAAATGGCGCCGCATAGTCTAAGCCTGCGGGCGGACCGGCAACAAAGGCGCTCGCGAGTGCCACCTTGATTCAACATACAAATACAACACACCATAATCTGTAAAAAAAAAAAAAAAAAAAAAATCCATTACACTAGACCGTACAAAAACTCACCTCTTTCGACATTTTGCGTTAAAAGTACCGTGCCGACAACCTCGCCTACTTCACGCAAAACAGATCGCTCGTCACCTACGGTGTACACTATGTAGAAAGGAAAAGCCCGCCCATCAAGTACTCCTATTGGTCAGCCATTCCCGCTGTGCCTAGAATGGTGCACCCTTGTCGAACCTGATTGGTTAAAACCTTCATCAATTACGCCCCTAACTGTTTATCGATCCACTAATATTACGTCTTTCAAATATGTTCCGCGCATGTACACGCTGATAGGCCAGTTTACAAGTTCAGGGGGGTTGGTTTTGAAGGAAGTAGTAGTGTTCAGCCGAAAAAGCTTGTTTGGTTTGTATTTAGAATCGCAGTTACATTTTATAAACATATACATGTCTCAAAATTATTCGTTTGAATCTCAATTAAACAGTGCTCAACCTTCCTGTATAAATCCAGGCTCTTTACCCATATGACAGATTACTTTCATTAGCCTTTAGTAAACTTTAACACATAAGGTCTTAAACTGTCAAAGTGAATGAAAATAGACGATATAAGAGACAGGATGCCCCATGCATAACATGTAATTCTTTTTTTCGGAAGCATGCTACCGATTAATACAATACTTAACTAAAATTTGCAGCTGCAGAGTCACGTTTTTCAGTCAACAGCAGACAATGGCGGAGCGGCACCGCAAACATTGGTGCGTGCGTGTGGACGTATGCACGTGTACACGCGCGTTCGCGTGGGCGTGCGCAGCCCGTCATTGTGCATTTGGCGCGTGCACATACGGAGCACCGGTAACTGCAGCGGTGGAGGGAATCAAGGAGGGAGCCGGGCGCAGCACGGTGAGTCAAACGCCCGGGCGGATCAGCATGCTATGAAAAGTGCGCTGCAACGTAAGGTTGCAGATGTCTTATGAGTTTCGGAGCATTAAACCGATGCGTTACACGTTGGTCGGTAATTGAAAGAATACGGCAGAATATGTAGCTATATGCCGCGGAGCGGCTGCGGACGAGAACAAAAAAAGATGGGGGATGTTTGACAGGTCGAGCGGCCAATCAGAGCGTCATGTGGGTCGCGATGAAGAGGCAGATGGTTCGTGGTAACCAATCACAATTTTAGTTGGGGGTGGAACTTCCTGAGAGGGATTTGGTGGTTACCATGCGTGTTTGTATGGAAAGGGGTTCATCTTTATAAACTGCAATACATATGCGTTTGTTTTGAGGGGGAACTTCAGTTGTTGAACGAACTACACTATTGTACCTGCCATACAAATGTGCATGAATACACACGCCCTGCGTTCTCAATCCTGCGCTTGTTTGGATTTTGGTCTGTACTGGCTGCAGCCACTAAGGCGGGATTTATCCTTTAATAAGAAGCACTATGACGCCTTCTGAGCAGAATACAGCCACTGATGGTAGCTTTTAAACGCTAACCATCTTTTAGGAAAGCAGCGTGATCGCAGATCCCTTTTCTGTATGTTTGAATACGGAAGCACGTTTGCTGCGTGTCCCCTACTTTATAAATAGGCAGGGTCTCTCCGTCGTTCCTTTAACACACTATATTACTGGTTAATAAACAGCAATATATTTTCCAATTCATTGCCAGCTACTTTCTTGGACATGCTGGGTTTCAATCGTTCTCGGGAAGTGGAAAAGTCAAGTTGATGCCCCTGAAACTCAGATGAATGATACTTCGATCGCTGTTGTCCTCCTAACTCTTTAATCTGTTTTAGTGTGAAGCTGAAAGCTGTTCGCTCTGCATTGGCGACCCTAAGCACCTGATCCAGCATTCATCTCTTTGTTAGTCAGGTACCTGGTATCTTTTGTAAGTACATTCAGGTCCTTAAAGTAAACTTTGATCCTGGAGGCTGGGAACTTTAAAAATAGCTGAAATTGTTAGCCACTGTGGCCATTTAAATCAAGGTAGCAGCAACCTGATGAGTTAAAACAGTCGGTGTTGACAATGTTGCTTAATCCTCACTCTGGTAGCTACACTAGGGGTGGTCATAACATAATACTAGAAAAAAACCCTCTTCCTTTCCTGTTCTAACTAACTGCCAGATCCAGACGCACCGCCTAAGTTGTTAATGTAGGCGACCAAAAAAAAAAATCTTTATTTCCTTAGCGAAACCACGTTTTCGTAAGTGGGCAAGGCCAAAGTAACAGACAAAATGGTAATGCCAAAATGCACGAAGGAACATTAATTTAAAATGAAAAGTCATTACTATCCCGTTCCTTATATAACACAGAACAATACAATGTAGTAAATGTAACAAAGTAGTACAAAGATACACAAATTACTACAGGTTTCTGGTCATTTCTTGTGTGAAACAGTTGCTGTATTTTACTGTTGGCAGACATATCAATAGATCATCGTATAGTGATTATGAACATTCATAATCGTCATGGGTTTGAGCATCCTGAGTGTCATGGTATAGCCTAAATGCTTGTTTCCTTGCATAATAAGCAGTTATAATATAATTTTTACATGTCTTCCATCAAGGTGTCAATCTGTTGTTAGTGTCATTTATCAGTATAACTGTCAATACTCTATATATTAGTAAAACGATTCAGTCATTATAATCAGAAAAACCTGTCATATTTTACTGTTTTAAATTACTTTTTAAATGTTGTGATAAATATATTGTGCAACTTTTAAAATATTGATATTATTTTTAGACCATTATACCCAGTCCAACTGTCTTTATGTTTGTAGATGTTAATGTATGAAATGTCCTGTAGGTGTGCACAGGTACAAGGGCACTGCGTCTGTCTGAATGCCTGTTTCACTTGTTGAAATGCCTCAGTAAAACTTAAATTATTCTATTTTTCTCCACCCCTCCCATTTCTATAGCCAGGCATTTTTGTCTTCCCTTCCTTTGCTAGAGGCCCTTCACTCTACACCTTACAGTTTAGTCTTGTGAACCATGGGGAAGAAGAGCCAGCGACGCCCAGATGAAGAATCGTCAGCCTCTGAGGAAGAGGAGTATGTCGTAGAGAAAGTGCTGGACCGCAGGATAGCGAAGGGCAGGGTGGAGTACTTCTTAAAGTGGAAAGGCTTTACAGAGTAAGGTGGTCTTCCTCCTTCTAAGCATGGTTACTGTATGAGATTTGTGTAAATTGACGCATCTGAACTAGTGCTTGAACAGAGAATTCAGGGGGGAAATTGTATATTTAAAAAGGTAGCTAATACTTCTTGAAAGCCTAAAGAAACTGTCAGTGTCTGATCCTGCCCACCATTTTCTGGGACATGGTGTTTACAGGAAACACAATACATGGGAACCGGAGAAGAATCTAGACTGTCCTGAGCTCATAGCTGAGTTCATGAAGACCTACAAGAAAAGTGGTAGTGGAGATGGCAAGTCCAGTGGAGGGGGTGCCCGAGCCACCAGCACTGGCTCGTCGGGGGTGCGGCCCAAGGATGGCACCGCCTCCAAGAGGAGGAACTCTGCTGAGGAGGAGGGTAGCAGCAAGCCCAAGAAGAAGAAAGAGGTATGTTGTGATTCGGCGCCCTCTAGGGAGCTCTAACGGGATGGCAGCGGATGTGACCGCTTTTTTATCCCCCTTATTCAGGATGAAATTCTGATTGCAAGGGGATTTGAAAGAGGCCTGGAGCCAGAGAAGATCATCGGGGCCACAGACTCGTGTGGTGACCTCATGTTTCTCATGAAATGGTCAGTGTCCCCAGTCACACAGTCTGACAGCACACCAGCAGCGGGCCTGTCTGCTGTTTCCCTAGCCGCTGTTAGCGCCGTTAGCACTGATCACTTGTAGTCTGACAGTCGTTCCCTTCGTACCCCTGGCAGGAAGGACTCGGACGAGGCTGACTTGGTGCTGGCCAAGGAGGCCAATCAGAAGTGTCCGCAGATCGTCATCGCCTTCTACGAGGAGCGCCTGACGTGGCACGAGGACGGGGACAAGAAGGAGAAGGGTGCTGTGAGCGTGGCCTGAAGACGGACTCGCCCCCTCACCGCCTGCCTGCCCGCCCCCCCCACTCTCACCCCCCACCAAAAGACTCATTTTTATTACTGTATAAAAACAGGAAACCATGCTTGGCGATGGAGACTCCCGTGCCCCCCTCCATGGTTCAGTCTGAAGACACAGCATCAGCGAGCTGGGATTGGGGGTCGGTCCATGCCAGGTCACATGACTAGATTAGTAGGTTAGTTTGTCAGTGTTAGGATTCTCTGTGTGAACGAGGTAAAAACGCCGTCGTTCCTTTAACACCACCGGGTGTGGGTCTGGGGGCGGGAGGTCCGGGCCCCACTTATTCTTTGAGAAGTTCCTTACACTCTCCCCTTTTCTTCGCTCTCACCTTTCTCTGTCGTACCCGCCATCGTGTTTGCCGAGATTTCTTAGTGGGTATCATCCTTTATGTTAAAGGAGCAAAACAAACCGTGTGGAGTTGGCGGAGAGACTCGTCATGTAATCTGCTGTCTCTTGGAGGAGGTTAGTGTTTCTCTGGAGGTTGTTTTCGTTTCTGTGACAGTCCTTGCACACGCTTGTCTTGTGATGTCATACAGGGCAGAAGCACTTCAGACCTTCAGCTCCGAACCAGGGGTCCACGTGGGGGTGCTGCTTTGTGTGCAGGTTTATTGGCCCAAACAGGCTTCCGTCCCGCTCGCTCTTGTTGAGCTGGTCATGTTCATATTGGCAGTGATGAAACTTTGACAATCAGCATGAAAGTTGCAACTGCCTTGGTTACTATGCCAACAGCAGCAGTTCAGAGTGCAGTCGCCTGCAGGGGGTGTACTTAGACCTTAAGGTATGCAAACCTCAGCAGTGTGTGGTTTGTGTGGACCTGTCAGTTACACCTACCTTTGCTTATAGCAGGGGTCTCAAACTCCAGTCCTGGGGGGCTGCAGCCCAGTATAGATTAGTTCTTTCCCAGTTCCATCACAAGTTATGCAGCTCAAAAGCTGTGTGGTAATTATCACAAGGAAGTGAATCAGGTGTGTTAAATGAGGGGAAACCCAAAAATATGCAGTTTTGTGTCCCCCAGGACTGGAGTTTGAGACCACTGTCTTATAGGGTTCAGAGCCCCCCACACAGCCCCACGTCCTGTACACTGAGCTGCCGTTACCACATTAGCATCTTTTGCTCTACAGTCTGTCTGTGCCGATGCCCACTGTCGCTGTTTGTACAAGGTCAGCCCCTCCCTCTGGGGGCAGTGTTCTGGTCTGTGACAGTTTGAAATCTTACAGCTCACCCCCCCCCACCCCCACCAAACACGGCCCCATGCGGCCACTTTGAACTCGTCTTTTTGTACCATGTGACGTGATGCCATCCTGTCCCTGTCTTCCGTGTGCTGTGTTCAGTACCTTTTATTTTTTTATACATTTATACTCTTAGTGGATACAGAAACCCACTGCATTGATGTATATGAATCACCGCATCCAGCCTTCATGCATTTTATATGTCTTGTATCAAATCCTAGTAAATAGTTTTCAACATTGTAAATCTGTCTGTGCTCTCCTGTTTCTACAGTTGTCTAGTGCTTTTTTAACAGTTAAATGCTCTATGACTTGAATATACAGATAGATTTCCTTTATGGTAAACAGTTGAACATTGTATATATTTCTGTATAAACTCCTTATTGTTGGTCTCCTGCCTATTTGCTGTATCATTTTTTTAAATGAATGAAGATCAATTTTCATGGTTTTTAATGAATCCGCTGAAGAATATGCAGTGTTTGCCTGTAAACACCAGTAGAGGGCGAACTTGGTCAGTTAAGTCAAAATGGAGGGAAAGCATATCCGTGATGGAGGCCAGCTTACTGTCTCCTGCGCATACTGATTGTGTGGCTTTTCCATGTGCTATACTCTCCAGTCGTTTACCTCGGTCACCACAAACTGGCTGTCTTACGAGGTTAACCTGTAAAAGCAGGGCCTTGTTTGCCAACTGCAGGAAAACTTTCTGGGTTTAGATAAATCCCGTGTTCTTTTTCCCGAGGGGTTTGAAATGTAGCTTTATTTGCCACTTATACAGTAGAGGTACATTGCAGTGTGTTAATCTTCACATCCCATCATGCTTTGCTTTTTAAAGACAGACAGACGCACACACAGAGGTGAAGGTGAAGCTGGGGGTCGGAGCAACGGCCGTCCGTCCGTCCTTGAGAGTTGCCCCCACCCCAGCAGGTCATGGAGGCGGCTCAATGCTTTACTTAAGGCTACAGCAGCTGTTCTGTTTGTGGGCCTCGCTGCTGGTTGACCCCCTCCCAGTGCACCGTGGCCTGGTGAAAGCTGGGGGGCTGTCTACAGCCTACAGCAGCGGCTGGCCTTTGGTCCAAATGGGGGGGGGGGGGTTGGTTGCACTTCAGGGGCGTCTCTGGCTGATATCAGCCCCACCTAGCTTTTTCTGCTTGCATTCACCCTGTGTCGCCTAGAAAACGGCTCTGCTGGTCACTCATCCCATGAAGAGTCGTGATTTGGCCTCAGTGGTGCCCCAGTTATGCGGTGTGGGGGGGGGGGGGGGGGGGGGGGGGGGGGGGGGG
>JABFDZ020000042.1:895553-910640 GCA_019775955.2 Pollimyrus isidori
CCACCTGTTGTTCCATAGCTGTAATTTTAGGACTTCCCCTCGTCCGGTCTTTGCATTGCCCGGGCCCCCCCCCCCCCCCCCCCCCCCCCCCCGCCCCCCGGGGGGGCGGGGGGGCGGCCCGCCCCACCCCGCACCCCTCCTCTCCCCTCCCCTTTCCATCCGTCTGCAAGCCCGTCGCTATGGCAACTGGGTACAGGGCTGAAGCGAGAGGGGCTGACATTGTGTGGTGCTGCCGGGTCCGTTTCATACCTACGGTCACGCAGTAGCTGCGAGCCCAAAGGAGCTCAGCCCATCCTCACGGTGTGTGCGTGAAGCAAGCTCGTTTATAGAAAACACCAAGCAGCCATAACCAAACCATGCTGATTAAAAACACAGACAAAACAAACAGATAAAAGCTAATAGCCAGGCTCTGCTGAAACAGAAATACACTGCCTTTGTATGAATGGCATGACGACCAGGCGAGATAGATCATGATTTGGAACTCAGGCGTACTGCAATCTTTACGTGGCACCCTGCTCTGCCTTGACATTCTGCTCCATGGTCCTAGCAGAAGGACATGACGTCTCCTGAGGGTGAACATTGGTCGTCGGGGGGGGGCTGTTTTGTGGGGTTCAGTCCGAAAGTGCTGATGTTACCCACGGTTGGCTCACTGCCGCCGATGAGAACAGTCAAACCTCACGCCATTATAATTCTGATCCTCTATTAGCTGCCATAATAAATTGGGAGGGGGGGAGTTTACCAGCCTCACCCAAACCAGACTCCCTAGGTGCCCCCCCCATCCCCTGAGCATGTCTCCCTCCGCAGCTCGAAGTGCTGAGTACAGCTGTTTCCTTAACACCCCCAAAATCGCTGAGGCTGTAATATGTCCCCAAACATCTGCTCTCGTTGTGACAAAAAGAGACGGGGGGGGGGCTTGTGTGTCTGCGTCTGCGCGTGAGTGCGAGCGGCACCCTGACAGCCGGCTCTGAAATATGCTAAACAGGATAGCATCAGGGCCCCCAAGATACCAGGCTTCTTACCAGGCAACAAAAACATCCTCTCCGAAGGTTCCACAGAAACTACTGGCAGCATGTGGAAGTAGAATTAAAAATGGTGGGTGAGAGCACATCAAAACCCGGGGGGGGTCGGGGTAGGGGGGCGATAGGAGACAGACCCCTGGCCTGTGCTGTCCTCATAAACCTCAACAGCAGACCGGCAGAGTTCACATTCATTCTCTAGAGCTGCTGTCAGTCCTGGATCTTAATCATGTAATTAATTGCTCCATGTAAATAAATTATTCATATCATCTTCTATGCTAACATTCGACGGTTTATTAAAGGGTATTTCAGAATAACAAGATAGTACAGAAAACATGACACAATGGGCTGTGTTCTGCACCCCACCATTCCCACATATTTCCACATATTTATAATGTAGCCTTCTTATTCTTATGTGCGGTACAAAAGATAGACAATACGGCAAAGCACCGATTTTCATTTTAAAAAATGATTTGATAATCAGAGATCTAGCAGTTGTGCAATGTCTCTACCCAGGCTTAAGTGTTTGGTGATTAGTTTGGGCGTTATGACACTGAGTCACCAACACATTTAAACCTACTTAAAGGTGTTTGATTCCAAATAAAAGAATCACCCGTGAAGAATCATTTATTCAGCGGACAGAACACTTAATAAGCAAAATGGATTTCGGTTGTATTAATTGAATTTTTGTGGTGTTGATTGAATCTGTTTTAGCATGATTGGTTGCCTCTTAATTCATTTGCTTGTAACTAGATGTATATTTCTGTCAGTTACATTATTGTCCGTTGAGTTGTGAAGATGTTTAATTATTTTGGACAACAGGAATATTAGGCAACAATGCAGATACATAATATATATATATTATTATTATTATTACTAATAATAATAATAATAATAATAATATAAGAAGAAGAAGTAAACAAGCACCGTTTATAAACGTAAATATTTGTAAACACCCAAAACACAATTGCCCAGCAGGATGTTTATTACTGTAACTTGCTCCTGAGGCATATTGTTTACATTTGCGTTACAGGTCCTGCAGTGCAACACACGCCTCCATTCAGTCTCTCAATACAAGCGCCTTTACCCCGTCGATGCGCCACGTCCTGGGCGGCGTGTAACGCAAAAGCGGTGGCAGGCCTGAGGCCAGGAATGGCGGGGGTTCCCCTTGATGTACTTCGTCCACAGGAGCTGAAAGTAAATTTTGAGGGAGCCTCATACTCGTAATCTTATTAACTGTTTTTCGCGCCCGATCGATAGCAAACAAAAAGGAGAGCTGAAGCGCGATATTCAACAACGCGGCTACGTGCCTGAGCGGCAGGAAATATCGGCAGTTTCACTCGCACGGAGATTCAGAGATCGGCTGCAGGCATGGAGGGTCGCTCAGAAACGATTCATTAATAACTGTTAGAGGAGCCTCCGGGACAGAGCCTCCTCTCAGATGGAGGCGGGGTTTCAACTTCGATGAAGTTGACACCTGGCTGACGTGAAGTCGGTTGATCCCTTTCGGTTGTTATCAGTGTACAAGGCTGTCTTTTAGTGCAGTTTGGAAGATCAGACTTGCTGTGAAGAAGGCAGATGGAGATGGGCTAAGCTGCTGTGGACGCAGCAGCCGCTCAGACCTGCCAACTTAGAACGTGACACTCCCATTGTCGGGTTGGTTTTGTTTTTAATGAAGAGAAATTCATATGTGTCCTTTCAGCTATTATCATAAGATATAGTGAATGTAGGAATATACCGGTAAGAAAAAAAACAAAGTTATGCCACTTTCGGTGTCGCAAAATAACTGAAAATAGCACCCAAGAAAAAAAATTTCCGTCCTATGCATTTTTCGGGTAGCGCCGATTGCACGCGCCGTTTCCAAGGGGCGCCCCCTGCTATAGCCTTCTCTTCGTGACAACTACAGTAGATTGTCCCTTTCTCTAAAAATGTGTTTTGAAGTTTTTATTCAACATTAATAATGGTTCAGACATGACGTATTAGTCCTATAGGTTTCTAATAATATTAAAACCCCATTAAAGCACAAACAGCTGTATGTAGCATGCAGGGTAATAACCTTACCTAAGTGACAAGATCTGACCATAATACTTTCTGCTTGATACTGTGGTTTTTATTTCAGCACTGTGGGGCGTAACTGAAGATTTGGTTACAGTCGTTAAGTTTAGGACTGAGGAAACTGGTTTAAAGTTTAATGGTTACGCTTATGTTTGCGGCGTTGTGAGCTTGAACGACTTCTGCCTGCGGATTTAAATAACAAAAACAGCGCTTTTGCATTTCAATTAACTAACACATGCGAATGAGTATTTTTTCTAGAAAAAAACTACGATTTTGAGCAAACGGCAGCATTGTATAAATAATGTATATAGTTTGCTGTTGGTTCTTTATGTTATCATCATAATATGCAACTTAATATAGGCCTAGTTGCTATAGTGTATTGACCAGTCATCAACATGCAAAAAGAGGAATAATAATAAGCAACAATTGAAATACTCCAAAATTCACCACTCTTCGTATTAAAAGTGCTACAATCCTTACGATTAATAGAGACTTAATTCTCCGAGGCACTGACCGGGTCAGTTTTGCGAGGCGGGTTAGGGGTCAAGAGGTGAAAGGTGAAGCGGAGGATAGCAGCATATTTTACCAAGGTTTGCTTCGTGTACTCGAGCTTCGTGCGAAAACCTATCGTCCAGTTTAAAGACAATAAGCGCTCGTTGGCTGAATTAACTGCAGCCCCGCGTGGATGAAAATGAATGTCAGGCAAATCTGAAACACCTATAGATGACTAGATAAAAAGAGCGTTTTTTCGTGTTTTTAACGTTTGTAACAACAACGGAGAAGATAAAACTCATTAATATACGTTTCTTATATCACTTGTCCCATCCACAAAGTGTCAGTTTCTCATTATTACGCGTAATGTCCAAACGATTAATTCAGATAGTTCAAATTATTTAATTTTGCTTCATGACCCTAAACAGATTCATCATTGTAAAATAGGCCTGCAACAATATCAACAATTTATGTAGCTCAAATGAAATATAACAATGAATTACGTATTAAGAGAACAGTGCTACCAGACAAAAAAACTTACATGTTGATTTACGGAATAACGCGTAAACTGGGTCAGCAGTTGACTGTTCAACACACTGAGCGCTCAAAGCGAACTAACGACGCAGCTGTAAATTACACTATTGAATTACACTTATGATATTGCACTGTATGATAATACACTGTTATGCACTTGACTTTAAGTCAAGGAACGCAGGCCTATAGTACGGGATATTAAAATTGTTAAAACTGTAATTCAGTATTAGGTATTTATAATATACATTGTGGAAGTAAGAACAACGTGGAATACTAAAACAGTTAATACAATAATAATATAATTGTTGCGTCGTTACGATATCCTTTATAATGTGGGTAGGCTTGGCACCGAAACCACTATTCGCCATTTTTATTACAGATATTTCTATTTTTATTATGTTAATATATATTCTATTAAGAACACATTTCAAAATGAGTATCAGTTAAGCATACAGATATTGTAGACTTTCTTATCCATATCAAATCATTAATTTAGCTACAACTGAAGTCGCCATCTCTCACCGAATAAATAAAACAGTAAATAACACAGGCTTCCGAAGCTCGTATGTTTCCTGAAATATTCTAAAAGAACAAAGAAACTAAGAAATCGATAGATAGATAGATAGATAACGGTAGGGAGAGTAAAGGATCATCTTAATACATTTTTTTCAATACATCAATGGAAATATCGTGAAACGAGTATCATGCATATTTTTGATTATTCTAAAGATGTATGTTAAATAATACACCAGGTCTTTATTTGACCTATATTAAGATATTATTATTACTATTATTATTATTGTTATTAAATCATATATATATAATAAATGTGTTCCCCTACTTCAATTAAAAATGTTCCAGTTTAAATTTTATCGGATTAAACTAGACTTCTTCACTCACTGAATATATTTAGTGGTTACTCTTTTCTACAAAAGTATTTAAAAACGTAAAAAAACGAAACCTCTTAATTAATATTAATGTTTGATATTCAATCCAGCGGGTTTACACAATACATAGCTGTTAATAATTTTCTGTTTGTTGTTGCTCAACCGTATTCGTGCATTGAGTTAGTCAGATATATTTTATTACGTCTAATTTATAATGACATTTTTTATTGGTTATACAAATCTAGCCAACTTTGCTGCTCTACTCTATTGTAGTATACTATACTACACTATGTTTAGTTGTTCCTTAGTTTTGCCATTCATAATTTATTTAATCTGGTTGTGAGTTAAAGTGTAGTTGTACAGTATTTCACGTCAACGTGTTTTTCACCCTACTTCGGAAGAATTATGAACCATCGATAACTTTTTAATACTATATCTCCAATACCGTCAATATTTATTAAATAAATAAATAAATATTTAATTAGTTTTCGCTTGTAAGAATTATGTTAATTAAATATTTTCACCGACGACAACTTATGAACCTGATATTAGAAAGCAGAATCGAAGTTAATTCTACAAGATGATTTATTCGCAGAGGAAATCGGCGACTGCTACAGCCTATGTATGACTACCTGTGACTTCAACGGTAATATACGTTTTCCATCTGGACGCACTGGGTGACATTGCATTCTTCACATATCACCTGCAATTAAAATAACATATATAAACTCAAAGTTACACATTATCAAAGAAATCCTGATTCCCCATTTTTTTTTATTACAATGCGAAGAAATTCTTTTTAAATCCATCCATCCATACATTTTCCATACTTGCTTGTCCTCACGAAATCCCTGGCAAAAAATCTCTCATGCTTTATTGTGTGATATGCAAAGAAAACCTCTTGCCAATAACAGGCCTACGAAATTTGCAACCGCAAACCTATTTAAAATCGTAGAATCCATCTCAAGGTTCAAGGAAAGGAGTTAAGACTTATTGACTGCGGGGACACCTTCGCTAACCTCCCGGTGACCCGCCCGGCTCTCTCTTTTGGTTCAGCTGTTCAGTTGAAACGGTTTCATTTGCCACTATATGGATGCTCTATTGTATTTTGTAATTCGATTTCTTTTGGATTAAACTTGTTATTAATTTGATTTTTTTTCTGATCTGGGTCACTCACAAATTCAACCTTTGTGCGCATGATGTATTGCCTAACTAGACAAAATAATCTGCTAAATAAATGCAAAATAAACTATATCAAAATAGCAAATATAAAACAATATCAAAATAAAGCATAATCTTTAGATCTAAATAAAACGACAAGAGCATAATCGTTACAAAAATTTCGGGAATCCGTATGTCTTCATCTGAAAGACTGTTCTACACTGTTGATCAGAACATAAGAAGGTTCCCCATTATGAGATTAATAAAGGCAATCAATAAATATTTCCTCTGACAAGGAGCTGGTGGCGCTGTTCGTTCTCAGTTTTATGTACTTGAGCTACATGCTCGGTTCTGTTTTAGGCCAACGCGCTGCAGCTTGAACCTGAATTCGCTGCTCTGTATGAAGCAGCGCCTGTCGTCGACCTCATCATCGACAATAAAGCTGGCTACCGTGCTGTTGAAAAAGGACTTTGGGCCTAATTAACACGTTTTGTCGTATGGAAGTACTTAGCCGCAATTACATTCGAATTGGAAATATGAGTGGACGCAAGAAAATATAAATGAATTCTCACCTAGACAATAGAATATGTAGGTTTTGCGAGGGAACGCAAAACTGCAAATAAATTAATTAATAAATCACAGCCCTGTCCCCTTATAGGTGCCCCGTAATTTGGGGGACCCACGTTGATCCGTATTCCGTTGGTTCGCTTTTGCTAGCACTGTGGCTCTGGAGATAGTACTATTTTTTACTGCCAGGCTTTCGGGTTCGAATCCCACCTCTGATGTGACGTGAAGTTCATCTTAAGGGTTTTGCCGTAATGTTCCCTCCAGACTCACCAATACCTTTTATTGGTTGGGATATAAAGGGAAAATTGTTTTTCATCGTGAAATGTTTCCATGAATCCCTCCGTCCATTCATATCAGTAATATCACTATCCTATTTATCAGTCGTGTTTAAATTGAGTTGCGCAATCTGATAGGAATATTCTGAACACGCTTAAAGCTTCCTACATGTCTCACATTACGTACATTCACAGTGCCGCATGAGCCCATTTCCCTGCTCTGCCTCCCACATTAGCCACCAGTACGTATGCGATTAACATTCATTGCGTACCTGATTATAAAAAGTAATATTTCGAGCATAGAGCAATTCTATTACCTTAGAATCCCCATATCCCTGAAAGACCTTAAGCACGTACAGCGGCTGCTTTAACCTCGACTCTAACCGCAGTTTTCAGCTATAACGTAACCGGCGCTGGAGGCGCTAGCCAGTTAGCTCGGTTGGGCGGGGCGCGGTGTTAAGAAGACCAAGGTCGCAGTTTCATCCCATACTGGCTGCCCCTTTCCAAAATTTATAAACCAAAAACAAGTTTCAGTGGAAGCCATAACGTAATAGTATAAGATAAGCCTAAACAATAAACAAAAACGTGAAATCTACCGAGGAGATTCCCCGTAACAAATCAGCACCAGGACAGAATAAAAGTTGCCCTAATGTTCTTACACTCTGATGTGTGTGTGTGTGTGTGTGTGTGTGTGTTTAGGTATAAAAGGCAACGATATGGCGCTATTTATGCAGTTATGCACACTGAAAATAACATTGTTGCCAAATTAAATTCGCTAGACAAATTTCCTTCTTAATCATGATCTGTCGTGAATATATCCTGGATTTCAGCAATCTTTGTCTTTCATTCTTATATTGCATTTCACATCTGTTTTATAACATCCTCTAAAAGTGATAAATCGTAACGACACCTGATGCACGTCTGAGACAGACATGAGCCCAAGGCTCACTGACTTTAAATAAGTTGCTTCAAGGCGTTGAGCATTTGAATTGCTCTCTTTCTTCTCGAACTGCATAAACGCCTGGTTACAACTTCTGGATTTAGTTACTATTATGTTTGGCATACTACACGTAAATGTCTCGCTGCCTATGCAGTCGTCATAAGGTGAATCATTAGTGCCGATTACACTCCGGGTTCATTACTCGCCTTGCTGTTGTTTTCAGACTTACCTGCTCATACTCAGCAGCTCCTTTAATGGCAGGCTTCTGCATCCACAGTATGGGAAGGAAAATTTCAGAAGGTCTATCCTTCCATCCGCTATCCGTGGTCAGACTCTGTGGAAAAGTCCTTGCAGCAGACCACATGCACATAGACTAACAAAACACACACATTCAATACACCATGTGTTTTTGTTATGAGCAATAGGCTATTTCTTGAGTGCAATTCCACAGTGTTGTACATATATTTATATTCATATATTTCCACTTGTGTGTGTGTGTGTGTGTGTATATATATATATATATATATATATAATGTGTGTGTGTGTGTGTGTGTGTGTGTAATAAAGGATGATCTAGCCTATCTTATTTTTTCAAATTAGTATCTAATTCTCACCTGAAATCATTTGTCTTGCCATGAGTGATACTTGTTTCGCTTCCATAATCTGTACGTTTCAGAGGGGTAACTCGTCATTGTTTCTGAGCCCATTCTCGGGACGCGTGCAAACGAAAGGTTAAGCGTCCTGTGTCCGGTGTGTAACGGTCGGGTGTAACTGGATAGCTTGGGTATCTGAAGGTTTCGAAAAGCAGTTCGATTAGTTGTGAGAACACAGGTAGTATGTGTCCTGAGTCCCTGACAGGAAGGAGATTAAGGATTGTGATGAGACAGGACACTATTTCTGGGGAGCCAACTTCCCTGTTTTGGCTGCCTTCTGACCCCGAGTACACTGTCGGTTCCCCACCGCACATTAAGTATCGGTAGGAATTCCTTCATGGTGTCACCCACCCGATCCCGGTTGCCCAGGCACCATTATACCATCACGGGGTGGGAATGCACGCGACTGGGTAATCCGATCCCTGACCGAGGAGGTCACGTGACCCGTCATCTTCAGCCAATCGCTAACTCTCGTCCCAATGCTGACGGATTGGACGCTTTGATTAACTAATGCGACCAAGTTGTAAAAACTCACTTGAGATTTCAAAGGGAATGAACTCCTAGACATCAAGGAAAGGTTAGTGATGATGATTGTATACTGACACATTACAATGGTGTTACATTCAAGTAGCATAAGAACCTGTGTTTCATATGCATGCATAACTTAAAAGACGTAAATTATCGCAAATCTCGAAAATGTATACAAAAATATACGGACTTGTCTCAAGGTACAATGACAGTCGGTAAGTGATTGTGATTTCCTCTAAAAACGTAGCCGGTGTGCATACCTTTTGGCTCCCATTTTATAAAATTCAACAGTTTGGGTCGGGTATAAATTGCTATTTAGGCCTACCACATTTTTGCGTAATGTATCTAGAATACTTTGTAACCAGGTTAGTTCGTTTATAATTTCGACATACCTTTGACATTAAAACATTGCTTAAATTAAGCAAATAACCGTATGACTGCTTGCTGTACCGATTTACACAAACGTGCATGAAACAAGCACGCACGAATAATTTGTCTTTCGACTTATGACCATTTCAGGCGAATATTTCAAATGTTCTTTTCAATTACAAAAGTAAAAATAGAAAGTTATGGATTTGTTTCCGAATTATACGTGAATGTCATGGGCAATATATCATCCATTATATATAGTAGGCCTATATATATAAAAATTATATAATTTAATTTTCAACTTACCTTAACGTAGTAATATACATTTTGTGAATTAGGTTTACATAAATAAATATATATGTTAAAAATTAGTTCAAGCGACAGAACTTGCTAAAACGGTGTCCATGGGTTTCTTCCTCTTTACATAATTGTAATTGTTATTGCAAACAGTAATTATATTGCAGAATTATTTGCCATTGCTTGTGTTTGACAATAAACAGTGCAACAGTTTAACAGCAGTAGAAAACTCTCAGTCTGACAATGACTTGTTAAAACGGAATGTTCTTGGTGGACTTAATTTTTTATACACACAAGAGCCTCAAGTAAAGATTGGTGTTTCCACCTAATATTTTTGCTAATGGTTTAGCAGGCTTCTATCTAAAGAAGTAAAATTCAGTCTAAATTGAATGAAAAATGTATGTCTTAGTGAAATGCGGCCTACTATGGTTAGCCGCTATAGCCAAACAGGCCGGTTGGCTTTAACGCGTAATAAAGAGCCTGTTTACATCTCCATTACGCAAACTACTAGTGTCCTGCCAGTGTGTTAAGATACTTTTTCAAATTACACCCCATTTGTAAGTAATCATTAATTCTGTAAAATTAAGTACCTATTTATAACAATTACATTTTCCTAAACAATTCCATAGTAATTACGTAGAGAAATACATTTCTTCAGTTTCCAATATTCTTGGATATATGGTTTTCAATATATACTTTAACTTTACAACCACTTTAGGCAACTGATTTTTTTTAAATAGTGCAGTTGATGAAATAAAATGTATCGTGGGAACTAGTCATACATCTACAGATGCAGTAGATACTTAACGCCAAGGCACGTGGTTGTTCTCCTAGTCTTTCCTACGAAAGCTGGATTAAGGCTCCTTCACAGCTCAGCGCCCGTGAGCAACTTTAAGGTACCTATAGTTTTAATGCATCATAATGATAATTCGCGTTATTGCCAGTGACAGGAAGGTGAATTTGTTTAGCATATTTTACTCGCTGTTGCCAAGCTGGACTCGACTTCTGGTTCTCCATCTGTATAAATGCGATATTTATGATTCACTCAAGTTAAAATGCAAGCACGTTCATTGTTGTTCATTAATTGTTGTATGTTTCTTATATTTTAGATTGTGTTTAATGTATTTTTTTTTCAATTATTATCATTTTGTTATCCGCCTAAGAATGAGAAAGATTCCTGGTACATTCAGTAAGCAGCAGAATGACCTCATTGTTTTGCTGTTTCAGTGAAAGCCCATTCACCGCTTGCAAAGGCCATGGCGGCGGTTCAGCACGAGGTCAGGTTATATAATTAGCCCTCATGTGCACATTGGTCAGTCGATCCGTTGGGGCCAAGCTAGGGAAACTGTTTTAACACAACCCAAATATACACTTTTCACACGGAAATGGAAGTATTCAAATGATATCAGACGTACTTCGATTGGGTTTGTTATTATTAGTTACTGTACAAAAGAGGATTATTCAATGTTCTAAATAGTTTACTTTTGTGCTTTTTAAAGAAATGGATATTAAGTAAGTGCACCAATGCCATTATTAACACGTAACAATACGTACAAATACGAGAATATAATAATGAAATGAGTTGGACCGAGTTTGAACGCTATTTTGGACTTGAATTAAAATGAGCCAGACACCAGGAACAGCAAGACAAGATAAATATTTTTCTTATTTCGCGATCTATTGATTAATTTCAGAAAGTGATCAGGATACTTTAAGTGCGTGTACTATTGTAGTGTAAACAAATGTACGAATTTTGGTGCATATGAAATCGAACATAAAGGATTCTTGTTGAGTGATGACTACATGCATGCTTACCAGTAAAGCGCAATTGCGTCACTCCAGCGACGCGCTTAAAACAACGGCACTCTCACCTGCAAAAGCAGTCTATAAAATAATCACTGATGTTTTGTAAATTATACATGAATCGTTTTTTTCCCTATTCTTTTTTAGTTTGCTTTCACGTGTAACACGGACTCCCCACAGTGAGTACTGTAATATTAAATCAAAGAAAAATTAATATTAATTTTGATTCGCACTAGTAACTTAAAAATAAAAATGCACTTCATCGAAGTACTGTAAATTAACAGAAAGAAGTGCATTAATAGAAAGCAAATTAGGAATATTTAAAATGAACTTTTTTGGAAACCGGCACCTTATTTAAGTGTATGAAGCGACTAAATGCTAAAAAATTAAATTCTTAATCAATTAATTGGTGTCTTGAAATCTTTAAAATTATTTTTTAAATATTTACGCAGTTCTTATCACTTAATGTCAATTAACAAACTGGCTAACCAATTTTAGTTATTCATATAATTAGAGTTATTTGAACAAGAAATTCATAAATATCTGATATTTTACTAAGCACATGCGCGCGGGGAAACTATTACTGATGATATGCTCAGTGTTAATATGTAACATCACTTCGAAGCAGCAATATAACAGGCTTATATATATGTTGAAGGCTGTTAATGTTTGCATCGATGTGTTGTATTGTTTTTGAGAAATGACTTTGGTCTAATCAGCGATTGCGCTGACAGCTACAATAAAGGAAATATTTACAGTTGTTTCTAAGCTTGTAAAACGCGTAGGATTGTCCTCTTCGGAAAAGAATTATCGCGTGTTTTGACTACAGAATAGTGAAAGTGTTGGTTATAGTTCATTATTTTAAGATGAATTTCAAAGTTTTTTAAAGATGACCCTGGATCTCAAACTACTGCCTATTTTAATTTCAGCTGTCGATGACTGTTCTTAACGGCGGGGAGAAAGTCAACAACGTCACTGAAGTCATGTCATATTCTTGGGAAACTCTGATGTGTATCGAATAGAAACAGCAATAACGGTAATAATAATAACAACAGGAAAACAGCAATAGTAGTAATAATGTAATAATAATAATAATAATTAATAATAATACATTTTTGTAAAATATGTCCAGGATCAGCTTTAAAATGACAAAACCAACGTCTTCAACGCCAATCTACTAATCCACATTTTTCATTTCATTGTATGTCGTGCAATGACAACAAAGGCTATTATATTGTATTATGTTACAGTGCGGTAGGTTTTTATTTTATCATCACACCGTATTCCTTATTTGCGATCACCAGTTGCAGATAAAGTAATATGCTTATTTAATGTAATTGTACCGTTGAAACCAAATCTACACACACACACACACACACTATGTATATATCTGTGTGTGTGTGTGTATATGTGTGTGTGTGTATATATGTATATATATGTGTGTGTGTGTGTGTGTGTGTGTGTGTGTGTATGTATATATATGTGTGTGTATATATATTTCTATATAACTATATATACATTCTCAAGTAAACAAAAGCGGTGTATGGGCTCAGAAATATGGTCCCAGCTGGACGGCTAAATGGGATTCTACATGCAGTTTTGTGCCGAGTGACTGAGCGCGATATATCGCTTCTCTCCGAACATTTGCATGGTGCACGTATCCATCTTCCTGTCAGCTTTGGGGTCGCGTAGGGTTCACTTGCTTGCTTGTTTCTCTCGCTTAAGCTCAATAAATAAATCTCCGTGGCTTTCTGTTTACAGCCTGAATATAAATTCGTTAGCAGTCGATCGCGAGCCCGCGTTGGACCATTGGAAATGTTTTTTTTCTTTCTTTCTGTAATGACTTGCATTTGGGCGAGGGGCGAATTCTTGGGAGAGAGAACAAGCGCCCCCCTCCCCCCCCGCACTGCTTCCCGGCGTATGCATATCTCTCACCCGTCAAATTAAATAATTGAAGGAAAGCCTTTAGCCCGAATTAAACCGATACGTAACATTTCTGACTTTTAAAATATTGCGTATTGCCTTGCGACACCTGGAAAGTTTCTGTGACCCCCCGGTTCATAATGATCGCGGACTCTGAATGTTCACAGTACCGATGGCAACATATGTCTCAGCCTAAACGTTTAAAAGGCGCGGAGCGCACACAATTAAATAGCGGTAGGTACGATATTAACAGGTTGACCCCAGAGGAGGTTACCCTTTCCAGCTGGCACCAGTCTGTACTAAACAGCTTGTATCACACCTCTAGAAGTACTGGCCAACACAGAGGATAGCGAACGACCAGGGCTGGTACTCAGACTGAAGCAAAGGTGGCGTCATTCAGTGAAAAAAACAGCCCCCAGCAACAGCATGTTGGGGGCTGTTAACATATTGGCAGAGACTACAGCAGTGGAGCCGGCAGCCTTTTGGGTCTTTTTGTACTTCGTTCAGTGGTCGTTGACACCAGGACCTCGCTCTCTGATGGTACTATAAAAATGCTGTAATGGCGCACTGGTGAAGATTAAAAGGGCATATGTCCTTTAAATAGGTCTCGCAGTCTCCGAATCAGAGGCGGGAAACCGTAACAATCGCTTATGTTTGCTGCTTATCCCCGACACGTTGTGGCCACTGTGGGAATGAAGCTACAGGATCGCAATCGCGTTTCCCTCCCTCATCGGGAAAACCCTGAAATGACACCGCCGACGCGTGGCCTTTACTTAACCCCGAAAGACTTGTTAGTGCTCATTATTTTTTCATCTCTTGACCCCAGGAGCGGCGGGAATGGACTGGCACTGACAGATGACTGTCAGCACCGATGAGGAGCCCCCCACTCACCCCACTCCCTGCTCGCCGCAGTCACGTGACGGGGGTGTGCAGGCTGGGAGCGCTTGTCCCGTTTTACCGTGTCAAGGTGGGGGGAGACACAACCCCCCATTCTGCTGGCCTGAGCTCCCTCTATGCATGCTCCATAAGGACAGACGTGACCTTCAGGCGAGCCTGCTCCTTTAGGGGGCGCTGCTGGAATTGCTGTGTTTCACAGAAGTGGTTCGAAACTGACAAATTACTGCTCGAGACCTTAAATACACCTGTACTGTGTCTCAGTCTCATTTTGTGTGCTCTGTATCATTCCCAGCAGGCAACTGGGAGCATGTTTCTCTCTCTAATGACAGAAGGTATGTTAACGGCCTGCACTGGCTGCAAATCAGCAGGCGACAGTGGCCAAGCAGGCTGCATGCAGTTTACATTCGGACCAAAATGTTGGTCAGGGAGGCCATGTTTTCTGTAAGAAGGTGATGTCACTGCCGGGCGAAAGGTCACTGGGTTTTTAAAAGAAGAACCCTTAAGTCATTTGGTAGTACAGACAGAACTTTATTGTCATTGGCCAAGTACAGAAAAAAGGTAAGGAAATGTATTCCAGCATTAAAAAGGTGTGCGAATTACATCAAAGTGCAAGATTAGCAGATAACAGGATGGCGTTCAGTGGTTGGGGTCGTAAGTGGGGGGGGGGGGGGCGTGTAACGGTATTAAAAA
>JABFDZ020000042.1:914168-932907 GCA_019775955.2 Pollimyrus isidori
GCCATATTGCGGGGCACAACCAGACTCTTTGTCCTGACAAGTACTCTTAAGTGTACAAATGTTTGTGTTCTCTTGAGGGGGGGGGGGGGTAAGAGGCTATTTCCTCACATGGATAGACAACAGAATCAGTGTGATAGTGCTGGCAGGAGAAGGAAATCCTATAAAGCGAAGGACTTATCAGTCAGATGCTGGGAATAATGATGTTTTACCACTTTTTAAAATCATATCTTGCACATTACAGTACCAAAGTCAAGTGGTCTCTCTCTCATATGGTGTATATATATATATGAGAGAGAGAGACCACTTGACTTTGGTACTGTAATGACTTTAAAAAGTGGTAAAACAACATTATAACAACATTATCAAGATCAAGAGTACTTACCAGGACAAAGAGTCTGGTTGTGCCCCGCAATATGACTGCAGTATGATCACCGTATATCCATATAAAAACTTTCTGTCCTCATTTTGTAAGTGAACTAACTGCCAAAAATGCATATAAGAGCATCCAGATGATTAGACAGACAGACAGACAGACAGACGCCACTCAGCTGTAAGCCGGTTTCTCCCAGCATAAACTGCAACTTTAATCACTCCCCACATGCCTGTTCTGTGTTCTTCTGGTATCCGGTTTGTTACTTCGATAGGGAGGATGAACATATTCCATATTTGCTAAGTATAACAAAAATGCCATGTCGTTACCGTAGTCCCACCTTCTTTCCAGCAAAGCCTTTCAGTCTCAATTATTTTGTGTTTCTATAGTTTGACCTGTAAGTGTTTCAACTAACTCACTCTCAAATGAAATATTTGTACAAAAAACCGATTTAACTGTATTTTCTGTATACTGCTGCTATATCAGCGTGAAAATGAATAGAGAAGCATTACACACACTAGTTAAATATTTTTATTACTTACAATATATTACATTAATAAAATTTGTAAAGGCAATGCAGTCATAAATGAAGTGAATACAGTATATACAGTGTGTGTGTGTAGAGTATGCTTATATTTCAATGTGTGGACCAAATGTCCCCCATAATGTGATAATAACCTGTTATTGATGATGTGGGCCATATTTTGTTTGGTTACTCACGGTAAAGTTAGGGCTGCATCGGGGTTGAGGTTATCAGGTTGGGATTACAGTTTTCCCCATGGAAATTTTAACAGAGTCCCCACAAAGATATAATTACCAACACGTGTGTATGTCTGTGTATGTGTGCTGCATTTTTAAAATTTGGTTTAATTGTGGTTCTTTAAGCACAGAGATGGCTGTTACCTCATCTCACAGTTTCTCATGAATCGTAGGATGACCTAAAGACGCACACACATGAACTGAGAAATGACTGAAATAAAAAAATTGTGCTATGGTCTCTTGATTTTTCACACACACACGCATTTGTATGCACATGTGTGTAGCACATGTGTGTAGCACACGTATACACACAGATCTGCCACTGTACGCAGGGAAACGCCTAGAAATCCTGGGTTTTTTGCCAAAATGTTACCTGTTACCTGCCTCCTACACAGTCCAATTTTACATGTCATTTTACATATTCAAGTGTTGGGCTCCCTGAACCTTCCAGACTATCCATACCCTTCAGATGCCCCTGTCTATCAGACACATTTCACTGACACATCAGCAGTTAAACTGCCTCACTTGCCACATAAACCATTAAACCTTCGGACACTTTCACTGATTTCATCAGGTCGACCTATATCCTAACTGAAATGAAATTCAGAAACTGTAAATCTTTTTACAGTAAAAGGTAATTCTATTATTAATTGTAATAATAGTGTGGAATATGTGTGTCCTGGGAGCGGTTCGCGCTATAAGCTGTAAAGGGCGCAGTCCGCACGATCCCAGGGACATGATTAATGACGCCCTGACACTAATGACGGGATTAGAATGCCGAGGCCAGGCCCAGGGCTCAGCGCGCGTCGGGGCCGCGCGTCACGGACGCGCGCGGCAATGCCTAGCATTGAAAACACGCCAGCGATTTGATTGATGTTAATTCAATGACAGTACCAATATACATAACAGCAGCAGCGTGCACCGTCCGCTTAGTGACATCGAGTGAAACCCTGCGCCCTCTCCTCCACGCCCCAAGCCTAATCACTTCTTGGAACATTTAATAAACGAATAGAATATTTTCATCATTATAAAAAGAAAAAAGTGCGTGACGAGACTGAAAAGAGGCACCCTCTCGGATTAAAGATACTGTGGCAAAACCAAACGTTTTCCAATGTTCCAGCTTTATGCGAACAATACGAAAACGCTTTTTCTACAAATCAAATTAATACAACGTTAGCCAGCCAGCCAGCCAGACAAGAGGCGAAAAATAGCCAGCGTGTGGTGGACTGAAGAGAAAGAAAAAAAGAAACACGTTTTGTTGTCTGCTTTAAGGAATGGTGCTGACGAGGCATCGCGGCAGCGAATTGTTACCTCTCAATGGAAATGACTCAATGGGAATTTGCATGTCTGCGTGTAGCGCCTGCAAAACGCGCGCCTCTGTCTCCAGCTTCAGTAGAAAAAAAACAATCAGCGTGGACGTGTTCTCTACTATTTAACCAAAAGGCTTTGGAATTGATTTACCGCGCAAAGATTTGATTTTGTTCCGGGAATGGAAATGTAATTGGTTTAAACTGAAGTGATTTTCTACTGTAGGGAGAGGGAGACAGAGGGAGCCGGGGCCGGTTACGGAGTAGAGTTAATTGACATGCAGAGTACTAAGAAAGAGGTTGGGGGTTTGCAGGGTACAGAAGGCAAGGGTGAGGGGTATCCGAGAGAAGGGCTGCAAGAGCGGCAAGACCGACAGCGAAATGTAATATTAATATTAATAATATCCGGAAAATTATAGTGGCGGCCATCAGGCCCGGCAATGCCTCCTCCCGCCCTCAGTTGCCATAACACGTCAGAACAACATTTCATCTTCGACACAGACAGCACCGAACTTTCACTACGTTACCTGTACATACACCATCCATCCATACCTTTTCTGTAACCGCTTGTATTATTCAGGGTCGCGGGGGGTCCGGAGCCTCTGCACATACAGCAGGTATTCATGTACTTATGTTTATTTACGCAGAATATTCTATTTGCATAGTGTGTACTGTTTGAAATATGTATATTTGTTTTGTGGGTTACTTGTCTTTGAACTTTGTTTTACCGTGTTTGTGTATCTGCTCCATATATGCAAAACAATTCCCCCCTGGGACCGATAAAGTATATATTCAGGCGACTAGAGGGGCAGTCGTCCCCCCCCCCCCAAAAAAAAGGGGAAAACTCCGCCGATGGTTACGATAATAACTTGATCTCACAAATGGACTATTTTCAACCAAAATAATAGTCACAGAGAAACAATTCAATGTCATTCGGTCGTATATACGCGTTAACAATAACATTTAGGATCCTTCAATAGGGAAAACTGTTTCCTTTTACAACACGTATGACCCAAAACACGGAGTATTTAACCCGATAAGCACGGATACAGTTTCATGGAACTATTTTCGACACGGAAAATAGCTTTCAGTGGCTTTGAAACTAATGGTCGTTCCATTATTTCTTTCCAACTCGGAACTGGGATGATAACGTCACGAAACGTCACATCCCGACGGAAACACGCCTCTTTTATGACGTTAATGTCAGACAAGATTTCAAGATTTTGCTGTCCGAATTGGACCTGTGACGTAATTTCAACATGGCGGCTTACACGCAATAGTAATTCTATTTTAAAAACGTTTATTTCGTTAAATGTATTAATTAGTTATGAATGTAATTGCACGTGTTCAATTTACAGAATACCACATCATAAACGTAAACAGTATCCTAGCATGAAATATTGCTGTCTTTGGTTTGTTTGTAGTTTGCCATTCGAAATAAGAATATCGCTATGAAAGTACTAAAATATTTTAAGCTTTCAAGTTTGACTAGTTCGTGTTTGTTTGTTTGTCTTTCCGAAAAATCTCTATTTCTCCATTTGGAAAACTCCAAATCTGCTAAAATATAAAGCAACAACACACAGCAGCGTGTTCATGGAGGCAGCCATGTCTGTTCAGAGATGTGGGTAACTCGAACGGGAGATTGTCGGACGTGATGTCACTCAACTCGGAATAAGTATATAATATATTACATAAGTAAAGTGAGAATTAACGTATTCAGTTTTACTATTCATCGTAAGCAATTTGAGTATTTATGATAAGTACTGAAGGTTTTTTAAAAGCCCTGGTCAATCAATCACGGGCCTTGCGTCTTTAAAATGGTCTTTAAGCTGAATATTTCGCTGGTAAAATGGCGCACTGACTCTTACTTGCTGCAAAAGGTTTCTAACCTGCTGGTTCCGGCCTGCTCTGATCCCAGTAGTCCATTAAAGAAGGTAGGAAGGGTCTGCAAGCGATGCCCTGGCAGCTAAACTGTCACTGCGCCCAGCGGGCTCAGAGCCTGCAGCTCGACCGCTGGAGGAGAGCCCTGTCCGGATGATTTATGTCGGGAAGTGGGCGGGGGAGAAGGGGGGGGGGAGGGGGCAGAAATGCTTTGCTATAAAATAAAACACATTTAAAAAACCAAAATAAGGTTATTCGTGACCAATGCACTGCCCATACTGAAATTTTTTTGTACTGTGATTGTGTCGAGTCTATAGATTACGATATAGCTTCAGTCATTTATCTTATTACTTAATAAAGATCCGGTCGCTTATAATTCATGACAGACATAACATAACATGGCAGACCTCTTACAAACGAAAAACATAATGCTGAAATATTTTAATACTTGTATTATGTGGTACTCTATTGAAATTGTATACACACACAATAGAAGGATGGATGGTTGAATGGATGAGGGCTATTTTTCCATATTGAGAAAAAGCCAGATTTGTAAAATTAGAACGTTGCTGGTTTTAACGACATTAGGTGGTCAAATTTATCGATAGTTAGAAGGTCGTGTGTGAGAAAGACCTTTATATGATCATTTGGTGAATTTTTTCCTGGCTTGTTCTGGCATCCAAATGTATCATTGACTATTAACATAGTAACAAGTATTGTTTTAGTTGCAATAAAATCAAGGGCATGGGTTTGGTTTCAGTGTTGTTAGGGACCAGTCCACAACATTCCCACAATATTCTCAGTAGGTAGTATTGCTGCCTCACATCTCCACTGCTGGGGATTTGAATGCTACCTCATCCTGCCTGTGAGTGAGTATATGTACCTATGTCTGATGCCCACGGTCCAGGGTCACTGGTTGCAAGATATACTATAAAATGGTAATAACAGATGGGGCGTTTTACTCCAAAACAAATCAATTTATTAGAAAAACACATGACAATGGGTAATAATTTATTTAATTTGTATATTATAAATTCGATAATATCAATTAAACCAGACAAAATGCTAACTGCCTAAAAATGTTATTCCGTTCCATTAAAAATGCCAAAAGCTGCAAAGATGTCAATTGTATAATAATATATTACATTTGTCATAAAACAGATCTTTAAAAAAAACAGAAAAAATGGCTCCATGCAAACTCAGCATTCTGCAAATGTTGTAAAGTACTTATTTGTATGTAACATTACTGTTTCTAAACTGTATCAGAAGTAAGTGATGGAGGGAGTACAACAAGGCATTATGGTATGGATAATGGAGGGGTAACGGAGTGAGCAATAAAGAGAGTGATGAAGGAGTAACAATGGGGGTAACTGGAGTAATAGATGGAGTAATGGAAGAAGTAACAGAGGAAATTACAGAGGGAGTAGTAGTGGGGATAAAAGGGAGAAATGGAGGGAGTAACAGAGGGAGTAACTATGGGGTAACAGTGGTGGAGGGAGTAACAAAAATAGTACAGTGGTGATAAACGAGAGAGTAATGGAGGGAGTAACAAAGGGAGTAATGGTGTGAGGTGCCAGAGAGAGGATAGATACATAGAGAAAATACACATGCTACTTCACATGCCAAAAAGACAGGTTGTATTAGTTAAACCACCCTGCAAGCTGCATGCCAAAAACCTCATGATGATGTTGCCATTTTAGGCCTAGTACTACAGGATGAACAGCATACATTTATCAAAAAAATTGACCAATCAGGTGAACGAGAGGTCAGAGGTCCTGAAGGCTGCAATGGGCGCTGAGGTCACTCAGGGGGAAGGTGTATGGCTCACTGGGATGGGCAGAGCTGGTGGCTCCAACTCCCCTCTGCAAGAAGCAGGAGGTGGGTGTGTCTCCTGGAGCGGCTGCGGAGCGGGGGGGTGTGGGATCACTGTAGCCGCCTGCACTCAGGCCTATAAAGTTAGTCTGAGGATAAGGCTGAAGGCTGTTTGGTGGGGAGGCTAACAGAGAGCCTCTCTGTAGGGGAGGAGAGCCAGGGAAGCCCAGGACGTGCCCAGCAGCAGCTCCATAAACGTGTCCAGGAGATCCACGTTGAAATGGGCAGACGGTGGCGCTTTGGTGGGCCTTGCTGGTATAGGGACCAGATGAGCCGCTGCCATGCAGAGCTTCAGCTGAAGCTTTCCACTGCAAGTCCTTCTTGAACTTCATGCGGCGGTTCTGAAACCAGATCTTCACCTGTCTGTCAGAGAGCCTGAGCAGCGAGGCGATTTCCAGGCGCCGTGGGCGGCACACGTAACGCGCGAAGTGGAACTCCTTTTCCAGCTCCACCAGCTGGGAGTCGGTGAAGGAGGTGCGCATGCTTTTCATCTCCAGACCCTGTCTGCTGCGTCTGGTGAGCACATTGCTGGCATCTCCTGGAAGACAATACAACAATTACTGGTGCAGTGTTGGCAAGACCAGGCATCACATGGCCAAAGAAATGGCCAGAGTGACAGAACAGCAGCAGTCTTGCAGCATCTAATCACCCATGCATCCATCCACCCATGCATCCATCCACCCATGCATCCATCCACCCATGCATCCATCCATCCATTTTCTGTCTGCTTATCCTGGTCAGTGTTGCAGGGATTCGTGTGGCAGTGTTATCATAAGAAGCAGGTCATTGTAGATATGATACACAGGATGTTATATATCTGAATGCAATATGCAGAGACATGTTCATGTTTTGTGCCTGACAGGTGCTGCAAGCTCTTTTATCTCATGCACATGAAGTTTCTCAAATTCTGCATGAACCAGATTTGCAGCCCCAAAACACAGTGAAAATCTGCATTTTGGGCATTTTTATAAAATTTTCTTTTCATAAATTTAATTTGAGAAACAAACTGTTCTGATTTTCTATTGCAACTTAATTACCTGTCGCCTGCTTTAAAGCAAAGTCATAAGTCTTCGGAAAAAGGCATATTTTTTAAATAAAATTAAACTCACAACCTCTTCTCTTCCTTTCCTCACACACGGCAAAATGAAGGTCATCTCACACACAGGGGCAGCTCCTGTTCTCTCATTGTTGACCTTGCTTATATATACAGTGACGTTTTTTTAATAGAATATCCAAGATTTAAATAAACACTTACAGGAAGTATCCTATTATAGCCTCAGTGGGGCAGTGGGTTTGGACCTATTCAAATGTACTTTGAAGGTATTTAAGAAGTAGCTTTTGTATATAGACTTTTTGCAAATAAATTTTCATTAAGTATTTGTGAGTTTCTGCCTGACTTTCAAATACCAACAAGACGGGAAAATCCAGAGCAGCATATTCTTCAGTGAAATGACAGAAAGCTTCAGATGGAATGAGCTTCAGCTCCACTGTCCTTCCAGGGGGTCTTCTGGCCCTGCACTTCACAGCAGGACCCCCTGATCAGCATCCCTTCTGAATGAATAGATGAGGCATCTCTAACATCTCAAAGTGGTTCAAGACAGTGGCCAAAGAACCATAAACCACGGTGTTCCGTTTATGCGGCGAACGGCAAAGCTGCTGTTTCCTAGCTGACATCAGCGCCGGACATGGCGAGGTTGCTGCGTCTCACATCTCCATAGCTGGAAATGTGGAACAAGGTGCTCCTGGATGTATGATGTCGGGAAGCTGGAGATTCCAGGGTTTGGTCATAAATACCTTTTGTGCTGCATTCCGCTGTTCTTTGTCCTGCATTGCACTGCTTTTTGTCTTGCACTGGCCTGTCCTGAACTGCACTGCTCTTTCTCCAGTATTGCCTCATCCAGCATGGCACTGCCTTTTTCCTGCACTGCGCTGTCCTAAAGTGCACTGCCCTTTGTCCTGCACAGTCTTGTACTGCATTGCATTGCACCCACCAATGCCCTGCCCTGCACATGTAACAATAAAACACGACAACTTAACACGAATGGAAACACGTTTCCAAGAACAATCCAGTGATTAAGCGGTTTATGCACACCCTGATATTCACTGCCCAATGTGAGGCAGCCTGGGGTGCAGAGTAACTGAGCCCTAACCCCCAAACCCTAAACTATAGCCATAACCCCAAACCCCCAAGACCTAACCAACACACAGAACATGTGAGGATTTCCTGTCGGTATTATGGAGGACCACAGCTTCCCCTCAGCTGTAATAAATTCAGTGTATTGACAGATTTTTACCAAAAACTTTGTTGTGTAGAATATAAATAGTGTATCATGCTGTAGAAATTTAAGTCATTTACATGTGATTGGTAATTTCCTGTGAGTAACCTCAGATGGTTCAGTTAAATCCCATAAACACAGGTGAACTACATGCCAAAATGGAGCCAGTTAAGAAACTAAATACAAACATATACAATCTTGAAAGTCAGTAATAAAGCCTTCAAAGGGAAACCGACACCGATCTCTTTTTATAACAAAAAAGAAAGTGATTAAAGGGTGGGTTTTAATGTGTGCTAAACAGAAGCTTTGGTGATGTTACAGAGGAATTCAATCTCCAATTTAAGGTGCAATACTGCATAATGACTGGGTTTGGTTTGGTCCCATTACAGTATTTAGTTTGTATTATAGAGACAGTTTTACTAGAAGGATGGGTGACTGGCTGTATGTAAATCCACACCCTTTATTGCGCACGGTGGAACCTATCTGTAAGAAGGAGGGGGATACAACGGCAGGACACACATACTATTCGTTGCACTGTGGGTAATTTCAAATACCACAGGCAGCGTCATTGCATGTTTTCGAACCTACATAAGAGAACATATACGTGGCCGTCCAAAAGAACAAACTGTCTGACACATGGATGGATAGCTATATATTCATAACGGAAGCCCGTGCTAACAGGAGAAAGGCACATCTAAAGAAGGGAGCACTGAAAAACTCATTCAAAATTACGAAAAGGACTTTAAAGATAAGTTTTACAACCGGTAACGCTTTACATGAACTGCACCTTCATAATACTTCTATGATGTATTCATAGAACATTTAGTGCACGTTCGTAACAGATTCAGATTATTTGAAGAAAGAATGTAAGATGGCATGTTTTTCATTGTTTTATTACTGTTATTGTTAGTGTACTAGAAAATGCTCGTTGGATAGGCTACTTGGTTTTACTTTGGATTAAAACAAAAGTTCTGGGCATTTTGCGTGATGCTAGATTCTTACAGAATTCATATAATATATGACATCCAAGCCCATAATATGTGTCAACCAACCTCGTGTTGGGGCTGGAAGTGAACAGCGCGTTCTTATAAATGAATAAACTATTCACTGTTATTATTTTCTATGTGCCTGGTTTTAGTTGAGATCCTAAGGATTAATTTGCATGTATAGCTAGTTTCTGCGATTTACAGGGCTGAACGAAAACTGGGTCAACCAAACAATAAGGAAAATTTACAAAAGCATCATCCGAAATTCAATAGTAATACGAGTGAAGATGAGCTGGTTAATATATTTTTAGAAACACCCACCTACTGCACTGCACTCGACACAAGACAGATTACCGCGTTTAGTACTCTGAGAGTTCTCTGAGGCCTTTCACCGTCACAATACATTAACAAAATGCTATAAGAAAACAGCCAAATTACAATAACGTATTTATCATTAAAACGGAGCAATGCTGCAGAAAACAATGCATTCTGGCCAATATTTATGGGCTACTTGCCGTTACCCATAAATACAGGAATATATTCTAATTTAGTACATGGTATTACTACTTAAGTACATTAAAGTAGGATAACTGTAAAATTAACAGTGAACAACTGCCAGTATTTTACTGTTAATCTATATGACAATTCATTACGGTGTAGCTTTCTAGGACTCCATGTTACGGTGAAGCCAAAACACCTGAAGCGGGTAAAAGCAAGGGGCGAAAAGGTTGTATTGAGAACACCGTATTGCAATTACACTCCAATTCTCCTGATTGTGTTTGGATTTTGTGCTAGGAAAAACGAATAGACTGAATGAATATAGCGTTAAAGACCGCAGCGACCCCTTCAACAGATTAAACGGAACACCCTTATTCGCTACATTGCAACACATTTAACTTGGAAGAATTTGATTTGCAGTAGATGTAACATTGTTCTTCCTGGAGAAGAAGTTGTATCATTTCTCTAAAATGTTGTTTATTTTCTGTATGAGCAGAATAGAGTAACTGGTCGAGCAAGGAATAATCATGGTAAAAAAAAACAAAAGAAAAAAGAAAACATAATATCCGTATACAAAAGTAAATTAAAAGTTCAGGGCTGTAAAATGAACAAACAAGTAAACAGACATACAAATACTTTAGGATATACCTGATTTTTCGAGCGCTTGTTTTGCCATCCGTCGTGTCTCTTTCATCCATGGAAATATCTGTCTATGTATGTAATCAGGGGAAGATCTGCTTATGCCAACTTGTCTGATGCCGCGGTCCGCTGGATGTGAACCGTTCCAAAAAGAACTAATCCGACTCTGCGGGCAGTTCACATCAGGAGACGGGACGCAGGGAGGGGGGCAGAGAGGGAACTCCTGCAGTTCAGGTGTATTGCTGCCGTGCAACACCGGCCTGTTCCTGGAATCCGTCACCAATTTGTCCTCCTGTAGGTGACATTTTTGGAATTGGTTTCCCGTGGATACTGAGAGAAATTGCTGGAAGCCTGAGCCAGATTCTTGGCAACCCAAAGCCCCGAAGGGATCTTTATTTGCCAAATATAAGGGCTCCTGCATATGAACAGATTTATAGATTGTATATATTTTTGCGCATAAGACCTGAAATTCACCTTCAGATCACGTGGTGGAGTGCTCAAATGGCCACGGGTGTGAGAGGAGAGTGCTGTAGCAATCCGCGAAACCAATCAATAGGAGGCGGCGGCTCTTCCACTGCGCTGTATTCCGCTTTGAAATGTGAACAAACGCCTTAATCTACACACAGAAATAAATCATGTTACGCAGAACCAAACAATTATCAATGTGCAATCAACAAAAGTGTGTGCGTGTGTAAGGGAGAGAGTGAGAGAGAAGGAAGCGACAGTGAGAGACTAAGAGAGAGAGAGAGAGAGAGAGAGAGAGAGAGAGACTGAAAGAGCGGGAGCGAGCAGGGACGTTCCTGGCCTATTTTCCTTATTTATTCATACTTCGTGGATGTTAACACATAACACTATAAGGGAGTTTTGGTGGGAAATCCCGGAATTTGAACACTAGTAACTTCTATTTCCGAGAGCGTTTCGGGTAGGTTTTTTTGGTTTTGATTTATTTCTTATAGTTTTCTTTTTGTTTATTTTTAAATATAGATGATTCACTAACATTCGTTGATTTCGGGAAACACGAGGAATATTTATATGCTGTAAAACTGTTTAAAAGAAACACTTCAGACATCCAAGACGTATATGAACGTTTGTGTTCATACTAATTACAGCAATAAACTACGCACAACATAATTTATTTAAAAGTTTTTGCTTGATGCATTTCACGTTTTACACTATTCGGAAACCAGTACAATATTCAGTTTTTTCTTAAAATTTTGTTATAGCGATTTTATTTATTTTATTTTTTGCATTAATGCGCTCAGTATATCCATATATGATTCCCCTTAAATTATTCACAGTATTTGAAGATTGCATTTATATCTACTTTTTTATTATTTAATTAGTCGAAACAATGGGAGTGGTCAAACAAAGGCTTTGACAAACGTTACCATCCACAGACAATGCGAACATTTTCTAAAGATCCCGTCGTTATGATTAACTACCAACATACACTACGCCTTCCGTTTAAGGACTAAGAGTCGTTATTAATACAGGAAAAACTTTTCTTTTCCGTGCCATATAATTTAGTGAATATTTGTGTATGCACAACAATAAAACAATGACGATGGGCCAAACAAAGAAACTAGGCAAATTTCAACTGTGAACGATTACAGAATTGAATATAGCAGCAGTTCCACAAAGAAGTTATCACATTCCACTGGATTCATTAAATTGGTGTCGTAACAAAGAAGATTTCGGGTATAAATCGATGTTTATGCGATGTTATGTTCGAGAAAAACGATGCGCTTTACGCCTAGGTCGAACAACTACAAAACCTGCTGTGGCAAAGTAACAAACATTTAACCGAACATCGACTTAGAGTTGCATATAGGTATTCCATATAGCATAGTGGCAACATATTCACATCATTTTCAAAATGTTACGGGTTAAAACAAATAATGATAATCGTGTTAAAAAGAATTAAAATCGATCTAATATCTGCCCACATTCTGCAGTATTTTACTGAACTCAGGAGAGACGCCAGTGGGAGGGAATTTGATTTTGCGACCAGAATCTGTGAGATTTCAGGAAGGCAATTTTAAAAGTCACCCTCCCTCCCACAAATGTTTGTCTCCAGTCATGATGGATGCTTCAGTGAGGAATGTAAACTCCCCGCGACCCTGCCTCCTCCCCAGATATCGGTCCCGTTTTCATTTATCCTCCCAGATCCGCTTCAAAGAGAGGTCCACACCCAATCATTCGGGATTATATTTACACTTATTATATTACAATGACTGTATCATTACAATGAAAAGTTCATCGTTTATATGAGGACCTTCCTAAATTGTCTATAAACAAATAGACAAATAGACACATACACTATTCCTCTATACGCCACCTGTTTGATAAATCTATGATTTGCCTTATAAAATGGTATGGAGGTTTACCTTTTCATTTTATCGTAAAAAACCTTTGCCTGTTTGTTTATATATTTATTTGTGAGAGAAGGTAAACAGCTAGACTGTTATCCGTTTAAGGACCTTAATTCCAGGCGTAATCGCCTTTACAATTCAACGTTCAGGGATGTTTCTAAATAATTAAAAGGTGATGTTCTACGGGGGCCGCGAATGTCACGTTTAGCCAGGCTTCTGAAATAGCAAATGGGTGGATAAAGACAGACAATTCCATTTTCTGCTAAGTAAAACGACGAGATGGCGCAACTTTCCGAACAAGCTTCAATTGTAAAACAGTTACTGCATTTGTTCCTCAGTGGTTAAAGTCGAGATCGCATCGCTTGTCAAAATTAGGCCGTAAGTGTTTGAGGCCCCGCTTTCTGTCGCTGTTACCTGAGGCCGACGGAAGGCGAAAATGAAAACTGAATGCTAAGTTTAAAAAGACTTGTTGAATTTTCCCTCATTGGTATAGGGAATTGTATCGCTGTCAGCGTCGAAACTGAAATCGGAACAATTACCAAAGTCTAATTTCCGTAGGCCTACATAATATCCCAGTTCTTATAAGCGCTTTTATAATCTACATTGAAACACAAATTAAAACATAAGTTAAAACATATATATATATTTGGAGAAAACACCCCAAATGTTGTATGTTTGTAGGCTATGTATTCATTAATTTAAATATATCGATAAAATATCTGTGACCGTGCGCGGGATTGGTGTTTAGAGAGGAGTGGATGAAATATATGAATTATAAAATGTCAACATTATAAGTGTGCATAAATTACAACTATCAATGTGAAATTAAAGTAATATTTAAAATCGTTATATTCGCATTTCGAAGTGGCAATGATTTCTTAATATGTCGGTCTTTTCGTCGTAACACGCTAAAAATAACCCGGACAGGAATTTCATGACTGTGGCAAGACGACATTTTCGGCTCCTTCAGGAAGACCCAGAAATGTTCCCTGAACTCTGTTTGAACTACGACAGTAGCAATAAATCATTTTTTCTCTTGTACAAAAGCGTGCAGTTTGGTCTCAGTGTCAACAATCCCTTCTTTCAGCGCCTTAGGAGATCCGCAGAAGGCATCGATAAAGCGCGCGGGCAGCAAATGCATGGTCACACACACTAATCTGTGCCCGATACTAAAGCATTCATTTTAAAGTAAAATCTGAGAGATAGTCCTGATTTAAGAACAATTTTATTTATTGGATTACAAATTAATAATAATAGTAACAATAATAAATAAATTTATATTTTATTTATAAAGCGCTTTTCAAGATCTCAAAGACTAGGCCTATACAATAGCCTAGACATTCCATTGGATTTTTTATGTTACCCTCATGCTGCATTACCGTTTAATACCTATAATCGCCCTTTACGAGGCATCGAGAGACACAAGTCAGTCTCGCTGATTCCGGCCATCTGTGCAGACAGAAACTGGAAAGTTACGAGGACCCGCTAATCCTAGAACTTCAACTTCGCGGTGAAGCGCTAAATTTTCCGGCGGCATGACAAAACACAAAATATGTACAAAGTGGTATTCTATTCACATTTGCACTTACTTAGTGATGCCAAGAAAAATAACGTAAATATAACATAGGCTTACGCGCGTAAAACTTAAATATTGACGTTTGAATGTAAACCACGATTTATGTGTTATTAACGACTGTAGACTAAAAAGAATGAGGTGTGTCAACTTTAAATGGATATTAATATCAATTAAATAAAAGTTGGGACCAGTAACGCTACCCTGTCTGGATCCTAGACACTCCAATAGGGACCTCGAGTATACGACTAAGACACCATAAAATTAAAACTTTTTCCAAAATATCCACGTGTACCCAAAATAAATAAAATATTTCACATTTTACTATTACTGTTCGGTTGTAGGTTCGTTATTTCCTTAACTCAAAACCAGAGGATGCATGATCCAAGGAGAAACATAGGTTTATTTATGAACAGAGGTATCGGAACGCCGGAAACCGAGCAATGGGCGTGACAGTTATGACAAAAGCCTTAAATAGTGAATGCCGACTGCCAAAAAAGGCGATAAAATTTCTGATGTCCGTCAATATTAAAAGTAATCAGAAAACTTCCTCGAACCTATAGAGCCTATACCTGTTGCACGCCTAACAACAGCTAATCCACAACTAGGCTACAGTTAATTGCAGCAGGCCAAACCTGAAATCGGAATCTGTAATAAAGCAAAGCCTAAATTAAAGTGAATTAAACTGTAAATTTTATTTAGTGCGGCGTAAAGCGCGTCCCGGTTTTAATTGGAATTCATGAGTTATTTCGTATTTACATTGTTTGACTAGGTGCCCAGCGGAACTTGCATGCCCACGAGCGACTTTCTAATTAAGTGATCCCATGAAGACATTTTCAGCCCTGCCGTATTCCTCCCGACCCATACTTAAGAGGATATTTCATACTGCAAGGGGGATTGCGGGAGTAAATTATGTTCGCCCTCGTTCAGGGCCGGCCCGCCCTGCATGTAGGCGACGTAGGTCATCGCTTAGCCATTCGATCAGGGACCGCATAAGGGCGAGCGGAAAATCAGAAGAAATTCGTGATATTACAGTTATTTTTACTACCTTTGATATTTCTTGTGAAACAAAAGCCACCTGTCTAGTTAGCAGCCAGATACTCTGTATTATGCTTACTGAAATGTTTTCAATATAAATGAACTGATATTTTTTTTTGCTCCTGTGGGGGTGTGTGGGGGGATGGGGGCGCGCTTAACAGAATCTTGCCTGCAAAGTCACAACACCCAGCGTCACCACTGTCAAAGTTAAATACGTTTCCAACAGGATTTACAGCGACTACACCCGTTCCAGTTCCGAGTCGATTTAATGAGATTCGCTTTAGTTTCGAACAAGCGGTTTGTTCCGAACACATCCAGTTAATAAGTTTATTAACACGAATACAGACAACACACATTTTGATGAATAACTGCTCGATGTATAATTCGATCCCTCATTAACGTATTATAGCCTAGCTGTTTCGCAAATTTAAATAGAATAAAGTAATTCATATTTATTGGATGCGAAAAACATTTAATTAACAAGTGTCAGAGTCTCTTCATAAGTGTAGGCCTAAATATTACTAATTATAACTTCCAGTTATACAACGTCAGACACAATCTTTAATATAAAACTCAAATTATTAAGAAAAAGAGATCAAATGAGACAGTAAAATGATGTCTTCATTGTTTATGAATAATGTTATTAATGCCACTTGCGTTAAAAATTGGTGACATTTTCGGTTAATCAACACCACACAAACGTAGTATAAATATGACGTTACATGGGATGAGATTGTTTTCAGCGCGTTGTTACGCCTTCTGACCCGCCATCGACCTCAGGGTCCCAGTTCAGAGGGACGCAGCCCAGGCGAAGGGGGGCCGCATAGGAGACCCATCCTATCTCTCGCCCCAGTTTTCTATGTACACCATCTATTGGAAATGTTTTAAGATGGAATAAAGAAACGTACAAGATAACAACTTTATTATTATAATTTTTAGCTAGAATAGTTGAATATTTATTAAATACGACTACAAACACATGCATGATGTAGGCCTAGCCTATATATTTGTGTGTGAAAGTCTGACGTAGCACACAGGAGGTACTGATTGTGATTATAACCTCCGCCGCATAGACATCCCTTAGACTTTTTTTGTTGACGAGACGATTTATGACCCAAATTAATGTAATTTTAAGGACCGGGAGACACTCACGCCACTTGAAACATGAATCAAGATTATGACGGTTATTTCAAATGGCAAAGATATACATTACTCGAGACAACGACATTTCTGCCTCCTACTGGAGATCTTAAGAGACTGACTCACTGCTTTGTGGCTTTGGTTAAAAGCGTCATCTAATAAACACATGTAAATGTAATTATGTCATTGATACCTAAACACAATCAGAAACGTCAGAGTATGAGTGTGGCTACTTTGCTGCTCCATTCAGCCGCGGCTTCTGCAAGCACACGAATTACACAGGAATGCGCCTCCTTACTTATTAAATGGCGTAATCAAAAGCCCCAAGGTGTCATCAACATGCTATAACTGACTGAGGCAACTTCAACCAGGAAACGGCGTATCGATCTTTCCCCTTGTGGGATTCTATCAAACTCATAGGTGGAATTGTTCAGTTTTAATGGTAAAATATTTATTTCTATTTTAATGATGAATTACTTATTTCAGTTCCTGATATTTGCTAAGCTGTATATTTTAATTGTAAATAAATAAAACATGTAAGTGGTAAACCAGCACAGTGTAAACGCAGTAAAATACATCCTTATTCATTTCTAATAAATTACATTTTCAATTTTCAAGGTGCCTCTAGCAGTGAACACACAACAACAAAATATGTGTAAAAGAGACAGCAGATCTGCGCGTGAAAACACTCAGGTTTAAGAGCGCTTCACCCTGAAAGCTCCGCAAGTGCGATATCAATACGAGACGAGGATTAAGAGAAGGCTCACACAAATCAGACGGATCACGACTCGGACGAGATGGTCTTGTCCGTCACGGAGGAGAATCGTTAAGCTTGAACTACGATCTTCAAATGGCCAGGAGAGAGTTAACACAGGCCGAATGAGCAATCAGAGAAACCGCCCTCCATAAACAGATGGGCTCGTGTTAGAAAGAGGGAATTTAATTACGTTCAATTATAAATTTATCGGAATAAATGACAATGTTCTCATGTACTAATCTGGTAAAAAGCATTGTTATATTTTCACCTGTCTTATTATTGCCAAATAAATAAAAGTTAATGAAATAATTGCGTGATTTTGACAACATGCAGTAATTACACTGCATTCTTACACACACCTGCTGCTTTTCTGAAAGGTTCAAACTTCCCGTGCTGCTCACACTGTACGTTACTGAGACAGAATGAGACCTCTGACTGTCACCATACAGACAGCGAGTACAGCTAAAGCCAGTCTGCAGAGGCAGACATAGCAGTAGAGAGGTGAGAGTGAAGCTTGGGGTTGGCACTGGGCTTAGCCAATTAAGTGCCCCCGTTTTAAGGAAAAGTGAAATTGGCTGGCAAGTTGGCGCCCCCTTAGAAGCTGGTGCCCTATACTGTCACCTATTGGACTGACCGGCCCTGAGTCAGCCACTTACCCTAAGCCCCTGAAGCATTTCTCAGGGGGTTAAGGACCTAATTTAAGGGCTTAAATGGAGATGCAAATACTTGTGTGGTGCTCGGGATTGGATACTGTGACCTTCTGTTCACCAACATGAAGAGTTAATCCAAAAAGCCATAAACCACTCCACACCTGAGCCCTGATATTATATGTACACTTTAACCCTTTAATATCTTAGCAGACACATCCACGACTCCAAAATTTCTCCTTTTCACATTTTTAATTCAATTTCTATGATTGTGATACTATCACTTACTTAGTGTGACCAAAATTCCCATTGACAGATTTACTATCGAAATATCACTCCATAAAGTATATACCTGTTAAACAAGCAGCACATAATCAACAATAGGAACACTGTAATATTACTAAGTCATGTTCTGTTTGAATACATGAAAGAAAGTACAAATAAATCACAAATAATAATGAACGTTATTGACTATCTTCCAGAAACTACACACATAACACTCTCCGTTATTACCACTACACTCACCTGACTCTCTCCTAGTAACCCCACACTCACCTGACTCTCTCCTAGTAACCCCACACTCACCTGACTCTCTCCTAGTAACCCCACACTCACCTGACTCTC
>JABFDZ020000042.1:935637-951289 GCA_019775955.2 Pollimyrus isidori
GCCCCTCCCCCAGCAACCCCACCCTCACCTGACTCTCCCCTATTAACCCCACACTCACCTGACTCTCCCCTATTAACCCCACACTCATCTGACTCTCCCCTAGTAACCCCACACTCACCTGACTCTCCCCTATTAACCTCACACTCACCTGACTCTCCCCTATTAACCCCACACTCATCTGACTCTCCCCTAGTAACCCCACACTCATCTGACTCTCCCCTAGTAACCCCACACTCACCTGACTCTCCTCTGTTCTCCACAATAAGCATAGAGCTTGATTCTCTCTTTATATGTTTAGTGCTTCTAATTCTAAAGCCCCAAGCTTACCTGACTCTCCCATATTAACCCCACATGCATCTGACTCTCCTTACTTAATTCCACCCTCAGCTAACTCTCCCTATTAACCCCACACTCACCTGACTCCCGCCTATTAACCCCACACTCACCTGACTTTCTCCTACTTGCTCCAAACTCACTTTCTTTTCACCTTTTGATCCCACATTTATACCTAGCTCTCCCTTAGGAACCCCACATTTAACAGACTTTCCACTATTAACCCCACACTCCCTTGACTCTCCCCCATACCCTGACACACATCTGACTGTCTATATTAACCCTACATTCATATGACTCTCCTCTACTACCCCCACACACATTTTTTTTTCAAAATAATATTCTTTTGTTCTTTTTCCAAACTTTTCTTTATCTCATATATTCTTCTCTTGCACTTTTGCCTACATAATTATTCTGAAGGGTATTTCTTGCCCACATCCAAAACAAATGTCTTTGTTTGCCTATTTTATCCATTCTTATCCAGTCTAGTTATTTTTTCCTCTTTGTAAATTCATTAATTCTCTGCTCTAAGCTCTCGGGAGACTAAATCCAGTGCACTCTCCCCAACATTCCCTCTAATTTTAAAGCTTCTCATCAATCTTTAAGTAAATGCTTTTTTCAACAGTCCACTTCTTACTCACCTTCTACCAGAAAGATCAACATTTCTGTAAAGAACAGCCACCTCTTGACCCACACACTGTATCCTTGCTGTTTTTTTGGGGTCCAAGCAGCATTTGTATTTTTCTGTGTTCACTGTCTCTAAACTTTAACCCGTGCTGCCTGTCCATGGGTCTTAAGAATGTTCTGCATGCATTTTGCAGATGTTTACAATCTGGCCATGGAGCTCACTGGATGACAGGTGTCCAATTGCTTTCAATGTTCAAGCACGGCAGGATCAAAGTCAAACTTGCTTATCTCTTAAAATGACCACAATCCAATTAGGCGAGATAGGTAGCTGCCTAAGGTGCCATCTTTTCAAGGGGCTCTGACTTTGCCTGTTGATTTCACATTGTATCACATGGGGGGGGGGGCGCTTAACCAGCATATGTGATTATGTGCCCCATAGACACGCCTGTGTAGCACTGCTCATCACAGTGCCTGTGATCTCCTAGACAGCTGGGGGCCTCGGGTTCCCTACCAAAGCTTTTTGATTGCCCTGCCTATGTGTTTTAGTTGCCTCATCTGCAGCCATTAGGTCCATCTCAACAGCACCCCCCTCCCCCCTCCCCATCACTGCATTATAGATTACACACTTCCAAGACGACATGTACTGCCTACATTCATGTTATCAATTCATTGAATTCAAATTATTGGGCCGGCATTGCAACGGCAACAACAAAAAAACAACAAGAACAATAACGATGATAATGACGATGCATTGCCCACCTAGCCGTGTAAGCCCAGGCAGCCACATTCGCATACATGGGTCAAAGATTTATGGGATAACGACCATCAGCCAATGAGCGGCCGCCGTGTCCCTGGTAAATAGAAGGCTGACCTTTGTTTCAACCCGTCTGCTGTCACTGCTGCAGCGCGTCGCTTTAAGACTACGATGCTCATGCTGAAAACAAAGGTGTCAAAAGAAGAAACGAGACTAAAACCAAAAAAATAGACAAACAAACCCGTCTCCTCATTAATTCACATGCACGAACCTGTGACCTAAAAGATATATCTTTACTTTTTGTATTGTTACAGCACATTTTAAAACCTGCTGCTGCATGCAAACTTGTTTTTGCACATTGATAATTGGTTATTTGTATATTTTCTTTTAAAATTTGGTTTCTGTTTTATTAACTATCGCAGTTTGAGGGTAATTTCACACCTGCATAAATCAATAAATGCTTGTTGGAATGCAAGATTTGGCACGGATTCTGTTCGAACAGGACAAACTGCCTAGAAAAAATCGTGTCAACGCGAGAGTTTTGTTTATTTTAGTACTAGTATATTATATATTGCTTTTCCGTATACATTCCCAACAGCACCCATTTGAAATCTTTAAGCAATAGCACATTTTTGTTGTATTTGTTGTATTACGGTTATAATTATTTCCATAAACAAAGTGACCCTTGATTCACATTCAAAGTTAATTGTTTTTAGAGTTACCATCACAATTCTGGTGCAGGCCTATCTAGCTAGGAGCTGTATCTTTGTATATCTACATATAACACAACATGCTCACCTCACTTCATTAACAAACCCCGGAGACAAACGAGGTTGCGGTAATTGCTAATCCGGGTGCGGTCCCGAACAATGACGGAAGTTGGTTTCGTGAAATGCACCTTCGATTGGTTAAACTTTCCAGCGGGCTCTTTGACTCAGACTACGGCCCTTGTACGGATATTTAGCTTCGCGTCCCCTGACATCCGATATACACTGTAAATAAGACACAGCACGACCGTGCAAGACCCGGAATATGCCTACTTCAGGGGTGATGGGGTATAGTGTGTTATTTAAATAAATACTTAATCGTTCATCAGAACTAATTTACTTTATTAAGGTATTGAAATGGATTGCATCTTTCATAATAAAGTTACAGCAGCAACTTTGTTTAGTATGGTAACCATTATCACAAGACTGAAATTATGGCAGAATTAAATTATTATTATGAAAAAAAAGTCAAAATGAGATTATTTTCTAATGACGTGATCTCAGGCTAAAGTTTGCACAGTTAAGGGCGACGAAGCGCCGATCAGGACTGCTGGATTGGAGGAAAATTGAAATGGCCGGTCAGATGGGCGTTCTCACTCGTACGAACAGCCGATTTACAGGTACAGAGAAATCTCATGAGACAATTAAAATGTGGTCAGCATTGCCGAAAAGACGTAGTCTCAATGGTTTTACGGTGTCGGTCGTCTAACCAAAACGGGAGTTAAGAACAACCGAGGAGAAACTGGCAGAGAAACCGAATATAACATATACCACAAGACGCGTATAAAAATAGAATTGCAATTTCTTCTTGCTCTAACAAATTAAGGTCGTTCGTAGTCTATTATTTCGAAAAGCGAGGCCGGAGTTTCGAAAAACTTTTCTATTTAGTTACCTCACTACTGAGTCCTATCTAGCATGTCTTTCGAAGTTCTACAGCTTTACCAAATTTATATTAATTTCTTTATAAAAACCGGAAATATTAATCCCACATCTAAATACATTTAGATTTGCAATAGTTTTCTTAAAATTCTGAACAGCGCAGTGCAGTTTTAAATGAATGGGTTTATAGACAGGCGCGAAGAGACACTTCTTGTTTTACACAAGGGGCCTTTTGATTTTGATTATTTTCCAACGTCTAAGCTTGGCTCTGAACTCCAGTTTTCTTCAACCATTAGGAACGGAAGACGGGGAAATCCACCTTTCACGAAATAGGCATAGGCCTACTTATAAATCTTTACCGTGTGTCGTAGGCAAACGGCTTCTTACATGCGGTTTGCCCCCACATTCACGCAACTTTTCGACTAGTTTGTGTTATGGTGAAAGTTACCTCCATTTATATGTGACATTTGTTTTGCTTACGCTTTGATTTTTGGTGATGGTGAATTTGGTAAATTCGGATTACACTTCATAACAAGTAATGCGAAATGAATATTTCTTTAACCTCACAATATTACTAACTTGTGCTTGTGGTCAGTTTTGCTATGATGTTATATAGGTATAAAACGAGAGAAAGCTTACTAGGTGAACCCATATTATACGTGCAGTATGTAAAAAAGTTACATAGTTACTTAGCTTATTGTTAATGCATAGCGAATATATGATCATTTAAACTCTTATACAAGTTAAATCTAAGATATGAGCTGTATAAAACACACGCATACAAAAAGATTAAAAACTCTTGGGTTGCTGAAAAAATGCGAAACCATTTCGAAGAAACAAATAGCTTTGGGTCTTAAAAACGACACGCGCAACACATACGATGTGAACGTTGCCTCCCCATAAACATTTCAATCTTTTATATTTAAAGTAAAACGTCTGTGTTAGCAAATATGAACATGGAATAACACGTGCTCTTCATAATATGAAATATTACAGTTATTAAAGGAGGAAATGTAAGCTGTCTCATACAATGTTCATTAATTATTTCTGATTAAAACGTGTTTCCACTGGCTACCTTACTAGCCTAGCAGAAAACATAAAAATGGTAAGAAAATCATAAGAACTGCATTGATCGCCAATTGCATTGATCGCCTGTAAGTTTGTAGTTTCATGATGTAAACGCACTTTCAAACCGCAAACACTCTTTCTGCATATTTCAGCGTATCTTTTACACACTAGAACACAGCAGGTAAACTTGTAATGTACATTTCATATTCACGGGAATGTATTTTTTATGTAAGAGCCCTAGGTTTTAACGATTGCCAATAAATACAAAAAATGACATGAAATTCTTTCTGAAAAACAGCTTTCAACAAGCGAAATATCACAACTGAATTCAAGGACAATGTCATATTTCCGAAATATTATGTTAATCTGAAAATCAAAGATTTTGCTAATATTAAATTTAACCACCCCCCGCGACCCAGTAAGGATAAGCGGTTTGGATAATGGATGGATGGATGGATGGATAAATTTAACCAATGCTGTTCTATCAAGTACCTTCGTACTTATTTTGTCTGTACTAATTTTATAAATTTAAACAAGTTCCGAATGGTGTTTCTGTTGGTTTATATATGGATTTAGAAGGATGTATCTTCCGGATCTAAATGACCGGTCCTCCGACATGATTGCACGCTGCCCATGTCACTCCAGCTAAGAACCCTCCCTCCCTATAGGCGACATAGGCGATCGCCTATGGCGCCATCTGATTAGGGGGCGCAAAAACACGCGAGTGAAAATAATCAGAAGAAATACCTCAGGTTGCATTCTATAACTTTACAGATACTAGTTGAAATTCACTATACTTCTTTTGAATCAGACGCCAGTTAGCCAGTTAACAGCCAGAGGCCCCGTCCTACAGACATTTAAAAGAATTAATGAACTGAGAAAAATTGTTTTCTGCTGTTTTGGGGGCTGGGACGCTCGACAAAGTCTTGCCATGGAGCGCCAGAATACCCAGCGCCGGCTCTGCTGCAGCCAGACGCTGACCATCCCTTCTCATTTATTTTACAGAAACGACCTAATCCTAAAAATGTGAAAATACGTCTATTGTCACATTAGACGGCCCTGTTAAAGAATCTGTCAAATACCGGTGAGCATTTGTATATATGAGCTAATTCATAACCTTTTGTATCCCTTACTCAAGTTCACATGCACGTTCAAGTGAATTAATTCGATAGTGAGTGTGCCTGTATTATGACAAGATAAATGAAAAATAAAGGTTATGTATTATTTTTATATTTTAATATACCGGAAGATTAATAAAAGCGACTTTTGACTTGCGCATTGGTTACGAAACAGCTTGTAAATGGGCATGTTGCCAAAGAGATCCATGTCGATAATAATATAATTTCGGTGACACGTAATAATGTTCGGGAAGTACTGCGCAGTGAGGTCTCTTGAAGTTCACTACATGAAATATACAGTAGATGCTTTTGTATCTGTCTGGGTCTGTGTATATGAAAGAGAGAGAGAGAGAGAGAGAGAGAGCGAGAGAGAGAGAGAGAGAGAGAGAGAGAAAGGAGGAAAGCTACAGGGAACCCGTGTTTGTTGTCGTCATTTTCAAAGCCTAATCTCGAAAGTTTAAATGAACCGTTATCATCAGCACTACGTCAAACTGACTGACCACTTATGCATCCTTAAGGTTCTTGTCTACTGTGTTAAAATAACGATTGCGAGACACTTAAACGACAAAAAAGGTTTTGTCAATATACTAAAATAAATAAATATTAAATAACATTTCATTAAAAGACAACATTTAATTCATATGTATGCATTTTGTGTGTGTGGATTAGGTTTATATTACATTGACCCAATGTTCCCCACAATGTATTAAAGACCTGCTATTGACGTTCTGGGGACCATTTTGTAGGTCGCGAATAAGATATGTGATTGCAATCAAAAAGGTAAAAATGCCAAAATTCTCGTATGTAGTTTGGTTATTTATGTTTAAGGTTAGGGCTGAGTAGGGGTTAAGGTTGTCATGATGTGATTAGAGTTCCCCCCCATAGAAATGGAGAGTCCCACAAAGATATAATTACAAACCTGTTTGTGTGTGTGTGTGTGTGTGTCTGTGTGTGTGTGTGTGTGTGTGTGTGTGTGTGTGTGTGTGTGGACTAAATTCTACAAAGTAGAATTTTAATAAATGTATCCAAAGTTCCCTCAGTGAAAGACCGTTAAGCTTTTCTGTCGGATCATTATAAATCCTATTTAGGAAAAACACAATCCCCCTTAGCTAAAATTATTTTTGTAGTCTTCATAGTATTGCATCTTACAAAAGGGAATGTGAGAACCAACTGTCACTCTTAACCAAAGGTTATATCCAGAAATTCCCAAGATATAAAATTAGATATTGTGAAGCCTGAGTAATAAAAACTAATCGAAATCTAAAAAAACAGGATGTTGTGTTCGCGGGATACGCATAAAAGGTGAATATTAGCGCTGTTGATGATATGATGATGATGGACAGATTTATTTACCACTGATTTCTCCACTTTTTACGTAACTTAGCATATGTACATATATAGGATCTTTCAACTCTAGAACTGACTATGAATTAAATATATTACGAATGAGAAGAAGTCCTGCCCCTCCCTCTAAAACAGAGTCATGAATGCATCATATACTCACATGTGTAACAAGAGGACAGGGCAGTTTGCACATCACTGTTGTAAATCCTTCAAAATTATAGTAGGCTATACCCTAGAATGGCTATGGGATCGATTCAAGCGGTGTGTCCGAGGTTCACCATGTTCTACTCCTCCGTCATTCTCTCTCTCCCTCTCTATCTCGGGTCAACACAGCAACACTTTCCCGTGCCTCCTTTCCGCGGTCATTAATATGGTTAGAAAAAAAACACCAAGAACACTGGCGGGGCCCATGCAAAACGGCGAGGGCTCTCACAGAAGGTACACGTTGGGAGAATCTGCCAGGTCACGGGGTTGGAAAGGTCGGCCATCTCGGCTGAAATAAACCTAATGGGATAGAAAATGTGACCCTTGCGTGAACTCGGCCTTCTCGCCGTTACCCCCAAACTTCAATAAAGTACCTTTTCAACTTCGCGCCGTGAAGGCGACAGGGACGAGAAAGAGATGGCGGGACGCTTCGTTTTTGGCGTGCACATCCATTTCTCTGCGCTGTCCAGCTACATAATGGCTACGGGATGGCGGCCTGGGCCGCTTCAGAACGGCCCCCGAAAGTCACGTCCAAGTCAGACAGATGCGTGCCGTTATCAGCACTTTATTTCGAAGACAACAACTTCCCGAACAATTCTTTATTTCAACACGTAGTTTTAACCATGGAAATGTGTGGATATAAATATACAAATGTCAAAACCAGAATTTTACAAAAGGCGATCACAAATAATTTCAGTCCCGGTCGAAAATGATTAATGGTCCGAAATACCTCAATCCTTTGTGCTTTTCAGCGCCCCACCTAGGACGCCGTTGTGTAATCTTCATTCAAGTCACACAGATTTATAATTTATCAAGCACTGTGAGGTTTTTCGTAGTGTTCGTCTTTGTTTTATTTTCTGCCAAATGTACGTGATTGGTCTTTGGAATCTACGATTCCAACAACGGTAAAAAGCCGCAGGGTTTATTATAGTGTGCCGGAGAAAATCATTGTCCTGGGTAATCGAAATGCAGAAATATATTTTGAATAAAAAATATTCTGTTACCGAAATTGGATTTATAGAAAAGACAGGTCAAGTAAAGCCTCACTTTAGAAATAAATTGCTAATATATTATATATGTAATGTAATTATTGTGCTATGCCCGATATTCACCTGCATTGAAGCATTTCAGCATTGTTTACTTTCTCCGGCGCTTTATGCTTATGTGAGAAAGCGGGATTGCATCTTTGGAAGACTCCAGTCGATGTTTGGATACGCTTATTACGGATAAAATGACGGTGACGTAGCATCTCCGCATTACAGGCGCCACTTTCAAAAGATGAATTTCTCCATCGGCTGTAGTTTAAATATTCTACTCAAACACTGTGTAAAGATTGTCCGGTGTGCAAAATCCCATTGTCCGTATTGAAATAATGATTGTATGCGGATTCGGTTTAACAACATTACACTGTGAATCTTTATAATAACCTTCAGGTTTGTCTAGAGTTATTGGGCTATAATCTCGATACGTTTGTGCGGCACTAGTCACTACTGTCACGCAATCGTTAAGGGAAATATAATTCTTAAAAATTATATTTAGAATAAGAAATAAGACTTTCTATAATCACCTACAGATAAAAAAGAGAGCTTGATCTTTCGTTTTATATACCCGTATAGATTCATGTGCATTTCAGGAGATGTATAACAATGTATAATTACATAAACATTACATTTTGGATATATTAAAGGACGCCTGGGGTTCTTTTAACTAATGGAAACGATTGAAATTTAGAAATGTCATAATATTTTACGTAAAATCAGGGGTACAGAATGGCAACGGGCCTAATCATTGTAAGTAGGCTAAAAAGACCAACTCCTCTGTGATGTTTTGCAATTCCTTTTGGTGTGGTACCGCTCGCTGCCCCGAAAACAAATTACATAGTGGCATGAATACTCTTGATCTTAACAACACAAAGCATTAATCATGTATGAATTGAGGTTAAAATCTATTTTAGAAAGCGCGTTCAGTTTTGTTGCTATGTCTGGAGCTTGCACTAAAGAATTAAAGCTTAAGGTCTTGAACTAGGCCTCCCCTCTTTACCAGGCATGTAAACTATAATTAATGGCATATTCTAGATACGCGATGGTTATGAATGTAGGTTGTGTAGGAGAGGCAAGCTCTTTGAATTATAATTATGCACACGAAGCAGCGCCAGCGAAAGCCGGTTACTTACAAGGGAAAAAATATGTATTTATATTAACAACAACGCAGTTCATGTAATCTAAAAAAGAAACCCCATCGATGCGTAGTGTTTTTGCTTCTACAGCTTCCATACTTTGGAATTGACTTTTTGGTACGCCGTGTAGGGAGAAAGACGTCCACTCCAGTCAAGACCGAAAAGGTACCCAAGTGGGTCTAGTGTCCTAAAAGGGATTATAACTTTACTCAGTAAAGAGACGTAATTCGTTCCAAATATCACTTAATGAAGTTCTACACGGAATGCCACATAAACCAGCACTGTCACGTTTTCTATAGGCCCAAGACCTAGGGGCGGGTTTAATAACTGATCACAACCCCTTCTGGCACGTAAATCGCTACAGTTTTTTATCCTGTAAATGTTAATATATCCCTTAAGTGGGACTGTGACTTTATTTTTTTAATCTTAGGCACAAACGGAACATGGCCCTGGATAGTGGATCTCATACAATCACTAGATTGCAACAATTAAAGTGAGTAATTTTTTTTACATACAAAGCTTCCCCGCCTCATCACTCATTAAATTCAGCGCCTCTGGATTTCAGGTGGACTCCTGGCAATTCTTCTATGTTTAATGCAATTATAAAACACAGATATTTGAACCAGTAAAGATAAAATGAAAATCACGTATATGAAACTAATTGACACCCACTGTTTTATTGACCACTATGATTACCACAAATACACTAAAACTTCTTTATTGCATTTCACAACGATCTGCTTAAATCAGCCTAAGTCACAACGTTATCATCACAAAACTAAATAATGAGTTTAGTCTGATTTTCGCAATACGCCAAAAAACCTCACAGCATTATCAATATTTTCAGATAAACAACTACGTTCAATGTCAGTAGCTTTGTATTTTCTGGTTTTCACATAAAAAACAAATGTCACTCCAGTCTTTTTTGTAAAATGAATTTTACAATTGTGCATTTAATAACCTAGACACGGAGACGACCGAGTTACCCACAACAACATTTTCTTAAAAATGTCCTTCTTTCACCTTCATCCAAAACATGAGTTTTTTTTTCTTAAAAATCATTCTGGTATTTCAATTTCGAATAAATTAAAACCTGCGTAGCGTAAAAACCATCCGCTGGAATTCGCATTAATCCATGCTATATAACATGCATTTTATATAACTGTGGACTTAAAGGAAGACCTTTTGTTTATTTTTTTCCAGATTTTTACGCACAAGAAAACAACGAAGAACCAAAATATATTATATTCTATAAATAATCAGTCTCAATTCTCTCTCTTCTTGAAATAGTTATGTCTTATAACCTTGTAATATCCTCGACACGTTCGGCTCCGGACACCCGGGGGATTTCCTCGGACGCGGCCACGGTGTTAGAAGCCGCAGCAGCCGCGACAGCGCCGGCTGATGTGGTTGTGTTGGACCCAGAGGGTACGCCTGTGGAAGATGAGGATCTGACTTTGGTGTTGGGTAGCCTATGGTCTTTTTTCCACTTCATCCTGCGGTTCTGAAACCAAATTTTGATCTGCCGTTCGGAGAGAACCAATGAATGAGCAATCTCGATGCGTCTTCGCCGAGTTAGGTAGCGATTATAGTGGAATTCCTTCTCCAATTCTAAGACCTGCTGGCGTGTATAAGCAGTTCTAGACCGCTTGGGTTCCGCTCCATTGTAACTGGCGTTCACTGGAAAGAGGAGAGGTAGAGAGAAAAAGAGAGGAAGAAAGGGAGTAAGGAGGGAAGGAGGGGTACACCAAAAGCGGCATGAATTGAGATGCGAATGGAAGTGATTGGGAAAGGGTAATGTTACGCCTAGTATATTTAGTTAAATTCACCTAAAATTCGTCATGAGAACTTGTTTAATGGCTCCGTATGGGGGATGGGGGCATTTATGTTGAAAGAGGCTCTAAATTATTTATGCAACATTAAAAATCCGGGATTTTTTTCTGTGTCCATTCTTCCTCTCTCCCCTCTCATACACATACATAACAGGAAAAGCCACATGGCAATACGGCTGCCCGGAGTGGCGCTCTGCTATAAAATTTATGGTGGGTGTAATTACCAACGCAAGTCGTAAATCCGCCTCAATTGTGCCATTTCAAAGGCTTCTCTCCTATCGTGGCAGGGGCTGGTTAGGAGATGTGGGCAAAATAAAGAGAGAGAGAAAGGAGGAGGAGAAGATAGCGCGAGACAGAGGAAGACAGACACACAAGTTTCCTACCGGTGCTGACATGAATTTTCTTCATCCAAGGGTACACTACGGGTTGCTTTGAAGAGGCTGTGCTGTTTGGATGCTCCGGTGTAGCTTGGCTGCAGGCGGTGGACGCAGTCGCTGGGGTAGAGGGGGACGTGGGTAACGGTGGGGGTTCACATGACGCTGCTTGTCCTTTCCCAACAAGCAGGTGCCCGGAATGGGGTAGCCCATGCCCTCGTTGAGTGTCAGGCTCAGGGATATTTGGACAGTTATACTGGCGCTCCTGGTAGCTCCCTCGCGGAGGATACAACTCCTGATGGTGATGCTGGTAACCAGTGTCCCTCGTGCGATTGTAGTATTCGGGGCTGTGGTCTGGAATGTAGCTGTTTTGCGAATATTCCTCGCATGGAGGAAATTTCGGATCGATGTAGTTAGAGTCCATCAAATACGAGCTCATGATCATTAATTTCTGGAGTGGAAAATAATTTTTCTAGCTTTGTCGTTTTTCTGCTCCATAAAGCCCTCCTACTAGCGAGCGACCCTGTAAAGTTACTTTTACCACGTGATTGAGCCGCCCAATAGCAGAGGGAGAGGCAGTCCCCGGATAAGGAACCGATGCTCTGTCCAAGTGCGCCCACTCCTTTCGCCATCGTGCGCCTAATTGGCGGCGTATGGGCCTGCGCGTGTCCTGTGAAAGTGGGGCACAGACACTTCAATAATTGGGTTAACATGATGATTCAGAAATTGGTTCAATATAATGGGGTATATGTACTTCTAGTTAGCTATGCTAAGATGAACAGGCAGATTACTCAGAGTGAACGCATTGGACAGGTAACGGTAATCTGAGCAAGAAAGCATAACATTAGAAGAATGGAAAGTAAGTTAATTAAGTCTTGAAACAGAAACAATCACCTTCTTGTGAAGTATTCAGATTAATTACAATGCACGTTCGATTAGGGTTTTTTTCGTCTGTATAACATGCATATCAGACAAGGCGCATGATTCTCTATGTGTATGCCTGCATCCCCACATCCCTGCATCTCCAACAATAATTATTTATTAAAATAACTTAATGTAATGAATCTAACCACATCCTGTTTTTCACAACTGAAATTGTGTGTAATTCCGGGGATGTGTAAATCAGTCAACTAATACATCTATTAGTTACGACATCCAGACGTTTATCGTTTGCAGCGATTAGTCGGTGCACATATAGAAACAGGCATTTATAGACAGAGAGAAGCGTCCAAATAAAAGTCGCCACCTTCGTTTATGCGTCCACTGGCCTTTTAACGGTTTTTAAGTGTAAATGTCATTCATATAAAACTGCCGTAGCCTACATTAAATGAATTGTCTGGAATTTTGTTGAACATTCATGGTGTTTTATTTTGTTTTGTTTCATTAGCCACGTTGACTTTTAAAGGGTTTACAAAGCAATGGCGACACCATTGTTTCCTTTAAACTTGCAACTTCCAACGCTAGTACGGAAACCAGCAAGCGGAGAACAGGGAAAGACCAGTAGCAATGATTTAAATAATCGCTCTCATCGCGTCATATTTTTTTTCATTACTCATGACGTGAAAACGCCACATGCATTTAGCGGTTTATGGTTTGTTTATTAGAGTCATGCGTTTTGACAATTCCACTCATTGTGTGAACATTTTCGCATTTTATTACGCCGTAAATGCAGTAAATCAATCACTTTAAAATGATCTTTGGCCTTCACATGATTTACTGGTTGCACGAAGCCTTGCTCATCACAGTGTTACCATGAGTACGAATATCAGTCTGTCTGTCTTTACTAGTCTGCTTTTGATTCTTTGTTTCATTGTTTAATCTTCTTAATTCTTAATATTGAACAAATATACATAAGCATGTCAGTGAGGGTCTCCTTACGTGTCTTACGCGTTTAATGACAAACGGGAAACATGCATAAGTCTAAGAAGAAGTCTAAGATGAATGAAGAATCGAGTATTGCTTTTGAATCACCTATATATTCCTGTAGAGGCTCATTTGCGATTAGCAATTGTTCACACAAATTCGGTTCTACAGGGTATACATAGACGACTAATAACAGACGCGCACGTTACACATAAAGAAAAACTGCTATTTCTGAAAGAAATATTTGATGAGAAGGTTATCATGTGGAATAGTGTCCAAAAATGTACAACAATGCTTCAATGAGGTGTTCCGCCGATATTATCTTAGCACAATTAATAATTTATCACTAATTGTTATCAGATAAATTTGAAAATTAGGTTATTAGACATGACGGCATCCTTTTTGCTTAATCTGAAAGACACATCAATGCTAACTGAAAAATTGTCAGACTTATAGGTTGTTTGCACAAACAAGGCAAAAATGAATATTCATTTCATTGTAATATTCTGAGGACTATGTATTTGTGAAATATACTAAATCCATTTAAGAACACACAAAGAATCGCGTGCTATTCCAAACAAAGAAGAGTAACTGCGTTAGCATACGGGAGACAGTGTACTTTCTAATATTTATAAACTACAAATTGTTTTAAGTCAAAAGTAATATAAGAGTGAATCCATCTTAATGAAAACTTAACTTATCATCAAAAAAAAGAAAGAGACATGAGAAAGCGAAGTCTGCCGTAGTTTTTTTCTTTACTCAGGCTGAGGTGGAATGATCGTACAAATAACATTTCAGATAAAGTCCCGTCATTTCTGGACAGCATCATTCTAAATCTAACTTCTCCTTTTCTGCTTTCGTTTAGGATAGCTGGCTTATCGATACTGGAGAATTGACATGCCTGGTTGAGGTGTGATTAGGACACATGCGCACTTGCGTTCACACACACACTCGCGCGCGCGCACACACACACTCACACACATACGCGCAAACAATTTGTGTGACCGTGTATGATACAAAGCTCCCTCTTTCACTTTCAAATTCTGTGTAATCCCAATCTTTGGTGTGGCCCCCACAATATAAATATTCAGCCACGAACGCGGTATACACAAAGCGGTCGCGTGACAGAGGAGATGAAAAATAAGTTTCTATTGTTCCCAGGGGTTTTATTGTGCTAGCCATTACCATACTGACCGCTCGGTAACCTACCGGTTCTCCCGCCAGAATTATCAATCTGGCTCCTGCATAAAATAACGTTAAAGGGCACAAATAACGGATTTTATATTATAATCGATATGTAAACTCAACTTTGTAAAACGCATTTATCCAGTGTTATCAGAAACTGCAGAAAATGACGAACTAAACTTCTGCTAGTAAAGTTATAGTTTTGTTTATCAACTCAAAGACTGACAAAAATCATTTGGAATAATAATTTTAATAGTGATTCAAAAGGAAGGTAAATAACCGTGTTTTCTATCAACATAGGCAGTAATATAATCTTAATTGAGCAGAGACCACAGCGCCGGACAAAACGTTTACTCGAATTCTAGTGCGCATTTGCAAATTTGAAGATGCAATTTTAACTTCTGTGTACCTTTACCAGTCTGAACACGACCTAGGAAGCCCCCCACCCCCAGCCAAACCCACCAGTGTCCTGGACGCATTTTAATAATACTTAGACAGCCTGACCCCCGGTTCACCTCCCGCGTTTGACTTGTTCCAATAGTTCACTGCCAAGGAGTTATTGATGAGGGAACACCAATGAAATCTGTCTCCATACAAATGGCTTTTAGATCTTGCACCTAGTTCAATAACTAGTTATAATGTAGAAATAGAAAAATGAAGCCCCGAGGCGAACTAATTTAATGTTTCATTTGTATGTTAGAAAAATCGTAAAGCTTTTTGTATCGTCTGTATTGCACGCGTTCACACACACATATATACATACGTACTCTCTCTCTCTCTCTCTCTCTCTCTCTCTCTCTCACACACACACACACACAAACACACACACTCCCACACACACAACACACACACAGAGTCTATTTCCCTTTCCGCACTTCACGGCCTGTATGACTTCTGGAAACGAAATCAGCGCATCCTGAATTGCAGACACAATTTCCAGCGCATATGCTTTGGAAAGACTCCTCTCAGATTTGAACTTCGATTGCCAAAACTCGCCAAAGTATGATTTCATGACATTTAAACAAAACCGAGTAACAGCTGCATCTACAGCAATTAGATAGATAGATAGATAGATAGATAGATAGATAGATAGATAGATAGATAGATAGATAGATAGATAGATAGATA
>JABFDZ020000042.1:960767-974919 GCA_019775955.2 Pollimyrus isidori
TGGGGGGAAACCGGAGTACCCGGAGGAAACCCCACGACGACACGGGGAGAACATGCAAACTCCACACACATGAAACTCAGGCCGAGACTCGAACACAGGTCCAAATGAATACTATTGCAAATTATATCATCATTAAACAAGCAGTCGGGGCTGAGTGCATCTCTGCTCCATCGTAAACACAGTTAGTCACTGACAAGATGGTGAACCAGAGCACCTACGTTCCAGAAAAGGCCAGTCAACCTGTCTAGAATCAGTCGATTATGAGAAACCTCACCAAGGCAGAAAGACTTTGCATAAGCACATTTTTTTTTGATGCAAAACACGGATGCCCATGTCATAAATACATTAGGAGTGTGTGAAGCACACTTTTGTAAACAGAAGTGAAAGCAGAAATGCAGGAAAATGGAAACCATCCAGTCTCACAAGCATTTGATAGAGTCACCCTTATAAAATGCAGTACTATGCACAACCTTGTCCACAAATTCAATCTTATAGAGCCAAGTATTACCAAGAATCAATCGACAGAGTCCCCTTATAGTATGCAGAATTACCTATGACTGTATCCACAGAGACACCCTTACAGAATACAGTATTGCTCCAAGTATATCCACAGAGTCCACTATCCACAAAAGCAACCTTACAGATCAAAATATTACAATGACTCTATCTACACAATTGGCCTTATACAATGCAGGATTATCCACACCTTTATCCACAGTGTTGCCCTTTACAGAACACAGTACTACCATGGAATGCAGCCTGACCATTGCTGTATTCACCGAGTCACCTTCATAGTATGCAGTATAACCCATGACTCTATCCACAATCTCTTTATAGAACCAAGTTATACCCTACACTCTATCCATAGTCACCCTTACAGAATACAGTATTGCTCCAACTATATACACAGTGTACTTTATACATTTATGATTACCCACAATTTTATACAGTGTTGCCCCTTATAGTACACAGTATAACTACAACTGTATTTACAGAGTCACCCTTACAGAATGCAGTATTACCAAGACTATCCACAGTCACCCTTTTAAAACAGTACTATGCACAACAAACTGGCAACATTTTAAAATACAATATCGCCCATGACTATTTCCACAGAGTCATCCTTAGAGGGCCCAGTATTACTCCAACTCTGTCCGCAAAATTGCCCTTATAGAATGCAGGATTACCCATGACATCATCCACAGCGTCGCCCTTACAGAACACAATACTACCACAAAACACAGTATGACCACTATTCTCTCCACAGAGTCACCATTACAGAATGCAGTATTATCCACGACTCTTTCCACAGTGTCTTCTTTAGAGGACCAAGTATTACCCTACACCCTATCCACAAAAGCCACCTTACAAAACACAGTATTACTACGACTAGCCACAGAAGTATGCACTACTTTATCCACAGTGTCACCCTGTACAGATGACAGTACTACCATAAAACACAGTCAGGCTTACAGAATGCAGAATTACCACAACTATATCCACACAGTCACCCTTATAGAATGCACTAGTACGACTCTTTCCACAGAGTCATTACAACACATTTAATATACAGAGTCACTCTTACAGAAGATTTACTGCATAATTCATTTAAAAAAAAAAAACTCTCATTATATTCGGTGAAATTCTGTATTAAAATAATGTTAGGAAGATGAATATATGGATGAATGAAAAGATGGATAGATAGATATTATGATTTATTCTAGTACCACAAAGTAAATTGATAAATATGATTCTGATGTTAGTTGTGCATAAAAAGTAAGATCAGGGGCACACAAGTTCAAGGAACACAACCAGCAAGCAAACCACATTCATACAGCCAGCAAACAAACCACACTCACGTAACCAGCAAACAAACCACATTCACGTAACCAGCAGGCAAACCACATTCATACAACCAGCAAGCAAACCACATTCATACAGCCAGCAAACAAACCACATTCATACAACCAGCAAGCAAACCACATTCATACAGCCAGCAAACAAACCACACTCACGTAACCAGCAAGCAAACCACATTCATACAGCCAGCAAACAAACCACATTCATACAACCAGCAAACAAACCGCATTCACGTAACCAGCAAGCAAACCACATTCATACAGCCAGCAAACAAACCACATTCATACAGCCAGCAAACAAACTACAGTCATACAGCCAGCAAAACAAACCACATTCATACAGCCAGCAAACAAACCACATTCATACAACCAGCAAACAAACCGCATTCACGTAACCAGCAAGCAAACCACATTCATACAGCCAGCAAACAAACCACATTCATACAGCCAGCAAACAAACTACAGTCATACAGCCAGCAAACAAACCACATTCATACAACCAGCAAACAAACCACATTCAATGAATTTCAGGTGTTTGTTGTCCTGGTTCCCCTGCTCGTCTACTGACTTGGCACCACTGGTGTTCACCGATTTCTGATACTGCCTATGCTGTAATGGCAGGAGTTCTCACTACTTAACCACTGAACTCCGGCTCATATATGACAATCGAGGCAATTTAACAGCTCCTTCATCTAACAACAAAAACGACAACAACAAAGATGATGACGAAAATACCAACAAAGGTCAGCTCTTACGATTTAGTCACCTTGACGCAGAAAATTTTCCAAATGCTGTAAGAATATGCATTTTATATTTTATTTACAGGAAAATGTCTATGAAAATTAAACATTAAAATGTAAACATTGAAGCATCAAAGTATACTTCCACAGAATGCAGTTTGCACTTCTAGATGCAACACATTTCAATCATCTGAAAAGAAATGAAAACGAAAACAAAATTGGTAGACACTATATATGCTTCATCCGGATATAGGGGCCAAGGTTGCCAAGCCAAAACAGCCCACGGACTACCTCTGATAAGGTATTTAAAGAGAAAGGCGGCAGCGAATCCAAGTTCACGACGCAAAGCACAATTCGCTTTGGGTAACAGCTAAATAATGGTAATTCATTTGAAGGTTACTAAACAAATACAAGTTGCACAAAACTTTGTTCGATTTAAGATTATGTCCATTCTAACTTGTCTGTAAAATATCCATTCTAACTAAATAGGCCTAACATAGAAAATGTTTATTTCTTTTTTCTATAGGCCTTATACCTAACGTATAAGCCTACAGTATTAACTGGCTGATCTTTACAAAATACGTGCTAATTACCACTATTAAAAGCAAAGAGGAAGCTAAACGATATCTTCAAGTGAGATGTTACAAGTATTTTCATAAGAATTTTATATGGCGTAATCCAACAACCATGAACATAAACGCATGTTCAAGGAAATCACATTTAATTTCAACGTTAATTTTACCCCAGCGTGTTATAGAGGCCGGTATCTATTTCATTAGAAGCAAGAGAAACAAGATTATGAACTTACTGCGATCATTTGGGATCCATTTATGAGAGCCGAATCGACCAACATTGAGAGTCTGACGCGCCGTAATCCCCACTAAACTGCTCGCGCCCTTTCTCCCCCAGATAAGGGGAGCCAGCAGCTGCGACTCCGGACAGTTACGGTTATATATGATGTAAATATATTGAGGGTTTGTCAGCTCTCCCAAACCATAAAACTCACTTTAATGACACCACGTGTTCCCCCTGAGCCACTCGCAATCCCGCTTCAGGCATTTGGAATGAATAACCTTCAAAAGTTCAAAATGCAAGAAAAGAAAGACTGAAAAGGGTTTCCCCATAAAAGCTACACTCTCTTCGCTGTTGAGACCAAAAGTTTGTATGATTGCTGAGAGTTTGTTTTAAGACTGTACTTTTATCAGAGGGGAATTGTAATGTGAGAGCGCGATCCGGGAGGGTGAGTCACTTTCCATTTTCCTTTCGAAGGAATAGAATCAAATGAAATGTCATCTCAGTTTAGGATTAATTAATTAATGGCTGTACTCCATGGTGAACATTAATAGATAAACATCTTTCATCAGTGAAAACAATTCAAAATATTATGGAGAAAGAAAAGTTAAACAGAGAAAGTAATAAGCATGAATAATTAATCACTGCGATACCTGTGGCTTTCGTCCACTGTAACGGAAACTTAGAGAATATGTCGTCGTTGTTGGTTTTGCGTTCATGGCCTCCTGCTGTAATGTTATTCTGAAATGTATTATTTCAAAGTGCTTGCGTCAATACTGAGATTAATACCTCACGTAGGGAAAAATCATTAGAGACTTTGTACCATGAAGACTCTAGTCGGTTTTACTCGAGCAGTACAAAGAGGTACTCAGAAATGTCTGTTTTATTGTCTGATTCGATGTAGCTTACGTCGCGCATTCCAAACTTGAAATCATTTCTCAAAATTCACATTTCTAATGTATCAAAGGCACTTCAACCTAAGTAATATTACCCAGGACCATATTTTGGAGAATGCCATTGCATTTTGTATTAGATAATAATGCTTCTTAATACTGCAGTATCCAAAATATTTTATCCGTTATATTAAAAAGTTGCGCAATATTCGATGTTGTAGATTTTTTGTATTGTAGGCCTACTACAGCATAGTACTCCATACTATAGAGTAATACTATATGATTGTATAATAGTGCAATTCATAAGAAGAATTTTTTTTGTCATTCAGAATTACTTGATAGAGTACTTATTTTTTCGTTAGGCTACTTTTACATTGTAGTTTTCTAATTATCAGGTATTTTATTCACGATGTATCACTTTATAAACAATACTTTATAAAACGGATTTACATTTTTGAAGATTATCTTCATGCACAGTTATGACTACTAAAATAGTTTTTTTTCCCCTGACACAACAACCACGTTAACGAAACGTTGAAAACAGTAAGTTGTAGTGCTTATTGCGAAAGGGTGAGACGTTATTGAGTTTTATCGAGACTATAAAATTTTATGGACGGCTTTCTTTAGAGTGACTGTAGGTCATTCGCTTGGACGTGTGAACAGCCTGAATCGACGCGGCAATACTGTCATACATTTTCCCATTAAAGTGTTCAACACCAGCAATATGGTTTTCAAACGCTGAACTTTGTTAAAAGTATGAGATTCATCAGTAATTATGAGAATAAAAATTCACGTTAGTTTGGCAAAATTACAACTTTCTCACAACTTGGAAATGAAGGTTGTAGTGTGTGTGTGTGTGTGTGTGTGTGTAATAATATAATAATAACAGTTACTTGCTACTTGTGGTCGTTTGTGTGTGCGCGCGCACACGCGCGCTCGTGTGTGTGCGAACACTCACACCAAGTAGTACTGTGCAATAGGTATAGCTGCATGCAAAATTTTGCAATTAAAAAAAGAACAATACTAATTGTGAACAAAATATACAGATTACCAATGTAACTCACAATACTGCATATTTTATTTGTAGTATTACACAAATATACAAAATTAAATCAATGTACGATTCCTTCCAGCATGCCTTGTTCTCAGAAAACGGTTCAGGGATGGACATAAGCGAGTGTATTTGTAAACAATGCATTATCCCTAACAAATGTGTTCTGTATTTTAAATGTCTCCGTAGTCACACATTATTTCACAAGAATCTCCAATTCCACAACAGAGAATTTCAGAGCAGAGCAAAATATATAAATAATATATATAATTATATCGATATATTAGCAATATAGTAATTCTAAAAAAAAGAACCTTCCATATCGACCCAAGTCAACCTGACATAAAAATATGTTTAAAACATTATAGAATACATGAAATGCGTAGGGAATCGCTGGTCATCTGATAGACCTCCTTGTAATGCCAAGAATAGATACAATTGCTTTCATAGGAGAAAAGAAGTTGGTTCAACCCCTTCAAGCGAGAAAACACATTTTCCACGACCTGTTGTTTTATTAATTGACTAAAACTATGCAGAATGCCCTTGAAAAATAAGAGGTGAGTAAAAAAACTTTATAGATGGGGTTCAGACCAATTACGTCTAGAGAACATCAGAAGATTAAGCATGATTCGAATGACTCCATTGCATTTGTAGCCTGTTTGTGTGCTATAAATAACTAAGAACAAAGATGGACCCAAAAGCGGCGAAAGCAGCAGCTAAATTCCGCTAATTTCACTTGTTGTGTCACATTTCCAATGATTCCCATCCGCTTCGTCAGCAGTGCAGTGCATTTCTGTAATGCACCATCCAATATTATTTGACCGTTGTATTACACTGGCATGTTATTTTCGATCTCAGTTCATTTAATTGAATTTACACTCTTCTTTATGGCAATTTGTGGAATGAACGTTTGCACCCTTAGGGGGCTTTGCTAAATATCCTCTGCTGTTATGTTTTATAGTTATTAGGGTTACATATATAAAAATATAGATTGAAAGTTTAATGGATGCCTGGACTGTGGTCTTAGCCATTTCCACTCAGATTCACGAGTAATCGGGGTGTGGCCTCTCTCCATAACCCCCCCCCCTCCCCGTCCCGTGTAACGTCACAAAATGACAACTGGAATAGTTAAATAATCATGACAACAATAAAGGAAGCACACATAAGCTACACAACAAAGATACTTTACACATACATATCGAAAACGTGGAAATCTCGAATAAGTTACTGCTTTAGGAACGTGTTGAGTGCTGGAAGATTTGGCCTCCTGTTTCATCACCACTTTCGTTTATTCCGTTCGCTCTTCCTAGGCGTTAGAAAGCCAGAAAGCGATCCCCACTGTTTTTTACATCGATTCCTTTACTTTCAGCTTTGAATCCTTCTTCCACTTCATGCGCCGATTCTGGAACCAGATTTTAATCTGCCTCTCATTCAGACAGAGGCTATTGGCGATCTCGATACGCCTACGGCGGGTGAGGTACCGGTTGAAATGGAATTCTTTCTCCAGCTCCAGAGTCTGGTAGCGGGTGTAACTGGTCCGTGACCGTTTACCGTCAGATTCTGAAGTGGTAGAAGAGAAAAGTTTCCTCAACCATGATATGCAGTCAACCAGACAACAGGAAACTAACTGCACATCTAAAAGCTTATTTGTGCTTCTAAAATCCTTGTTGCATATATGCAGAAAATCCATATATAGACTTAACCACTGTTACATTGTAGCCAATTGACAATTCATATAAGTAATAAATTACAGGAATGATGGCTTGATACAACTCATACACACTATATACATTGTTACAATTGCAAACCTTGCAAATGTGACGTGAATCATGAGTCGAATAGATACATAAAGATTATGTAAAACAGGCTATATAAAACGTTTTGCAGGAAATGAATCCATCAGTATTAAAACATTAATAACAACATTTGTGGAAAAAAACTGTGCAGCACATCAATGGGCGTTTTAAATTGGAAATCTGCACTGGATGCCGTCAAATTGACAGCGAATTTCAGTTTAGTACAGACGACAAGACTTTTAAGAAATAGTAGTAGTAGCAAATAATAATAATAATAATAATAATAATAATCTTCAGCGTCGCCTCCTGAATGACCTTACAGTGATTGTTCATCTGCACCAGCAGATTTCGAGGTGAAGAGTTCAAATCAAGGGCAGCACGTTCATCCGGCATCGACCAAAAATGTTCTACTTACCCGTTTGTCGTAAAAAAAGGTGCTGGATCGCAATGACAAAAGTTACGTTTTACACAACAGTACTATTACTAAATTACTAACTGCAAAATTCACGTTTAAGGAAACTAAATGTTCTAACATAAATACGTTGTTTGTCGGCTGTTTGCGAGTTTAGTTTCATCCAATTATGCTGTCATAAATTTGAACGTGGATCGCCTCTTCGCCTTAACAGGACAGTTTTACGAGCAACTGATGCCTTTGTCATAAAATTTACGACCGCTAGTTTTATTATTTCCCCCAGTATGGCCTATAAAACTGAAGAAGAAAACCAGGAATGAAGACAGAGGGTAAAACGGGGTTACATAGAAGAAAAGCCATACTTCCTCTTGCCTAAAAAATACGAAAATGTGAAACTTTACCGTGAGTCATATGCAGCTTTGTCATCCACGGGTATATCTGCGGCTGCTGCTGGCTGCTCTGAGGCTGGCTTGAGTTATTTGCTTGTGTTATTGGCTGGACGGTTTGCATGGTTTCAACTTTAATCTCGTCTGCTCTTGTCTTGCCGCCGGGCTTGTCGCTTAACTCCGTGTCTCCCTCGGTTTTTTGACTGAACAGCCCGAGCCTGGGAGCGCGCTGCCCGTTTGCGCTCACTGCACGCCTAGGGGAGTTTAAAGCCGAACAAGACTGCGGCCGCGGTGGCAGGGCGTCTGGGCTGCCGCGCAGATTCACGCTCATCTCCTCCCGTTTGTGGGAGTTCGAGGAAGCTGCCGGAGTGAAGGATCCGCTGAGATCAAGCCCGCCGTAACAGTAACTGGATGCATGGAGCTCAGAGAGAGATCCATAGCTACCAAAACCGTGCATGGTATAGGCAGACGCCTCGTGGGCTTGCTTATAAAACGAGTTGGCTACGTAAGAGCTCATTTTATGTAAGAATAAAAAATGTACAAAAAACAGAAGCATTTAATTTGGGATAACCATGAGTCTTTATAAAAGTATAATTTAAAGAATCACGGTAACCGATGATCAGCAAGTAACTGTTATTATTATTTATTATACTTGATTTGTAGCTCTTTGGAAGTTCAAGGGGCCTTTGTCCTAAAAAAGACCAGGATTTATAGGGGGGGGATCATTTTCTTTTTTTCTTGGTTCGACGTGCACTGCCCAAATATGGGAAGTTTTAATAGAATCACGTGCCCGTATTGGCCAGTCATAAATTGTCTTGATCCCCCGAGGAGCTTATTGATGGATGAAAGAAACGTGTCTGATAACTTGGCGGAGGAGACCAAGTTGAGGCGAATGCGGAGAAAGGTTGGAGAGCGAGCCGAGAGCGTCATCTGGTGTCCAAGATGGGCCAAACCGCGTAGTATCCTGCAACCCCTACCCGGCGCTCGGGTTCGGCGCTGCTGGGCTACCGCTCGAAGCCAGCGAGCTGACGTAGTCACTACACAGTTACCCAAGGGGGGGAAGGGGCCAAGACATGCGGTTAAAGTATGTCTTCACAACCTCATACTTGGACTGAGATTTGAAACAATAAATTTGGAGGTGTCCTAAAATATAGACAAGTAGGTAGTTTTAAATGTAGGCCTATTAAAAAAAGAAAACACTGAAGCAGATAAAATGACGGCAATCTTAAAATATGATGGAAATTATTATTATTATTATTATTATTATTATTATTATAACAACACTAGGTGTGTCACACCATTAGCAACAGTACACAGAGATGGGGGTCAGCCATTTCGTTTGGCTTTTGTTAAGTTTCATCCTTGTGATAAATACATGTGATGATAGATGAATAGTGTTTAAAAAAAAACATTATCGGCTTGCCAAAATAAGGCCATTTATTTTTAAAAAATTGCAGCATGCTATTTGCTACTTGATGGTTTTTAATGCACAGCACTCATGCATTAAACACCTCCAACCCTTTGCCTTTTACTTACTTTAGAAGCATCGTGCACGATTTTTTAAATGCAATAATTGCCCTTATTGTAAAAGAATTGAAAAGAACGTACAGTCAGACATGATTCATTGTTTTTCTGTTTTTATTGGTCCGAATATACTAGGAAATAAAATTATTCTTTTTATTAAAACGTGATGATAAACCTTTGCATATCGTCAAACTGTTCTAACACCCAGAAACAACATCTAGTGAATTGTCCCTTAGCGATGTGCTTTTTAAAGCCTTGTTAATACACCCAAATTATACGTTTGTTACCGATATCATCCGTTTAATTTTATGTTACGCTAAAGGTTTCTCGTTAATTATCTTTAAAATATGTGTTCATGCTAGGTTTTACTAATTTATGCTTCAATATGCCTAATTTATTGTGAACTGTGTGTAAGTTTTAAAACACGATACGTGTTGCCTTTACGACATATCACTGTTGCTATCGTTGTCATGATTACTCCATGAAATAAACAGCCAAACAAGTAAAATTTATGCAAATATAATAATATATAAATATTTTGCATAGAATGTAACAATGCGCTGTAGACCTGTTTCCTTTCTTGCATTTATACTAAAGATACACCACCGGACAATAGCTGGGATTCTAATGGTTTTATTAAATACTGAATAACACCATAAGATTATAATTTAAATTTCTAATAATAAAGGTAGTTTTGTTTCTAAATTTTGGCATTAGTAAGAGTGCGATATTGTACTGTATCACATTTTAACGCAGTACAACATAATTAACGTCTTAAGAGAACCTGAATAATATGGTCGAATCTCACGGGTGGGGAGTGTGTTTCATATATACAGACATATGTACAGTTCAGGTAGTATAGACCGTCCCGTGACAAACTTTTCAACATTTTAACAAACTGCATTGTTTACACAATATACGAAAACATGAAATTACTCGTGTTTCACAGGAATTGTAAAGCATTCACGCCTTCATTCTCGGAATGACCATGCGTGTGTTTTTACACACGATGGGTTTTCATCAGAAATACAAACCTATTGACAGACACAAGGACATTTATTTACAGACACGTTGGAGCGACAGCGCCATTGTAGTTGAGTAAAACAAAACGAAAGATTTTTACTAAAATACACGTGAAAACATGTGAAGTAGTCAGCAGTAGAATTATTTCCACAGTAGGAGCCGTCCAAAGTGTTTTTTTCAAGGCATATTGTATCAGAATTGAATATAAGTGCAAATGCGTGTGAGAGCTTGTGGGATCATAGAGAGACAGCGAGAGAGTGGAGGACGAAGAGAAAACTCAAAGGATCATATATATGCATACAACGTCCATGCAGTTACAAGTTATGTATGTACCAAAAAAAATTGTCTTAGCGAGTTCAATTACAGTTATATTAAGCGATACGTGGAATACGAGGATCCGGGTTTCAGTCCTTCTTCTTCCCGTCATCTGCCTCCTCTTCAATGTCCTCTTTTTCTGTTTCCTGGGACACCCCAGCTGATATGCTACTCGTTAGAGTTGAGCTTAGGTTACTCTCTTTCTTCCATTTCATGCGGCGATTTTGAAACCAGATTTTGATCTGCCTTTCTGTTAGGCAAAGAGCGTTGGCGATTTCAATACGCCGGCGCCTGGTTAGGTATCGATTGAAGTGGAATTCCTTCTCAAGTTCTAGAGTTTGATAACGAGAGTAAATCTGACGCCCTCGTCGCCTGTCTGACCCGTACCCGACGCCTGTAATAATAATAAAAAAGAAATTTAAAGACAGTTAGGTTATTAAGGTCATTTTTCAAACACTCTAATCCCACACATTTAATCCCAATGCCCATAGCAAAACAAAAAAACAACAACTTGCATTTCAACTAATGCTGAAATGCTTTTACGTTTCATATAGCTACTTCTACCGGCTGGGGAAATCGCAGTCTAGTCTTACACTAGTTTCCTAGTAACAGACAGTATTACCCAACTGTACGAACAGGTAGGCTACTCGTGGTATGTGCTCTAAGTGTAAACATGTTGTAAATCATTACTACATGTAGCATTTCGAGGAATAGATACAAATGAATTAATTGGTAAAACTGGTTACAGTACTTCAATTTTTAAAATGTGCATATTTATTGCAGGCGTAGTGTAGACATCACCATACTTTAAAGTGGACTCCTATGCAGACAAAGGGACATTTTTAAGGCAGTAAGGCAGCACAGGAGTTAATGGTTTATGGTGCAGTAAAAGAAGTGTGTGGAGCCCATCGTAAAATAGGTCAGTCTGTATAATTTATCTCATTAAATTGTGACACTTACCACTGTGCGAGTTCATTCTCTGCATCCATGGATATATTTGGATATTCCCTTTCTGTTCCTGTGCTGCCGCGCGGACTTGTTCTAAGCTGCAGTCTTGTCCCTGTGTGTTCAGCCCCACGCCGGTCTGCCCGCAGCTGGGAAGCACATCTTTCTCCTGGTAGAACATGTTGGATCCATATTCGTACGCTCCCCGACTTGATCCAAATACAACGTTGTCTTGAGGCGAATAAAAAGGGGAAGAGTATATCCTGTTTTGGGCCACGGCAGCCCCGTATGACGAGAAATGTCTGACGGGGTCATAGGTGGTCGAATTTAAGGGCACGTTAGGTATGACTTCTTGACCACCAGCTAAATGGCATGGGAGCGACGGGTTTGCGAAATACGAATTCATACCTTACCTCGCTCCCTCTCTCCCACGTTCACACCCTTTTTCGTTACCTTTGACTCTCACTTCCTTTCTCTGTTTGTTTATCTTACTCTGGCTGTTTCTGTTGACGCCCGTTTTACGATTCCTTTTTGGTTTTTATTTCAGGGCTACAGCAAAGATTCACTGCCCGAATGTTATAGTAAGGGCTTCGCTCCAAGATGGACAATTTGACAGTGTCAGCTGATCACTTTCCTCCAATTGAAAGAGCGGAGTACGAAGGAAAACGGGAAAAAAATTTGGGGGGGTTTATATTTTCCTGAAAGTAACCCTCGCATTTTGAATAACGCCGAATTCCCTTAAAGATAGGAACATGTACAGTGAAATACGTAGGCATATTCCATCATATTTTTCATTATCTTTTATAGCATACATTATCCATAGTTGGATCTAACGTTTAAATAATTATTAATGAACACATAATACCAAAACTGAACCTCTTGCGTAGTTAAGTATTTTGCCTTCGTTATTTACAAGAAAAAAATATATTTTCATGCTTAAATTATGAAGAAGGAGGATGAGGTTACCGAGGAAACGAAAGTGTATGGCACAGATCCCGGACTGTGCACAGCTTATACATACCTGCGAATTACCTTTAAACTCGTCTGAAATCAATATCCATTGAGTGTTGAATCGTAGATTGTAAATAAGGTATAAATAAAGCTCATTCGCAAATAACTGAGAAAATGTTTGTAATAACTTGCCGTTCGTTGTGCCACGTTTGAAGGACAAAACAAATACGGATTCGTATTTAACACACCCACAACAGGAAATCGATGCACAATTAATATATTTTTAGAATTCTTATCCCCTTTACTCTTTTATTTTCATTATGTAACAATCAATATTTCGTGGTACTTTATTGAGAAATCAACATAAAAGATGCATTGTGCACAATATACTCGTATAGCTCATCTACGGTTGCAAACGCGTTAGCCGGATAAAGTAACTTTAAAAAGTTATTCCGTTTTGTGCAAGAATATAAACAAATACACATTCTAATTTTAAATGTAGGCCTAAATATTTTACGCCGGAAACCTGTAAATGATACAAAGTTAAGTATATCATCCTTTCTTTGTCTATTTGGGCTGCAAAAAATAATGTAAACATTTTGAGCAATAAAAATAGTACAGTCGTGCAAATGACTGATCACAGAATATTACATGAGTCGTGCAAATGACTGATCACAGAATATTACATGTCAAACATGCGTTTTTCCTCGGAAAAAGGCAGCAAAAAACGAAACTACAAAAACAATATAAGACAGACGGTTATTCTCGGAAAATGTTTTTCAAATGATAATTAAAGCTGCTTATTTCGGAGAAATAAAAGACATAACGTAGTGCACTGCTAAATTTTATATGAAATATAGGCCTAATAGCCGTAACAAAATAAACAAAAAACGATAGGTTAATGTAAGATTGATATTACAACCAGCCGTAAAATAACCATAAAATACCTTTCTGCTGAAAACCTAAACCCTTTGTGTTGATATATGTTTCATATCAATTTAAGGGTGCTTATACTTGCGAGTAAGTTTATAAATACCTATAGTGTTAATATGAAGCATGCACCTTAACGGCGGATATGGACTGGAAATCCCTGTATGGAAATGCAGTTTGATCTAGAAAGACCGCTGCAGTCAATGATGTCCAAAACTTGGCCTAATACTTGGAATAATATATGCCATATGACAACAACTGTGAAAGAACGAACGGCGTAACTGTGAGGTTAACTAACGCTAAAGTGGGGGGATTAAGTGGTTTGAATCAATGGTATGTACAGCGAAGACTGATGGAGCTATATTTATATATATATATGTAAGAAAACATGCCAAAGACATCGAGCTACATCACCATATTCACCTATGCATTAATATCTATCTATCTATCTATCTATCTATCTATCTATATATATATATATATATATATATATATATATATATATATATATAGATAGATATATAGATATATATAT
>JABFDZ020000042.1:988840-1005928 GCA_019775955.2 Pollimyrus isidori
TTTGCCCCCACCCCAACCCCCCCCCACTACATTCCCCCCCCCCCCCCCTCTTAACAACACCAACATTCACCTGCCCCCCCCCCCCCCCCCCCGGCTTCTTGCACACTAGTGTAGTAAGGCATCTACCTTGAAAAACACGGCAGTTATAGTATGCGGGAGAAGTGAAAAGACATTATGACATTATGAATACACACATACACCCACAAAGAATGAATGAATAAAAAATTGGCTATGTTGACTATCAGGTTAAAAAATAATTTACGTCAATTTACTCCAGAAGCTAAGTAAAACATGTAGGTATGCACTGTCCTATACTGTCCGTACACCTGCCGTTGCTGAACCGAGGCTATTGAGCTGCGCGAAAGAGTAGTAAATCAGGAGTGAGGAGTTAATAAAAGTACAGATTACATCCCTCGTTACTTCAATTGACACGTTAATGTTCCCGTGTTTTATTTAGCTGCGCCTGATGTAGGCCGCGGCCTAACTGACTCGTATGAGTTCTCTGGCGGTACTGACGATTTTTACACATCATCGTGAAATACGAGAGAAGGCTCACTAAAATTTATAGACATCAAAGGAGATGCATGTTGGATATAAAAATAATACATAATAATGCAATAACAAAATCCTTACTGTTTTAAACATCATATGTGTATAAGTTTTTTATTTAAACAATTCCTATAGCATAATATTCATTTCTAGAGCTAGAATATTGGCACAATTGTTTGTTATAGGTTTGTCCACTATAAAAGTTATGCAGAACTTATTGGAATTAAATATATAATTAGGAACATGGTGGATAAAGAAGACTAAATCGTTTCCAAAATTATATTTTACAATCTAACCACAACGGTATTATACATAGTATTTAGCTGCAATATTACTGAATCTACGTTATGGTCTAGGTATTTTTAAGTGAAACGGTCTTTATGACTTCTTACGCATTGAATAATTGTCGGAATAAATAATCTAATCTAAACATTCAAAATCAAACTATAGCTACACTACCACTGAAACTTACGTGGTTGTGTTGCAACTTGAGCATGCACATTACCAATGTGAACAATTGTAGTTAAAACAACATAACAACATATATTTTTAAAACTCGTTGGATGGACGAAAAACACCATAAAATGCCCGTAAGACTTTAAAGCAGTAAATTATGGAAGAATTTCAGATACGCAGTAAGGACGATTTGAAATCTGTGAGCCAATAGCGACATCTAGTGCTTCTGCAGAAATCTAGCCGGCGAGTTTTAGATTCTGAAATGGTATGAAAACAATGGAAACTGATTCCACACCCACATCTGCTTATCGAGGTACGGTTATTCCGATTTACAAGCTTTATTTGTACAGTTCATACATTTAAATAAAAATAATAACATTAACTAACAAGTTAAACGCATTATTTGTCTTATAAATTCAGATTTAATTATTCCGCACTTTTTGTTGAATTAACACAACCCACTTTAGAATCATCTTGCAGTACTGCATCCGGTTGAGCGGTTTTAAACGCGCAAAGAGCAATTATGGCCTTTCAAGTTTACTGCTTCTTTCCTCCACGGAAGTATGCAGCCCTCTGAACAGCGTTTTCAGAATGAAAGTGCATTGAAACTCCCGATATTTTTAGCGGGGCTACAGACAAAACAATTTCAATAACTCCCTTTGAAACAGTTGGCCATCGACGTCCATTAAAGCCATAAAGCAATTTAAGCCAGACGTCTAGCCAGTTCGCAGGACTCTCTTTTGTTTGGTTACATTTGAAACAAACACCGCGAGCCCAACCAGGGCTGTAAAACCTGCATTTTTGTCCTGAGCTGCGGAAATATCGCACTGGATTGCGCCTTAAAAGATCTGTATCCTGTCAGTTTTGTTTACCACCACAAAAGGCTATTTTATCTTAGACATACTACTTCACATAACACCAAAGTCCTAAGGCATGCAAAGGAGCGACTCTTCGTTTTTATTTTCTTAATTGCGACGCTACCCCTATATATGATAAGTAGCATTAAGTGTAGGTGTAATCGGACTATTTTAGCGACAATATTAATGTGTCTGTATGCAACCTATATAATGTATATGTATACATATAATTACTTCATACAATTTAAGAATTAAAAAAATGCCACTTAGGGAATTGTCGGATAAATACAGCAATGAGCAGACTCGAATAGCATACATTGAAATACGTAGGCCTACACTTATGAATAATATTAATTGTCAGTTTCAATACAACAAAAATGAGTAGTAAAATCTTAATGTGTGCATCTTTCTACAGTTATATTATTCTGAATTTTTCGCTCACGCAGATTCTATTAAAATAATATTCCCTGATACTCGTCCCACGTGACTAACAGCGGATCAGAATAAACTACTTCAGTCACCTCCTGCTCAGAAGACGATCGCGAATATAAAATTCATTAAAAATTGGAGGCAGTCTTGTGACATTGTAAACAGTTTTGTTTGATACATGCTGCCTCAATGTAAAAATAAGTGGTCGTTATGCTGTATCTCTAGCTCAACTGAATTCTTACCAAAATGCATACACCACGTTTTTCCCCTTATACAGTCATCATCCTCCTTCGAAGGTCCCAGATATTTGTATTTTAATTAGGACACCTTTGCCTGTCATATTATCCTTAGTTTTCGTTTTTCAATGAGGCCTATGCCATGGAAGCTAGCTAAAGCTTTGTAAGGAAGACCATCAAACGTGCAAGGTGATATTGTATATATTTCAATGTAGCTACATTCTACAACAGGTTATAACTTTACGGATTTGAAGTAATGTAAAAATACACGAATAAGTACATCAAAACTATTATAATACCACACAAATACATACACAGACATTTTATCTTTTTTGACATATGAAGAACGTCATAAGTTACAAAGTAAAATAAAAAAATTCAAGTACTTTCGCTGTTCACTAGTATATAGGCCTATTTCAGTCATTGTCCTTTTAAGTACAATTCCGCCATCAAAGGTACTTAATCGCCTAAGGAACACTAAATATTAAACAATGTCGCATGATGGACAGTATCCAAAAAAGAAAATATTAAAACATCATAAAATTTTCGCAAACTAAAAATCAAACTAATTTTCACAAAATGAACGGGCCTATCGCTTTCTGTCTGTGCTGTTTTCTCGGGAGTTGTAGGGTAAATTGCTCAATCTGAATTCCAATTCTTGTTTATGTTTCTCATTTATGTCGATCAGTTGCACACTACTGTTCTTTGCTGTCGCTCTTTTCTTTGTTCATTTTCTTCATTTTCATCCGTCGATTCTGGAACCATATTTTAACCTGTCGCTCCGTCAGGTTTAGGACTCGGGCAACCTCATATCGACGGTCCCTTGTAAGGTACATATTGAACAAGAACTCCTTTTCAAGCTCCAGAGTTTGATATTTGGTGTAAGGACATCGCTTCTTCCGTGTGGAGCGCGCGTGGATCCAATTCGCCACTGGGTTATCTGAAAACCGAATAACAAAAATATTTACTACTTTGAAGACCAGTAATTAGGCCTATTGAAAATTTTACCGTGTCATATGGGAAGTGATGCGATATGACATACGTGATTGGGTCTCTTAATAGAAAATGCCCCTTTTAATAGTTCATTTAAATATGTGTCGTCGAATACAGTCTACTTATGTATTTTTATATAATTTGAATAAATTGATCATTTGGAGCGATTTGCTTTTTAAAAGCGCTGAGTGCTTAAGAGGAATGTTGTCGTAAAATTGTGAATGCGCCCCTTGATTTTATAGGCCCATAAACGGACGGAAGCTCCTTTCGCTTTCTGCATGAAGTCAGAAAATCACACACTGACTGCTGAAATTCCCAAGTCGTGTTCTGGAGAATTGTTTTGCTCATTTTGCACTAACATGATGTATATTTAAGAAAATATTACAGTCATATTTAATAGACGTAACATGCGCACGTGACGGTGTCATTTTAATAGTCTGTTTCTTTGTGAAATATACCATTCTTCAGACAACGTAATAAAATATATATTCCTCCCCTGACAAAAGCATGTCTGCTATATTAGGAAGAGAGTTGAATGACGAATGTAGGTCTATTATTACATTATCATGCTTGTTCATTTCTTTGTCAGTAAGCAATTAAATTAAGTCGATAATACAAATTTTAAATAGATTAGGCCTAATAAATCCACGCTTTTCCTTGACTGCAAATAATAATAATAATAATAATAATAATAATAATAATAATAATAAGAATAATATAGCTATAACGCAGATATTGCAAAACATACAAGAAACAAAACAAAGAAACAGTGAGAAGTATGGTATATAGTAAACAAGACGATTTGTGTAACCCCACCTTGTCATTAAATTGCCCCTTTTTTGAGTATGCAGTTTTTATAACCCGTCTCCTACTTTACAACCTTAAACAGCCGTGATTTGTCCCGTTCAGCAGTAACCCCGTGTGAGGAAGGATTTCAGCAGTAATTAAACGTATGATAGTAATGATAGTAAGAAAGATCATTTCTTTTTATGAAGAATGACAGTCAACCTCCACATAAATGTAATAGCAATTGTATAAGAAAGACGGCTTCAATATCATGCAGTAAACTTCAACTTACTTGGATCTAATTCGGACTTGTCGTCTTTGTGCTTGTCTGGAGCCAAAACCTCGGATTCCGGAGAAGGGACGTTCTGCGGCGTTTTATCACGAATTTCAGCAGAAGAGCTGTACAGATAATCCGAATATCCGCGTCCATTGGATCCCAAGCATTCACCGACTCTGCGCTCCGGGAAGGCGTCAGGTTTCAGCCCGTAGTGTCTGCTGTTTGCTGGATAGCCTGGGAAGGACACGGTACCAGAGACCGGCTCCAGCCAGGAGCGTATATATCTGGAATCCGTTCCTATGTGAGGCTGGTGGGTGTATGGGTGATAGACCACTGAGGACTGTGAGTGAACTGGGGCCCAAGACGTGGTAAAGACGGAAGGTTTAGGGGTAAAGCTGCAGGAAGGAAAATCGGCACAATCCGGTACTATGGGCGTCGGACGGGAGCCGGAGGGAAGCGATCCTGCGGTGGAGAATCGAGTCGCCAGGACCTCGTCGTTTTCATGGTTTATCAAGGAATCCACATAATAATTACTTATGGGACCAGTGGTCGACATGACGAACCTCCCCGTCTCTTTTACATGCATCCGATTATTATATGGAGTGTATGTGTACTTTTTTATCTGCCCATTGAACAATCACGCCAGGTAATTATTTCTACAAGTCTTTCTAGCTGCCATTGGTTGTTTGTACCACACGTGATTATAGTTACCCCCCTCCCTCCCCAAAACTGCTTGTTGGATCAATGCGCCATCCTTTTCTGGAATAGCAATGCACTTCGGGAATTCAGATCTATAATTTAGCGCTGTACTATTACGTGGCAGAACTTTAATATTAAAATGATACATAACCTTCCCCGGTGTTTAATAATAAAACAGAAACACCATAGAGATCCATATCACCGTATCGCAGAAAGAGGTACGTTGACAGCCTATACGGACTATTTGCTGATGTAATTAGTTTGTCTCCATAGAAAATTATTGCGCTCAACTGAGCAAAACGCGCATTTTCAGAGCTGTAATAAATATAAAAAGTTAAACCGGTTAAAATGTGATTTTCTTCTGCAGTTTCACAGCCGTTTTTTAAAGGTTCTTCTGGAAAAACACCCGGTGGTTTTATACAAAGGTTTTATGGACACCAAAACAAGGTTACATTCCTTATTGAAATAATTTGTCTTATAAACCGATGTTTTAAAATCGGAAATATGGGAATAGTAACTCGCTTGAAAACTTGCCTGCTGAAGTGGCTGTATTCTGCAAGTGGTCTCGCATTGGTTTTATGTCTCCCAATAAATTTTTATGGGACCATTTGATTGTTCATAAACGTGTCGTTAATAACAACTGAAGTCGAGTTGGTGCTATAGTATAAAATCAACACAATACTTGTGGAACACGTCTTTCGTCAACTGGAAAACACGGGAAAGGAAAAATAACAGGAATGAACTTAGTCTAAAATTTATATTAGACGACCAAAGTGGAGAGAAAAATACACGCGGTGAACAATGAGGATGTATTATTACCGGGACACTTATTAATTGCAGGAAAATCTGAAAGAATAGTCAACGATTCAGTTTTAAATTGAAGAATCGCTTCAGCCTTGGATTAAGCATTTTCGATGCAGAGTATCTATAGTAGGTCGAATTATGAATGAAACTAGGAGAGCTTTAGGACCTCAGTCCTTGGGCCTATATCTGCACGTTCAAACCGATGAAAAACTCAAGCGCCTGTGCTGAATTACATTTCCAAGGAATGTGTGTATGTGATTGTGCGCGTGGATTATGTGTTCTGACATTGTAGATGTAAGCCTGGGTTTTCTGGTGCGTTGCACGCCATTATAATACGGAGAACATAATGCAGCTTCGCGGTGAATTCAAATTGGAGTTGAATGTCATATATACGGCAGTCTTAAGATGTGGAGTTTACTACAAGCTTACATTTATTAATTTTATACAGTCTAATAGTAACTCTACTGAACGGACTGCTGTACTGTAATAACCAACATAAGCAGGTATATCAAATCTACTTCTAAAATTTCTTGCAGTTTTCAAGAGAGGCAGTCGGAACCTACTGAACCCACTTTCATAGAGTTATTGTTGGTTCCAGGCCGGCCTTTTCGCCTGCTTGGTGGCATTGAAGCCTCGGACACAATCCGATAAATTAATAAAAGTTTCTACAGTTACAGTTTTCTGAGAATTTCTGCACTCTGCAATTCCGATATGATTATTTTAGTTTGTTAAGGCAACAGGCGCATTGCTTTCCTACACCAAAAGCATTCTGCACTTACTGTCCGCACTTCTGCAATTGATTCGATATGAAGTTAAGTAAAACACTCCATCAATGCGCAATGGCATCATGGCAAATACTATACGCTCCGCTGATGTTACTTTTCCTTGAACGATATTTTTGTTAATGGTTTGATGTTGAATTAGAAGGAAGGAAGATAAGTCGATTTTTCTCATTTAGGCTAACAAATGTTGGCATGTCAATCGATTGGAAGACATAGCCCTTTGACATACTTCTGTAGTGTAAAATGTTTTTAACCATGACTCCAATTATGACGTTTTAAAAATTTGACATTAGGACGATAGCTTCTGCTTTTCTTTCATATTCCAAATCGTGGATGGAATCACGAATTTTCTGTAAAATATGTTGTGATTTATATGCCATAATTCTCATGGTTCGTTAGTAGTGGGGTTGCAAATGAAGGAGACGATGATTTAGCGCTCTGATGGAACGCCCCCGTAGTTTTTAAATGAAGTAAATCCATTAAAATCATTTTGACACTTCACTGGTTGCTATCAAAAACAGAGTCAAGTTCATTTATGCTTTTGCATCCGGAAAGCAGATGAAATAAATACAACACGCTGGCGCTGTTACTTTAATTAACGTTTCCGTAAAATACTCCATCCGCATTGGGTTCACTTCGGCATAGGCTGCATATCTAATCCATGTGTCTTCGTTGTGTTGATAGTCTTTGGAATTAAGTAAGATACGCAGGACGGGGTTTATGTGTCATTTTGTGAGCTGTGAAGGCGTAAATGGAAACCATTATATTAAGCGGATTTATTTATTGAAAAGAAACCCATTCCCCATGTCACCGATGGAGAATTTTATAATTATATATTTTTTTACCTTAAATAGCAATAAAGCGATCTCAGAAATTAGGTAAAATTTTGGTTCTATTGAGCATGCTTTTCTGATGTGTGTTTACTGTTTATACAATAATTCGTTTATTGCTGACTCTCTTTAGATAAATGCCGTATTGAACATCCGTTTTTGTAGCCTGCCTATAAGACACAACTTCAGAAACGTCGGAAATTGCTGAAACGATGCATCTAAACACGAGTACATAACTGCCAGTCCATAGTTGTATCAAATGCTGGTTGTGCCCCACATTCGGACACTTGAACTGCTAATTCGACTTTACAATATAGTAACAGTTAGTGTAGCATGCTGACATAAAACATAACGTCAGACAAATAATTATATCAATTTGTGCCACCCTGTGCTAGAATAATGACGTTTATATTTAAGATATTTTTTCAAACGGTACGAACCATGCCTTGCTGGGGAACTCAGAGATTAAGAACATAGGTTACCTGAAGCCGCAGCATTAATTGAAGCTCAGAAAAAAAGAGACTCAGCCGCGACAATCTGTAGCCTTTATGGAGCAAACCTACATGCAGGTCTGCAGCCTTCCTCTGTTTTGAACTTGCTCTTGTATTTGTAAGAAAGCACTTAAACATTTTGAGATCGGAAGAAGTATTTTAAATGTACAGTTTTAATATTAGGATACATTTGAACTGTTATTTTAGTAACATATTGTTCAAATAACGATTTTTTATTGACTATTAACGACTTATTATGTGAAATGTTGTCATCTTCAGTTATGTAGAATATACAAACTTGTATTTAACCAGTTGCTTAGACATGCAATTGTTGTCATTGTGTCACTGGTAATACTGATAATAATAAAATATTAGGCATTTGTGTAAGAATTTTAATTGGCAACTTTGCGAATGGTGCTATCAGAAATAGACATATTTATGTTACCGATAAGGAATATTTCGTATATGCTCATTTCTACTTCAATTGCACATTTTGATTTAGCTGAATTATATTGCGCATCACTGCCACCTACGTGCCGTATCTTAAATTAGCACTTAAATACTAGCTATCTACGGCTTCACGTCACGTGATAAACCTCACAAGCATATTATTACATATTCCTTTATATCAGGGAGTATAAATATAAGTTGAATGTTGCACTGTTTATAAACTGTCGACCCTATCAGTGGTTTCGGTGTCTTACAATTGTATGAATATTACACTGGGACGTATACAAACTGTAAGTTAAGCTCTTTTCCCCTTTTTGGTAAATTAAATGTCCATGACTAGTGTCAATTCTCCATTATCTTTGTTATTTATTTGTCAAACTATTTTTATTGACAGTATTTCTGAAATGTGATTTCTCTGTTGAACAGGCACACATATTAAGTCCTATTAAATTTTTAGCCCTATTAAAATCATAAATAAATAAATCAGTAAAGTACTTTAAGTATTTCGCGTTATACAATCGACCATCGAATAGAACAAGGTAATAAACATTAGTACAGCTATACTGTGTAATTGGTAATATATAAAATGATGCAAATAAGACAATAAATACAAATACAAATACTCTGTATTTTGTTGTACAACATTTTGGTGCAACTCTGTTGCTTTTAAATGTGCTTTAGTAATAAATTTTGACTTGACTGACTTTGACTTTCCCACTTTCCATCTCTGTCAGTGTTTGTAAATTTCGCCTGTTGCATTTGTTGCTGGAATGTGGAAATAGACTATAAGTTTCATTTAAAAAACATATTGCAATGTGGGCTAGTAACAGCATTATTTTATGCGTGAGAAAGATTTTGTTTATTTATCAGTGTATCCATTTACGAGAAAAATGCCGATAATGAAATGCATATTGTGTATTATGAATATGAACATCCATCGAGATCGGTTGTTGTATTTTAGTAATGCTTGAGGTAAAAAGGTGTTTTGATTATTTTAAACATGTTCAGTCGCATTTCTTTGTATTATTATTAACATTACGTAAACTTTACAGAGATGTCATTGAAATGGCTCGACATTTTGGAGAACAACTGGTGCATCGAGAAGCAAATGATCCTTCTATTTGAAATAAGTTACTCCAGTGACTTATATTTCATGTGCTGTGGTAAGGTCAGTATGTACTGAACTGACGTCACGTCAGAAACGTCTGGAATACAGCACTTAAAATCTAAGACCATAGCAATGTGGTGCAAATGCTCATAAGTGGCTAATTAGCTATTTTTGGCATGGCATATTAGCAATTTTTAAAAAGGAAAAAAATAAGTAAAACGTAACATAAGTAACACATAACTAGCACAAAACCGTAAGTAAACATTAACACCGCTCAACAATATATTGGACTTTGCTTTTAACACTTGGTTAATTTTAGCAGCTCGAGAAAGAAAACTGAAAGGAAGTGTCGTGACCGAATTTGCACATATATTTAAATAATTATTTTAAAAACATATCAACTAGTTATAATGTTTAATAATATTAAAACTGGCTACAATCGACCGCCATTTCCCTAACCGCTTGTTCATGTGAGGGTAGAGCTGCATGTATTTCTTTATTCGTAATTTTTATTTTGTCAGTATGACGATTGTTGTACCGCTGATGAACTATAGTGAGTACTTATGGAAATGCGTTAGGACACGTACAGAACCGTGAAAATACAAAACTTTCGAGAGTGCAGGCGGGCTGTTAGCCGAAAGCTAACGCAGTTGTCATCTCGGTGCACCTTTCAGTAAATCTTTAGAGGAAAATTCATCCATTTGAAATATTTCGACTTAAACCAATATATGATGAAATCGTCACATGGTAGTTTGAATGATAGTGACCCCACAAATCACGCAGGGTAGGCCTATAAGTTAGGTGTATATTAATTTCCTATAAATGTATATAATGTAGTGAAATAGGAATGCACTAGTCTACCTAGTTTACCTGTGTCGCCGGATGCAGGCAACCATCAAAGAAACACTGCAGTGACGACCTGGTTATTCTTCTAGTGTTGCTGCTAATCGTTCTGGAGCAGCTGCTGCTCTCAAAACTTTGGCATTAATCTTTACTTATATTCATCCTTACATTACACCTCTAGCGCAACAAGCGTGCAAGCGTGAATAGTGGAACGGTTTGCAGCTTTATTCAGACCCGTTCATTTCTTTTAGATCTCGGTAGGTAATTATTACCGGTGATATAAAATGTGGGAAACAGCCGCGGAGTAGGATCCGCCTGTCTTCCTCCGGATGCTCCGTGTTATCTGGCGGGGGCGGGAGTCATCTCGCGTGCTGTAAACCTCTTTGTTAGTAAGGCATCCTGGCGCGAATTACTATTCACTCCAGCTGAATGAAAGTGACTTTGGATTCCAGACCGCTATACCCTTTAGTCGCGCCAAGGCAAGGGAGGGGGTTCCGCGGCAGCAACCGAAATACAGGGAAAACAAATACATGCCATTCCTGTAATGGTGAAATGAACCGGGATCGCATTTCATAAATACGAACAAAAATGAGCAGGGCTAACTGCAATTCAACACAATGCATTAACTTACAATTACAGACAAAGAACTTCTTTTCCCGATTTTCCATCGCTCCCCACTGTCTGTCATGTATATATGACAGCACATAGCCTATACAGCCATGCCCCAAAATGTGTTTACAATCCCTGTAGAACGCGCAACCATAGCAAGATATTAGTGAAATTATAAGGAAACTAGAATTATTAATTACAGATTGACAAATTAAAAATATTATTACTTAATTAGAGGAATATTTCGGAGTTTTGTTCCCTGCTTTTGATAGCGAAGAATGCGCAACCACCACGATTTCATTGGTTAAATGAGAAAGGCCCGGGTGTATTAAAACATATTATAATAATATCGAACAAGAAGAATATTTAGATTCTCTGATTGATTCCTCTGGAAAAAAGATAAAAAGATTTGTTTTATGGCATCCCCACTTAGGCCTATACAGTTGGCGTATTTTAATATCGTGCACATACTATATTAGTAAAACAGTTCAGCACGACGAAAAAGTTAGACACCGTTAAACACCATAAGAACTTTTAAACCACATAGCCTATTATATAAGTTAATATTTTAATCTTTCGTTTTAAAGAATTCATGAATTTATTGAGCTGAGTTTGTGTTCCAGAAACACCGAATGACCTTTAGTGATTCATCAACTTATTCAGCAAAAACATGAATTAGGTATCGTAATAAAAGTGCTGCACTTTTGTCGTGTTTTTTTAATACGCTCAATGCTGTTGCAAAGGGGACTGGATTGGATGTTCTATATTGCGTCAATTTGAAACTATTGTTGTAATTTAGCCTGTCACACTGTTTTGAATCACTTTGTTAATTGAGGTTTGTCGGTGGATTGTTGCCCAGTGTTTCAATCATCACAATAATCATGCACTATTTTCACCCCACAATTACAATGCATATAGATCCACTCGAAACTTACCACGCAGGTAACGATGAGCAATGGCAGCCGCAGCTGTTTATAAACTCTGGGTACTCGCTAGACGTCGCACTTCTGCTTTTAAATCCATTAATCCAACGTATACTTTACATCCTTTCTATTGTCCATATTCTTAGCTAAGGTAAAATGTAACTTTTTAGACAGTACAGTTCCACATGCATTACATCACTGAAACACTGGTGCAGTACGAAAGACAAAATGAAAACCTTGTCGGCGTTTACAATTGACGAGGATGCAAAGGCAAGAAAAATAACATTCAACAACAGCTCAGCTCATTTCCAGTCTTATATGACAACATTAATAGAACACAAACAATCAACGGAAATTGTCGCCCTTGATGAAGACGAACTGACGTAATCAAGGCAGTTTCTTGTTGCCGAGCCAGCAAGCCAATCCCAACAACATGAAACTACCTAAACCACGCATCAGCTGTGCGGGGCTCTTAGTGAGCTCGGAAAGACACTACAGACACCAGAAAGACACTAGCATCAGGTATTAGTGCTTAAAGTAACAATTTTTGTGTTAAAAAGCAGCCAAGGCGATCAATAACGCGCGAGTATGCCACAGTCATATGCCGCTTCTGTACTGCACGCGCATTACCGAAAACGAGAGCATAATGTGATCTACAAATATTCTTCAAAACATAATTTGGACCAAAACGTTCACTGTTGTCAAGACCAAACATCAAACTATAAACCTATCACAATTCCACAAAACCCTTCAGTTTTAGTCTTACACATCAAGTATTAAATAATCAGGGACTGAATGTGTTTTTTTATCTCGTTTAGCAGCATTCTTTACAGCATTGAGTAAAACGATAGAATGATGGAAACAATTATAATCATCATGGAACAATAATTAATTCTCGTCATTCCATACGGGTCGCAAATATAAAACCGACAATCTCTACCTGAAGAGCACACGCAAGACTCAAGCTATTTTTCGGGAAACAAATCATACAAAAGAATCTTCTGATTTGGTTCCAATAAAACAATTTCGAAATTTAGAATGCCGCGTCCTACCTTGAGGTCGACGAAAGACAAGTCGCATTCTTTTCATGAGGTGAATTCCATTTGTATCATTTTCCATTCATTCTTATTCACGCGTGTGTTTTGACTATTCCGACCAAACCGCCACTGTTTCCTTAAAGGGAAAAACCTCCGGACGAGTGACTTTAGCACGTTGCCTCCTTGCCGCCTTTCTGTCTTCACTCTGCAGATTATTCCTGCTCCGCTCACCTTTCAATGCATCTTTATACCAGCAGCACATTATATTTGCAGATCATAAAATCCCCCCCCAGCGCTTTCCAGGACCGTCCTGACATTACAATTTTATGACCTTGACTTACTGTGGTCACCTGGATAATATTTAAATCAACGTTATGGTCTCCCACTTACATTAAAACTGCCATGATCCCTTTCTTTGTCATTCTCTCTTTCTTTGGCGAGAAATAGCATACCAGATTTTCCAGAAAAATATAATTTCTTTGCAAATAAAATTGCCAATCAGATTTTCCCAATTTCCTGTTTTATTGTTGGTCTCAAATAATCCTCATACACAGAGAAAAAGGATATCCATGCAAACTTTGCTATATACAATAAATATGACAGATAACATGGACAGATCATGTTAAAAAGGCAGACAAAACATTTCAACAAATCAAACATGCATATAACCATACAAAAGGTTACAATTCAGATGCTCTAAACACTACGAAAAAAAAAATATATATAGTATGGAATATTATATATGCACACACACATACACACATAAAATGCTACGATATATAGACATATATATTCTAAATGATGTGGTATTTTCACAGCTGTCCATCAAAGATTTCAGTCTTTATCCACGGAAGCTCAGGTGTAGTAGGTCGGCGTCAGCTCTCGCGCGCGGCTCTCTCTGTTCAGCTTCTTCAGCTTCATCCTCCGATTCTGGAACCAGATCTTGACCTGACGGTCGGTGAGGTTGATGCTCCTACTGATCTCCAGGCGGCGCTCGCGAGTCAAATACATGTTAAACAAGAATTCCTTCTCCAGTTCTAGCGTCTGGTGCTTTGTATAGGGACACCTTTTCTTTCGACCACTTTTAGCTGTCAGCCAGTTTCCAGGTGTTTTGTCGACGTTACGGTCTTCTGCAAAATAGGAATGATTCAAAATATAAACAGGTCATTAATACAGAGCATACCTAAGCATCAACGATTTCTGATTTCACCCGTTAAAAAGCATGCACGTACGTTTTAGTTGCTCCATTGTTGTTCATTTCCTCAATTAATTATCAGATTAATGAACCCTCATAGTGTAATTCATTAATGAATTTGTTGGTACTATGAAGTGAGTCCCGTGCTGCCTTGATTCCCTCCAGTCTTCCTTACGATGCATAAATGCAACTTTAAATGGCGCAACGGTCGATGTGTTAATTGTCATAGATAATGTACTGTACTGTATCTGGAGCTGTGTCAACTCTATGTATTTATACACAATTTATAAGTGAATTTATCTTGCGCTGAACTATCAAACTACACTAGTTTTTCCACATTTAATGATCGACGCGACTTTGCATATTTTTTATATATATTTATATATATATATGTATGTATGTATAATACAATTATTTATATAAATAAAATGCAGAAGCGTTGAAGCTTGATCCCTAATTTTTAAAATAATTTTACCTCACTGAAAAGCATTCATAATAATTAAGAAAATACCTAGTTGAAACAGGCGAAATCGGCATAACGAAATATCGCAGGTAAATACTTACGCAATCATCACATTACATTTCAAGGACGTATAGTCACTTATTTCACAAAACACTGGTATTGTAATACAATAAAGGTGTATTTTTTTCTATTAAATATACATAAAACCCCATTTATGAGGATCACATTGGATAATGCTACTTATCACCAAAACAGTAAATTGAAAACAAATTTCAGATGCTCTTCAACAAATAATATAGTATAATAGTACAATACTCTGTTAGGACAATAACTAAATAACTACTTGGTTAAAGTGTACAAGTTTATTGAATTTTCTACACATAACCTTTAATAGAGAGGCATACATTTATGTGATGAGTTGAATACAATGGCACAGAATGAATGCACGCGAATTCAAATTAAAATGACGGTAATTAAATTGCATTTTAAATATTAATTTTAATCATTAATGCTTAAACTATTTTTGTCCCATTATAAATTCGCTTCCAATTCTGATTGCCAGTATTTTGCCGTTAGTGTTTTACGTGTAACTAAGTACATAGTTTATTTAGTGGTGTTCGAACAAGACCCATGACATGCCGATGTTAGGGTCGGTCGCATTTTAAGAAAAATGTATAGCAACACTCTGGTAGTAAGGTGCTTATCCGTGGGGCGGTATAACTGGAACACAACAAACCGATTTCTCTGGATGTAAATGCCATAGCCCTATTAACATTCCGTTTGTTGAATTCAAATAAATATTTAGAAACCCTGCTAAGCACGAAAATTTCATAATAAAATGTATCCTTTCAAGGGCTCATATTCACCACGTATGTGGAAAAGCCACTGTAGCAGCTGGCTCAAATGCATGAAAATCTTTCATGGTGCAGTAACGAATCACACAGACACTTTGTTCTTAGAGGATTTCTGCAGCCAAACCATTACATTTTATTGCACCGTTGTAGGCCTATATCAGCACAACTAAGTTTCTAGCGTGAGGACAAACAGAACAATGTTTTTGGCTGCACAACAATTTGGAGAAATTGCTACCGTGAGTTTTTTACATATTGAAATATAAATGCAGCCGCAGCTAGACGAATAAAAACAGGAAGGGTAATCAATACCGCAAGTTTGTCTGAAATCAAGCAAACATTTTTTAACACAAAACCGCATTTCATCGTCACCCTAAAGCCATTGCCAATAACATTCCAATATATTGTTTATTTGGTATTTTCGTGTTGTACAATGAGACAATGAGGTTAACGAAGAATGCGTATATTTAACCAGTCCGTCTCAGCCTTGTGTGGAAGTCAGATATAGCAATTAAACGTATTGTTTTAAGCAGTGAAATCGCAAAGTCTGTTGGCATGTTGTCTGCTTCATGGCTATTTTCAACCTATTGTGCTTCTGTGTTTTACGTGTCACGGGCGTCGTGTTATAAGGTTTACCTTTCATTTCGCTTTCGGAATTATCCATACTACTGTCCGTACTAAAAATACCTTTCTCTTTCTCCTGCTGTTTTTTAGCTGAACGACGATGTTCAGGGTTTATCCGCTCAACCGACAAGTGTTGTTTAGATTTTCTGGCATTCATTAACAGTTCTGGTAACGGTATTTCAGCAGAAGTTGTCATGTCTGTAGCTGACGCAAAACCTGAATGGAAATCGTTTCCATCTTGTGAATTCTCGGCCGTGTATATTTGGTGTAGATTGAGAAAGTCAGATGCAGATTGTGCAGCCTGATCACAGTTTGGCCGCTTGCTGTTGTCGCCCAGTCTTGTGTAGATAGCTGGTTCTGTTGTTTCCTTATTCCTGGCAATGTCATCCCGGTACACGCGACTAATGGTCTCTTCCTTGACAAAATCCACTGGAAAAGTGCAGGAGAGCAGGGGTCGGGCAACAGGTTGTTCAATACAAGTTTTTGCTTCGGTCCCCCATGTGTCCAACGGTGTCAGGTAGGATGCCTGACGGTATATGCTCAACGGTAGAGTTGTTTGTGGAAGCTCATCTCCTTTGGTGAGAGGTGAAGAAACAATTCCACAATTTCGCATAATCGAAAAGCTACACTCAGTACCCGTTTGCATGTACATCTCAGGGTTGGCGAGATGGCCCTGGCCTCTGCACGTGAAGGATCCTCCCACCAACTAGTCCACTAAGAGAGAGCCACTATAGCCACGTTGTTGGGGCACGACGTTTCATTTTGTTAATTCGCAATCCAAGTTTTTTCTGAGATT
>JABFDZ020000042.1:1016799-1032190 GCA_019775955.2 Pollimyrus isidori
AAATTCCCCAATAATTCCTGTCTATCTCCCCCCCCACCCCCCACCCCACTCCACCAACCACTGCCACCAGCACCACTAGCACCACCATCAAGAACGTTGCTGGAAGTATACAGATTCAATTTATAAGAAAGCTTTGTAATATATGTGGACATGAGTTTAACAGTTTAGAAAGACTGCTTAATACGCAACTCCGGTCAGGTTTGTAAAGAATGAAGACACAGGACAGCATGAACAGCACAAGAAAGAAAACACGGAGACAGAGGAGGGAAATAAAGACGTAGATAAACGTCACATGTGAAGATTATTCACGGTTTACATATACATAAAGATGTATTTAATGTCTCAAATGGAAATCATATACGGGCATGCATAAATAAAAATGCATTTAAAAGTGACGTACAAAAATTATTCACGGATTATACAGAAATGCAGATTTATTCAGCCTTCGCGCTTTTTCCTTATAGGATGCAATATTTGCACCTCGAAGTTGTATAACAGCCATAACGACGTTGGCCGTCTTTCAGTATTATGTGTTATTAGTCTGATGTCTAATTAGCTGATATGTCTGCAAAACTAGCTATTTGTCATTATCCTTGTGCAGGAAATCATTAATCGAACTAAGCTTATTTTACATCTGTAATAATAATATATCCTTGTTAAATATATTGTTCATAAAACAAAATAAAGCTGAAATTCACCATACACACTTTGCTACTCTGATAAACTTACTACATTAATACTGGGCCCATATTCATATACGTTAATTGCGTTGTTTGTACACATATGTTCAAGGGGAGTTCTAGCTATTGAAAAGACCAGGGGCTAATTCAGGTTTACCTGGGGCCTGACTATTTCCTGAAGGAAGACTAGCACCGGGACTAAAATACTCAGTCGCATAGCCCCGAGTGATCGGACTTAATGGCGCACATGCATACATTTTCATATCTGGAATTCTTGAGAGGTTTAATTGATACTTACAAATTTCAAAACATTTTAATACTCTGCAACATATTATGGCCTGAACTAGGTTTACATGATTTGCAAACCTATTTTAAAAACTCATTGTGCTACCTTTGGTGTAAACCTTTCATTACGGTATTAAACAATCCTGTTTGTTGCGACCAAGTGAAACAAATGTCATTTAAGTGCTTATAGCACCTATGAATTTATTTCTAAGGGTTTCACATGAAAATACTGCGAAGCAGAAAATCAGCTCAAGCAGCACACGTAGTGCAACATTGTAATAAATCTGTGTATATGTATAAATATACGCATATTCAGTTCCCAGTCATGATCAACATATAGTATTTATTCATCAAGAACTGTTACAGATAGTTCATATAAAATGTAATTTTGCTGTAAAATCGCAGGGAATAGTGATTGGTATTATTTTATAGAATTGCGCGCAGAAATGTAATCAGTTTATTAATACGGGGCTTTTTATATAATTAGAGACTAAAAATCTGCAAGCGATGCTGGAGCGTTTCGCGAAGCGGCGCGAAGCCTCTCTAAAACCTTCTTTCAGCAGACAGAATCTTGTATACAAACACATACACAATGCAGACAGTTATCCCGACGCGGCACTTGAATTTGACCACTAAAATCCTTTGGATACCGTCATAAAACCCTGACTGACCACAGTGTAACTACAAGTTTTTTTTGTTGTTGTTTTTTTTTTTATAACAAAGAGGCCAATCAATCCATATATCAAAAACCAACAAATAAACGAACAAATACATATATTTGATTATTTTTTGAAGGAGTGTACTTAACATAACAATTTCCTCAAGTAGCCTACATAACCTATCAAAATAGATTTAATATACTGGAGCACCACTTAAAGTATGAAATATCTTTTTTAGACACCAAATCGGGCAGGACACACGTAAATACCTATCTTTTTTACTTCCGCGTGAGCTCGCGAGTCCTGGATTAAGTATGGATTTGAATTTATCCAACGTAATACGGCAAATGAGGTATTTGATAACACCATGTTATTTTGGCAATTTAATTACTGTAGTCAAAATAAGTACATCTAGGAAAAATATAATACAATTATTTTATTAGAATATTGCTAGTCAGTGTAACATTGTCACAGTAAAACTTTAGACATGCTGCAATATCAATTTGAAATAACTCTCTTCGTATCCATTAATTTAAAAAACGAGGGAGAGTGATTTCAGAGCAAATTAAGAAACTTGTCTTTTTAATGTCGGAACAATTAAATTCCGTAAAGCTTAACTGAATACAAAAGTGAAAAATAAAAGCAAACAGGTTCTAAAACCGACTTGCCTCTTTTCTATTTTTTTTAAATGATTATAAGGAGTAAAGCTCTCATTTAATGAAAAGGCAAGATGGCTGCAATGCAAGTATTTTAAAAATTCCCATGTTTATTTTGATTCCAGATTTATTTATTTTTTGTATAATTTTCTTATGTAGAAAATGTATTATATACATGTGTGTCTGTCTGTGTGTATAGAAAATATATCTTAAATTATATGTCAATAATAAAACTGATTTTATTTAAAAGTAAATATTACTTTACGGATTAATCGTCTTGTCTTTATTATAAACAATCAATATTAGTAGAGGAGACTTAGAGGTATCAGGTAAACAAAATGTCGTGGTTATTTACTTGTCATGTTATTAACAGGTGATACATGTCACTAAATGAGCTATTAGTTGATTCTTGTTTTAATGGAGTAAAAGGTTCACTGAGGCGAGCAGTAGGACCCGGAGGTGCAGAGCAACGCCCTGTTGCCTCGGTATGAAACCTCACTTCCCCTCGCCGAGCTGCGCTGTCTCACATGCATGTAGCTGGATGAACTAACAGTGAATTTAAGCTCATGAAGTGGTATAACATAAATGCACGTGCAGCCTTTCAAAGTCATCTGTGACCTACGTGGACGAACGGGATAGCACTGCGCACGTTCCATTTTTGACATGAAAATGGTGTATTTAAGTAGGCAGCAAGCTTGTGATTTGAATCGATGCAATGACCATATGACCCATACAAATACTACAGTTGCTATACTACGAGTATGTTCATCAGTTATTCATTGTTTCATTTCCGTAGTGTTTGTGGTACATCACATAGAGCAAGCCTACAGTTTCCAAGTAAATCAGCCGGAAACAAGTGGTAAATGTGGGAAACATTTGCAATAACATTATTGTCCCCTGATGCCCCAGATAAATTTAATTGGATGTAAGATGGGCTGTTAAATTCAGTTGTATGAGCTGTGAAGAGTTTCAAGCAACAACAAAAGGCCCTTGGTTTTACTGAGGTCGCTAAGAATGCACCTACGCTCATCAAGCGTGAAAGTCTAGAGGGTGGGGTGGAGTTGGGGGGGTGGAAGAGGCCCGGGGCGGGGCCTATTGCACTGGATTCTGCATGGTGCCTGTGTCGACACATCTTTTGGCTGTGTGTGTATTTTTACTTCTCAATCCACAGTATAAAAGTCACTTCTGAACTCAAAAATCGCAATGAATAGACGTCAGGCCTGAAACTTGAGCCAGTTTTCAAAGAGAAACTTGCGTGATAAGGCCAGTAGGAGGAAACGCAACTGAAATATGTTGCCATGAGTATGTTAACAAGCACAAAGAGCAGCACTGCAGCCACAGCACAGCCTGAATGAAGAATGTGATTATGGAAATATGTATTTATTCACTACTACCTTTTTACTTCATATTTTTACTGATCAGCATTTTCTGGTTACTTTGCTATAACTCAACATAATCAATATAGAGATAAAAAGCAGTGAGTTTGCTTTTCAAAGTAGAGAAAGGAGCTGACAAGCAATGCTTCTATGAAATTGATTTTTATATGTCACTGATATAAATACATATATATATGTATGTTATGGCATATTCTTTGTATTTCATTATACACTTTTTATGAAGAAAAATGTGAAAAACACATTTATGAGAAGTCACAGAATGTCTGAGAATCTTATGTCACGTGGATAATACCCCCAGTGTTACTTGAATTGTTGGATTGTGCCAAATAAAACATCTTCATGGAAAATGTCACTAAAAGTTTCAGTCATTGCTTGTACTTGCCCTTTTGGTTGTGAGAGCCACAATGTTCTGCTCTGTGCATGTGCACGTGTTTGTGTGTGTCAAATGTATTCAGATTTTAGCTGTTTAACATTAACCGACATTGTATGAAATCCAGAAGTGCAAGATTTTCAGATGAAATTGTTTAATTGAGAAATACCATGTTATATTAGATATTCCCCTGAACAAACGGAACTTGACCGGCCAGTCCTATGACCAGGATTAAGGGTCAGGTTTGAGCAGACAGAATACCAGGCCCAGGCCCCCACTGAGTGTAACATTGACAATGACCATTAGTTTAGGCAATCAAGTCTGGCACATTCAACACAAAAGGTACCTTGAAAGAAAGAAAGTTCAAAATAGATTCACTGCAATCTGCAGATTCCTCCCGATTGGGACAGAGTACACCCCATCAGATAATGAGATACTGGGAATTCCCACGGTGTTTATAACTATACAGTGTTGTGTCCATTAAATTTAATAAGACGTGGATCAGTGTTTAACAAATAACCCTGTTGTCGTTGCATTGCATTTTCCTGGGATAAATAAAAAGATTCAGATGGAGAATTTAGCAAATTGATTAGACCGAGACGATTTTAGTAGGTTGAGTTTATAACACGCTGCGCGTTTTGAGCGATTAGTAATTCCAAAAATTGAGGAATCTTTCTGGTTTTAACAGAAGTTAACATGTTTCTCTTCGTGTATCATGAATTATATACCTGATACATACCTAATACCTGAACATTCTGTGATGTACATCCAACTCAAATTCAACTTCGAACAAAATTTAAACGTACTTCGATTGCAAAAGCAACGCAGCATATAAAACTAAAGAGCTAGAAGAAGCGACAGCAATTTGTTTTGTACGGACTGTTCTTTATAATACATTAATTGTCGCTCTTAAGTTAGTATTTTATTGCTTAATATATACATTTATACATATTATACATATATACAGAATAAACCAAAATGCATGAAACTTAAACGGTTGTTAAATAAAGACAGTTTACCGAATTCAAGCATATTTTTATGGATTTCCTGTAATTTCAGCAGCAAGTCATCTTTATTATACCTGTGAAACCAGGAAAGAATACCCAATACATACCAAGAACAGACGCATTATCCACTACTAAATTGTACTAGTCCAAAACCTGAATTATCGCACAGCTTAAGTTTACGGACGAACGAGTTTTCATGTAAATCCAACAAGATCAGCAGCATTTTGATTTGATAAACACAAAACTTACGTACACTTACGCCTTTATAATTAATTTTCAAGTTTGTATTGATGAAATAGTTGAGCGGTACAGTAAGACATATATAGACAACTGCTCTGCGCTCGTTTCAATTTTCTGAGTTCTTTTTCTAGTATCTACTAAAGCAGTCGTCCGACGGTAGTCTTTTGCGTATATCATAGAATGGAGAAACTTCATACTGTTTACAAGTGTCTCAGATGTGCATATAGGGGCGCCAAGTTTCTCTTTTCAAATATAACGAACAACTACAACAAAACAATAACAACAAAACAAAATAATGAAATAATGTCAGAGATCTTAAAAGGTGAAAAATGAATAATAAAAGAAAATATGAGTTTTGCAAGCTGTTTCGGGATGATTTCTAATTGTTATGATGTGCGCAAAGCAATGCATTTGAGTCCCAATTATGTTGTTCCTTCAACTCCAAGAACAGGATCGGGAATTCAGGAATCAAGATTACCATAAGATAAACTGATAAACGGTTGTTGAAGCGTAAGAGTGAAATGATGGTTCCAAGCACGAATGACGAAAAATGTCTTAGGCAGCGGCGACCTTTTCAGGACACAACTGAATCTCTTAGTTGAAATACGTGGCCATACGTAAGTGCCACTGATGCATACGCTGTCTTCGGCACGTTTGATAAAGGCCTTTAAATGCACAAAACAAACAGTGAATGGAGGCAGTGTTACCCTATAATGTGTATATTAGCGTAAAACAATTTTATCATATGGAATAATATGGTCAATCCTTACCAAATGTCCTTTGTTTCCCACAGGACTCTGTCGCACTAAGGAATTCGGTTTGCTCGAGGCGCTCTGTCTAGGTTTTTTTTTATTTTCTCTGCACCTCGAGGCACGATCGTATTTTAGGTGTTAGAGGGTTTTCAAGTCTCCACAGCTTATCGCTACGCTGATACTAGATATGATATTATAAAGAAAGGCATTTGTTAGTTCTGTGGTGCATTAAACCAGCCAACCAACCAACACCACGACAAACCCGCATTAATTCTTTGAAAAAAAACATAGTAGTTACATAGTAGTTACCGTGAAACTATGCCGATTAAGCGCAGTTTTAAATGTTTTTTTAAATCTTTCAATGAAAACGACAGTGGCTTTCTATAGTCCCGTCGACATTGGGCCTACTAGACGCCATATACGGGGCAGGCTACGTACTAACTTGACCTTCAATTTGTATGCTGTTCCCGCCCACACAGACAGTAGCAAACTGGGCTGGGGGGTTGGGGTTTACGCAGGGCGGCTCCCTCTCAGTCTTAACAAAGAGTAAGCGAAATATTCTTGTGTAATTTTAAATAAAATAGTCAAATATGACATACACACAGAAAGGTGTGTCGTAGAAGATGCTATACAAATATGAAACAATTCGCCTAGTGTCAAGCCGAAAGATTCGTCCTGTTTCTGTGTGTATTTTATGTATGTTTCATTTGCAATTCGTTTCCAGTCCTTCCAGGGTGTACTACCTTTTTTCTTTTGCATTATGTATACTAACCCTGCGGCTCAAAACCCAAACGGGCTACATGGCGTTTAAACAAAATGCACAAACTGTGCAAAAATGAAATAGAAATCAACACCACGGGTGTTATAGAAGGTCAGTCTGTCGCGTCGTGAATATTGCATTTGTTAGTTGAAATCAATACACAATTTCACTTTTTACTTTAGGCCCTAATAGCATTTCTTGACGGCTGCACGGTTAATACCTTTGTAGAACACGTGGAGTTCAACTCTACTGACTTTATGTCTGCTACGTTTGCTGGACTGTTTTGTACATGGCAGAATGCTGCATCAGGCGACGTTGGAAGTAAAATATTAGCCATTACCACAATCAGTATTATTGTGTTGTATGGTTATAATTCCCGTAAAACTTACAAAATTTGAATGTGTAAATACTATTAATTTTGGCATCGATTATGTTTATATGTCGACAGTATAAGACTGATTCAAAAAATCGTTGTAATGTTGTAATTGCGTGGGTTACTCAATAACTATGGAAAAATACTAGAAGCAGCACTTTTTAAATTTTATTAAATTTTGACTTATACAATGGAAAAATAAAATATTTTTCTTGACGTAAAGTTTGGTTATTTTATTGAATAATATTGTAAACGTCTGAGTAGGTTATTTATACCTGGGGTGCAACGGTAACTTGAATGCAAAGATTTAATACAATAGTAAAAAGAGAACACATTATTTGTAGCATACTGCATTATATACCGGAAATAAACAGCGTGTAAGCGCTAAAAAGTGTCCGTGTGTAGGAAATTACCGAATGCGCAAAGAAACGAGAGGAAAGGCAAAGTGGACGTTCGAAAATCGAAAAACATCCTACACGATTGTCGAAACAATCGAGTAATTAATCACCTTCATACGTAGTGCGATTACCGTCCAGTTCACCCTTAATAAAATGTGCATCCGTGCTTCCCGCTTCACATCTTGTTTCACGCATGATTTGCTCATGCTTAACACACAGCTGTAGGTACACGTGAGTAGCTTAGTAAATATAAACATTTTTTTTTAAAAAAAATCTAAAGCTGAATTGTTGGAACAGGTGCACACATATTTGACAACATAATGCAGAAAAGCATTTACATTCTGTCAGTGCCAAATCTGCATTTTCCACTTTCTGTCAGTAGATAATACCTAGGGATAATGCCTAGAACCCTGCAAAGCGTCTTCCGGTACCCCAAATCAGCTGTAATAAGCTACTTGCTAATTTAAAGATATATTTGCTTCCCTGGAATGTTAAAATAACATACAGTGCACTATTCCTCTTTCCCTGCTCTGTGCCACAAATTGCTGCTGTGGTGCATGATGACCAATGGCCCAGCACACCACAAGGTCCGCGCGCAGCGCAGACTGCAGCTGGCTGACATTCGGGCCACAGCGACAAGCGCAATAAACGCAGTGCTACTGTCTCAAAGTAAAACCCGCTGACCAGCGCATATGCAGCGCTTCAAAACTTTCTTTATAGCATCTCTTTATTCCTTTTTATGAAAAAATCTCCGAGATTCTCTGGCTAATTGTATCCATTAATGTATGGTGTGTGTGTGTGTGTGTGTGTGTGTGTCTGTCTGTCTGTCTGTCTGTCTGTCTGGCTGTGTGGTATGTATGTATGTGCATAATTATACACATGCGGAATTTGTGTTAATGAACACTTAGGAGAAACAAGCATATGATACTGATATGCGATTTTAAATATTTTATTTTAGTTCACTCCGAAATGTTACCCAGCTGTTTTATAATATAACATATGCAGAAATCAGCATATTTGCGAAATATCTGTGTAAGTAAAAGTATTTTGCGAGAGGTTTGCGCAAGTCCACTGAACAATAAAGATTGGTGCTTCTGTGTAACTTATTTGTTTATATCGAAAATGTTCACTTAAAATGTATATAATGACTTTAAAAATATTACGAAATTAAAACAGAAAATGACAATGATAATTATATACGGGAATGATATTATACCAGAAAAGAGCCACCAGCTCAACTGTTAATACAGTATCGATAAATTTTTACATTTATATAAAAAATAATAGGCCATAGAACTACTGATACTGTATTCTGACAAATGATTTAAATCCTCTTTTTAATCATTACATTTTGGAACTTTTCATCTTCGTGCTGTAGTTACGACAATTCAAAAAGTAAAAAATTTACAACACCATACACAATTTAATACATATCACACCAATATCACCCTGGAAAACTCTTACAGCAAAACAATTTCATATGTTTGGTGATGCTCGCTTATTGAATATTATAGACATTATATGATTTGGTCTTTTATTTTGAAAGCGCCGTGAAAACATGTCACACGTTTAACTGGTTTGTTGTGTCAAGACATGTTAATGATTAGGGCCCTAAAGTTGTACTAATGTAATCCCGACAAAGTTCGATAAGAAGTCAGACAATTAGATCACATGGAAATGTTGTTAGAGATATGTTTATAAAACTACAATAACATCTAAACAAAATTTTATACACCCCAGAAGTACTATATTCAATAACTAAATTTTCAAAAAGCTGAGAAAAAAATTATTAGAATGTTTTAGAAAATCTTGGGAAAGGTCGCGTTAAATCAACCAACCGAGAAACATAGGAAAGACATTTTTCATTTGTCTTGTGACAAATTTCAAACATATTTATTGATATGACCCTGAAAATGCCGTGAGTCACGTAATGATGATTTCAAGAATGAGGACATTGTCAATTAATTGTCAGTAATAGTGGTACGTTGATGAGCGTTTATAACACGACAGCTGAACATTTACCCATGAACCATGTTTTTCACCAGCTACTGTACAATATGGTATCTGGAGACGAAGTGTAATAATTACAGTACATAGAAATTGATGAAAATTAAACAAACTATGTGGACGGCAGAGGGTAGGGTAAATATTTTTCAGTTACATGGGGTGTTATTGTTGCGTGCCTTAACTTGTTTGAGCGCATTATAGCTTTCGACATAAATAGACCGAACAAAATGATTTTCGTACATCTATCCAGTTACGCTCTAATTATTGATGGGCAAAGTCACCTAAGGTTGTGATCAGCCCTTGTTCATAGAACCAAATAAACGACAGCCTATTCATATCCGTCATTTTCAATCTCAAAACACTTGTAGCAATTTAGCTGTACTGAATAACAGGCGGTTTGGATAATTAAAGGACTTAACACGAAAAATAATTGAAGTGAATCGTAAAACGGAGACCACTTATATTCAAAACGTATCCTCAGACTAAAAAATGCGGTTTTCTTCATCTGCAAATCCTAAACCCTAATAGTAATAGTAAGGCACATTACTTGAGTGACTACTTCTACCAGTTTACGAATGCCTCGCTTACGCACCGCTGTAAATATATTCTTACACCGAAAGTTATGCAGAAATCATTGCAATATTTTTCGTTAGAATCACATAATATATGACATTCCCTATCTATAGTGCGATTGCTAGATAACACCTCAATTTCAGAAACATGTTTTACATGAAAATAATACAAATTGTACTGGAGGGGTATTTTTTTCTGAGGATTTGCTCTTAAAGATGAAATAACATAACAACATAAATTAGATATTCACATTTCTTCTTGCTTTTACTTAACAAGCTCTATCTTGTGTCTTGTTACTGTTTGTCCCATGTCTTGTTACCCTGTTTATTACTGAAGGCAACACCCGAGTGAGCATGTCATTGAACGCAGCAGTTGTACTAATGACAATAAACCTTTTGAGTTTGAAATTGAAATGAATACCTTCTTTTCTGTACTATACAGGCTCACACTTTTAAAACACGTACTATGTGGAAAACCACGGTTTTATTTACACAGTAGCACAAGCATGCATATTTAGAGCCTCAATGAACAAATGTAATTAAATGTCACGTCTACCCAACTTAACTGTCAATATATTACTGTAGTAGCAGCAGTAGAAATACAATTATAAAATATTAATTTAAATTAATTAAATTGACGTTGAAGAGTTTATTTATAAGGTGATCAACAAGATATGTACATTAATGAATATGTGCATGGGTGTGTGTTTATAATTGTCCATACCTTTACAACAGAATACACAAGATACATTGCTATAAGGATTCTTGGAGACACAGATATAATATATACTGGAAAAAACGGTAGATCAGAAATTAGCGCTCTCGACCTGTCACGTAGAACATAGCATTAAAAATTGCATGTAGAAATTCAGAGCAGACGATATACATTTTAATGCAATTACATTTACGGAATAGTTAATCAAAAAAGAATGTAAATAAAGAACACAGTTCATTAAGACAACTGACAAGTTTTCGTTAAAAACGACTGTATATTTAACACTATATAAGATGCAATTGAGACTAACAGATATTTTGCACTTATTATAAAACTTGTAGAATATTGCGCTTTGCATGCGTTGTATTAAAAGCGGTGCGATTTAAGAACCACGCTGGTGTCAGAGTGACCTTTCGCATAATTGAATATTTAGCAATTATTAAATGCAGTTTTCAGTTACGTTTCGTTTGAGGCTAGTACATATTAATTTTTATTTTACCCAATTCAGGTTTCTGTTTCACGCCACAAACGTTTGATTGACGCGTATTGTACAACAGGTTATTTTATATTTCGAGGTAATTAAACTAGGGCAAAATTACACGTGTGGGCAGCAGACAGGCGAACGAGAAAATTATTTTCTTACAACTGCAACATTCCATTGCAGTTTACGGAGGGACTCGGACTCAGAGTTAATACTGAACTTGAACACTGAACATGGACACCATTATGCTCCTTCGCCCAATATCTAAATCTCAGTTGAAAACTTCGAGGTCGATCAAGTTTATCTTACCTACATTACCTGTTTTCAAAAGTCTATAGAAGCATGTTCATATAACATACAGGCCAATAAAATATCGGGTTTGGGGTTCTGAGTCTTGCTGAATTAGTGAGTCAGAGAGTTGGAGCGCACTCATCCTGTCCTTGACCATGAACATCCCCATAGCACGTGGTGGTAATTGTGGCGTGGATACAAGAGTTTTATTGTACGACTATGTGTCTCTCTGCTGCAACTTTTATGTTGGAATTGAAAATCACTGCAAATGATCTTCGTTCATACCGACCGATAAAAAGAAAGCATTTTCTTCCTTCGTTACTTATTCTATCTACCTCTCCCGTCATTAATCCCATTTTTTCAAGATGCTTCATATGCGTTTACAAAGCATTTTTCAGAAATATCCAGAGTGATGGCTTTTACGGACAAAAATAAATGGGAAACGCCATTCTTACGGCGAATCATGGCTGTATTGACAATAGAACTAGCAATAATCTAAGTCATGATTATGGAAGTGCGGTAGCATTTTGCACTCTTGCCTTTTTAACTCAGATTGTGTCAGAGGAGTCGCCTATGCCACTAGTCGCAAACATATTGTTTTCGGCATACCATACTAACAAAAATCATAGCAAAACAGACAATATCCATGAAAATAGTGTTAGCTTTCCAATATAGAAACCAAACAGAATACTAAGTGTCGTAAATCAAAAATGGATTGGTGTCCCGATATATGATTACATGCTAAGTAAGGTGTATTCTAGAAGAATGACAGAGCTTGCTCTCTCAGTAACAGTCTTTTCTTTTTCATCCGCCGGTTCTGAAACCAGATTTTAACTTGTTGGTCACTGAGGTTCAGCCGGTCGGACAGCTCCCTACGCCGCTGCCTTGTGATGAACTCGTTTAGCATGAACTCGCCCTCCAGCTCAGCCAGCTGCAGTTTGGAGTAAGGTTTACGTTTCTTGCGGGTCCGGGTGTGCATCGGATACCACGGAGTACCTGCAGAGGAAATGTAAGTGCCCGATTAGGTGATATAAATTAGTGAAGCCCAGATGAAGCACCTTCAGAAGTCTCTGCGTTCATGTCTGTGAATACGGTCTGAAGCACCCCACATAGACTCAAACAAATGTGCAGTCCTATGTCTTTGAACTTGATTTTGAATTTTACGGATTCTAACGGATGCTGTGTGCAACATAAAATAAGCACATAACAATGGAAAATGTAAATTGAAATGGAAAATTCGACTCGTTATTCGGAATGAATAATTTACAGTATCTGTCACGCTAAGGTTTTACTGTCGTTGTTAAATGTACATTAACGCGATAATGAAGTCTCGGTTGCAAACTCCACAGCTTAGTTGCCGTTTTGGGGGCATATTAAACGGCTTTGAAATGATCAAAGAATAGATATTAATTCTGTTTACGAGTCATTAAAACAAAAACAAAAACCTCGCTACTCTACTTAGGCAAGCACAGCTGAGCGTTAAATACCCCTGAACTAATTTATCTACACAATCAAAAGCGCTGTGCTTTTTGCTATATATAAATAGGGCACATCTACATTTATATGAATCGCAAGAGACAAACTATGTTAATGTAATTGTGCTTAAAATACGTGCATTCGATGGCAAATATCGGATTTTATAGTGTTGTTTTTACTAGTTGTTTAAAAGACTGAATGTAAATTCCTGAATGTGGGAAGCATTTTAAGTGCAACCCCTAGCGGCGTTTCTTCACCAAGCAAGCCGACAGCAGTTAAGACAAAATGTACTGGTTCGATAACTGTGACAAATCAACGTTACATTTTAACAAAATATATGCATTCTGTAACAACGGTATAATCGTGTGTAAAAGGAACCTAGTGTTACCGAGCTTGCAAGCGTCTCACCTCCGCCCGCTGCCATACTGTTCGCATGATCTACCGGCGAAGTCAGCGTCTGTGGGTCGCTGCCAGAGGTCTTTCCTCCTTCAGTGAGCAGCGATGAGCTTGAATCGGATTCAAGGGATTGACAGGACGGTGGGTCTTGGGTTAGCTGCTCAGTCGCATAATCATATTTAGAAAAAGCACCACTGTTGCTCATGCCATTGTGCAGTCCGTGCTCAGACGCTAATGAGGAACTGTCCCTTGACCTGTCCTCTCTTTTCAAACCAGCGCCCTCGGAACAACTTTCCCTGTTCCCACTACCGTTGTTATAATAGCATTTTCCTTCATCTGCCCGGGTGATTTCACATGATCGGTTGAAGGAAGGGTTAATGGACACGGGGCTACCAAAGTAGGACTGAGGGTATCCATTGCACGACTCCGATGGGTTCCACGGGAGAGCGCACACATTGTCCCTTCTCGGATAGGAGAGAGAGGGTAGCCCCGCCAGCTGTCCCCCGGATGCTCTAAAATTTGGAAAGTAGAAGGTGTCTCCAGTGTGGATGTTTACCAACGGTCCCACAAAACCAGGATTAAGAAGATTATGCTCGCCCATTTCCGCGGGCCCGACCAACAGCTTCTAGTTTATTGCAATCTGACATTTAACGTAGTTAAAGCTAGGGCTGCAGCTCATTGGCCACCATCAGGTCACGTGATTGGGCTAATTTACGCGCGTAGGCACCACCCACTAGGTTTTTTGCAGACAAAACAAAACATTAACTTCTGTATTACGGGTTTTATATGCTTTTAAAATACTATAAAATATTTTATTAAAATGTAGAATCCCGTCATGTTTTGGTATTATCTGCGTCCCCAATGTGCGGATTTCAAAAACTAAGTCTATAAATACTTGAAACTATCCCAAGCGTCATGTAATGCTTTCAATAGACAGCAAATAGTATTTAATCCTCAAGAAAAAAATATTTATTTTGTAAGAAGGCGGGGTGCCTTTGACATTGTATTTTAGAGCAAATTATGGTTGAATTCAGTGTCACATAAAGCTGTGATGCCTCTGTTTTACGGGCTTGTTTTAAGCAAAGAGTGATGCTCACAAGCGCTCTTCACACATATTTACAGTAAGGGGGTCACCAGGTTGAAACCACTGGCTCTGTAAAGTTGGGCGATCCTCGCTAAGGTTATTTTAACAGCGTATTTCAAATAATACACTGGCTCATACCTCATAGGAGCAACTTTAACAGATACGCCAATAAACATTCTCAGTCATATACTGGAAATCATTCTGTAAAGCCTTTAATAATTTCAGATGAATTATACCAGTATCTTTGGAGCGCCAGCAGGGTGAAACACCATGTAACGTATGTATTATTATATAGGTTTACGTATTATCATTGTAACATTGTATATAGGCCACATACTAAGGAAATAGGTAAATAGATGAAACAAACAAATAAATTATTGTGTAATTTATTAATGACCTGATAAAGCATGGGGAATTTTTTAAATTAAGTAATCAGCGAAAAATATTTAACCCTTACGTTAAACCCACACTTTAGAACTGCTTTTTCACGATGTGTTACTTAAATTTTGTTGCATATGTTTCCTTTTGAAAGTAATCAAATGCATAGTCTTTTTATAAATTAGACTTGCAGCCTCCTACACCCAGACAACGACCAACTAAGAAGATTTTATGTTTAATATGTATGTTGTGGCACATAGTATCTCGGCGAATCCGACACGTGTGCCCCGTACATAGAAATTATAATATTTTTTAGAATTGAAACCATTTCTTTCATTGTGAAGTTGACCACATTGTGAAGTTGATCGATGCTGCTTATGTAATTTATATATAACACGGAGAATCACGGTATAT
>JABFDZ020000042.1:1032395-1050980 GCA_019775955.2 Pollimyrus isidori
AACAGTATACGGCCAGCATATTAGAATCTAGATCCTGAATCTGACCTAGAATCTGAGAAACTCGCTATGAGCTGTTTACGCTATATCCTCTTGTGCTGTTTCCTTCTGTTTAGTATGGAGGAATTAATTGGGTGTTGCAGCAAAACTTAAGTAAGCACAGTGATACGTTTTTTTTTAACTTAACTTTAAAAATAGAAACTGCCGTACATTTTAATGATATCTGCCCGCAAATCTTAAGGGAATCTTTGTTTTCTAGATCTTACCAGGCAGATAGTGTAGCCGTGAAGCAACAACATGGAGAATTACGATTTTCACAGAATAATTTCGGGAGTATCAGCTAATATAGAGCTAGCAAGTGTAGCCCACCAGCCTGTCTGTCTTCCCATGCAGACTAACAATAAAGACAGGGTAATGGTGTGGGATCACAGGATCTTACTTATACAGTGTTCCAGAAATATCCATAGTCGATCGCTCATATTAAATTACCAGTCCATTATAAATGGCATGTACAATCACAGACAGAAGTACAAGCTACCATTTGGATGTAAAATAAGGCATGCAGATCTATTTATTTCCTCAGAATCATTTGTACTATTAAATTACCTTTAGGTAAAATTGATGCAACACGGCGTTCAAATCGACGACGGAGCAACCCTAGAAGACAGAAGAAGCACCGACAGAGCTTCAAAACTTCTCACTAAAATTAAGCAGGCGTATGTAATTTAATATATACCTATAGAAACACACTGGAAAACCCCTTAAGCACATAACATGCTTAAAATACCGTTCACTAGACAGAGCCCGCGATTCAGTTGCACGTGGCAGTTCAAGGTCACCGTCTAGTGCACGAGGGGTTATTGAAATGACGACCCAGTGATGCGTCCAGCCGGGACCGCGCGATTGAATGAAATAGACTCTCTTCATTCTAGTTGTATCAGGACATCGTTTTTTAATAGTGACTCTCCTAATTATTGTAGCTTTCTACGAATAAAACATACCAGTGCATTTATAGTTTTGGTGAGTTGATCAGTCTTAACCTGAATTTTTAAAACAAAATTCACTTTTCAGTTTGCATTTTAATTCCATCCGCACGAATGCAGATACGATTGCCATTGAGAATCGCATGTATTTGTACTTTTTTTGTGATTCTTCAATGTACGCTAACACGACTTTCTTATGGACTAACTGCCTAATGCGTATTAATATTTCTACATTGCACTTTACGGATAAAGAAAAGACACCAGTGACGACATAGTCGAGATCATTATTATTAAGATATTTCAAAAAGAGTGACTCAAAGATAGATTAGCCATTAGTATCTGAATTTCATATTCATAAAAGCACGAGATGCCTTTATGTTTCTGACTGTTTAGAAATTGTCGCTTCTGTTCCTTTTAGACAAACTTCATAACTTGTGGAAGATGGGACGATCATAATGTTAGGCTGAGGACATCTAAAAGTTTATAAAAGTTGGAACTGTGACGCATGATGTTTGGCATTGTTTACTGTTATACACATATTACCCACGCCATCGATATTATTTGTCTGAATACAGAGTCAAATCGAAAGAGAACAAAATATTTGTTTCATTGGGAGTTTTCTCTCACTCACACGGGTTTACGTATCGTATATTTATTTCTGAAACTGAGGAATTTGTAGAAGAAAGACATTAATATGCCGAGTCGTGATTATCTATCTATCTATCTATCTATCTATCTATCTATCTATCTATCTATCTATCTATCTATCTATCTATCTATCTTTTTAATTCAGCAAAGTGCAAAAGTAGGTAAATACACAAAACCGAATTTCATAAATAACTCAGAGCATGTACCGTCCATAACATAACCGCAATGGACGGTGAATATAAAGTTTGTGAAAATCTAAAAAATCCGGCAATAGTATGACAGAGTTGTATGCTGAATAAAAAGTCATCTACGAATTCAGCAGAATCTGATTTCAGCAGGCTTTGTTGTGAATTCTTCACAAAAAATGCAAATTGAAATATTAATCAAATTATGGCTGTATTGGGGTTAGAGATGTTAAGGAAGTTTTAATTTAATTTTAATGTACTTTAGGTGTGCCAAACTACCTCAGAGATAAAACAAATCGCATAAACATTATAAAAATGGTTATTTTTATTTTTTTTTTAAATCAGAAGACATTCAAGGAATAAAGCGCACAAAAGCTGGTAAATACAGTGTTTACACTGGAGTGGGGCGCTAACGTTTAGTTCCTCCCTATCAGTTCACTCTGCCACCGCCAGAGGTTATCAGCCGCCTGTACATGTCTTCTCTGCCCTGCTCCGCGTGCACAGCTGCTGTATCCAGTACGTAGTAATGTTTTAGCTGCCCGGACTGTATCGGCTATCAATGCGAAGAGGCGAAAGCTGGTAGCTGAAATATTTGGGGGAATTGATCAACAGTCCGGACAGCCGGAAGATTTAATGTTATAAACAGCTTGCAGCATGAAAGGTTATGTTTTAGGTACTTTATTTAAAAATCTTACTTGCAGTGAATCCAAATTTTGTAATCAAATGTGTTAAAAAGCATTTGTAAGCATAGCAAAGCCTCATTCGCGACTGCCGTATGTTTGTAATCCGCTATTTGCTTCGCTTCCACGCCGCTTTGGACAAAAAGCGTCTGTTAAATAAAGTAAAATAAGACAATAAATAAACAATGGATAAAATAAAGAAATATGAGCTAAGAAAATATATTTGTGGTGATTACAAATTAAACCAATACAGAAAATGCTGAGAAAGATATTGCAAGATGCCCCCTCTCTCAGAATTTTAAAAATGCATATTTTTCGATTAATCTCTTCCAATAGCCTATATATTTAGCTAGAGCGTTCTCAGTGGGAAATAATATTTATTGCTGGATTTCTTTTGAAAATAACACAATTATGTAGAATAATTTATATCTTGTGCCTGTTTATAAATGGAACGGGTGGACATTTGTGTAGCACAAACACAGGCCTTTGCATAACGCAAGTCATTGGCCTGACTTGATAAAACATATTATAAAATTTATTACATAATATAACACAGCAATTTACATTAAAATACCAATTTCAGTAACATTGCTAACAGTCTAATGTTTGTATGAAATTATTAGATTTTAAATTCTTCATGAGGTCTAAACATGCTGCATTGTTTTATAGTAGGCTACTGAAAAAAGTTGCAATTAACTCCTGCTGCTCGGTATAAATAAACCAGCCATACCTTCAAATATGAAGTGCGATGCCTCGGTACTCCTAAATCCACGATTTTACTAATAACTGTAAACAACCGAACATTAATCATGTTCCCGGTTCATGACTGATGTGGAGAAGTCGGATTCTATCAATGGTTTACTTGTACTTTGCGGTCACGCCTCAAAAAGGAACTGGAAAATGCATAAGTGATTTGGGAAATGGATTGACTTGACTTGGATACGGAGCTGGGGTATAAATGATTCTGTAAACTACGTTTCCAAATAAAATAAAATGCAAGCCTGCGAAACTGACTCCTGTGATTTCAGTTAGAAAATATATAGGTTAGAAATCCTTGCGTCGGAGGATATCCCAGCACTTTGCCTGTTTATATATTTATGGCTTGTCATTAACTGGAGCTGTCTAGACGTTGAAATAACACTTTGTTTTCTTACAAACAAATCGTGAGAACTGAAACCCCCACCCCGTTTTTTCGCGAAAGCAGTGTGATGTCAAGGTCAAAGTGGCCGCATAGTCATGGTCAAGGGTAATGCATTGATGGTTTCGGGACAGGTTAACACAAAAGAAATGGATTGGCACATGATATTGTATATTTTGATGCGGTATAAGCCGGTTGTTTTAGCTAAGCCTGGTATATTCATCGCCTCGAGAGCACGGTGTTGTTTTAAATGTTTTCAATAATATGCCCAAATGACACATTTCCACGGGAAATCCACACAGCTCTGTGATAGCATAACATAACATAAGAAGACGAGAGTAGGCCGTTCGGCCCATCAAGTTCGTTTGGGGAGAATTCAACTACTACTTGAGTTGTTAAAATTGCATCTACCATGGCCGAAAGTTCTTTTTGTTCGTTTGAGGAAAAATTCCCAATTTTTATTTACGTTCCGAATGTGGAATTACATATCAACTATTGAATGAAATGCTACTTGGCAGGTTAACGGGCAAATATTTACATAGGACTTGCGGTGTATGAGTGTTATCACTCATTTATTTGCTGTGTTTATATAGAATTGTGATTAGGCTGTAAGTTTCATTTGGGACGACACCAAATAATAAATGTTCGTACTTTTGAAACTGGTGAGATGTGAAACTGGCATGTTAAATAAATGCGTGTAATTTACATTAATTCCCTATTAATTGAGTCACATAAAATGGAAGTTCGCTACACAGCATGCTTAAAAAATATAATCCCTCACACGGGATCTGCAAAGAAAAATACATTTTTGACTTTGATACCATTTTCTCCAACCCATATGGAGCGTTTTCATAAACTCCCCTTCGGATGGTTTTACTCATGAAAGAACTTACATTTCAAATTTTATTTAGAATTTACCTAACCAATAGGCTGCTTAATCAATAATTATTTGCGCTTCCGTTTTTATGAATCTTGACTGTTTGCTACATCTGTTGTTGTTATTGTTATTGTTGTTGTGTTGTTCATTAGATCATGGTCAGATTCTAAAGACACGTGAAAAGAACCCGATAAGCGGGAACACGTGCTATGCGTCGGCGGCTTGGTCCGTGCCGCTCTTCGGCGGCCCGTAAGAGGCAAGTATGGATTTAAAACAAGAAAAGATGGCTATCGTTAAAAATGAAATGCGATGAAATATAATATTCACTCGTAATGCAACGAATTAAACCGGAAGTATCCCTTTCACTCGACACCCGCGCTTAAGAACACCAGGCCCCGATTTAAGTTGAAATAACTTCTGCACCTTAACCGGCCAACGTGTTGTTCCACATATATTTTATATGTATCTATTGGAGATCACGGAGTCAAATTATTCCAGTTTATTCCTGCCCGCCGATTACATTACATTTTAAGAGTTGTTTATATATAGTTTGAGAATTTCTGAATGTAAACGACAGCGCCGAATCCAACTGGAAAAACTGGTAAATAAACCTTTTAAATTGTAGATGACTGCTTAATTTCAATAAACAATTTTAGTGATCAGATGAGAACTGTATAATCTTACAAGATTTTTCCTTAACTTTACCTTTGTCTTTTAAATGCTTCATGGAAGAGTAAAAAAAAAATCATTCATATTCCGAAGCATTCCAGGCGCACCATTAAGCAATGTTGTATTAATCAGGGACATGGTTTATGTGATGATTCATTTTGTTTTGTATAGCACAAATATGTTGTGAATTCATTTTCTTGAGAGCATAAATCCGTTGTGAATTCAATTGTTTATAGCTTGCACGCCATAACCTTTTATTTTTCATTACCAGATATCATTGTCATCGCCATGGTAGACGTCGTCTTCACGTTTTATTCCGTTCCATACTCACTGCTCAAACACGATAATACAGTTCACACACTCTATTCACAAAATGCACAAAAAGATGACAAACGTTTACATATTGATGTGTGCATACAAACAAAAATGAGAAAGTATACTGTGCATCATTGTACAATACTCATTCATTTTAATTTTTCTTTACAATAACTCCAGTTGCATGACAGAAAGACATATTCCTCACTGACAAAGAAATTAAGTGTGACGATATACACAACTGTTGTCAGAACGTGGGTATACAAATTAAATAATGAAACCATTGTATGGTCCATTTCAAAATTGGAACTCTTGCTTCAATGGTCAGCCTTTACAAGCTATCGAAACGTTTTATACCCTGTTCCTTTCGAAGTTCATTTTGTGAAGATGGGAATCTACACCGTGCTGGTCCATGCAAAAGACAGTTTCTTTGTTTCACTCGTGGTCTTGGTTTTCTGATTTACTTTTCATTGCTTGCTGGTGCTTTGATTTTCTCTTCAGGTAATATACAATCGCTTATGCTGTTTTTATAACATTTGAATTGGATAATGAAATCATCTCTCTGGTTTTCCCCAAAAAGTACATTTATGTATGATAAGAATACGGTGAGAAACAGAGAGTTGTGTATGAATTTTTCGGGAAAACGCGTCTTTTTGAAACAATGATTATATTAAATATCATATACATATATACAAATCTTTACACGGCCAATATAAAAGACAATGTTCAGTTTGCTTCCTCGTGTTTTTCACAGCATCTGTTCCAGGTCCAGAGAAGCAATTGTGTTGATGCAACAAAATCAGGGTTTAATTTATAAATAGGATTAAGCGTATCTGGGAGAAAGGGCACTCAGAACAGAGTCTTCACTGAAGTGATTTTTGTTAATTTTAATCACATTAATTTTATAGCGAGAACAAGGTCGAGCGGGTATCAGGTGTTGTGCGCGTGGGTAGCGTTCTTGGACTTGCTGACAAATTTCTTCTCTTTCACACGCCGATTCTGGAACCATATGGTGACCTGCCTTTCAGAAAGGTTTGTCGTGGCGGAAATACGTCTCCTCTTGTCTTTGGTGATGAACTTACTAGTCGCGTATTCTTTCTCTAGCTCCTTGAGTTGCACCTTGGTGTAGGGGACACGCTTCTTTCGGCCGCGGCGATAGCTGCTCACTTCGGGCTGTAGGGGAACCACATCTACAAAAAAGGAAATATAAAAATACATAAATAAATAAATAAAATCCGAGTACGTCAGCCATAAATATTAACATTTCCAGCAAATGTAACATATAGCAATACCACGGTGCGAATAACAATAACAATCGATCTACTAGCACCAGGACCCGGATACCTGAATGAGACAAACCGCTTATAACGATTTTATTTATAGGTTTATCTCACAACATATTTAGAAACGCTGTCATAACGTTTACACCACATTACTGAATAACTATATTGTTGAAAGATACTATTATGACACTAGATGGACGGAGCTTAACGACGCTCTTGGATATTTTCCCACATAAATGTCAGCTCTTCACTATAAACACAGAAGAACTTTATTTTGGTCACTGGGCATTCCACAATAATGTATTATTTCTTTGCTTTGACTACTTGACTTTAGTTATAATATTAAAATAACACAGATAAAAAATATATTTAAAAATAAACTCTGTATTTCCAATATTTTAACAAATAATCGTCTGTGTAAAGGTTTTTAGTGTCTTGGCAAAAACAAAACTGAAATATGTACGAACGGAAGCTTGTGTGCGCTCGCGAAAATTAAGTATTCTTAAAGAACGTGTCAGTACTTATAACATTTCGCATATAAAGTCCGTGTGCATTTTAATATGTGTCCTCTTAGGCCGGCGTTTAGTACTCAATATAAGCAATAACATAAAACAGTAAGCTCCATGGTCACGCACAAAAGTAACAGTAACCCGTACTAATAATGTACTGCTTCATTTAATCCCCTAGTCTACCCAATCACATCTGCAGAGACAACTAAATTATAATGCAGTCCCTTAATAACTACGCCTGAAACAACATTCAGTTACTCAGGCGTATAGGGTTTTGTCACAATTACCTACACCACGCGCTAGGAGGTACGTTGCGACAAGTGACACATTTAATTTATTGCCACCTGTTGATTTTTATATTTTTATTTTATATTTGTACCATTGTTTTACTAATATGTTTCTGAGTGTTTCCCTTTTTGAATGTATGAAAAGGTTTGCATGTGTGTGTGTGTGTGTGTATTCATTTGAAAAGGTATGACGCAAGCCAGTTCCACTAATACAAAATAAACAAAGCTATACTGCAATGTCCATAAAGTTATTGAGTAAGTAACGCAACCTTGCACTTCTTATCAGTTATGTCTTTCTTTCAGTATTGGTTTGTTTTTCTTTTGTGTTTTATTGTTGAATACGTGGGCAGCAAAAATCATTGTTGTATATTAAGATAGCGAACAAAATGTTCTCGGTTATTTGCGGCCACAGACTTGTACTGATTGGCCAAAGTAACAGTCAGGTGCATCTTATTGTTTCACTCATTTCTCGGTGTAAGTCAGAATATGAATTGTGTATGTTGCAGCATTTCACGGTTGTCATTTCAGGGAACATTGTGAAGCACTTCTGCGCTGCCCGCCGTGGGCAGCATTCTCAACTTTTCCCACATATAAACAATTTAATTTCGGTAAAACGAACACCTTGAACATTCAAGTCAAAAATTGCATTTTTTAAAAGTTCGATAAAAACATACGGTAGATGACAAGCACAAATCGAGACAAATCGACCCCCCCACACACACATACGAAGTCATAGGTCATTGTCGCGTTTACTCAGGGTAGCCCTTGTTGCAATTATTATACACTATGCAATACTAAAAAATACAAAAAAGAAAAAGGCAGCTCCGCCGGTATCATCTTATTACGGCTGCGCCAGGTTTTTCGGTTAAATGATTATTCTTCGTATTACTGTGCAATTATAAATTTCAATGTCGTTTTTTTGTGAGTAATTTGGGGGTTTTAATATATAGCGTGCAGTATATTTTCTTGGGGTATCCATACATTCATTCTGTCGTGTCTAAAGAGAAAATATTACATATCGCTTGGGTGGAGAGAAAAGCTGAAAACGGGGATAAGTGTTAATCGTGAGAACCATTTTTCTGCAGGTAAGTAAGGAATTCGCATTGATCTTTAACACGCCCGCTTGCAATACAAGTCAGACCAATAAAAGTGATTTTACTGTCATGCTAGAAGCTCGGTGTATGGCACAGTAAATTTCTAAAATGCATCTGTGAATACCGGAATTAAAATTGCTCGAATGAAATGGCGAGGTTTGCATTTAAATGGAGGAAATTTGCTGGCAAGCATTAATAATTGAGCTTAGACAAATGTAAATTTACCAGTACATGCATGCAGATCGGATATCGACTTGTGCAATGCTGTGGAGAGGAATGGGAAAACACCGCGCTTGGCATTGTCTCTGTACCTACAGTATGGCAAAAGCATATCATCAGCATCAAATGGAGCTATTGTTATATACCAACATTTCTGCTGAACCACTAATTGGGTTAAAAAACGGCAAAACCTGACTTTAGAGGATTCATTTTAACAGCGTATTTTCAGTTATTTTGTAAGACATTCGGCGGTGTATGCCTTAGCTGTTAATTTAACACTATTTTCTCTGATTTATTTTAGAAAATCAACTAACTATGGTATCTACCTGCAACCCCTTGATGAATTTTCTTGGAGTATAGATTGCCGAAAATGTTTTACTGCTGTGTTACTAAAAATCGAACACACAAATGAACCAGTGAATCAAGCACCGAGGTACTTAGTCAAACCAGAAGAACATGAACTGTACACGTAACACGTATATTCGAAATGCATTAAGATCACTCTTAATTTTTAAAATAACTTTTAAACTAATCTGAAATACTCTGCAAACGTCAGTAAACGCGCCGATGCGCTGATTTCCATACCTGGGAACGGTGATTTCCAGAGATGAGCGGACTGCGTTTGCTCTTTAGAGCAGTACACCTGCCCGTCCCAGCCGTTAGAAAGAGCCCAGTGCTGGTAGCCCTCCATCGGAATCAAGGCATCGTGCCGCGTTTCGGGATGTGCACTAATGCTGGGGACCACTGATACGTCTAAGTAACCCGGGACTGCTTGATATGAGCTGGCAAATCCAGGATAAAAAGCGAACTCTTTGGCCCTGCTGGATAGTTCTTCGGTAGGCAACGAGCTGCTTGTTTCGGCGTATTTCTCCACTGGGTGATAAGAACAAGGCTTCTGCTGCAAGTTGTGTGAGTGAGACAATCTGCAGCCGTAATAAGGGCTTCCAAAAGGGTAACCATAGCCCAAGGATGCGCTAGATGAAGTTTGGGGCGCGGGACACTGTCGACCGGCTTCTGTAGAGGATATGTCCGAGTAAACTGAGCCCTGGTGAGTCGCTATGCTGCCAGCATGTCGCCCTAAAGCTGGGTGCGAAATAAGTTCTCTGCAGTGGGTCGCAGGACAATTCCCGCTTAGTCCCTCCATGGTTTGGTTTTTATTTTGAATATTTTCATTCGGGGTTTTTTCATAAACGTACATCAGTGTGTCCGCCCAGCGTGAATGCAGGACCAGCGAAGTCGTCATATCACGCGCTGCCGACGCTTTTTAAAAGTCGACTACTCCAAGATAGACACCTCATTTCCAAGTACATTTTTACGCAGGCGCATGCGCATGCAATACCCAAGTGTCCAGTTCATTAAGGCTGTGGCTCCAGGACACGTGACATATTAACGAGGCAGGAGTAAGAGGGGAGGGGGAATCCATCCCTTTAAAAATCTGCCCCCTTGCTTTTCCCTATAGCACTATTGGAAAAGTAGCCAGATATCTCATTGGATAAAGTCACTCAAACAAAATCCAGAAGGGAAATCTTAGGGCCGACTTCGGAGCGTTGACGATGATGTTAAGCTTTATATTTTAGCTAATTCTATGGAAATCATACTGAATGACTGAATTTAAGCAAACGTTTTATATATACATATACGTGTGTACGTTTAAGAGTACATTTTAACATATTTTAAGTTCACCATCCGTTTTGTTTTGTTTATTTCTGGCATGAAACATTTACAATGAAATGAAAATCCGCATCGAGAAACAGGGTAGAGGGGCAGAAAATATAAAATTCGCCGTGAATAAAAGAAAATGATCATGCACACATACACATGCTTTTTAAGACTTGCTATATATTAAAGACTTGGTTTTCGATACAATACAATATACATTAAAGGATATATTTCATGTAAAAACCAGTTTACCTTTTACGGCGTTTGCGTTAAACAAAATCAGTTGTGGTGCAATTAGATATTTTTTCTAATTAATGTGAATATACATTAATCATTAAAGTGATAATATTTTAGACGTTGGATTTAAATTCTTAACTCTAATATTTAATCTGAGTTGCACACATAGTTGGACGGTCGTTTATTACGAGAGTCTTTTCAAATTCTGTTTAAGACGATTATGGTATAACTAAATATCCGTACTACAGAATTATTTAATAAAGTAATAAATGTGAATAGTACATATTAGCGTATATTTTCTGCATTGAATTTAGAATTAGGTTCTTTGCTGTTCAAACAACTGTAACACTTACAAATGTTGTACAAAGGGTAGATTCTGGGAAGTCCAAGGTCAAGGTAAAACGCGGGAAAACGGGGTCGTAATCATAGTCTAGACAGAAGAGAATGAACTTCACACCAGCGCGTTCGGGTTTACATGCAAATGCATTGCAGTTAAGAAAGCTACATATGGCTTAAAGAAAGACATAAGATAATACAATCAAACCTTAACAGGAAGCAATATATGAGTTTAAGGGTGTCTACATAACAGAAATATACTAGCCTTCAGTTGTACGATAAGATAAGATAAGATAATCCTTCAGTTGTACGATAAGATAAGATAAGATAATCCTTCAGTTGTACGATAAGATAAAATAAGATAATCCTTCAGTAGTCCCACAAGTGGGACATTCTCTTTGTCACGGCAGAAAGTGGACAGTACAAAAAAGAGCAGCAAAATTAAAAAAATTAAAACAGCATACAAACTGAATGTAATAAATAAAAACAAAATAAAAAGACTATACCAAAATTATAAAACGATTGAATAAAGACTATCAGCCTGAAATAAATATAAATATGGATGGGAAGTAATATGGAGGAAGAGCAATGCAACCCAGCGTACTGGGAAAATATAAATAAATATACTTCAGTTGTACTTCAATTGTATTTTATGCAGAGGAAAAATACATACTACAATCATATGTTAAATTGATAACATTACTTTAAATACAAAGTGGCTGCGGTTTGTTTCAATTATTTTATTTAAAGATATAGGACCTAAATTTTAAAATCCCTTTACAATTTAACGTAAAATATTGTCTTCAGCGTGATTTTCGTGTCACCCCTATTCTACTGATAAATTAAGTAGAATTCAGAATATTTTAACATGCCGATTACAGGACAGTCAAGAGGTTAAACTGAAGTTTATAATTACTTACGATTTTCCCCTGATAAAGTTTGGAAGATTTCAGTCGAAAGGCTAAAAGATAATTATTGTTACCGTGGTAAACACAGATGCAGAAATCAAATATTTTCACAGGTTGTACCAAGGAGAGCATAAAGACGATTTTCGAAAAAAAAAACAATGTCTACATATGCACACGATTTAAAAATGTTTTTTATTATAATTGTTTATTCACAGATATTAACAGGTTATTTACAGTTTGAGTTTAAGCAGACGTCTACTTTACGCCTATTCTGCAAAACAGGACACTCTGAAGTCTCGTACACGCCTCGTATGTTTGTTTCAAATGCGTACTCCGTTATTTTAAATTACATTATCAGTAGCCTCTAAATATTTTATTGGAATATACAGTCCGAATGAACATACATTTCACTAATTCACTGAATTTCGCTACATTTCATTATGACATGTATTCGAATATCTATATCTCAGCTATGTATTAGTGTGTATGCGTTTGCATGTACATATGCATGTTATGCATGTCCGTCTGTCTATCAGTGTCGATTTCTTCATTAGTAATACTTCATAAAATAACTAGGCCTAATAACAAGAGACAGTGTGAGATTAAATACTGTCGAACACATCATTTTAATACTCATATCGCTTAATTAAAAGGTGGCTATTTAGTCGACTTCATATATGCCTAGCGTTATGTTCGCAGCCAGCAAAAAGAAAATTCGCCCTCAGTCTGAAAATGGATAAACATATTTATTTGGATAAACATAACTTAATGAGTAGAGTTTTACTTCTTTTAAGTTTTTCCTTTCGTTTTGCATGTTTGCTGACAAAGTTGTTTTGCCTTGGATATGAGATTGGGTTCTGGACAAGTCAGTAGCGAGTAAGATTAGTATCTACGTCAATATAACTTGAATTAAGATGAAGGGCGCGCAAAGACGTTTATGTTTCATATGTGGTTGTTTTGAGGGTGCAAATATTTAAAGCACTGTTCAATGGAATGAAGAGATCGGGTGAAGATCGTGTGTGTGTCTGTGTCTGTGTGAGTGCGCGCGTGTGTATATGTATATGTGTGTGTGTGTGTGTGTGTGTGTGGGGGGGGGTTCTCCCACAATGTGATAAAAACCTTCTATTGTGACGTTGTGAGGACCATTTTACTCGCCCCCATAAAGGAGAAATCAATTTGCAATATGTGGTTGCAAAAAAAAAAAAAAGCTGAAAATGCTAAAACTCTTGCAGTTTGTTTAGTTACTAATAGTTAAGGTTACGGCTGGGTAAGGGTTAAGGTGCTCACTGTTGGGATTAGAGTTTTGCAAGTTGTGTGAGTGATACAATCTGCAGGCGTAATAAGGACTTCCAAATGGGCAACCATAGCCCAAGGATGCGCTAGATGAAGTTCGGAGGGCAGAACTGAATAGATGGTCCACAGAAAAGAGATGAATAAAAAAGACATGAGTGTGCGTATGTGTGTGTGCATTCGTGGGTACGTGTGTGTTTGTTTGAATGATTGCGTTGGTCGGCGTAGTAACTAAACACAGGAGACTTCGGGAACTGCTTCAGTTCCGAGTTTTGTTAATTCTGCATGTTTTTATCACAGCAATGTATTGTTAAAGAACAGCATTGGCAATTATGATAAATCTGGCCGATAAATAATGCTAAAATTCAGAAAACAAAATTTGTTGTGTGACACCGCTTCGTCTGATTGTCTGCAACCCAAGTCTTAGGGTTAATTTTCCGCCATTGTCTCGTTTAAAAGATTATTTCAAACAATTGATACTGTGTATGTACTCTATTGTGCACGTGGTGTGAAACAAAGCGGTCTGGCTGTGTCAGAAAATACAAACATACATCAGAAGCCCGGAAGAAATAAATCCTTTGCTTTGTTATCCAGTAAACCGAGTTATACTCTACTGGACAAAATTGTGGAAACACCTACCATTATTGCCATTACTCTTTATAAATAACTATACAAATATTGGAGGTAATGTTTATAAACAATCAAAGAATTTTACAAATATCATATACTAGAATTTTAAATAAGTAACTGGAATAACTGGAATAAAGTTCTGCAATCTCTACAAATTGGAAGCGTTTCCACAATTTTGGCCACTATGGTGTAGCCACTGGTATAGACATAAACAATTAGACATGATCGGTACAGTATTTGTTCCTTATCTGTTAAACCTACTTGTAAAAGTGAGCACAAGCAACTCATTAATTGGGAAAACCCAATACTAAAATGAGCTTTAGCATGAGAATAAACACGAATGAATTTTATAATAATCTTAAATGTAGCAGTTTTAAATTTGATCTCAGAATGTATGGCAGTGCTTTACCACGTGTATTCATGCTTAGGCTTGATTTATCATTGAACGCAACAAAACGTTTGTTTAACAAAGATGTGTGAGAGGGATATTTTAAAAATGAAATAACAGGCTTACATGGGAACACTTGCTGTTGTACAGTTCCACGTGAATAATAATGGTACAGTGAACTTTGAAACGAGCAGATGTAGAAACTGGTGTTCGACCTGAAACAAAACCGACGAGAGAAGGAGTAGGAGAGAAGCAGGCTCGAACTGCAGTAAGTCAAAACAAAAAAGTCTGCAGCTTGCGGCTTCGGCGACACCACAGATCTGTGACAGAATCGCTGCAGACGAACTAAGATTATTTGAATAGGTTTTCATCTTATAGTTCAAAACCTGTAATTTGGGACACTATGTTAGAGATGCGAGCCCAGGAGAGTAGTATTTTGTCGTCCTGTTCTATATTACCCGTTATTCCGTTTGCTGACGAGTGTATTGATAAAGTTCATCACCAGACAAAATATTATGTAAATGAAGGAAGGAAAGTTTACCAAATCGCCATATTTGATACATTTTCCCATGTATAGGATTGTTATGCTGGTGATGGATGAAAGCTTGCGAATATCATTGTCTCTGATTCCCACCACCCTAAAATAAATACAGAATGTGTCTTGCAAAGAAAATTGAAAAACTACATTAGCCAAAAAATCCTGTCGCCGCAATATTACAAAGCAGTGCAGATTTTAATAAAATATAGTTCATTTGGGTTATTACATATTCTTTAACACTGTTATATCAACCAGAAGGTCGGCTTTTAAAATGAGACTATAGACTTTACATATTACGGCAGAGAACAACGTCCTTGAAATAGTCCATATGAAAAATACATTTTTTTCCTTAAATAAGTATATATATANNNNAAACCCGCCAACTGGAAACAATATAATTAAAAATGGCCTAATGGTGGAAATAGGACTAGGTAAGTCTATTTGAAGTGTTTAAAATATTTTATCAATACTTTATATTTAACATATTTCCACTGTAGCCAGACATATAGATACGTGTTTTGCCTGGCAAGGTCTTTACCAGAAGCGCCACAGATGGAATTCAGAATGAAAAATTCTGGAGTAATAGGTTTGATTCAGATATAGACTGCGTAAACATCATCAAATACATTTCATAAAATTGTTTTTTGCGATGTATGAATAAATTAGTTCTATTTCAAATTGCGCCATTGATTACTAAAAAAATATGATAAGACAAAAGCCTATATCTTCTTGTAATATTCTGACTAAGTGGCAAAACACAAGTACTACTGAAGTTATATACATATAGCGTATAGCGTATATTTTCTACGATAACGCAAGTTAAACGTCGGGGAAATGGCCTGAGCTTACAGACCTGTCGCGTCGGAAGTCCAAGTTCAAGTTAAAAGAGGCGGTCACTACATCTGTCCAGACAGCTCAACAAAAGTGAGAGCCATTAATTAGAACGTTTTAGCCCATAGCTTGTTGTTACATTGCATCCTCTTTCTTGTCTAAATCGAAACATTTTTTGCGAAGGTTAACTATTTCAACGTAATACACCGAGATATTTAAAAACGATTATTCATACTTTTCTTACTTTTTAGTCAGAGGAAGATTGGACCTAGCGGCTTCATTGCGTCGCTGATGAGGTAACTATACTTATAGGTTGGGCACATACTTCTTAAGGTTTTTAAAAGATGGAACCGTGATTGTGTGACACATTATGCTTGGCATTGCCGAATGACAAATTGGCTGCCTGCCAGGGAAATATACACACACATTCCATACGATCCATATCTGTTAACTAAAAATATATGTTAACTGAACATATACTATTGAAAACATATATTAATGATTTGTAGATGAATTATACGAAAACTAGAGTCATATCGACAGAAAACAAAGAATCAATTCTGTCAATTACGTTTCATTGTAAGAAACCAAATAATCGCATGAATACGCATTTGTCATTGCAAATTATGTAATGTAACGGATTTGAACTAACAAGTACAACCTATGATCTATCTATCTATCTATCTATCTATCTATCTATCTATCTATCTATCTATCACGTATCTTTTTGTAAATGCATTCGTCTACCCAGGTGTGAATGTGCGACAGTATACATAAATAATGCTAATTTCCTTAAAACATAAGTATATTAACACATCATAACATGTGTTATTAATTAATTAATTAATTTATTAAATGGTTGTCTGGTGATCTCTAAGGCTGGTTACCTCGATGAGTAGGCCTGATGTAGGCATACCTCCGGATAAAACAAGTTTTTTAGTAAAACAGCATCCAGTGTCCTATTTCGGTAATATACTCTTTTCAACTTTAATAATGGGTTGTTTAATTTGCTACAAAGAAGTTAAAGAAGTTAAATAATCGAAGTAAGAAAGTTGTGTGTCATAATTGAACATGGCCTTTGTGAAGCATTTGTGCAGTTTAAGAGGGTAGCTACAATTAATTAAAAAATGTTACGCTTTTTTTCAGAGCTGATCGCCTTCCCCATCTAAAAAAGAAGAACATAAAATGAGAGAACATAAAATGTTTTTTTTTTTACAGTGTATCATGCAGGAAGAATTTTCGGGCCCATATTTAAAGTGGTGGATAACGCGGCAATATACGGCCCGATATTTTATGTGCGTCATTTGGTCCTCGCTTACTCTGAATACTTTATCAGGGGTTTCATATAGTTGTCATTAATTAAAAATATAAATGTTCTTGATGCTGGTTTGATGGAAAACATAAGAAAAATATATGGAGAAACAATGACAGTGAGTGCAGCGCTGGGTTTGCGGTGATGCAGTTTGTGAAAAAGGAACTTGGTGGCAAAAACGCATTTTGATTTTATTTTACAGAAAAAAACACATTTCTATTTATATTTCAGTGAATACTACCATTAAGCTAAAGTACAAATTAATTTAGTTATCAGAACCTGAATGGAAAACACTACGTCGTGTTATGTCTTCATGAGGAAACTGTTCGGTTACTGTACTGCGGCAAATCGGCGTAATATACGGTTTGTGCCTCAGTTACTGGGGGATATGATGAGATGAATAATTTCATGGTGTCTTCTTTTGCACCGTAAAGCAGAAAAGCTTTATTAGCATGTTTGCCGAATGGAAACGGTGGTTCCTTATAAGGTTTATATAATATAATGTTGTCACTTTATCTCCCTAAATATATTTTTGGTGTTTTTTCCCTTTTACGCGTTTTCACGAAAGGATAAAAAATAATGCCATGAAAGGCACTGAAACGCCAAGAGGGAAAGGATTCTGTTTTATAACCTCGACGCTCATCCTGCCTGGAGACAGCTCTCACTAGAGGACAAAGGACTCTGGAATTTAATTTCATTTAATTACATAACATAGATATTCGATCTTGGGTATGAGCATTAATAAAAAGACCTCCAAGAGTGCAGAGAGAACTTGCAGCTTGTTAACTCAAATAGCAGTATCAATATGTTTGAGTGGCGTTTTCTTGCTTCACTCATTTTTGAGTAATACAATTTCATCACCACTGTTGAGGTGCTTCTTCATGTTATCATCATTATCATCATCATCATCATCGTCATCATCATCATCATCATTAATATTAGTAGTAGTAGTAGTAGTAGTAGTAGTAGTAATAGTAGTAGTAGTAGAAGAAGAAGTAGCCTATTAGCTGAGCGCTTTTTTACATACGAGTATTGTCCCATCGACTTGTGTGGGGTTTACGCGCGCTTGGGCAAGATACGCACTTTTGGCGCAGAGACACCAGCATATGGGCGTGTCGCATGTAAATGATCCTTAAGCGCATAAGCCGCTGACGTAAGCGCACTAAATTGCGTTTTTCGCAAGCGCAGTGGACGATTGTAATAAGTCATGCGCCTCTGCATAGCCAAAACTATATTGATGTTTTCATCAAGTCTAACATGTACCAATACTAAATTTTATATATTATACATTTAGATATAAATGCTACAATAGATAACGCATGTGAATAATTACTGAGTTACATAGGAACTACAAAGTGCAATCCATCCATCCATCCATCCATCCATCCATTTTCCAACCTGCTTATCTTGCTGGGTCGCGGGGTACAGTGCAATCGTATATAGAAACATATTGGCATGTACAAGTACAGTATATTGTCATTAGTGATGCTCCGATATCGGCCACCGATCATGATCGGCCGATATTGGCTAAAAATAGCTTGATCGGCAAACCCCAAAAGCGCCGATCAAAAA
>JABFDZ020000042.1:1097598-1109860 GCA_019775955.2 Pollimyrus isidori
CCGAGCCGGAATGGAGGATGTGTGTCTGCATACAGTGAGAAACACACAGTGACCGAGCCGGAATGGAGGATGTGTGTCTGCATACAGTGAGAAACACACAGTGACCGAGCCGGAATGGAGGATGTGTGTTGGCATGCAGTGAGAAACACACAGTGACCGAGCCGGAATGGAGGATGTGTGTCTGCATACAGTGAGAAACACACAGTGACCGAACCGGAATGGAGGATGTGTGTCGGCATACATTATTATTATTATGCATTAGTATTACTGTGTGTTTTAAGGTTGTTCCTTGTCCAGGTGCAGCTCAGTGAGTCATGGCGGGAGCTGGACGATCTGAAGGCTAGTCTGAGGATGGTACAGAACGACAAGGAGCAGCTGCTGCTGGAGAAACAGGCAGGGGCCACAAACACACACACACACATATAGTCCCAGGCAGAAGTCTGTATATTAACTTGAGAACCCGAATATCGTGGCTACATCTGGAAGCTGGTTGAAAAAATGCTAAGAATCTGCAATGCTGTCATCAAAGCAAAAGAGTCTAAAATGTCATTGCCTCGAGACCTTTGAGACTAAAACAAATAAAGTAGCTAAAATACAAACAAATTCTTTAAAAGCAGGTGTATCCAGACATTTCACTGGTACTGAACATATATACACACACATTTAATATATAATATACACGCTTAGCCATACAATATGCAAACATAAAATCTACAATATAACACATACATATACAACACACAAACATATACAATATAAACATAAACATATGTTTGTGTCTGTATGTATGTATGTATGTATGTATGTATTTATTTTGTTTAACCTTTTTTTCACCAGGCAGTACGTTAAGGGCAGTTTCTAATTTTCCAATTCCGTGTTCTAATTATGGCTTACCAGGCAAGTGCTTGAAAAAGAAAGAGAAGGGAAAAAAAGAGGAGAAAAAAAACTTATGAGATTGAACAGAAGTAAAACATCTGCAAATATCATTAAAACATCTATAAGTAAGCCTTAAAAGCCTTAAATTTATCCATTTTTAGTGCCTTTTGTAGCATGTTCCGATCATTAACTGCCGCAGACTGGAATGAAAACAGGTCTAAAGATGCATCAGGTTTAGGGGCTTTTACTCTAATGTAAAGGGGAGGCCACGTATTGTACTTGGCCACAGATATTGGCTGCAGTAACCAACTTAGATACAGGGTTGAATATCCAAGAAGAGCTTTATAAATAAAATAAACCAATGCATGTGTACAGGAGATGCTTGACTACATGCGGCAGCTTGAACAGAGGCTTGATGCTGTGGCCGATGCCAAGTGGAGTGAAGCGGCCTTTTCTTCCAACAGTGAGTGTACCTGTTCAGGGGGCTCTGCCCCACCCACCTAATCATGCCCCGCCCACCTAATCATGCCCCACCCACCTCGTCATGCCCCGCCCACCTTCTCATGGCCCACCCCATAATGCTCTGCCCACCTAGACTCCTCCTGCTTTGTCATGCCCCACCCATCTCATCATGCCCTACCTACCTCATCATGCCCCACCCACTTCTTCATGCCCTGCCCACCTTATCATGCCCTGCCTACTTAGACTCTATCTGCCTTGTCATGCCCCACCTACTTTATCCTGCCCCACGCACTTCCTCATGCCCCGCCCACCTCATCATGCCCTGCCTACTTAGACTCCATCTCCCTTGTCATGCCCCACCTACCCACTATGCCGTTCTGTGCCCTCAGGTCGCCCTGACAGCCCCGTGTCTGATTTCGAGGATGATGTCCTTGAGGTCGGACTCCACCACCATCCCCCTCCCCTGCCCCCGCCCCTGGGCCCCTACGGCCTATGCGAGGCTCCACTTTCGGAGCCACTGCTTTTGGGCACACCCCCCCCATCGCCGCGGGAACAATGCCGGGGGACTGTGGTCATCAGCCAGCCAGCGCCTCTCTCATCCCCACGGCAACCTGGCAGCGACGTCGCTACGCAGAGCTTGGACTTGGTGAGGAGCACAGCATACGCTTTCACACAGAGCACAAGTAGACATTGGTCAGAAAGCCATGCTATGTGCCTCAGTGCTGATCTCTCTTGTCTGCTGTGTTTCTGAAATGAGGAGGAGGAGCCTGAAGTGGCCCAATCAGAAGCATCCCAATCAGAAATGGCCCAATCAAGAGGTCAGAGTTCCAGAAAAGGGGCGACCTCGCTCCCTCTGGACCAGCAGGACTCCGCTCCAAGGTACCAGCCACTCTTACACCTTCAGATAGACAGGCACATTCTCTCCTGGGCAAGCATGGAGATATTGGGAACTCGGGAGATGTTTAGAGGTTTGAGGGAGGGAGTGATGGTTGAGGACAGAGTGTGAGGCTGCACTGATTAATCATGGCTGGACATAACACGCATCAGCCAATTTTCTGCCCCATTAAAGCTGTCGCTTCCTTTGTCTCCCTCAACACATCCCCCAGATCCTCCTTTCTTCATGCATCCGTCATATTTCCTAACCCGCTGCCCTATTTCTCCCCTCACAGTGACTTTGCCGGAGCCCCCCTCTGGTAGTGTGTGGAAGTGCAGGAGCCGTGCTGGAGCCTATTTTCCCCATCATCCTGTGCATTACACAGATTTATACACAGTGACTTAAAAATCCACAGAGCACAGCCGGTCCCCACCTGCATAATTCACGTGAAATGCAACGTACAGGAGTAAGGGTATGGTTTTATTGCCAGTGTGAGTGTGAGTGTGGCTGTGTGTGTGTGTGTGTGTGTGTGTGTGTGTGTGTGTGTGTGTGTGTGTATTACATTGTGGGGACCAAGTGTCCCCACCTTGTGATAAAATCCTACTATTTTAATGTTGTGAGGACATTTTTTGGTCCCCACAAGGGGAAACTTAATTTTATAAAAATCTGTAAATTAAATCAAAAAACTAAACATGCCAAAAGTCTTGTATCTTTTCTGGTTACTTTCGGTTAAGGTTAGGGCTGGGTAGGAGTTGATAATACCCATATAAACAAATGGAGAGTCCCCACAAAGACATAGATACCTAGTCTGTGTGTGCGTGTGTGTGTGTGTGTGTGTTTGCAGTTTTAAAAATGGTCTGATTTACTGCAGTAGGCAGCACCTTACTTCAGCTTAAATGGAGTGTCTTTGCAAACCACACCAGGCTTAATGATATTAGTCCAGCAGTACAGATATGCACTTTCTATCGCCTCAGACTGATCGGCAAAGACCTGTCTTTTTGTCACACTGCTCGTTTACTTTTTTGAAATACATTTATATCTGAAGGGACGGCATCATGCCGACATTAGCAATACAAAGGCACGTGTTCGAAAGGGAACAGTCTGTCTGGACAGCCCCTCGGAATACGGACCACCCCGCCCCCCACACTCTGGTTGTACATTGTGATGGCTGGCCCTCAGTCTGACGCCGCAATAGATGAACTCAGTCAGAGTCGGTGAATCGTTGCTTCACTGATGCGATTCACGCCCGGTTTTCCCATTTCCTGTGTTTCTGTAGGCAGCAGAAGTGAAACCAGCACGGTTACAGTCAAGCGTTTTTCTGCCGAGACATTTTCATTAGTTCCTCCGTTAGTGTTTTCCTGCTACTCTAGCTGATCACCTGGGGCTCACGCTCCACTATGCACAGCAAAGGGCCGCACAGGCCGACGGTGCTGCTGTTGGTTTTTGCACCCGCACGTGTTACTTCTGCGTCATGGTGCGCTCCGAGTTGTGACTGCATTGGAGTGCATTGTGTGGTTGTGTGTAGGCAGGACACCTCTGTCCGTTGTGGTGAACTGATCATGTCCAATATTATTCATTAAGTCAAACTGTGTCATTACATTTCAGTGCATGTTTGAATCATGTCTTCGTACCCTCCTTGCACTTTTGGTTTGGTTTATTACACTTTAACTTTTTTGGCCCTTTATGCTTGCCGTTGGCTGATTGCACGCCCGGATGTTCACCTCGCCCAGCGGGGGAGATCCTGGGTCTGTGTTGTTCTTTCGAGCACCTTTCCTGCATCTGCGCCCCCACACCCACCCACCCACCCCGTGCTGCTGGACTGCGCTAGACGCCAAAGCTACACCTCCTTTAGTGGTTTTTGAAGTTCTATTTTTGGGTTTCTCTCAGTTATGCCTCAGCCCCAAATGTATTTCATACGTCTATATCTCACAGTGTACAGTGTTTTCTGTAATAAAATGTGTGAATGTCAGACTCGGCGTATTTGTGTGTGTTTAGGTCGAAGGTGGTGCTGTGAAGGACATCGGAAGCGTTTTTTCCTTATGCACAGGCAGTGTGGGCTGTGTGAAGAGCTGAACCGTTGCCCTTTCCTCCTGTTTCTCCTCTTATTTCACTTCCTTTTGCCTGTGAACCTGCATATCCCTCTATCTCTGGGATGGGGAGGTAATGACAAAATCAATGGCGTCGGTTTCCTGTTTTACGACCTCCTCTAAACCTTAACTAATAAATGGCCATGAGACTGAGGACTCCCACATTCTTTATCTCTTTTAATTAGAAATGTAAAAGAGAGAGGAGGCTGGGCCCGCTCCACATCTCTCACTGCCTTTATTACCCCCCCAGTGAAGCCATGTCTGTATCTCACAGTCCGTTTGGGTCTCTGTCTACACCCCCAGCCTCAGACTACCCCTCAATCCCAGACTATTAATATTTAAGGCAGGTTCTTCTCATCTCCGGGGAACCTATAAAATTTATTGCTTTATTGCCTGCAAGCACGAACCCTTGGGAAGATCTTCCTCTTCCTCTACTTCACTGCCTTGATCCAGACCTTCCTCTTCCTTTATTTCACTGTCTTGATTCAGACCTTCCTCTTCCTCTATTTCACTGTCTTGGTTCAGACCTTCCTCTTCCTCTATTTCACTGTCTTGGTTCAGACCTTGCACCTACCAGTATTACACTGCCATAGTCCAGACCTTTCTCTTCCTCTTTTTCACTATAAAATTTATTATTTTATTGCCTGCAAGCACAAACCCTTAGGAAGACCTTCCTCTTCCTCTACTTCACTGCCTTGGTCCAGACCTCCCTCTTTCTCCTTTTCACTGCTCTGGGCCAGACCTTCCACTCCCTTTATTTCATTGCCCTGATCCAGACCTCCCTCTTCCTCTCACCACGCTGGTATAGACCTTCCTCTTTCACCATTTCACTGCTCTTGTCCTGACCTTCCTCCTTCTCTTTTTCACTGTTCTACTCCTGACCATCCTTTTCGTCTATTTCACTGCCTTTATACAGACCTTCCTCTTCCCCTATTTCAGTGTGCCCTCGTGTCTTCTGTCTATCTGACTGCTTTAAACCTCTGTCAGGGTAGGACACTGGCTCTTTAAAAGCTGCAGCGTTGCATGGTGTTCCCATGCTGATGATGTATTGAGGGGTGAATATACAAGGTCATTTAGCATATATAATGAAACGCTGTAATCCCAGTTCTGCTTGATCAATCTCTTTTTAATGAATGTTAATTAAAGCAATAATTTAATTAATAGAGCACTATCTCTGTTTATTACCTGCTTCCCTTCGTTAATAAAATTGCCGTTTCTGAAAAGACATTCATCAGAGCGTATGCATGTGTATGAGAGTGTACCTCTTACTCTGACTTTCTTCCATCCCTTTTTCACTATGAATAGCACGCTCGCGTGTGTGCTCTTTTTTTAATTTTTCTAAATATATCACTCTGTAGCTGAAGAGCCTGAACCAAACAGGCAGATAAAGGTTTGCTTGGATGTGTGCACTGGCTCCGGGTGTTAGGTACTTGCAGATGGATGGATGGATGAAACAGCTTCCTTTTTCCTTTTTAAAACTGACACCTTCTTCGTTGGTATCACATTACTGCCCCCTGGTGACTCCCCCTTCAATGACCCCCATATTTTACACCAGTATAATTGAAGGTCACGATTCATTTCAAGGTTTTGTCTCAACATTTATTGCAAAAGACACAGATGTGGAAAAAAAGCGAAAAACAAACATGAATTCATGATATATTTGTGAAATATGACATAGATACAATGTATTCATGATATACTCATAACAGACTCGGTTTTTGACGCTGTATACAATCCTCGACATTTGTGAAATCTGGATGTTAAGGAATAAAACTGTCCTCGGGGGTGATGAAAGGGTGCTTTGTGGCTGGACGCTCAGAAGCACACAGATACAGGGGGTCGGCTGTGTGTGCAGCCAGGGCAGCATTTCTCATTCCCGGCACACATTCGATCGCATGTCCCCCATGGACACCGGGAGTTTTCTGGGCTGGCCGGTGCTGCAAGACACCCGCCTGGGTTGAACGATGTCCCCGGGAGGGGGGGCGGAGGTACAGAAAGATTATCGCTTATTTACTCTCAGACCCCGTAAAGGATATACTTCACCCACTGCTACTTTTCTGCAGCTGAAACCTCATCATCAGAAAAATAAGTAGTCCGGTAATGACACAAATCTTAAAATCAAATACAAGTCTGGAACATTCACATATGTGACACAAGCCCTTTAGAAAACCCAGAAGCCCCCTTCAAAGCAATTAAAAACAAAACTAGTGTAAAACAGTCCATGATCCCAGAGGCAACAGGCTGGAGGTGGAGTGACAGTATGTCTCAGCACTGCATGAGTGCTGCAAGCCCAAGCAGGAAACATCAGGACGGGGTTTGCATGGGGAGACCCCTGAGCTGTTCTGTTTGTTGCTACATGCATGGATGACCTCACCTGGTAACACAGGTTTTTGATCACTAAAGCACTATTGTCAAAATGCCTGTGAATATAGGAGTAAACTGCATTAACCCTTAAAGGAGGCAGCATGGAAATCACACAGATGCAGCCTTCAACGGCAACAAACTGATACCATGATTCTAAACTGGCTCACCATCCAGTACTTTTCTCCCACACAGGATCTGTCAACCTGAAGGTCTGTACTGAGTGAGACAGAGTCTCTGTGGAGGACAAAACTCATGCATCCTATCTTCAGTCCTATTTTTTCCTGCTGAAGTTTGCAGTCTCAAACATCATTCTGTCATTCTGTAGAGTTACTGTGTTTAAACATTTTCTACATTTTCACTACTAAGAGTCCATGCTCATAAAAATATAGAGGGTCCTTTAACTTCAAACATTACATTGTAGGTTTATGCTCCATTTACAAAAAAACTGATTCAATATCAAAGGTTCTCTCGAATGATGAGGACATATACTGGATGATGAAAGGCTATTGTCATGGATTGGAGGGTACTGTGAACAACAAGAGACTATCCTGGTGAATCGTCATACTGAAGGACGAGAGGCTATCCTGGATGATTTATGGATGATCAAGGAATATACAAGAATGTGGGTAAATGCAAGTTGTATCATCTTAACTAAAACAAAAAGTCATTGTGGGAAATGGCCATAAAATATCCCGGGTAAAGGGAGTTATAATGTGATTTATTAAAAAAAGTGGGTAATTGTTTATTCTGCTTTTATTTTTATGACAGGTACTGTAATTGTAATCTCAAGAAAGCAGAAGAACATTATGAGCTAATGAAACAACAATAATAATAAACAATAATAATAAACAATAATAAAAAATACTCACAAAGGTAGAGTTAGTTGCCCAACCTCTGCCTCAGCATCAGTAAACAAGGAAATGAGAGGTACCCAGTGTTTGGGCGCAAGGTAGACACTCAAAGCCGACATCCTCTATAGTAAAGAAGTCAGTGCACTGACCAGCCACTAGGGGGGAATGTTACAAAAGGGCTGCTTTTTCTTATCATACTGCAGTACTATTCATCTGACTGCAGGAACGAGACAAAACAGATACACTTTGGCAGAGGTTTACTTCCGTTATGCTCCCAGGAATGAAAAGTATATCCCATTCCGGTCATTTATGTGCATTTCTTGGTTCTGTCATTAAGAACCTAACAAAGAGAACACCCCCAAATTACATAGAGATGAATGGCTTTGACAGGGGATGCTCACTTCGCCTGTTTTCCTGATGTTGTATGACAGACAGACAGACAGACAAACAGACAAGGAGACAGACAGAGAGGCTGTATTGTTTGACTGCCAAAGGTAGCAAGGATTTGGTCCTTAAAGAGCCCTGAGTGTCATCAACTAAAATGGTGTGTGTGTGTGGGTGGGCACATATATAATGTTTTTCCAGGCCCATGAGGGGAAACTTAGTCTTATCAAAATCTGTGACAATCAAAAAACTAAAAATACCTTGTATTTTGTGTATTTTTTATTTTGCTTGGTTACTTATGGTTAAGGTTAGGGCTGGGTAGGAATTAAGGTTCTTGTTGTTGGGATTAGGGTTTTTCTCATAGAAATGAAAGGACGGCCCACAGAATGATCTGAATACTAATGTGTGTGTATGTGTGTGTGTCTGTAAGAGTGAGAGACAGAAAGAATAAGTAACTGAATCCCCAGAGAACAAGATGTTAGTCTGCCCCCACAGTCACCTCCTCTGAGAAAGCTGTACACGCGTCTGCTAACTCCACACACACTGCAAGCAGTCAACAGACTGGCAGCTAAGCTCACAGGTGGCGCTGTCTGTGAGCTGGCTGATGTTCTGTGCACGTTGGCTGTGATGTATGGTTCTTTGCGTTCAGCTTGTAATTGTGTAAGATATGTGAGGCTGTGCAAGGTCGTCTTGGGCTCTGCATGCTACCCGCGTCCCTGACAGACACCCTGATTACCTCACATTGCAAAGAGCCGCTTTTGGCACAAACAAAACACTGTCCACTTGGCAGCGTGAGTCGTGTCCATGTGACACAATATGACAAATAAAGACTTTGAACCATGAAAGTCATTACAGCCTCTATTTACGATCTTTCATCATGCATTCTCAAGCTAGGTTTCTCACTGTTGAGTACTCACTGAGAGCGTAAAAGAGCTCGTCATCAGATTGAAGAGGTTTGTCGGTTGTGAATTGTCAACTTTTTCACTGTATTTGTAAAGACTGTAGGCAGAGACTGAGATTATTGCAGAGATTATTGCAAAGATAAACCAAGCCATACATGACAATCAAAGACAATAATATAAAGATATATAGATATATGGGTAAATAATATATCATGATAAGCAAAATAGAATAAAGGAAATTAACAAATGTAAGAATCATGAACAACAGACGATTACCATGTTAAGTTTGGTTGTATGGTATGTTGTGGGTTCATTTTACAAATGTCTTTAGTGGCCCCTGGTGGCTCCCTGAAGCACTGCACCCTGAAGAAGACCTCGTGAGACATCTTGTGCTTCCCTTTGAGTCCAGTGCACAGCGCTGGTGTTTCTACATTTTGGCATTATTTCAAATAAAATAGATTTTAAAAAACTGTACTGTAATTTTTTCTGAGAAAGCTCATCTTTTTTGCACCCTCGTAAAAGTTCAGGAGGGGAGTGCTGTTTTCTTCTCTCACGTGCTGGGTCTGTGGTGGAGTTGCCTGGGGCAGGATCAGCACCCACTGCAGGCTGAGGGAGGAAGAGAGTTTTCAGGGACAGCTGGACTCATTTACTGCCCTTGGACACCTCGCCAGTGCTCTCTAGCGCCCCCCAGGCCTCCAAGTCACTGTCAGCTCCCCTTTCCCTCTCTTCATCTACATCGTCCTCATCCTCGTCATCCTCGTCCTCAGGTGACGGCTCGCTGCTGTTCTCATTAGCGACGCTCTCCTCCTCTTCCTCGTCTTCCTCCCGCTCCTGCTTGATGGTGATGGCGGGCGGGGCGGGCCCATCGCCGGCCTCTGGCTGCTCGTCGAATGCCTCGGGGTTCTCCAGCATCTCACGGATCAGCGGGGGCATGGGTCCTGGGATCTCCATCTTCAGCGTGATGGCCCTCTCAGCTCCTGCCCGGCCCACCCAAAAACGAGGCTAAGTCAGAGACCACCCTCTGCATGCTCACAGCCTCGGCTCTGCCCTCAGCTCCGACATGCTCACGTCCACTTTAATACTCCTTAATGCCTCTGCCGTTTATCACTCTGCTGCAAACCAGGTTTCTCACTAATCGATTGCGAGCTTCTTCCCCTTTTAAAGAGTCTCCTGAATTGTTCTAACCAAGTGCTGACATCATAATCACCTGCCGATATTTAATATGCCCTTGGCATTATCAATTTAAAGTCAATTTAATTCAAAACAACACTGCATTTGTTGGCATAGCTGCCTCACACCCGGTGAGTCATGCAAGATCATCGCTGTTAAATTATTTAGGCATATATGAGAAGATAGAGGAGACTGTAATACTCAGGAAATTAAAAGGCTAAGCAGCCAAGAGGACATGGAACGTGTCAAGGGGAACCTGAGGAACCTGGAGGAAGATGGACCAGGCTGGAGGATCACCGCTTCCTTGTGCAGTTGAATGACAGCTACAGGAAGCAGAAGATCTTGCCTCAGCAGGCTGTACTCACCCTTTGTGCTGATACCGCGGAGGTCTGTGATCTTCATCAGCATCCGTGGGAACATGTGTGGCTTGTTGGGGCGCCGGCGCCGGGCGTAGACCTTCAGAGCTTCCAGTAGCGGCTCCTGTAGCTTGTCCACACGCTGTGGTTCCTCCAGATCCATGCGGTCTGGGCAAAAATACCAGCCAATCACATACACCATTTCAAGGGTTTCATTTGTCACATGCAAGCTATATAATCACACTGCAATCTGCAGCAAAATCAATCGCTCTTTCTTTTAACAATTTAAGGATTTATAACGCTATTGGTTCTACTGGAGTTCAAACACAGGACCTTCTGCATGCAAACCAGGTGTGATAATCACTACCACAATGTATTCATTCAGTCACATAGTACAGAGAGGACAATAACAGCCAATCACATATGTGGTTATAGTCAGTCAGTTAAAAACTCGACAGAAAAATGATAGCCAATCACATGTACTGTTAAAATCAGTCACTTAAAATACAGAGAGGAAAAGCAAAACATGCTAATATAATGAGGAAAATTGCAGCCAATCAGGAAACAATTTTACAAATATTCACCTTGTAGCAGGGTATAAATTGTTTTTTTTTTTAATAATAAAATTGGGAGCTGAATCATAATTCCATCTAGCCCAGCTGGAGCCGGCCTGTAGTTCACTGGTGGAGAGGGGAATACACTGCAGTACCTCCACAGATGAGGCAGATGGCGCTAAGCAGCCCGGTCTCTGTGTCATCCATCTCCAGGGGGAGGAGCTGGCCAGCGAAAGCAAACACCAGGTCGGTGAGTGGCCCAAATCCAGCATTGTGCATCTGGGTGCGGTTCAGGGTCAGCCCATCTGAGAAGGTCATGGTATCCTGTTCCGGTGTGTATCGGGTGCAGATCCGCAGCATCTGCAGACCAACAGCGGGGGGTGACAGAGAGCATAGCTTGAATCATATGTAAGCGGAAGAAACATAAAAAGAGCCTGTGAACCAGGGGTAGGCAACCCTGATCCTGGAGAGCCAGTATGTAGCAGGTTTTCCATCCTACCGGCTTGTACTACGAAACAGGGTTACTGGCTTATCGGGGTAATTAGTCAGATTTAAGGTAGTGTGGGCAAAATGTAAGTGAATGAATATTAAGTCCATTTAAACTGTAGTACCTTAAATCCGACAAGTTTCCCCAATAAGCCAGTAACCCCGCTTCGTAGTACAGGCCACAGGTCTCTGATGAACCACACTTGATCTCAGGTAGATTGTAACTCATCAGGTAGTCCAGAAACCTGCTGGATACCAGCACTCCAGGACCAGCCCTGCCTACTGCTGCTGTGACCAGTTTGTGCTGTATGCAGTTAGCAGTCTACCATACTGGTCAGTAACAGAACAATCTGGTGCATAGAAAGCAGTGAAACCCACAATGGGGAGGAATGGACCGCACCACCAATCACCAATGGGAGTAACCAACTGGAAAGTAAACAACAGGAAGTGGAATATAGTCAAAACCCAACATGATTCCCCAGTCGCTAGTAGGAAGACAGTCTTATGTTTATTTTTAATAAAAACTGATTTGGATGACGCACCTGTAGGCAACAACAGACCAGTCCACTAGGTGTCAGTACTGTCTTACCAAGTTAGGTCCTTATTTCATAGTATGTATGTATATGAACATGTCTCAATATGTGTATCTGGTCCACAGCAACATGCAACCCTGTAATAACAATACTCTGCTTCATGCTCTGAATGTGACCCTGGAGTAATGGAATTATACTTCATGCTCCAAATGTAACCCTGGAGTAATGGAATTATACTTCATTTTTTTTGGGGGGGGGGGGGCAAAGGAAACCCAATTAAAAAATAATGGGTAAAAGTTCACGCGCCCCCCCGGGTTCCAAAACCCCAGACCACAGTGTAAGAAACAAATAAAAAATTCTTAA
>JABFDZ020000042.1:1127958-1143937 GCA_019775955.2 Pollimyrus isidori
CCCCCCCCCCCCCCCCCGGGCAGCCCGTTTGGGGCCCCACACCCCACCCCGCGCCACCCGTTCACCCCCACCCCCCAATGGTCGTCAATAATCGTTACCCCCCCCCCCCCCCCCCCCACTGGATAAGGGGTGCAAGATGGATGAATATCAATCTTTTTTTTTAATACAAACCTGCATGTACCTTAACGCTGGACTCTGGAATGGTCAAATGCATGTTTCTCTTTGACAAACGGCCTGCAGCTTTGCTGGGGTCCCCACAATGACGGCGTCTTAACTGACCCTTGTCCCTTGATGCTACAGATAAAGGTGACTGAAGAATGAAGGTAAAGACAGGAAGCAGAGCACAAGGCTGAGGGATGACAGACGGAAAGATACACCGACAAGCAGATGCGAGGAGCGAATTCTTTGCGCTTCTCTGCATGTTGTCCTCTGGTGTGAGTGAGTGAGAGCGGCCCGGGGCCGTCAGTTATTTGGTGACACATAGAGAACCAGCCGTTTTCGCCGCCATGATCACCTCCGTAGCAGCTGCCTGCTCACAATGGCACTTTCACAATGACTGCATGAAAAGTGAGTGTAACTCTGCACTTATCTTAGGAAAGACAGAGAATAGAAACGGTCTGATGGAAGACAGAAGGGGTTGGAAACTGGTGAGCCAATCTGAGAGAGCTGGCTAAACACTAGAGCACACACACACACACACACAGACACACACGCACACACACAGACACACACACACACACACAGACACACACACACACACACAACGCCACACACACACACACCGCCACACACACACACACACACACACACACAAACACACCGCCCCACACACACACACACAAAGCCACACACACACCCACACACACACACACACACCGCCACACACACGCACACAACGCCACACACACACACACAGAAACACACAAACATTCACACACACACACACATACCGCCACACACACGCACACAGAAACACACAAACATTCACACACACACCGCCACACACACACAGTCACACACTAACATTCACACACACACACGCAAACATTCACACACACAGACACACATACATGCCCAGACACAAACATAAACATTCACACACACATAGACACACACACACACACACACACACAACACACACCCGTAACATTGACCATAAGTAACTAAACAAAATTCAAAACTTAAGACTTGTGGGTACTGAAAAAAAAGGTTCACACAACATAAAAATAACAGGTTTTTTTTATCACACTGTGGGGATATTTGGTCCCCACAATGTAATATATCCATGCTTCCCCCCACCACACACATAGAATCATCCTTCTCACTAACACACACACAGGCTTCTGCCAGTTAAGGAGAGCCGGGCTTCCGCCCAAACTCTGCTCTGCAGTTTTATATAAATAAATAATTACGCACAATGAGCTGTTTGTGCTCTTCACCATCAACATTACAGTAACCTTTATTTCACTCCTGCCTTTTTCCATGTGGCATTCATTCCAGAATGTTCCTTTTTCCATTCCATCTTAAACCACTTACCACCAGAATGTCTCTAATTTGAACCCCCAGGACGCCTGAAGTCTGTGTAGCCGCTATGTGCTTGCATGTGTCTATCAGCTCAGGGCACGGGTGTTTTTAATTATGGCAGCGTGCGTGAATATAAGTGTGCTGGCATATATATCAGCATTTTGGCTTTGTGTATGTGTGTGTATCCAACATAAGGAAGGTGGATTTGTAGTACACTCTCCAGGGGGCAGTATAGTGTGGATTCAGGGAAGTTATGTTCACTTAAAACACTGTGTAATTACTGTTTTTATCTCAGATCATTGGTGAAAATGACCACATCTCTGTTCCAGAGATGCAAAGTAACAAAGTACAAATACTTCAATACTGTACTTAAGTATCTGTTTTTTTTTCTCCTGATTTTTACTTTACTTGAGTATTTCAAGTTTCTCCAACATTTCATTTGTAAGATTTCTGAGCCAAATAGCGATTTTTTTTTGACTGGGATACATTCAGCACAGAACCATTGTTACTCACCCAATTAAAAAGATCCTCTTTGAGAAATGCCTGGAGTGGCACCTAAGTGGAGCAGCAAATAAGGTTATAAACTGCACTGTGCTTCCCGGTTAAGCTAACCTTATGCTACAAAACTGAAAAGGCTTTTAAAGACTAAAGTCTGACACCCTCTCACATTTAAAGTCAATTTCTCATTAGTCATGGATTTTTTTTTGTCATAGACTATGATTTTGCAGATGTTGTAGTCTCACTATTTGCAAGACTTCTGTTCCTGTAGCTTCGTGCTACAGTGAATGTTTCACTGCTATATATTTTTACAACAAAGTGTATGAATATTTGGTACAGTGCAAAATGTTTATTCAGTTTTCTTTGCATAGAAAAAAACCACTGCACATTAGACAACGTAGTGCAATACATAAGAGTAACTTAGAAGTGCAGTGTGGCATTCAAAATACTGTACCTGTCTACTGTAAATACTGTACCTGTCTACTGTAAATACTGTACCTGTCTACTGTAAATGCTGTGCCTGGCTACTGTAAATACTGTACTCAGTATTGTACTCACTTATTGGTTGTTCACAATGTCCACGCAAGTATGTGCATGAACCAAAAATAAAGACCTACAATACTATTTAACATGGTGGATTTTATTGAAATGCCAAGATGAGAAAAAAACTGACAGCTATCCTAAGCACCTCACAGCAAACGATGAAGGAGATGGAAGCTCGCTCACTTTTAGCAAAACTCTCATGATTTTATCACGATATTGGAAATTTGTCTGGGACAGTAAAATTGTTTAAAAAGTCATTTGGTGTAAAGTCAGCAGTATCAGATTCCTTTGAGCGCTGTGCTAGACATGACAAGATACATTTATGCCAGATCTAGTGGTACTAGTTAGGGTTGGATAATAAACAAAACCTACAATATTTTCTTTTAATAAATGTTGGGGTAAACAATAATAGATCGTCCATCATCAAACCCTCCACCCCCCAAGGACACACACACACATACACATACACACACATACACACACACGTATAAACACACATAGACACACACACACACGTATATACACACAGACACACACACACTCGCAGACAAGTGAGCACACACACACACAAAGGGCGCAAATAATGGGGACCTTACTTTTTTAGCCTACAGAATAAAGTGAAAGCATGAAAAAAATGATATACAGATAATCTGATAAACAGCAGATGTTAATACTTGACTGATCATTTTTTAAATCTCTGTGAAAAGTGCATCTATTGGTAGGATGATTTAGTTATGATTCTTGCAATGAAGGCCTAAAAAAGGTCTAAAACTAATTTTATACACCGTGCATCAGCATAATTACCCACTTTGTGTACCATATCAGGAGGTAAGAAACAATAATAGCAAAGTGTATTTTTTACAGCATCAGAAATGTAGGCTTTAAATGTAGGCTTAACTTAAAGCCAAACCGTAAATCTTTTGCCTATCTTGCTTTGCAATTAGCCTAAGCCGCCTTCCCTGACAAAGGCGACAATCACCGGTTTATCATTGTAAGATATGAATAGCGGGTCGCTAGTCTGATCTCGTCGATCGCCTGTAACATCATCGTATCGCACAGGCCTAGTGGGCTCCTGACACCGCTAGTGACACTGCAGTGTCACCTCCAGTTTTGACCAAACTGTCTAACCCTAACCCTAACCCTAACCCTTTTTGTTACCGTTTTCTAGAGTAGTATTTTACTGAGTGATTACTTTTGCTTGAGTAACATTTTGGTGAGGTATCTGAAGTTTTACTCATGTATGAAAATTGAATACTTCTTCCACTACTGCTCTGTTCAGCAGATATCAGGGTTCCCCGAGGAGAGCTGAGCGCGTAACCCTAACCTTTACCCTAACCCTAACCCTAAACCTAACCCTAGCTCGGGCAGATACAGCATCGACTGCTTTTCTATCCATCTTGCCTTCCCTGTTTCTTGTCAGGGGTATAGGGGTAGGTGTCTTTGTCAAAAGCAGTTCGTCGGCCATGACAAATAAGACAGCACATTATGAATAAAAGAGCGGTGCATTACAGTAAGTAAGAAAGAAGTTGAAACCTAGCAAACCAATATAAAACTGAAGCATGATTTCCATCTAAAGCATCCAAAGGCCTCATCACAACATCCATGCGACAACAAAAAGGTGAAATAAATTTCACTAATTGTCTCCATCCCCTGGCCAGCCCACACAGATGGGCAACAACTTTCTTCCTATGGACTATGATGGTTGTATAGATCAACCTGAGTTTTACTCTGATGTCTGCTTGTAAACAGTCCCTTGCATGCAAAATCGGCAGGTTGCTATTATTGGATGCTTTTAGTTGTCCTAGAAAGAGTCTGTCCAATCAGACAAAAGATGCTTGTTCCAGTGGGTGTTACTCCAAATGATGCAGCCGCAGTGGGGTCGCGCGGTACCCCTTGTCAGAATACAGTGATGAAAGCTGTTTGCTCTGTAATTAATCTGCTGCGCACATGTTCCCTTCCAGCTCTGCTTTTACTCCTCAATGAGGTGCCTGGCTTGCAGAGACAGAAGAATAACAAGACTGAGGAATTTGGTCAAATCCCAAGTATAGCTTAGCTTGTTCCCGGAAGAGGCCTTTGAAATTCTAATAGGAGATGGAGGTGATTATTATGAAAATATGCATGTGTGACTACGTGTGCCTGTGTGTGTGTGTGTGTGTGTGTCCATAGTCGTATAATCATACAATATTTGATATGAATAGATATTAATAGAGAGCAGTTAAGGTATGTTAGGGTGTAAAGGTATACTTGCTTTTCATGAATGTCCCATGAATACATAATGAATGTATAACGTAGGTATGGATAATGTAAATTGTTACCGAAAGTTTTAGTTGACACCTGAAAATTGTCAGCTCAACCTGTTCATAAATGAACTTCAATGGAGTCTTATGAATTCATCTGGACCAATGAACCTGCACAAATATCTGAGACAAACTTTCTTTAGTAAACTGAGAATGACGCTTAGAGAACTGCTGTTGATCTAGAACTGTATAAAACATGCCATCAAAGGGTAATTGCATCACAGCCTTAGAAATGAAAGCAAATACATCAGGTATCTACTTTGTACAGAATATCATCTGCAGGAAGTCCCAGAGTCAACTTAGATATGAAAAGAGTTGACAGATTTCAAATCAAACCTGTAAATAAATATCACGCAGCATAACCCAAGTCAAATAAACCAGGCTGAAACAAAACGATTAGAGAATCCAAATGTTTTAAATAAGAGATTAATGACTGTTGCCAAACTACTCAGTGCCTTTGCCTGATGGTGCTGTACTACGGCAGTCCTACTGCTCTGCTTTGAACAGATTCAGATAACAGATTTACAAATAACCTGTTTCAGAACTGAATGTGTCTGAAACCTTCAGAGTTACATAACATCATATAGATATCTGTGACATTATCTCCATCTTTTTCTGTGTCATACATACTGTCTGTACTCACACTGCATCCTAAACAAAGCCCTCACACACTGACAGTATCACACACACTGTCTGTATTACACACAATGCATCACATACAAATCCCTCACACACTGTCTGTATTTTACACACTGCATCACATACAAAGCCCTCACACACTGTCTGCATTACACACACTGCATCACATACAAAGCCCTCAGACACTGTCTGCATTACACACACTGCATCACATACAAAGCCCTCACTCACACTGCATTCCACACACAATGCCTATATGTGTGCAGTAAGGAAGCATCACTGTATGTGCCACTCTAAAGATTGTGAAGTTGCAAATACCCAGCAGTAACAGGATGTCACCATGGGAGCATGTCACACACAGAAATATCAATAATCAAAAGTTCACTTACAAAGTGCTGCCATTTCCTTAGGTAGGTCTGCCCCAAACCGGCCAAAAAGGCTGCTATTGGCTAGCAGGTCAAAGGGGGAGTGGCTTCTGATGGAGTTGAAAGCGAATGGATAGACAGCCGGTGGGAAGCCAGTCATGTGGCCCACCTGCCGTTCCCGATTGGTCGCCATGGCAAACGGAGAGTAAATCCGGCTCCGTGCAGCAGGAGTGTCTGTTTCCCAGGCCGGACACGTGGATCTCACACCAATTACCGTTGCCCTCTACTGGCTACTGCAGCTGTGAAGCCTGGTGAGAGCAGGACAAGTCGGTGGCCTAAAAGGGAGGGGAGAAGAGTGAAGACGAGGGTGAGAAAATGTAAGCCATTGTCATTGGGCCATAATTACTGAATCATGGAGTCAAATGCAACCTGCCCACATGGTCTGTACCTCCTGCCCAAATGGTCTGCACCTCAATAGGTCTTACATCTGCTCTTAAGCAAAAACACAGGAGTATGAATATTAAAAAAACAAGAAAAGGGAAGTGGAGGGATGAGAGGAAAAGGAGGAACAACTCATTTTAATGCACCTTTATCTGGTTGGTGAGGGTAGACTTCAGAGGGCCATATGCACACTGTGAATAATACACACAATGAACAGCACAAACAAGCATTAAACCCCATTGTGTGCACCTAGTGAAAGGCACAAACACAGCATGTGTGGGGTTGGGTGAGACGCCAGAACATCGTGAGCATGCCTCTCATCTCCACCTCTCATCTCCAGCATTTACCTCCACTGTTGATCTCCACCACTGATCTCAATCACTAAGGTCCACCACTGACCTCCAGCACTGCTTTCAGCGGCACATTCAGAGCAACTGTAGCTTGGCCTGAAACTTGCCAAAACATATTCAACCCTGTGCACTGAGCTGAGGGGAGAAGGCGGGATCCCATTTTTACAGTTTGGAAAGTCCTCCAGACTGTGATGTGATTCCATGCTTTGCCATATGATTTAAATCAGTAGAACTCTGCTATACAGAACTTTGGTGCCAACATGGAGCCCGGCCCATTCCCAATTGCCCTGGGACCCAAGGCCCAGACATGGGTTCGACTGGCCATCCGTGTAACACCTCCGGATGACCTCCTCGGTACTGGTCCAGCTCAGATTCCTCATCCTGTCTTCTGCCTGGATCCTGCCCCATTGGTTAGCCAGGGCTGAGGGCTATCTGACTCCCGGCAGGAAGGCCCCCAGGAAGCTGCCCCGTTCACTTGCCCGTCTCCAGGGTGACAGTATAAGCGGATGGCGTCTGTGGCCTCATTTTCTAATGTGGTTTTCGGAAGACGGGAGTCCAGAAAAATCCTATGCTCTTGGAACTGCTGTGGCTGGCAAATCGGGAAAACATATGAAAACTGCTGCTAATAAATTCAAGGGGGGGGGGGGGGCGGAAGAGAGCAGGCAGCATGCAAAGCTGAACTGCTGAAGCAAGCAGAACAACTGGAGGCGAACTGACTCAGTATGGGCAGCGGGGGGCAGTGTGGGGTGGCAGGGCATCTTTCTGCCCAGGACAGGAAGCACATGTACCCCTCCCCCTCGTCTTTTCCCTCTTTTCTTTCCACAGAGGCACTTAATTACAGCCTATGGCTGCAGGCAGCTTCAAACCGCCGCTAATTTCGACCTCCATTACGGTAAACTGTTCCACATGTGTGCCGCGGTCCAGCGGCCACGTTTCAGGAAGGAGAGGCAGCTCCCGCCCCTCTGCCAGCCTGCCCTGCATAGCCACACTCCTCAGACCCTGCCTACTGCTCTCCAGCTTCTCTCCTCTTTCTCTATTTCTTTTGTTCCTGATGTTTCAGTCCATCTTCATTCCTGTCATCCATCCTCTCACTGGCCTTCTCACACAAGGTCTCTCTCTCTATCTCTGTCTCTCTCTCACACACACACACTCATTTCCATCACATCTCTGTGGGGATCATCCATCCATTTCTATGTGCAAATCCTTCATCTTAACTATGATAACCTTGACCCCTACCCAGCCCTAAATTTAACCATATATAGCCAAAAAAAATTATAAAATACAACTTATAACTTATTTTTTTTATTGCAGTCACAGATTTTAATAAATTCAGTTTTCCCATCTGGGGACTGGAAAAATGTTCTCAAAAGGTCCCCACAATATAATACATGCAAAACGACCCACACACACGCACACAGACACACACATGCAGCTAAGTCTCTGCTCCGTTTCATCCTTTCATTCCTAGAATAACGATCCATTTTTGCTCAACAAATGATTATCTTCCCATCCTGCTCATCATTGTGCACTTTTCTCTGTCTGCCTGCTTGTCTTGTATGTCTATCTTGAATTTTGTGAGCACATTTGGGTTTTAAATAGCACTGTATAAGTAAAATATATCATTATTATTCTCCTCCCGTAAAGCGACATGAAAGGGTATGGGAAGACAGTTTCTATGGAGAATGTTAGGGAATCTTGATCTGGATGGATAGTTCCTTCGGAAATTCACGCAGCCAGATTCTGATGAGCAGAGCAAACTGACAACTAGAGGAGAAGATGAACATCTCCCATCCACACCGGTGCCACTGGGTGTGAGATACGTTGGATTAAGAAGTCATCACAACACACAAAGGAACCCTGGTCTGCACTGAATTTTCTGCACCAGATAAACACATCAGAGATGAATATGGACAGCTCGCCTGAGTAGCCGTCTAGGAAACGCATAGATGATACACAGAATACTTCCATACTACAGTGAAATAAAGGACTACAATGACAGTCTTAATCCTAATACACTAGGAGACTGGTAGTTTCCTTATATATAGCCACACGGCTGATGGAGATGAGTTGTTAGAAGATGGATGGATGGATGGATGGAGATACAATTTTCTTAGCATTGAAAAGGGCTCCTCTTAATATGCTCTGGACTCGTGCATATAGAGCCTGGCAGGTTTTGAATCTGAGGTGGACAGAAAGGTAAACATTTCCCTGTTTGTTTTTGTGGAGTAAAAGAGATCCATTTAAAAATCCGTCATACCTCTCTCCACCACTTCCTCCCCTAAATGAGTCCCCTGCCCCGTCTGTGGACGCACCCCTTGCCCATGAACAGGCCCCTCTGTGTCCCACCACCTCAATGCCCCCTTCATGGTTCTGCTGCCCGTATTCTCGGCCCCCTGCCCCCCGATTTAAAATCTGTTCCAGCATGCTCGCCCCCAAGGGGCCCTCTGCAGGCGGAGCTGGGAGCCGTGACACTCCTGTTGAAAGGCAGGGACTTTCCGCATTTTTCCTGGAAGGCTAATCCCAGACTGGTTTGTGTGCTCTTACAGAGCGAAGACGTTACTGCACATCCTCACAGGATTGCTCACTAAGAGCAGCCATACACACAGCGAGAATGTTTAACCCCAACATCACCTAGCCCAGCGAGGAGCATCAGGGACCTGCTCACTCTCTCAGGGACCTGGTCACTCTCTCAGGGACCTGGTCACTCTCTCAGGGACCTGCTCGCTCTCTCAGGGACCTGGTCGCTCTCTCAGAGACCTGGTTGCTCTCTCAGGGACCTGCTCGCTCTCTCAGGGACCTGCTCGCTCTCTCAGGGACCTGCTTACCTGCTTGCTCTCTCACTGCTCTGTCTCAAAGTCATTTTCATTGTCAGCTGCCTGTTCACTCAGCAATACAGTTCTTTCATTTATTTCCTGTCATAGTATCCAAGATGCACTTTGTTCATTCAGCTCCCAGCTTGTTTCTGGATTGTATGTCATCAGCTAAAGAGAATCCAACACGTTTGCTCTGCGTATGTTCTTCACTATTTGCAGAATTTGTCTGGTTTTGATGCTCCTGGTGTTTTTGGACTTGTATACTTCATTAGGACTGTGTTTTTGCAGAAAGCACAGGGTCTTAGACAAAGTTGTCGCCACCCAGGCAAATGCAGAGAACAGTTTGACATCAACTGCGAGTTTCAAGGCCCATAGATTCATCACATTAATTAACTCCATTCTAGCACAGATGCTCCGCCATCAGTGCTGCTTTCCCTAAAAGCAGCCACCCTACAATAAGAAAGCTCACACACTCGTACCTGTTCCAGCACCATTTGCTCGTGCTGCTCTACATTCGGCCTTCATCTGGACGCTCGAGCGACGCACGCCTCAATAAGCAGCACAGCAGGCCCTGTCATTAATGTTCCCTAAGCTATGTAAAGGTGTGAGTCTCACAAGGCTCCTGTGACAGTTTTTTTTTTTTTGCCTGAGCAGTGATTTCAGTATAAACCAGCTGCAGTTTCACCATAAACAAGGGTGTGACTGAGACCCAACGAAACACCAGCAAGCAAAACAGAAAGAAACAGGAAAGGGTTTCAGATGGAGGGGAGGAGGTACCAAAAGACTAACGGTTTCGCTCGTTTACGATTTAACTCTCAACTAAGAATGACGATGGCCACAGAAAGCGCTCTACGTTGGCCATGATGAGCTTAAGAGAAACAAGGAAACTTAAAAATGAGACGTAAATCAAGGTGTTTCAGGAAGCTGTGGACCACAGAGCCAAAGGACGTGGTTAAGCTGTGATGCAGAGGTATTCATAGCTGCCCACCCCCACCCCCACCCCCACGCCACATAGTGTAAAACGAGAGATTCAGTGTCGACTTGAGGCTCTCTCTATTAAAACAGCCTACTCCTCTGACTCAGACTATTATTTTGTCGACTTTACTTGGATCCACAGTCCTCCAGACCTTGTTACTGATTAAACCCTGAAACCCACAAACAGATATAGGTTTAGGGGGGCACGTCGTTTGGGTGGGATGACTCAGGAGGACAACCATAGCGGCACGCCCCCATTCCGTGGTGTTTGTGTGACCCCGGGAGACGGTGCTATCGCCAGCCCGCGAGCGTATTTCACCTCAGCCGTACAGGCAAGGCAAGCCTCAGCATCGATTTACCTTAAAAACCGCTCCCCACATTTTAATGAGGTTCGAACCTCCTGAACTGGCTCAAGGGCAAGAAAACCTGGCACCCTGCATGTTATCTATGGGAGGACATGTCTCCCCCTGTTCAGAGCTGAAAAGCGGGATATATCCAGTCCAAACTTTCACTGAAGTGCACGCAGAACATGCAACAACTGAAGAATACAGAAATCAAGGTCTATCAATGCAAACAGGAAATGGGCATCATTGTTCGAAGAATGAGGATTACTTCATAAAAGCTCCCTAAAACAGGATCCAGATGTGCAAGATTGTGTGTGTGTTTGTGTCATCCATATATCTGTTAGGGCAATGAGCAGGAATATCAGAGATTACTATCCGCTGATGGAAAGGCAGAGTCACATGCAGAGGATAAGCATTTGCGTAGTGTATTGATTTTATGGTATTCACACAACCACACTAAAGGCAGGAAATTACAGAGTGAAAGGAGCCAAAATTAAAGTCAGACCATCAGCTCTGAAATGGGCTCCATGCCCTGGACCCGGATAATTAAACCAGCCAAAATGGAGCCCTGACAACACGCCACACTGGCACTGTGTGAGCTGGACCGAACCGCTTCCTGTGCAGGAACCACTATGGCTCTGCAGCTAATGATCTGTTGGCAGCACCGGCTCTCTTACCAAGCTGTGATGTTCCCCGTGTTCATCTGTGCAAACAGCAACCGTGCGTGACGGCTGCAGAGACCACCGCTAGCGACGAGGACCGGTGGCCGAGGCAGTGATGGAGCGATGGACCAAACGGGCCAACGCATCCCACCAAAGGTCACAGAGGCTGAGCTGAACCATCTCACCTATCAGAGAGATTTTTGTTTCCCCTCCTCTCCTCAGTGTATCTCTCCTTCAGCCCGTCGTTCAGAAAGACAGATTTGCTCGATTATAATGGGGAGAATGCAGCGTTCAGGCTGGTTAAAGTTCTGGGTGGCAGCAGAGGACACCAAAATGTCGCCCCACATAAAAAGCCAAACCTCAAGCGGTCGGAGTGACTGACTGAGTGATCGACGGATCACCTCAAGTATCAACCGATCAGGAAAACACTCAGAACATTCATGTAAAGACTTCATTCTTCCTGGAACTGAGACTGTGCTTGTTTACAGAAACAGGCAACAAAAATCAATCTTAAGAATAAGATAATGTTACGTGAAACTGGTTCTGTGAAATATGACCACTAACCTTAAATAACAGTGGCCAGGAATCACCCGTGCAGAACAACAAAGACTGACATTCTCATATATGTTTAATTACGTTTAAATATATAGGCACAAGACGTAATGAAGGAACGATCCAACACGCAACAAATGAGACAGAGAGACAGAAGCATGGAACTCTAATGCCATTGGGAGGGTATGTGGTTCTGCAGGATTATGCCTGTGATTAAGAGGTCACCAGTTTGAGCTTGGCTTGAATAGTGACATGTCCGTGGGACTTAATAGAGTTTCATTGTCCTATTCTATAGCAGAGTCAGAATCAGAGCAACCTGAAATATGTTGGGTGTAAATGGACCTGGACAAAGGAGCCTGAACCACACCACTGAGTCCACAGCAACCCCACCCACACCAGGAGCATGTGTTAGCATGAAGTAGCTGAAGCAGCTCATTCTCTTTCATGCGCCTCTTTCCGGGAGTGCATGAGTTACTGCCTTACAGCCCCAGGTGATGCAGAAGCGGGCGCACAATGGCAGACACCTGCAGAAACACACACAGGAAACACTGTCCTGATGGCTTCCTGCTTAATTACAGAGCAGGGCTAGGGGAAGCCCCCGTCATGGCACCTTGGGCCCAAACAGGCGCACCAACCCCACCCTCGGCCGCCGGCCCTGGAGAAGCCGCCGGTGAAAGTGTGTCTGTCAGCAGATCTGCGCTTGATCCCAAAGGACAAGAAGGCTCAGGAAAGGCAAAACGACTCAGGTAGGGATTCCTGCGTGCTCGTCAGCACCGTGCATTCCAGTGTGCCCCCAACATGCCTCCGGGAGGTGTCAACACAGCAGAAGCACCACAGTATTTCACTGCAAATGGCTCCACCCAACCCCCAATAGCAGCCCACTGGCACAAAATTACACTTGAGAAACGTGGAAACACATTCATCTGTCAGTCAAAGACACTTTTTTTGAAACTCAGATCCTACACAGCTACAGGCTAGGTGGTGCTGATGGAATTGTATGAGGTTAGGTGTTGCTGATAGGACAGTATGGACTGATGGGCACTGGGGAATAGGTTGATGGGACATTTATAGTGTATTTTCCACTGTGAAGTCATTCAATCTGTTGCACCATTTCTACCCTAGATAAACTAATTTGTTTGTAAATCTGAATCAGTTTTACAGTCATCCCTCCAAATTAGTGAATTTGACGTTCGTGGTTTCGGTTATTCGCAAGGTGGCCGTGAACAATTAAACGTGAATATTTTTGGACCTTGCAAAAGGCCGCTGAAACCCAAATGTCAAAGAAACTCACACACGACGCACAGAAATTCACAGACAACACATAAGTCCAAAAATATATAAACAATGCTGAAAATGACTTGGATCACATAAAACATACAATATATAATCTCATCGGTGTTAAACAATATTTGTTAGTATAAGAGTGCACCGTAACATTAAAAGACTGGTGAAAAAGAAACATCACTGCGGGATCTGAGCGTCTTACTTTGGGCACCCTGAGCGTCTTACCTTGGGCACCCTGAGCGTCTTACTTTGGGCACCCTGAGCGTCTTACCTTGGGCACCCTGAGCGTCTTACCTTGGGCACCCTGAGCGTCTTACTTTGGGCACATCTCATATAAAAAGGTCTACATAGGAAATAACAGAGCAAGTTGGCATGCAAAGTGTACATACCATACTGCTTTTTTTTTAGAAATTAGCAATAAATAGACTTTTGATTGAATTGCTCAGATTTTCACTGGCAGGGATCTTCCCCCCTTAACCCTCGGGAGTGTGAAGGGGATACTGTACACTGTTATCAGGGAAGCTGGATATCAGTTTAGTGTGTTTTCTTTGACTGCATTGAACACACTGTCTTTAGGTATCATTTCTTATGTCTGAATTGTTAAATCTTGCATGTCTGATGAGTTTTGACCAAACCAATTGCTTGCAAGTCTGATCTGCTGCTTCATACCCAATATGTGTCCTGCCTGGATTTTGGTTTCCGCACACAGCCTGACTCACGTCTGATTCACAGCTGCCTGAGGATGGCGAAAATGTTTTGCAATACTATGACACACTATGGGTTTGGATGTTGGAAAATCTACCTTCAGGTTTCATAGACTCTACATCCTCCGTCCTCCCTTGTGGAAAGACACATCAGCACTTGCAAATTACTATAATTCAATTCATTAATGAAATTGCTATTAATTAAAGTTAATTAAATAGTTGGTCATTTGTACACAATGTGAATTATTTTTATTAACATTTTTGTCCATGTGAGGTGGATTCTTCACATGCATCATAAGTACGGTCTTTGTTTCTGTTCTGTTATGAAAGAGGAATGATGCTTTTCGAGAAATTCCACTGAAAAGCTTCAAGTCCTTTTCATACCTGGGGAATATGTCAGTCTCTCTGCCCTACTAACCCACTAAGTACTCCCACACACTGAGAGCAAAATAGATAATTATGCCAAAACAGTCAATTTATGAACATGCATCTCAGAGTGTCTGTAAAACACTATTCAAACGGCATGTCTCAGAACAACAGTTTTTCTGGAAGCACTAATGACCGCCGGCTTTACTAACACTCCTCTCTAACAAGTGGAACCAGTTTATCATTCATCTTTAACCCAAACAGAACTTTACACCATCGTTTCACAGACAAAATGACTTCCAGCTATGAAAAAATAGTGGTAATCTTGCTAAAACCTGCCTAAGATGCCACACTTTAACCGAAAACAAGCATGTCCCTAAGAGCACAGCTTTTTACAAATGCTATAACTGAAAACAGAAAAAAAACAACATTTCAGAAAGTTATTTCCACAGACCAGCAGGTCTGTGGGTTGCTGCCTTTTACATATGCAAAGCGTCACACTCTCTCCAATGCAGTGTTAGGGGAGCCCGAGTTCAGAGACACGCGACTGACACTAGCGCTGCCGAAATCAGATAAGATGCAGTGTCTCACACACATGCAAAAGCACACGAGACACTCATACTGTACACGTGCCCCAGCACTGCAAGACAGAAACTTTCTCTTTATCTCCTTGTGAAATTTCTGCATGACAGCTTTTTAAAACTTTCTTTTTACAACAAAACTGCTTATTTCCCTCCGTCGGTCCGGATTACAGATGCCCTCAGGCCATAAAAATAAAACTAAAACACACCAACAAATCGCCGAGCCGCCGTGGCAGAGACTCACCAAATGAGAGTGGGTCTGCCGGATGGATGAATGCACAGAGTGGCCACAATGGGGGAGAAGAGAGAGCTGAAGCAAGTCTGTATCTTTCTTCGGAAGCTCTTCAGCAGCACAGGCAGAGCAGAATGTATATTTCTGTCCTCCTTAATGCCTGTACACCTCCGCACTCTCCCTCTCTCCGTCCGCCTCACTCAGAAATCATTATGCACTTTGATTCATAAACCCAAGCTGGGTCACATGACCCAACACTTCAAATATACAGCACATTTTTTCACAAGCCTCAGAAGCCTGGAGGGAAGAAAAAAAAAAGGAGTCAGCCAGCTAAAGTTTCTGTTTTTAATTCTCCCTCCCTCTGCTGCTCGCTCCTTCGCTCTGCCCCCTCTCGCTCTTTCTCTCACTCTATCTGCCTGTCAATGTTCGCCTTTAATGTCTTCTTTCCTCTATACTGACTGCTGTCCCTCCCTTCTCAAACATCAAGTTCTGTACATTGCGACCGTGTGTGTGTAACTGTGCGCGTGTGTTTCTGTGTGTAAGTCTCTGTGAGCGTGTGTGTAACTGTGCGCGTGTGTTTCTGTGTGTAAGTCTCTGTGAGCGTGTGTGTAACTGTGTACGTGTGTTTCTGTGTGTAAGTCTCTGTGAGCGTGTGTGTAACTGTGCGCGTGTGTTTCTGTGTGTAAGTCTCTGTGAGCGTGTGTGTAACTGTGTACGTGTGTTTCTGTGTGTAAGTCTCTGTGAGCGTGTGTGTAACTGTGCGCGTGTGTTTCTGTGTGTAAGTCTCTGTGAGCGTGTGTGTAACTGTG
>JABFDZ020000042.1:1168457-1181685 GCA_019775955.2 Pollimyrus isidori
GTAACATGCAGATTCAGCCTTTGTGCTGTTCACAGTAACTGCAGTTAGTCAATAACTGACACTGTGGAAACATCTCAGTGTGTTTAAAAGTCTCCACAGAGATCTGTGCTGCTGCCATGGCCTCCTCTTCTGATACTCTACCCCACTGCCCCCCCCCCGCCCCCCTTACTGGGTCTGAAGCTCTTCCAGCTCTATTGCTAGTGAACCATGACCCAGTGACCCACTTTCAGCTGGGGGGGGGTACTGAGAAGATGCAGCACATGGCTGCAGGGGTTTGCCATCAGCCAGCCCCATCTGCCACATTCAGGGTATTGAGACATGAGCAGGAACGACAGCGGCTGCTCAGTTTGTGGGCGTCATGCATGTCAGAATTATTTACAGAAACTCAGTGTTAACATGAAGAGTGAAAATCATTTACTTTCTAATGCTGTGATGTTTTGTCCGGTCAGTCTCAGCCTGTGAGTCTTATGGACTGATCACTAATTCAGGCATTACTTTGCAGCATGCCTGAACCTTACTTAAAACGGCTCTACTCTGACAGAGGTTAATTTCTTTAGTGCCAGTCTGTTATGTCTGTATTATTACTCTCATCAGTGCCAATGCTGGTGCCTTGTGTCTGTTATATTTGTATTGTTACTCTCATCAGTACCAATGCTGGTGCCTCATCTCTGTTATGTTTGTATTGTTACTCTCATCAATTCCAGTGCTGGTGCATCATGTCAGTTATGGTTGTATTGTTACTCTCATCAGTATCAATGCTGGAGCCTCATGTCAATTATGTTTGTATTGTTACTCTCATCAGTGCCGGTGCCTCATTTCTGTTATGTTTGCTCTTTTATTTTATCCCAGCTGTGCGCTTTGGCCGCATCCCAAAGCGTGAGAAGCAGCGGTTGTTGGATGAAATGCAGACCTACATGAACAGCTTCAACCAATCATCACCCTCTATGGACATCGGCTCCTCCCACTCACGAGAAGCCCCACCCAGCCCAGGAGACAGCCAATCAGAGGAGGCCATAGGGGCCATTTCCCGTGCTTATCGAGACATCTTTGTGAACAGCCAGGATAGGTTGGCTCAGCCTCGCTTCCTTCAGAGCCCCAGCTGCCCACAACCTGCTACCCATGGCCTCCTACTACAGGGATCCCCCCCCTTTCAGCGTGAGCAGTACCCAGCTAATGCCTGGCACCTTGCGACCCCCCAGGACAGCATGTCCCTACCTTTTATTGATAACAAACATTATGGTTATCCCTCCCTAATCAAGCAGCCCCATTCCCTGTCCAGTGCAGACCCCTTCCCTAAACTACTCCCGTCCACATTCAGCAGAGACACCGTCGCCCCCCACAGTCAGCATTCTTGGAGTTTGGCTGCAGGGGCCAAAGTGCTGGTGAGGATCCGTCGTGTTTCTCCCGTCGCTCTCAGCCTCACACTGTCTCTCGTCACTGCTCTTACTGACGGAGTCCCCCTCCCTGCCACTTCCGCCCCGCCTCTCTGACAGGCATGTCCGCTGAACACTTGCCCCGTGCCCCCCGTGGGGTGCACCAGCCAGCAGCTGTGGGACGCCTTCTCACAGAGCTTCACCCCCGCCGTGCGGGAGGTGGTGGAGTTTGCCAAAGGGATCCCCGGCTTTCAGAATCTCATCCAGCATGACCAGGTGATGCTTCTCAAAGCCGGAACCTTTCAGGTACAGCCAGCCCTCGTGGTGCATAGATGGATGGATGGATGGATGGATACTTTTCCAAAAAATATGTTGTAGCGTTTCAGAACTAAGTAGTATTGTAGAGTGAATTGTATAGTAATAGGTGTTATTGCACTGTGGTTAACAGTGATAAGTAGTTTTGCATTGTGAATGAATGATGACTGAATGTGCTTTAGCAATTCAAATCCTTTCAAAAAGACAACTGATTGTCCTTTCATGTGTATCATATCATATATCATATCATATTTCTGTCCATGTGAATGTACTACATGAGAAGCTTGGCTTCTGTTTCAACACATACAAAATCTGTCTCCGATTCTCAGGTTCTGATGGTGCGATTCTGCATGCTCTTCGACCCCAAGGGCCGGATGGTGACATTTCTAAACGGACAGACGTACCCACTGCCCACCCTGCGGGCCCTGGGCATGGGCTCCCTGCTGGACGCCGTATTTGAGTTCAGTGAGAAGCTGGGTACTCTAGGCCTGAAGGCTGATGAGATGGCGCTCTTCATGGCCGTGGTGCTGGTGTCTGCGGGTAAGAGCTTGAGCTTCCATTCAGCATGCGAACAGAGCAAATTTACACCTTTTCTAATGATACATACTCAGCATACACGCTTCCACAGCACAGCATTGCCTACGTGCGAATCAAAATGAATAACAGAAGAAAGACACTAGACCCAAAACACAAGTCATTAGAAGATACTCCTGAAGTCACACATGGTACTACAGATCTACAGATCTCGAGGGTCACTGTGCCCTGTGCCATTCTTCCTCAGACCGCTCCAGTATGATGAACGCCAAGGCTGTAGAGCAGCTGCAGGAGGACCTGGTCCAAGCCCTGCGGTCCCTCGTTACCCAGCAGCATCCTGAGGACAGCACCCTGTTCCAGAAGCTTCTGCTGCTCCTGCCTGACCTGCGGACCCTGAACGACCTGCACTCAGACAAACTGCTGGCCTTCCGCATCGACCCCTGAACGTCGTTTCTATTCCCCACAGAGAGCAGCGGCAGCACCTCCGACCTGAATAGGAGACAGTTCAGTATGTTCAGAGCATGCTTCAGGAAGATTCTGGAACCCCGATGGGGCCGCTGACCGGAGTTCCACAAGCCTTTTCATCCACTGTATGTGTTCAAATTAGCATCACCAACTTTGGAAAAGGGAGTTTTTTTTTAAAACCAGTAACAGATTTTCCCCTTTTCTTGTTTCCCATTACTCCCAGTTCATCTAGTAACTGGGCAGACAGCTTAGCATGTATCTTTAGTCAGGAGAGCTCACACATTATGGATGGACGGGCCATGATGAATCATAGTGCAGACGTGTATGTTTTTTACATATTGGTGAATAACACTCATCTATGCTGTGTTATTAAATGTGCATGGCTGGCTTGATTCATGCACACAAAACATCCACTTTCTAAAACCACCTGTCCTGTGCAGGGTCACAGGGGGTCTGGAATCAATCCCAGAGTTTCCAGGCAGAGAACAGGTCAGGATGAGGGGGAGACACACACACACACACACACACACCTCCACATAGCCTCAGCATGTTTTTGGACTGTGGGGGGGAATCAGAGTGCCCAGAAGAAACCCCATGACAGCACGGGGAAAACATGCAAAATCCACAAACAGAACCCAGATGGAGACTTGAACCTAGATCCCACAGGTATGAGACAGCAGTGGGAACCACTGCACCACCCTGCGCAAACATCTTGCAAGAAAAGAGAGTAAAATGGCAACCTATAATTACACTGAAATCACATTACAGTAACTACATTTTATTGAATGGCTGAACTGGCCTGAAGATCTCAAATCTCTCTCGCTCTCTATTACAAGCATACATACAGCTTGAGGGTCTCTCCCCTGAGGTCTCCCTCACTGTTTAAGGGTCTCTCCCCTGAGGTCTCCCTCACTGTTTCCAGTCTTCCAGTTGTTAATCCCATGCATGTTAAGATTTGTATGTTTCTGCTTGGTTTTGCTGTTGTAAATAATGTGATACTAAATGATCAGACTTAATTGGTGAACCTGGAAGTGTCGGTCCAACTTGCCAACAGAACCATTAATGGGGTGTCTGAGTGGGGGTGGAAGAACGCAGGACTTCCGGTTCCGTGACATTCAGAAGGAACCAAAAACGTGGGAATGAATGTATTTCTTGGACTGAAGCCAAAAACCAGAAGGATCCTTTATTTGAGCTCCAAACAACAGATATTTGCTGGAACTTGAAGACGCCAAACTTGTTGGCTTGTGTGACCCTCCGGTCAGCACACTGTTTCTTCTTAATGGCATCACCCTCTATATACTATAAGAGACCTCCTTACATAGGTACAATATGAAGCTGAAATGATCTCTCTGCTTGTCTGGTTTTGTTCCTGGACCTTCCCAGGATTCTTTATGCACATTACCCCCCGCCTCCCCCTGCATGTGTGTGATACCTAAGCATGAATATTGACAACACCGACAGTTTTTTAAGACGGTAAAATCCGGATGCTTTGCCATGAACACAAGGCTGCCCTACACCCTCATTATAAGCTGTGTGATCCCATTACAACATGACCCAAGCAGAGATCACAAAGACTGTTCAAAACGACTCAATTTTGGTTTCTCTACCGCAATGAGGATACAGCTATAGCAAATAATCTACAATTCTGGTTTACTTATAATTGAATAAAATCAACTATAACAGAACTATAAGCATATCTGTCTTGGTTAACTACAGGGTTGTTTACTTGTGTGGGCTGTGCCCCTTTTCGAGCACAAACCACAAAAAAGTGCATATGGGTGTTACTCAGTAACGTATCAGTTCCAGAATCTTTCACAGGGCCTCGCCTAGCGGTAGATGAATACCTCAGAAGAAAATGAAGTTATTACAATACAAAAGTTTGATCATTACTAATACTACTACAAAAAAGAGACAATGATGGCAACATCAATAATAACAATAATAATAATGTAGCAGATATGAACTAACATGTATGGCAGTTTCCCATGAAAGCAATAATAATAATAATAATAATAATAATAATAATAATAATAATAATAGTAGTAGTAGACTTAACAGGGTTGTCAACTTTGGTTAGCTAACCAGCGTGAGAGTTTTAATTTGTGACAAGTCTGCACACACATGGATACACATTTACATGTATGTAATGCTTTCTTTATCTGTAGGGTTCACAAACTACCCCAACACTTTTGATGTAGCTAATTTTTGGTTTATAATGGAATAATATAGATTTGTAGTAACATGAGCGTATGAGTCTGAAAGGGTGTGTGTCAAGTCAGATGTCTGAGCAGTCCTGCGTTAAAACCAAGTTTCTCTTCCATAAGAAGCACAAATTTTGCTAACCTCTATCAAGTTCAATATATCAAGGCAAAACTGACATTTCTAAATTTCTTAATCGCCCTTTCACTTCTCTCAAATATTATTAATGCCGTATACAAATTTTGATACAAATTGCTTACGCAACACAAAAGTGTTGGGCTTGATATCATGTATAATATCTAATCTGAGGACGAATTCCAAGTAAAAAGTGTCTCTTAAACTATAAGATAGTCACCTACATAGCAAGTTTAAGATATACAGCCGAAATGTGACCTCTAGCGGCGTCTATGTTTATGTGATTTATAAACGGACTGGGCAACTGGTTTCAGTTTAAACCAGCTGTGATTTAGACTGCAGAAATTCTTAACCTCTTAACTACAGACACGAGCGATTACCCAGAATAACATCAGTAAACCCTGAAGAAATTCGGAAGCAGTTCCCAGGCTGGTGTTACGGAATATTCAGTTTTACCATGTTTCCCTGTCGCGCGCTGATTTCAAATCAAGACATAACCCGTTATATATTTAGACGGTTTCTATGTCGTTGTCTCTCTACGAAAGTGTTTAGGTAATTTGCGAAATACAGTATCGCACGTCTTTACCATTGACCGGAAGTGATCGTGTAGCCGGAAGTAAGTCTGAGGCTGGAAGTGAGTGTATAGCGGAAATGACATGTCTTGATCGTGTAGTCGGAAATAAGAGTGTATGTTGTAGTTTGGGTGATTGCCACTGCTGTCAGAGAGATTAACTTTTTTACCTTTATCAAGAAGTGTTTTTTTTAGGTTATACATTACTTAAAAGTCGCTTGAAATACATTTTGGTTTTTATTAAATGCAGCTGAAGGCAAGAGATCAGTACCGAGGGAGCGGCGGCACTGCAGCGGGGCAGGTGAGTGAAGTATGAATTGACCGCAACCCTCCGAGGGCGGCCGCTTTCACGATCTGCGCGGTGTAAACAACCGCGGAGCCGAAGCAAATCGCTTCGGACACCCGCTTCCGCAATGGCTCTGACATGCACCGAAACGCCCCCGTGATAGAAAAAGTCCGACAGTGATACCGTGTAGTGACACTGTAGGAAGTGACCGCATTTTAAACGTCTTTGCGAAGCGTGTCTGCCCATGTACTATAGTTACAATAACAGATATTAAAACGAACTCTGCATCACGTAGTATTGGGGTTATTAAACAAGGCTTTAAAACCAAGGTAGTAAGGTTCATTTCACAAGACCCAGCAAAACTACATTTAATCGTAGATTCACGTCAACTTTTTGGGGATGGTGTAGGGTGTAGTATGGTTCTGCAGGTTATGACAGTGTGCCTAAGGGATCCCCAGCTTTAAGACAGCATCCAGGCCTTTCTCTCACTCTGATTCACACCTCCAGGTGGGGGCGCTGGCTCTGTGCTGAGGAGGCCCACTCTGAAGGGCCGCACCCAGTCAGCGCAACACCATGCTGGTGACCAGCTACCTCACATTCCTGCTGCTCCTGGCCCTCTGCCTAGGGCTGGAGCTCACCGCCAGGCGTGCCGTGCCCACGCAGCCTGTGCCAACGGCCTCTACCAACCCCTCCTTCCGTGGCTTCCAGACACTCTTCTTGAGGGGTTACCTGCTGGCACTGTGGGCCGACTGGCTGCAGGGCCCCTACCTCTACAAGCTGTACCGGCACTACAGCTTCCTGGAGTCGCAGATCGCCATCCTGTATGTGTGCGGCCTGGCCTCCTGCGTGCTGTTGGCCCCCGTTGCCGCCTGGCTGCCACAGGCGCTGGGTCGCCGGCGGACCTGCCTGCTCTTCTGCATCGCCTACTCTGCCTGCTGCCTCACCAAGCTCTCCCGCAGCTACTTTGTCTTGCTGTTGGGCCGAATCCTGGGTGGCCTTTCCACTTCTCTGCTCGCCACTGCCTTCGAGGCTTGGTACGTGCACCGTCACCTGGAAGTGCATGACTTCCCCGCAGAGTGGATCCCCAGCACCTTCTCCCGGGCCGCCAGCTGGAACCACGGGCTGGCGGTGGCTGCGGGGCTGGTGGCTAACCTGCTGGCGGAGTGGCTTGACCTGGGTCCTGTGGCCCCCTTCCTGCTGGCCGTCCCATGCCTCGCTGCCTGCGGCTGGGTGATCTTCTCACACTGGGGTCAGGAGGAGCGGGAGAAAGGGCCGCAGGTTGAGAAGCCCAGCCCCCTGCTGGCGGCACCGAGTGCTGCACCCTGGAGAGGCCCGACCCAGGCTCGCTTCACACGCAGCTGCATGGAGGCTCTGCGCTGCCTGTTGTCTGACCGCCGCGTGCTGCTGCTCGGGGCAGTGCAGGCCCTCTTCGAGAGCGTCCTCTACATCTTCGTGTTTCTGTGGACCCCAGTCCTGGACCCCCACAGCCCCCCGCTGGGCATCATCTTCTCCTGCCTGATGGCAGCTAGCATGGCGGGGTCGTCACTGTACCGTTTGGCCTCCTCGGCCCGCTACCGGCTGCAGCCGGGCCAGCTACTGTGCCTGTCGGTGCTGCTGGCTTTCTTTTCCTTCTTCATGCTGACGTTCTCCACGGTGCCTGGGCAGCCGCGGCCCGGCGAGTCCTTCCTGGCCTTCCTGCTGCTCGAGCTGGCCTGCGGCCTGTACTTCCCGGCAGTGAGCTTCCTGCAGGGCCGCATCATCCCCGAGGAGCGTAGGACCGCCGTGCTGACCTGGTTCCGCCTGCCGCTACACCTGCTGGCATGTCTGGGTCTGCTGGCGCTCCACGGGGAGGTCTCCGGGACGGGTGGAGGCGAGGGTGGCGCCGGCACCAGGCACATGTTTGGAGGCTGTGCGGCCATGATGCTCGCCGCCCTGCTGGCTGTGATCAGCCTCTTCACCCTAAGCCGGCATGACAGTGACCTACGTTTGGAGGGAGTTCGCGGAGAAGGCGAGATATGATTCCTGATAATCTGCCGCCCCCCAGGCTGTCTGGAACACAGACTGTGCACTGCATTGTCAATATGGCAAAATCATTGAAGCACCTTTGAGACACACATGACACTTGTAACTGGATGATGGGGGATCACGCTCTGCTTCATTACCAGCAGCAGGCATCTTCAGATCCAGGAGTTCCCATCGGAGGAGAGCCCCAGCTCTCAGGTCCCTTCTGTTTTCCTCCTCTAAGCTGGACCACACTGTTCCTTTCCCCACCGGAGGTTGCGGAAGCTGTGAACTGTTAGAAGAGACGGCTGACGATGACTCATTTAGCATCTGAAGCGAGCGGTAGAGCGAGGCCCCGGGGGCCCCGCCCGCCCCATCCGAAAGCTGCCCTCTCTGTGAAGCCCTTGCAGTCAAATCACAAAGGTTGCTGATCTCTAGTCGAGGGCTAAATCAGAGTCCATAGACAGCAGTCGTGTTTAGCATTTTAAAACATGTTTCAATGGAAACTGTTTTATAGCAGTGAAAATAAAATGCGCCTGAAATTGAGTGTTTTTTCTTTAAATTCATGCAGGATGGTTGTCTTTATGTAGCTTGTATAGGATAATTCAATGACCAAAAGTAGGACTTGACAACTGATGAACATTTTAGCCTTTAACCCAGAACCCTTTTTCAAATATTACTTATTATTATTATATTTATTTATTATTATTTTCTTCTTAATTGAGTGGAAAACCCATTAGTCTGATTTGCGGCAGATCCTACTCTATGGCAGTGTTTCCCAGTCCGGTCACCTACACATCCACATATTTGGTTGGCAGCTGAGAGGGAGGGCAAACGTGGATCGCCTGTAGATTCCCGAGCTTCCCAATACCAGGCTGGGAAACTGGTCCCTAAGGTCTCACACCATCACTCTTCCTGGAACACACCGAGCGTCTGCTAGTTTACTTTCTCCTCTCCTGGCCTTTTGTACGAGGGCAGAAGCAGCACAAATGATCAAATTTGAATTTGATGAAAAAAATATATCTTTGCCTTTATCATCACACCAGCTTCAAGCATGATTCTTAAACCAAATCACCTCGGTATGTAAATATCCAGTTACTGGTTTAAAAAGTTGTGTAACGTATGTTAATTAAAATCTTTTATGGGAAAATAATATAGTACTATTTGGAAGCTTTAATCAAACACACTCCCTGACATGTTTACCACATACTCTTCAGTATTGGGCCAAATCATGTCTGACCAAAAAAACAAAAAATCTTAACATACAGTACTGCATAATTAACTACAAAATATTTTGCTGAAACTTTATATTTTAAATATTTATATTTATGAAATCAGCCTCGTGCCCGTTGGTTCCGGGATAGGCTCTGGACCCCCCGCGACCCATAAGGATAAGTGGTTTGGAAAATGGAAATTTATGAAATCAATACGATTTTCATGATTATTGGTTTGCTTTTATTTTTCTTAAGTCCTAGACCCGCCCTGAGCCTGAAAACATCCTTAACCCAAGATTTCACAACTTACACAAAATACACAAAATGCCTCCAAAATCTAAACAACAGATACAATAGTAATCACCTATATATATATTTAAAATACACATTTTTAAAGTTCAGCTTTTTCTCATGTCCATCAGTTTTCTATACAAAAACATAATTTAATCAGGAATGAAAAGAATCAGCTTATGAACCTTGTCTCCCTTCCCGGTTTCAAAAATGGAGGGAATACTGCTCAAGCGCTGGTAAGCTCTCTATTTTCTGAGAAACTCATGAAATTATATTGAATCAGGTGTGTCTCAACCATAACAGATTAACCCCGTAGACCATATAAATCAAAATAAAATGATGGCTTAAAAATTGATATTTTGTTTAGCATGAAGAGAACTCTTAGCAACTTTAAAGAATAAACCGGCTACTCACTACGACTATGCTGTGAAAGTGATGTTCATGCTAGTAAAAATTGTATATCTACTGCGTGTTATTTGTGTTGTAGATCTGTTTTATTTTATAACATTATGGATTTTTGTGCTGAGAAAATTCAAGCCTTCAGCTGTCAAAAATACTGGTTAAGACAAAATGAAATCACTGGGACGCTGGCTCCTCACAAAGTTTAATAGCCGAGACTTTGATCTTTTAAAATATATTTTACCAGCGTGACTGAATGGTAAAAAAAATACCCCGCCCCCCCCCAATAACATCTTGCCCCTGTTCTCAAAAAGGAGTGATATGTCTTGTATATATACATCACATATACTGTATTTAAGCACAATGGAATTAGATTCTCTGGATAGAGACAGCATCAGACCCCCTGTAGAGAGACAGTTGGTACGGTCCCCGCCTCCCTCATCTAGATGTTGCCAGAACGTCCTTATACCCCGGGGGGGGGGGGGTTGGTGTTGTTATGTATTAGGATTAGCCTGTCCATGCAGTATAAAGAGCATTTTAATCTCATTGGCTGACAGTTGCCTCTTTTCCAAGCAGTAGGTTCGAGATTTTCTGTCCCTCTGGTATTATTTTGTCAACAGAAAGGACTCCGACCAAGTATCTCAAGAGAACTGAAGGAAAATAAGGAAAATACACAACCTGAAGAAGAATGTCAGGCATCTGAGTCGGAGTCATGACCCGGGGAAAAGAAGGTAAAGTGTCTTTTGTTACACAGGAGAACTTCTGTTTCTGAGTTTCTGTAATTACAACATCCATTTACCTCAAATTCTGCAGTGTATGGATTTTAAATGTTTTTTTTCCACATTTTGTTACTCTTTGATGATTGAGTGATGTTGTCATGACTGGCTGGGTCACTAGATGATTTTGTCAGAGTTTATGTGCAAAATTATAGGTATGGCAGTGCATTTTAATGACCAATGAATGTTTATTGTCCTCTATTTGGACTCATTATAAATTGTTACTTGGTTACTTTTGTACATGTGAGTTTTTGAGAACAGTGCTCAGATAAATATAGCAATTTACTGTACATATTATATGTGCAATTAAATAGGCATCGACTGTACCATCTTTTCATGTTTCAAACTGTACCCTCTGGTACGGCAAACTGGCAGCTTTTGGAAAACAAAGAGCAGCTTTCTGAGAAGACAAAACGGGCTTTGAGTCCAGCTGAACCGGGGCGGGCGTGTTTGCGAAGCAGCCAAGTTGAAGAAGACGCTGAAGTTGGTGAGAAGCGAGGAAGCTGAAGACGGATTTGGCTACAGGGCTTCACAGAGCCACGTGCAGCACCCCTGAATGATAGACGCAGTGCATTGAGACAACTGTGACTTTATAGATACACAAACTGACTGCAAGAAACGTGTGTGACACAAAGTCAACCAAACAAAAAGGTGAATGTCTTGCAAAGCATAGTTTATTAAATAATAGGTGGTTGATTGACAAATGATTGATTGTTGTTTTTGTTATAGACGGTTCTTATAAAGAGGACAGCAAGGTGGGGAGACAATGCGGGTATCACCCCCAAGTTATGAGGAGGCCACTTCAGGTAACAACAGTGCACATTTCCCAGGATAGAGGTTCATGTGTGAGCCATGTCATAAAGGTGAAAGGTCAGCTAGATGTCCCTGTGATACAGGTACATGCTACACTTTATTGATCCCCGTGAGGAAATTCTCTTTTCACCTCGCAAGCCTGGCAGTGAAGGGTGCCCACCTGTACTGGTGCACAGAGACTTGGGGGTTAAGGGCCTTACTGAATGGCCCACAGACTTGCCAAGGCCAAGGTTGAACCGGAGATCTTCCAATCGCAGGCATAGAGGCTTAGCCTCTGTTACACATGTGAGGAATGTGATGAAGGCGAAAGGTCATTTAGGTGACCCTGTTCCTCCTGCACCATTCCAGGCGCCCGTGATGCTGAGATGCTGACAGGCTTTGGCTGGGATGACAGAAACATCCGGCGAGTCTTCATCCGCAAGGTCCTCTGCATATGTCACATCTTCCATCCATAACCCTGAGTTTTTAGCAGGGGTGGTAACATTAGCATCTGTTAGCTTGCATTTTAGGGTATGTAAAGCCACATTTACCAGACCTCTCTGTCTGGATTTATCAATGTTGTTTACAGTATGTGTGCTTTGTGTACTGAATTTGCACCTTGTCTGTTTTAGTACTATATGTCATCATTTGTGTTCCTGCTGGTGTGGACACCAGTAATTCCCTCTGGGATTCATGAAGTACATCTTAATGCTAAAGCTAATGCCATTGAATGTATGATTTCTCCTATAATGCATACGTCTCACACACTGTCACAGGTCTACACCATCATAATGATCCAGCTGTCGGTTACTCTGGCCATCGTGATACTTTTCACCTTCTGGTGAGTGTTGGTATCTCCTCAGCACAGATCTGCACCTACATGTCATGCACCTTTGCAATAAGAAATAACATACGACATTAATTCAAAGACAGCTTCGATAGATTTTAATATAAGTGCATCAAAGTGTGTTGCTAATGGCTGCAATTTGATGTCAACTGGTCCAGTAATGCAGTGATCTCTAATCTGAATCAAATTAAGTAGAAATCTTCAAATAACAGGTTTCTCCAGGAAAACCCACTGCCCTTGATTACCAGTAACTCCTGAACTGTCTCTTACAGTGAACCAGTAAAGATCTATATCCAGGCCAATCCTGGGTGGTACTGGGCATCGTAGTAAGTGGATTTCACATACATTCTCCGTGTAACCTGCTCGTTATTGCCTACACAGAATACTAATCCGCTTCATTTTGTGGTTTTTATTGGTCAATAGTGTGTTATTTTTCATTACATACCTGACGCTTTCCTGCTGTGCTGAACCAAGGTGAGCATGAAGACCAAAGCAGTGATCATGTTGTTTTGTTGTCCGTGTCCTTGGGCCTCACTGCATGTCATGCATCCCCCACTGCAGACGGAGATTTCCCTGGAACCTCCTCCTCCTGGTCATCTTTGTCAGTACTCATCTGCACGCTGGCTTCTCCTTTATGACCGTTAGGGGTTTAACACCTGATCCTAAATTTCTTTAGTCTGGATATACTCATAATATACCTGGATATACCTGGACTTGTGGGTAATTTGAGGATGAGGTGGAGATCAGTTCTCCCTCAAGCACTCAAGGATCACTTACCATTTCATTCATTCATATCTTGTCGTTCGGCAGATGATTGGAATGTCACCCAGTATCACATTGTACCATATTTTATGCAGTTATGCAGCTGGAGACTATGCAGCTGCTCTAGTAAATTTTTGCTCAGGTATACAGAACTACAGAAAGGTGCACAGCCCTGTGAATACCAATCCACCTACTACAGGACTGTCACAGAAAATTAGAATATTGTGATAAAGTTCTTTATTGTCCGTAATGCAATTAAAAAAACAAA
>JABFDZ020000042.1:1234730-1260307 GCA_019775955.2 Pollimyrus isidori
TTATAGCCTCCATAACTTTACCAGTTATACAAGTTAGACTGATTGGCCTATAATTTGACAAATTACTTCTATCCCCTATGTTTATGTGTGATACCAGCTGTAAATATGTGTGTGCATGTTGAAGGCATGATTTTAAAGACAAGAACTACCCACAGATGCATTTTACTGGTAGACCTGTTAAGCCACCGTCTCCGTGGTACAACTGGGGAGGTTGGCCCAAATCTGGGCCTAGGGGTGGGGGGTTGGGGTCAGGAGACGGCCCAGGAGAAAACCCAGATGGGAGGGGTTGAGCATCTTGGGGACCCTTTTGAAGTAGTTTTGTCCCAAGCCCAAGAATTATGCATGGCAGGCCTGCTTTGTGTAACAATCTTGATTGTGTAGCCTTGTACCCATGCCTACCTTATTGTTGCTAGCAGGAAACAGGACCTGCAGCCCCAAGTCTTTCCATTGCCCAGATTCTCATGTGTGTATCCCCCTACGCTGGAAGTGTGACGGAGACCAAGACTGTCCAGGTGGAGCTGATGAGGACGCCAGAGCCCAGTGTAGTAAGCAATTCAACCTTTTATATTCTGAAAAACATAAATAATGATAAACCACAGGAACATACTCTCCCAACACAATGGATAAGTGGATGAAAGATAGATGGATAGATAATCTATAGTGACTATTGTTACGTGCCGTATGTAGCGTAGATCGGGGATCATAACACCATTGTTGTTTTCCCTTGACGTCAGTGCTCAGCAGCACATGTGATGGAAACTCCTTCATGTGCCAGAATAGAGAGTGTATTCCCAGCCAGTTTGTGTGTGACCATGACATTGACTGTTCAGATGGCTCAGACGAGTCACCAGAGTGCGGTGAGTGCCTCTGCATATCTATGATTTTACGATTCGGGCAAGAATGAATGTTATCAATAGTGCCTATTCTGGTGCTTCTTCTTCTGCTACCCTTACATTCCGCTCAACCCTAAACAGAATACCCCACCTGTGGGCCTGAAGAATTTCACTGTGCCAATGGACAGTGCCTTCCCACAAAGAAGCTGGAGTGTGACAGCAATTATGACTGTCATGACTACTCAGATGAAGCACCTGGAAATCCTCACTGCAATAATTCAGGTTAGGCTCCATCACACAACATTACGGACTGTAGACAGGAGGCGTAAATGCAGTAACTTCAGAATTCTTCTGGTCATCCAGGCCTAGAGTACACATTAAATGTAGGTGAAGTGTTGTTCAGAATGCCTCTTAATGATTTGTGTCCTTTCTGGCATCAGTAAATACTTGCAGCAGCCCGGCCTACATGTGCAAGAATGGAAACTGTGTCAATGAGACACTGCTGTGTGACCACAATGACGACTGTGGTGACGGCTCAGATGAGCTTAACTGTTTCATCAATGAGTGTCTGTACAGCATGTTAAGTGGCTGCTCACAACTGTGTGAAGACCTCAAGATCGGATACAAGGTAGGAGGAATATGAATTGCCATGAGTGAGTAGATGTAAGACTTGTGTAGGGGCTTCAGTGTTAGGACTAACATTTATGGGTGTGAGAGACAAACTTATAATGTATCTGCCACTGTGATTCATCTTATTTCACGCCTTGCCTCTCTCTGCAGTGTGGGTGTGATTTTGGTTTTCAATTAAAGAACGATGGGAAAACATGTATGGACATTGACGAATGCATGACCACCTACCCCTGTGCTCAGCGCTGTATCAATGCCTACGGCAGCTTCCACTGTTTGTGTGTAGAGGGCTTTGAGCCACGACACAATGACTCTACTTCCTGCAAGTCAATTTCAGGTGAGACTGGGTGAATGCAGTCTCATAAGGGCAGAATCAGAAAGTCTTCCCACAGAGGTGCTGATGCTTGCTAATGGATCACAGATGATCCATGGTCTGTGCCGATCGCCCCAATGGTTCAGCACTCATGAACAGTGGATTAATTACAGAACATTAATCATAATAATGTGAAATACAGTGTTTCTGCCGCTGATACTGCATTGTGATGCTATGGAAGTCCATGTAGTGGACAGCGCATTCTGGACTGTAAATTTATTTCTCACTATTGGTGAAAATCCCCCTCCCCTTATGTATAACACATAGGGGGATCATACATTTTCAGTGGGAAAGCAATAAAAACTTTTTCTCCTGGAATTTCTTTTGCTATTTTGTGATCTCATGAAAATAACTTGTGATCTTGAGAACAGGACTTTGGCTACGTTGAGATCACAAGAAAAATAAATGTTCTCCCCATTATAAGACAGAAACATAGTGATCGATGTCCACTATGAACTCCTGTATGATTCAGAATTACGGTGAAGATACAAAGCAGTTGTGTGCTCACATGTTAAAAGTTCCTTGCTTTAATTACCCTTTATGTTTCAGAACTAAATATAAAGCAAAGTTATATTTGTCTCTTTTTTTTCTGAAAAATGATCTGATCCATGACTAAAAATCATGATTTGATCTAAACTGTGACTTTTGTGATCTGTTGCATGTACTTTCCTTGGTTTCCTCATTATCTTTCTTCTTCATACAGCGGAGGAGCCCTTTCTCATATTTATGGACCGTCACTCTTTTAGGAAGCTCAATCTTAATGGTTCCAACTACACTCTGATCAAACAGGTCAGAGTTTCTATTCACGGCTATTTTTCCAAAGGGGCTGTGGGTGTGATCTAACATCAGTCCCCACCTTCCAGGACTTGGACAATTCTGTGGCTTTGGACTTCCACTATGAACAGCAGATGGTCTACTGGATAGATGTTACTAGTCATGGCAGCACAATCCAACGCATGCATTTCAGTGGTAGTGATGTGCAGGTCAGTGTGGCCAAGCCTTCCATCTCTCTAGATGGAGTGGCCTACCCTGATATTTTCAGATGACAAGTTGTTCTTCTGAAATCCCAGTGTCATACCCTGTCAGCAGTATCATGAACTTGTGATTGATGTTGGAAGTCTGGCTATATCAGATAACCAAGGGATGTTTACTGGGTAGCCTTCTAACCCATGGCAAATTGCAGGTTAAGGGACACATTAGCTACTGATATTTACCTTTTGGATGGTCCAGTAGTGACCAGCATTTGTGTGGTAATCTCATCAATACCTTAGCGTAGAGGTGGGCAATCTTATCTGCAAAGTGCGTATACAGGTTTTTGGATAACCTTTACATCAGCTGTTCAGACCTGGTTGTGAGGACTCTTCAGCCAATCAGTCCTCTAATTAGTTATCTAATTAGGGACTAACAGAAAAACAGTGCATACAGAGCGCCCCTTTAAGGTAAAACTGGCCTCCCCTGCCTTAACAGGTCCTCCACCACATCTATCCTGGAAGCGCAGATGGATTGGCTGTGGACTGGGTGGGAGGAAACCTCTACTGGTGTGACAAGAGAAGGAGCACCATTGAGGTGTCCAAGCTTGATGGCACCTTCAGGCTGGTCTTAGTTAGCACTGGGCTGGGAGAACCACATGCCATAGCTGTCGACGTGCGTAATGGGTACGAACTTCCCTCTTACTCAGTGATCCCTTACTCACTACTCCTTCCCTTAATTTCTACTCATTCCTCACCAACATTTAGTGCCATAATGCCATAAAACAATGTGATATGATGTTATCATTATTTTCAAGTACATTAGATCCTCCTTACCAACTAACCTATTCTACCACAGGTATTTATACTGGTCTGCCTGGGGCGACCATCCTCACATTGGGAGGATGGGCATGGATGGAGGCAACCGCAGAACCATCATCCAGGACCACATCACATTGCCCACTGGCCTTACCCTAGACTTTGTCAATGACCGTCTTTACTGGGCTGATGCTCATGAAGACAAAATAGAGTTTGCCAACCTGGATGGCAGCAACCGGCACATGGGTAGGTCTTCTGTTTGGCTCACTGTTTGGAGGTGCTGGGGTTTCTTTTCACCCTTTTCTGTTCAGGTTTTAGAAGCTGAGATCAAAACCTTGAGAGTATATGAATTTGTGAATTAATTAAGTTATATTATAGTACTACACTGTGTGGAGTCATGAACAAGATGGGGCGTGTTATTAGGTCTTTGCGGGACTGCAAAGACCCAGGAAGGCAAAGGCAAACCAAGAGTAGGAGCCCGAGGGTCACACTATGGGGCTGAAACACAAACTTTTTGGGGATGGGGCAGGCTATAGGGTCTACATGTAAATGCTAGCAGGCAGGGGTGCTGATAGTCTCAATGCAGTCTACAAGAATTTATCAGATACCACAAGAGGTCAGCAGCCTTAGTAGCCTGACTTACTGACTCTTCTCACTGTCCAAGAATTGAGAGCAGAACCAGCAGCTGCTCGATTTTTGTCGTCATTTACCAGCCATGTGCAACTGGCATTTCCCTGCCAGTCTGCCATGTAACTCTGTTTCTCTCTTAGGATGAAGTTTGTGACACATGAGCCGCGTATAGCTGAAATGATGTGGAATAAGATTCAGGTGAATGTGAGTTATGTAGCGGTATTTTATCTGCCTTGACAGTGCTGAGCCAGGACATCCCCCATGTTCTTGCCATTACCTTGTTTGAGGAATATATCTACTGGACTGAAAGGGAGACCAAGTCCATCAACAGGGCCCATAAGACTCTTGGCACAAAGAAGAACATGTTGGTCAGCACCCTACATGAGCCAACAGGCATCCATATATATCATCCCTACAAACAGCCTAAAGGTCAGCTGTGATACATGTACTCTCACAAAAGCAGGTCTGAGATATGGGGTACTTTTAATTTGTTGTTTCCTTATTGAGATCATTTTTCTGGAAACATAACCCAACATCTTGGTATGCAAGTATAGGTAGATAAGTATATTATTATTCTTGAAAATGATCAATGTTGTTTCTCACTGTTTTGAGGCTGATGGACTCTATGACTAAACTGTAATTTGTCATGGCTCTTTCCTCCTCAGTGGCCGACCACCCCTGCCAGACAGATAATGGAGGCTGCTCTGACCTGTGCCTGCTCTCCCCAGGTGGGGGCCATAGGTGTACCTGCCCCACCAACTTCTACCTTGCCAATGATGAACGCCAGTGTCTGTCCAACTGTACCGCCAGCCAGGTCAGAAGCTGTGCTTTATGAAATGGTATGCTTCATCTCCATTTCAGAGATTTCAGAGACAAACTGTCACTGGAGATACTGGAGAAAATATAGAGGCCAAAAAGCGAGGAGGTCAGGACAGTACCTCGGCCGCCCTCATATTTGCTTACTGTCGACCGTGATATAAGCCTTGGAGCCTCATGAACAGCTGGAGGTTCGTAAGATTTTCCAAAAGACATGGACTCTGAGCTTCTCTGATTTATTCTCTTCCTTCCTCCTGTACTATCTTCTCAGTTTGTCTGCAAGAATGGCAAGTGCATTCCCTTCTGGTGGAAGTGTGACACAGAAGACGATTGTGGAGACAAATCAGATGAGCCCAGCGACTGCCGTGAGTAAGGGACACTTGTAAATGAAACACCAGAAAGGAATGAAAGCATCCCATGTAGGGAGTGAAGACTGAAGGGCTGTGTGTCTCTGGAGGATTAGGTTAAGGATGAACAGATGCATGAATGCACAGTATAAGGCAGACGACCTGTATTACAGACAAAACTTAGATGTGTGTCCATCCTCTTTCAGGTTATTTTAAGTGTACACCAGGTCAGTTCCAGTGTGGCACTGGAATCTGCATCAATGGAGCCTACCTCTGTGATGGAGACAATGACTGTCTGGACAACTCGGATGAGGCCCACTGCGGTACATTATTTCTTCAAGAACACGTTTAATTTCCCCTTCAATTTCCCAATTTCATGTTAAATCATACATCTGTCCGCTTCAGACATCCATGTCTGCCTGTCCAGCCAGTTCAAGTGCAGACAAACTAACCGCTGCATCCCCTTAAACCTCGTCTGTGATGGTCAAGTCAACTGCGAGCAGGGCGAGGATGAAGAGGGCTGTCGTGAGTCAAGCCTGTTTCAGTTCATCAGTGCTGCTACTCTGGGGTACTGTTCTCTGGTGACTCTCACCACTTTCTCCCCCTGACCCCACAGCTGAACGCAATTGCACTTCTAAGCAGTTCCAGTGTGTCACTTCCAAGGGCTGCATCCCACTCACATGGGTCTGTGACCGTGACAGGGACTGTGCAGATGGCTCAGACGAACGCGTCAACTGCAGTAAGGGCCTATATCTTACTCCACCCCTTTTAGCTCTACCTCTTTTTTTCTATTCGACTCTCACCTCTGATCTGCTCACAGCTCAGACAGCCTGTGCAGTGGATGAGTTCCTCTGTAAAGATTCTAGCCGCTGTATCCCAGCACACTGGAAGTGCGATGGCGATAATGATTGTCAGGACTCATCTGATGAACTCCAGGAGGAATGTGGTGAGGACATCATGAGGACATCATGTGAACATCATGAGTTTTTTCTACTCACCCTTCATGAGTAGATGAACCTGTTCTAGATTTTTTTCACTTGCTCTCATATAATTCAATTGTGCTTAATATTTATCCTGAAAACGTTGCTGCAGTGTGACATTCATTGATTGATCTATGGCTTTTGGGAACTCTCGCCGATCTCTTGACTTTTGTCCCCTTTTTCTGTTTCCATCTTTCAGAGAGGACCTGTGCACCCAGTGAGTTCCACTGTAAGAACAGGCATTGCATCCCAGGTCACTGGCAGTGTGACCATGATAATGACTGTGAGGACAACTCAGATGAAGAAGAGTGCCGTAAGTGACCTTTTCCCACATTTCTAACCATAAGGTTCTGGGGGCGACTGGGGTTAGGCTTTTCACCCCAATGTATTACCACCAAATGAAAAGTTGTGCTGGAATATCTACCCAGCAGGACAAGGTTCAGGTTAGGGTTGGGGTGAAGTGTCATTTTGAATGGGAACCCAGAAACAAAAACTCACCCATGACCATAACCCTCCCTCCCACTCCTCACCAGCTCCCCAGCAGTGCTCGCACAGTGAGTTTGCCTGCACTGATAGACGCTGCATTGCGGCACGGTGGAGGTGTGATGGCGACCAAGACTGTTTTGATGGATCAGATGAGGTAATATTCAATCCTCTGATGATCTCAGCTGTACATTTGATCAGGTTGAATAGCCAGAGCTTTTATCTCACCTGAAACCCACATTTCCTTACCTGTCTGCAAAGGACACATACAGTAGACTATATAAGATTCACAGACTGCATAGGACAATATTCACGTGGTGACAGCCAGCGAGAGCTCCAAGCTACGGCCTTGTCATTTGTTTATGCCCCACAGACTGGCTGTGATCTTTTGTGTGACATCAGCCAGTTCCAATGCAAGAATGGCCACTGTATTCCCAACCACTGGCACTGCGATGGTGATCCTGACTGTATTGATGGAAGTGATGAAGGAAACTGTGACAGCCAATGTAAGGAAGAGTGGATGAGTGCATGGACACCTTTACTAAAAAACTATTGGGTCTGGGTTTTATATTTGTGAGCAGGACATTGTACCTATAGTGGCAGAATGACCTTATCACTAGCCATGATCTCTGACTGGCTGCTTTACTTTTCATTATGCTCAGTGGTGAGACACTGCCCTCTAGATGAGTTCCAGTGCAACAACACTCTGTGCAAGCCTTTGGCGTGGAGGTGCGATGGGGAAGACGACTGTGGGGACAATTCTGATGAGGACCCTGAGGAGTGCAGTGAGTCAGACCTCCATATTAACAATAGACCATCTCCAAGGTAACTGAAGCATTCAGATCATCTCCATCTCCTAATCAGGGAAATTCCAGTGCCCACCTACAAGAAGCTTCCGCTGCCATAACAGCCACGTGTGTCTATCGAATGGCAAGCGATGTGATGGCATCAACAACTGCGGGGACAACACAGATGAACTGAACTGCCGTGAGTATTTCTCTCGCATCTGAAACTTTTGTCTCTTTGAGAGGTCAGCAAAGAACCAAGGCAGCACCGGGAGGTAAGAGAGGAGAATTTATCTGGATTTTGGGTGTCTGTGTGTTTTCTCAGATGCCCCTCCAACAACACCATCCTGTGAGAAGGACAAGTTCCTGTGCAGCAACGGCAAATGCATCAGTGCCAGCCTGCACTGCAACTACTTCAATGACTGCGAAGACTACGGCTCAGATGAGATTGGCTGCAAGAAAGGTGAGGGCAATTGACATGCGCTGGTGGCTCCACGGCCCACTGCTAGTCATGCTGGCCACTCTCACCCAGATGTACATGATACTGCCATTGTGACTGAAAAATCATTTATTGAAATTGGTTCGAATTGTCAACAAGGTTGCAAGAATACTCTTTACAGTACAAGGCAGTCAAAAAGAAAAAGTAACAATACTGCTCTGAACTGATATGTTCAGTATATGATACTCACATGTAATGGCGGTGTTGACAGGTTGTGGAATCTTTGTTTTTTGTAAACAAACTTCTGTACAAACATCACTTAGCTATGAGGCTATTAACTGGGCTAAACCTACAGCTGACACAGACCCTCTTGATCTCAACCTGCTGCTTCATACTATGCTGCTGTCCGACAGACAGCACACTGAACGGCTGCCTCAGAGGCACCACCCGGTGCGGAGATGGGGATGAGGCGCACTGCGTCACAAATGGGACGGACACCTTCTGCTCCTGCAAACCAGGCTTCCAGAAGACAGAGCACAACACCTGCGCAGGTCAGAAGACCATGTGAATCCACTCACATCTGCATGGCTTTCATTTCCTCAAAGCAATTCCTTTCTAGTACCAACCTGTCATTGCATCGAGATATATTCCATACAATTTTTATTTATATTTTTATTTGTTTTGATTGCAGTCATTGTTTAATTTTAATTATTTTAATTCAATATGCACCAATCGGTAGGCTAGTGACTGGAAATTGCCAATTTTTGTCCTGATCGGCTCGGACTAGCACTTGGCCAAGCTAAGTATGGCTGATTTTCTGAGTCAGTCAAGTAGTTTACAAACTAACAATACTAGTGGTGGGCAATATGATAGTATTTTAGCGAACCTGGTTACAACTGAGCCCACAGCACACATTTCAGAGGAATCGTAAGAACCGTAATACACTACATTTTCATTGACTTTTTTTTGTTTAGCAGATTGATTGTGATGTGAACGGTTTGTTTTGTGAAATCTGACATATCTACTGTATTTTGTGAATTTCGCAAAGGTACCGTTCAAACAAGAGGTGGCAACACAACCAAACCGTTTAAATGACTAATTAGCATCGCTACATATATCCCAAAGAATACTGATTCATACAGTGGATCATAATTTATAATCAAAAGTATTGTGATATGACATTTTGACCATATTGCCTACCCCCCCATTCATTCTCCATCCACAGTTGAGTCCCCTGCTCCTCACCTTCCGTCCTCCTTTTAATGTTTTTTCTCCTTATAGCATTTTTGCTTGGAGCTTCCTTACAGTGTGGGATGAAAACATTATATTTGCAGTGTGTAAGATGTGAACAAAAAGTTGTCCGTAGTGGAACTGCACTAAAAAATTTGTCCGATTTAATTCAGCCCATTCATGACATTTTCTGAAAAGGTTATTTATTTATTTATTTTGCTTGCAGTAAGCTAAGTTCACTAAAGAGGTGTTAAAAATGTTTAGTTAATTACTTATTATTATTCCAAGAAAATTGGAATCAGCCAGGATCAGTTAGGCAGGTCAGGCAAAATATAGTCTAGCAATCGAGATCAGCCAAGGAAATGTTTAGTTCTCAGAAAAATTATATATTCTCACCTTTATACCTCATCATTGCCTACATGCTTGTAGTGTTACAATAACTAGTTTTGATTAAAAAAAGGTTCACTCACATGGATCCAGTGATAAATGATGATTTTGCAGGAAGAATGTTCGGACGTGCACCTGAGTGCATGATCAGCCATGGTTTGCTCTTCAGGCTGCTCTGTCTTTTTTCTGCTTAAATGGTTCTCTTTCTGCATATGTGATTCTCTTTGTGCTTATATTGTTCCATCCATTTATTCATCCATCCATTAGCTTCCGCTTGACCAGGGTTCGGGTTGTGGGGGTAGCAGCTTCAGGAGAGACACCCAGACCTCCCTCTCCCTAGGGGGGGGATGCTGAGGCGTTCCCAGGCCAGTCGAGAGATATAATCCCTCCAGCGAGGCCTGGGTCTGCCCCGGGGCCTCCTCCCTGTAGGACATGCTCGGAAAACCTCTCCGGGTAATCGTCCAGGAGGCATCCGCACCAGATGTCCAAACCACCTCAACTGGCTGCTTTCAACGTGGAGAAGCAGTGGTTTTACTCTGAGACTCTCCCAGATATCCAAACTTCTCACCCTATCCCTAAGGGAGGGCCCAGACAACCTGCGAAGGAACCTCATTTTGGCCGCCTGTATTCGAAATCTCATTTTATCAGTCATTACCCATAGCTCATGACCATAGGTGTTCCTTTGTGGTTATATGGTTCTCCTTGTACTTATCTAGTTCTTTTTTCTGTTTATATGGTTCTCCTTATGCTTATCTGGTTCTCTTTGTGCCTATATGGTTCCCTTTGTGTTTATATGGTTCCTTTTGTGGTTTTTGTGCAGATAAGAATGAATGTGAGCAGTTTGGAATCTGCTCTCACCTATGTATGAACAACAAGGGCTCATACAAGTGCAGCTGCCATGAGTATTTCACTAAGGTCAACGGCACCTGTAAGGCCGACAGTGAGTCCTCCGTATGAAGGTGCTCAGTAATGTTTCCTAACAACTGAAAGGGTTCTGTCCTTCAGTATGTTGCTGCTCTTGAGTTGTACAGCCCTCAACATTACTTATCAACCACAGGTTTTCACAGCAACAGAGAGGTGCTCTACATTGCTGGTGGTAATGAGGTTCGCAGCCTAGACCCCGGGGAGTTGCTGTATGCCCAGGCTTTCCAGGGCCAGTCCAGTGTACGCATAGGTGCCATCGACCTACACATGAAGTCCAACAAGATCTTCTGGACAAACTGGCACAGTCGTCAGATTTCATACTATGACCTGCCTAGCTCCACTAAGTTCTCGTCTGTGGCCCAACACAGCGGGCGCCAGGGTGACCCTCGTGTGGTGGATCTGGAGGTAACCTGTCCAATACATCTTTTGGCACACCTTGGTTTTACAATCAACGTTGCAAGAAAATCTCTGGAGACTAGCCAGGACAAATATTTGTTTCTATTGCCCTGTCTCTAGATTCCTGATCTGAAGGTGCCACGTGGCATTGCAGTGGACTGGGTGGCTGGCAACATTTACTGGACTGATTCAGCTCGGGGTGTAATTGAAGTTGCCCAGATAAGTGGGTTTTACCGGAAAACCCTGATCTCAGGCATATCTGAGAAGCCCTCCGTGATTGTGGTGGATCCCCCAAGAGGGTGAGAGCTTAAGAACTCCTTAGAGAAATACAAAGGTCAGCTAGACTAGTTGATTATAGGTCAGAGAAACGAACAGGAAATATTTAAATTCTAGACTTAGATTAGATCACTGGAATTTTCTTTGCTTTTTCACTTATACTCCCATAAATTGTGCCTGAATTTCTGCTCAGTTGCATCATGACTGGAAACCTCCCCTTTAACTAAATGTTCTTCACAGAACAATGTACTGGGCAAACTGGGGAAATCACCCGAAGATAGAAACTGCATCTATGAGTGGAACCATGAGAAACACGCTGATCCAGGATAACATACAGTGGCCAACAGGTGTTTATCTCCATGCTCCCTCAGATATGTTTCTCTAGCTGCCTTTTCCTATAGCAGTTTCTAGGTTTCCCTGTAGTGTCATCATCCTCAACACCAGGGGCTAAAAGCTTTTCCCCACAGGCCTGGCTGTGGATCACTTCAACGAGCGCCTGTATTGGGCCGACGCCAAGCTCTCCATCATCGGCAGCGTGCGACTCTCTGGCCGAGACCCTGTGGTGGCTGTCACTGGTCTGAAGAACAGTTGAGTGTCACCCAGAAGGAGCAGGACTACTAAAAGATGCTTGGGGATTTGCTGACACCTTCAGTTCTAATGCCGACGTCTGATGAGATGACTTGACTATCTTTTCTCTTTATATACAGAGCTCTTCCATCCCTTCAGCATTGATGTATTTGAGGATTATATCTACGGTGTCACCTACATTACTAATGTCATCTTCCGGGTGAACAAGTTTGGCAAGGGCGTTATGGAGAACCTGACCACTGGCATTAACCATGCTACTGATGTCGTGCTGTACCACCGCCATAAGCAGCCTCAAGGTGAGAATCACTCCACTGTCTTTTGTACTACTTGGTCTGAGGCTCCCAAAGCCCCTAAGCACATGCTCCTGTATTCCAGTGACGAACCCATGCGAGTGGAGGAGGTGTGAGTATCTCTGCCTGCTGAGCCCCTTTGGCCCTGTCTGCACCTGCCCCAATGGCCACACACTGTATAATGATGGCTGTGTGGTGTCCAGCCCCACGACAACGCCCCCCTGTGAGTACCATTCCTATGCTCCGCCCCCCTTCCATTCCGAGGACCCTTAAGGGGCTTTCACACCAAACTCTGCCTGAGCTGCACTTACCGAGGGGTTCAGCACAAAATGTTAGCTCTCCTGTCATTTCGCTGCTGCCCCAGCTCATTTTTTTGAACAGGAGTGTACATTTATTTCTGGGAGAAAGCATGGTCACAGGTCCCCTGGAGTAGTTGAGGATTAAATTAAAGGCCTTACTCAGGGGCCCAGTGGAGATATTGCACTGCCAACCCTGGGTTTGGAACTGACAGTCTTCCCCTCACTGGTGCAGTGCCCCAAGCCACCGAGCCGCACGTCGCCTCCTATATGTCCCCAGAGTTCCAGAATGTTCTGTTACTATGATATGTATAATATGCTCACACATTAATTTATTTAAGTATGAAGGTAAAGTGGTTGATCCTTCATCGCAACGACGATCATGTCTCCAGCGCCTCCTGCTGGGGCCTGCAGCTTGCAGTGCTGGAATGGTGGTAGCTGCTTCCTTAACGCCCACAAGAAGCCCAAGTGTCACTGCTCGGCCAGTTACCGTGGGGAGAGGTGCGAGATTGACCGGTGCCAGAACTACTGCCAGAATGGAGGGATGTGCAGCACCTCCCACACAGGTGAAGCCCCAAGGACACATTCTCGCTTAAGGATAAAGGCCAATTCAAACTGTGCCTTTCCAAGTGCGCTTTTCAGTCGCACACACAGTGAGCTAACATAAATTTCGTCCACAGAAACACATGCAGTAATAGTAATTAATAACAATAATCATTTCATTCTAGATTATAGAGATGACTGAACGCGTGTAGAATTCCAAAATAGTTCAAACATAAAATATCTAAATGCCCAAGTGCCCCACCTATTTCTCTGGACACGAGTTGTTATCGCACTGTAATATAGTACATTGTGTGAAAAGTTACCCACTCAAAATTTCTAACTGCCCCCCACCAACCTGAACAGTCTAGGTCTGGGTCTTATGAGGAGGCGCGAAGGTACCCACCTATCTAATGTTTCAGAGTGTCCAGATGTTATACCGTAGTATTACGATATTTTCAAAAGCATCCACTGTTCCAGCATTTTCAAATAATCTTGATAAAATTTGTTGAGCAGGGTTTCAGCCAACAAGTTGAGTTTAAAGAGTCACAATCATAGACTATTCAACTGAACCAAAATCTTGGTTTGGATTTTCTCTTTCTGAACCAGAAATTCCCACCTCTGTTACTTTTTCTTTTGTTTTTTTTTGCCAACTTCTCCCCCCTCCTGCCGTCCTTCACTCTCCTCCCCCAGGAGTACCGACCTGCCGCTGTCTTGTTGGCTTCACTGGTCCCACGTGTGACCGCCATACTTGCCAGGGGTATTGCCTGAGTGGGGGATCCTGCTCTGTGACCCTGGGCAACCAGCCCAGCTGCTCCTGCCTTGCTGGTTTCTTGGGGGACAGATGCCAGTACAGTGAGTGTGTATAATGTGCCAAAGCACTGAGCTGTGAGGTACTATAGAGGAGATATTCATGCATAAGTTGCTCGGAACAACCACAGAATGCAACACAAACAGCAAGAATGTGTGAATTGCAGAAGATTGACACCAGTATTTGTTTGATGACTGATCTATTGAAAACACATTCGTGTGATTCTTTGAGACTTGCCTGCGGGTTCTAAAAATGGTTTTATGGAGCGTTCTGCATGTTTCCATTCTGAGAGGCTGATAGCTGATAAAAGTATTAACTGTCATGCAGGCACATGCGATGGTTACTGCAAGAACAAAGGCATATGCCAGCAGGTCACTGATGGCTCCCTGCTGTGTCAGTGCCCCCTGAGGTTTCATGGACGCTTCTGTGAGGTGGACAGCTGTCTGTACTGTGGGAGCGGTCACTGCATCCTCCCCAGCACTCATCGGCCCAGTGGAGGGGTCATCTGCAAGTGTGTCCCCTTGTTGCTGGCACTGGATGTCTGTCTGTGTCCAGGCCTGACGTCCTGTCCCTCTTGCCCTGACTTCCTGTTTCTCCTTTGTCTCCAGCTGCACTGACGGCAAGGTTCGACCAAGCTGCTTCACATGTGACGATTACTGTGTGAACGGGAACTGCACTATGGACCCTGACACTGAACTACCAGAGTGCCAGTGAGAGACGGACCCCGCACTTCCACACACCGACCACACACCTGCATTATTAGCTTAGATGCTTTATATGCGTGCAGGTGCCATGTGGGATGGGCGGGGCACCGCTGTGACAATGCTGCCTCTTCCATGGAGCGGGGCTGGGCCAGTGGTACGAATCCAATGGCTCTTTCACTTATTAAAACTCTTTGTTTATTTTTGAGTTTAAAGGCTGTTTTTTGCCTTTTAGTTGGCTCTACCTCCGCTACAATTACAGTGCTACTATTGCTTGCATTGCTGCTGGTTGTTGGTGCCATCTTCTGGTACAAGAGGAAAATGACTGGGTAAGTTGCAGTTGTGAGGCTAAGGCAGGGGTCTCCAACTCCGGTCCTGGAGAGCGACTATCCAGTCGGTTTTCCATCCTACCTGGCTTCTGATGTGCCACACCTGTTCTCAGGTAAATACCAGGGCCAGGTGTGGCTCATCAGAAGCATTCTGGGCATGCTCAGTGCCTGCATGTCCCGTGACTCTTCTCTGGGCATCGGCGCCATCTGGGCATGCACAGCGTCTATATGTGACACGGGTCTTCATTGGTGCATTCTGAGCATGTCCATTGCCGGTGCATGCCATGGCTCTTCATCGTGGTGTTCCCTAGCATGTTCATTGCCGGTGCATGCCATGGCTCTTCATCGTGGTGTTCCCTAGCATGTTCATTGCCGGTGTGTGCCATGGCTCTTCATTGGTGCATCCGACACTTGCTGAGCTTAGTGTTTCCTGTGCATGTATCTCTTGAGTCTGGTCTCACCATTATCTTTGCTTCAGGTCCAAGGGGTTCCAGCATCAGAGAATGACCAATAGGCCCATGAATGTGGAGATTGGGAACCCTGCATACAAGATATATGAAGAAGAGCTAGATGATGGCGCAAGTGAACTCCTGAATGCAGATTTCTTCCTGGATCCAGACCAGGTTACATAAACATATTTCTCCTTTTTAGAAGGGGAGTGGCCTGTTCAGTGACATGCTAAACAATAGGTGAAACGTTGATGAAATAATTGCATCTGTGACCAAAAGGATTCAGGTTTGACATGTAACAATCAGGGCCCCTCATACCTTGACTTTCTAGTTACACATAACTAAAATGGTTGGGAGTCACCCTACACTTGTGATTGTGTGGAAACCTTGGTGCCCCGTGACTGACCTCAGTCCTCCGGTTCTTCCTGCAGCCCATGAGCTTCACCAACCGGGTTTACACGGGTGTCCACAGCAGCCTGGACTCACTGTCCAGCGTAGAGGAGACGGAGGAGTTGCTTGCACAAGCAGAGGGCGATGCAGGGGACTTTCCTTAAGTATGCAACACCCTGAATATGGGAGCAAACAGCACCCTGGACTCACTGCCCAGCATGCAGGAGAAGGAGGATAATGCCCACAGGCCTAATGTATGTGTGTGCCCCTTAAAATAAAGAACCCTAACCCGTGGGCACAGCCTGCTTAATATGACACCCTGATCCAGCCTCTTTATTAGAAAAAAATTTAAAACATAAAATTAATTATGACTACTTTGTATGCTTGTATTTGTTATGTTTGTCTTCTGCTGGTGGGTTACCGCGTCCCCGAAACAGTGGGAATGGGAAATCCTTGTCAGAAAATGCAGTGTTGTGCTAGTTCACATTTGATAGCTCAGTGGTCAGTTCACACAGATAAAAATGAACTTCGAGATATTATTTTTCAGTAGAATCCCTTCTCCCTCCACCCACCACACTCAATCATCGCTACTTTCCCTAACTAAATGGATTATTGTATACTGCTGTCGAATCACAGGCAGAGAGTAGCCTGCACACAGACATCCAGTGCGTATGTTTTATCACTTACTGTATCATAAAGCAGGACAATTCAAAACATTCGTTTACAAATGTAATTCAACTTAATATACGGTTTTTATTATGCAGAAGAGGTGTAGTGAAGTTTTAGCGTAGATCCAATGGAATTTCATTTCGAGATGTCATTTCAAATTCATTGCAGATGTGGCTAACAATTGGACTTTTTTTCAGACCCAGAGAGTACAATTAGCATAAAAGTGATTTTTTTTCTCCCATTGGAATCTGTACTGATTTTTTTTCATAAAAGTCCATAAAATGTTGATACAAACCAGCTTTAGCAGAACCAGTGGCAGCGTTGTTTGATACGCTGGTATTAGCCATGCCGGACGCTCAATGAACACTGCTTATTGACGTCAAGCATAAACTTGCCAGTGGTAGTCTATCAGGAACTTCAGGGTATTCACTGGAGAAGTTAATACAGTTTCATAACAAAGCTTATCGTAGCATTTAAAGTAGATTTGGCTGCTCTGACCTCATTGACTGACTGGAGTGTTGCAAATGTCACCCATCTTGCTGGGTAAATCTTTAAAAAGTGTCATTTAGGCAGTATTTAAAGAGCCTCAAAAATCTATAGTAAGTGAATTATTATTGCTTAGTGAGCACAACTGTCAGTTTTTCAATATTCAAGCTTTCATGATTATTTGTATTTGTCTGATGTACCCAGACTAAAAACCAGACCAAGTGAATGACACAAATCAGTATTTCTGAATTTATTAAAAGTAGACAAAGTTCTCTTTCCATGAATTCTCTCTTACAGTTTCCAATTATTACACTTGTCTTTGACAATATTGATTTGAAGAAAATGCATAGAATGTAAGGAGTAGTGTGCATTTTTTTATGTTTAATTAGTGTACTAACCGTTGCTGGTATACTGGGAACTAATGAGCTATTTTCCAGTGCAGACATCACTGGTAACATGACCTTAAAGCTCAGTTGGGATGGACATTAATTGATTTGAATCTCCAAAACATCTGGATGCCTGATTATGGTTAATATTTACTTTGCAATTACTGCATCTTCTTACTAAATGTGCAATAACAATATAGGACTGCCTGCACAGCCTTGTAGAAATCACAGGCACACTGCTTATTAAAAATGCACACGTATGTGGTATGTGAAAATGTCTGGTTTTCTGGTTCATTTTCTAACCAAAGAGAATCAGTACGAACCAGTTGCTCTGCACTGCAACACCTGGGCTCCAGTGGCTGCACTGATGGCACTGTAATAACTGTATTAATAACTGTATTAATAACTGTATTGTACTGACTGTACACTAATGACTAGGCCATTCTGAAAACCTCCATTCGGTTTCTCAGATGCATCCCATCGCCATCAACAGCAAAGTACAAGACTCCGCTTGACATAAACAAGATGTACAGACAAATGAAAAAAAAACCATGAAATGGATACTTTTTGGACATTCTTAGACAACCCTAGGAAAATGCAGCGAAAGTAGTGGTATCCTAGTTCACTTGTCAGTTAACCCCTTCAAGTTACTGGAGGGATAATTAAATACAAGAACAAACACCAACAAGCCAATTCAGTGCCGTTAGTGCTTAGTAATAATTACTCTGAGTGTCCGCCGATCATCTTGAGTCTTCAGAACATTCCAAGAGGTGAAATTCTCTTTAAAATCTGTCGCCTAGGTTAACAGAAATATATATATACGTATATCTTGACTTCAGTGCCATCCGTAAAGCCTTACACAACCACAATTAGATACAACACTGAAATGCATATTTTGTCTAGTCAAAGCTGCAATTTAAATTAAAGCCAAATGTTGCAAGATTCTTCGTACAGCACTTAACATTTAAGGCAAATGTATACAAAAACGCATAAAAAACCTTTTTTTAAAAAAAAAAAAAAACCTTTAAAAATACAAATAAAAGAATAAAGATATAATACTGTCATAACAGAAAGGCACTTTTGTTTTTGGTCTGTCTAGCATGTCTGTATGTGCACCTGCACACACAGTATCGTCAGCACTGCAGCTTGCTATGGTCTGGCTAAGACTACAATTCTTACGCCAGTTAAGCAATATTTTGCAGGCTGACTCCTTGCTCAATCACATAGTATGCTCAGCTTATGAAAATAAGGTCATATTGGTGCACACTATACATCAGGCGTTCTCCAGACACTTGGGGTCCACTGGGTCGCCTGCTCTTTTCTTATAAACCAATCCGTGGGCTCCTCGGGCTGGAAGAACTGTGTACATTTGTAGGAGTATCTGGAGATGCAGCAGCCATTACCCATAAGGCCACGTGCCAGTGCCCCCTTCTAGTGAGGGATGCCGCAAAGAGGGGGGACAACTCCAGTAGCCCCATAAAGGTTGGAAGATATTTGGAACACAGTGGTCTGGACTGAGGGAATGATATGCGTTCATGGGGCCCAAAATCTCCAGCTGTGCCTCTGCTTCCAGAGCATTCTTCATATTGAAATATACATGAATATACATTATTAAATACCGCTACTCAATTCACACCCCCAGTGTTGTACTTGTCTCAAGTCAGTGGGGACAGGGGACGTAGACACATGGACAGGGGTGTAGCAGCCGGGAGGGGAGGCAGGGTCACTGGAGGGGAGGATGGACGGGGGCTGGGGTTACAGTCGCTTCCACCCGCAGCGGATCACTGCGTCAGCACGCAGGAAGGGCTGGTTTCGGAGATCTGTGAGTGGGAGAGGACACAAGGGTGAGACCAGCAGGAAGACACCTGGCATCTGGAAGGCTCTGAGGGCTCAGAAAACATTTATCAGGGTAGCATGAAAATGTGAGTAGAGGGACAGGCAGCACGGGCGGACAAGCCCCGAGACGGTCGGGGGACAGGCAGCACGGGCGGGCGAGCCCCAAGACGGTCGGGGGACAGGCAGCGCGGGCGGACGAGCCCCAAGACGGTCGGGGGACAGGCAGCGTGGGCGGACGAGCCCCAAGACGGTCGGGGGACAGGCAGCGCGGGCGGACGAGCCCCGAGACAGCCAGGGCGACAGGCAGCATGGGCGGGCAAGCCCGGAGACAGTCAGGGGAGACAGGCAGCGCGGGCAGACGAGCCCCGAGATGGCCGGGGGGACAGGCAGCTGGTTCTCTCAGCATGGTACAGCATACTTCCACAGGTTAAATGGTTAGCAATATACAGAAAGCAGCTGACAGACATAGACAAGTTTGGAGAAGCACCAAAAATACAACCTTTCATAACTTATTACTATGCTGCTGATCAAATCTCATTTTATAAACATGGCATTAGCTTTTCTTTACGAGGTTTAACTGGCACTTTCCTAGTAGACTGTTGTAGAGAATAAAATTCAGATTTTTCTCACTGATATCTACTCCAACCACATACTTAAGCCGGGTTGGCAGTGGACCTGGAACTGATTGGCTGATGGGCAAATTAAGCTTCATGAACCATTTGCTGTATTTTTTGATCCCACTAGATGGTGCTCTTGGCGTGCTCTGGGGCATGCTTTGAGCCCTTTTTTGAACAGGTAGCACCATCTAGTGGACTAAAAAAACATCAACTGTTTCATAAGTATCATTTTGCTTATCACTAGCCCGATCCTAGGCAGCACAGGTTACAAGGCAGGGCACTATCAGAGGGTGCACATACTACAGGTAATTTAAGTATGTCAGTTAGCTTAACTGTGTGTCCGGACTATAAGAGTCAATCCGCATAAGATACAAAACTCCACACACACAGAATGGGGTCAAATTTCAAAGCCCAAGCCCTGTAACCTAGAAGGCGACAATGCTTCATGTAGCAGCCAATAACGTAATAACTACCGTCATGTTCGTTATGTATTAACTACCAATAACAATTGTTTTGCCATTCTTATAATAAAAGCCAATAATGTAATAACTTACCAATAATGTAATAAAATATCTGAATGAAAAACATTTCAGATTATTGGCCAGTTATTACATTATAAACATTACTGCATTTTATGAAAGGAAAATTCATTACATTATTAGCTACTACACTCGCCCCTGAGCCGCCATGCTGCATTTCTGCCCCAGTCTACCAGAGCGACGTCAGCTTTGGTCAAGGTCAATATGCTTGGTGCTTCGCAAAACGGCTGCATCAGGGTCCGTCCCTGGACGACATCCAAGCAGCTGGCAGCAACAGGGAGCTACCCAGCTTACCCGCTCTTTAGAGGGGCAAATGTACGGAGGCCAACCTTCTGCTCGGCTAAAAAAAAAAAAGTCAGAGGTAAACATGTTAGGAAAGGAAAACACATGACTAGTTAAGCCTGGATTTTAAGGAAACCCAGCTCTCAAAGCCAAACCTCTCTCCATGATTTCATTGGAGCCTCAGCTCCATGTCTCATGTACAGCTATATCTGAGCAACAAAAAGCAGGGATCTTATACAGAAAATTTAGACTGGAATTAGGATAGATTTCAAATTAAAAAGACAAATATTTGGACATAGTTAAGCTACAAACTTGCTGTTGTTCAGTATAAACAGTATTTGTAGAGATTTGGCTGGTGGTGAAGTGAGACGTGAAAGAACCAAAATGAAAACGCAGCTGGTTCTCGGGAACTGGGTTAGTTGAGAGCAGGGGCATGTGGATGAGCATGCAAACGTCGATGGGCATGCATGGGGTCGGGGGGGGGGGGGGGGCAAATGGAGGAGGTCCAAACCACCTGGACTGTGTGCGAGTAGGGGCAGCGTGTGGGGTAAGGGGCTAGCAGTTGGACTCATCGTAGAGGTTGGTGTCACAGAAGAAGCGGGAACTCCGCTTGGCGGTACGGGCCGTGAAGGGCACGCTCTTCAATGCTGGGGGGCACAGAGACAACAGCACACCTGAATGGCCCCAGTCGGCACCACAGACAGCAGCAGGGATGCTCCTCTTACAGAAAAAAGGCCCTGAATTAATATGGAGTTGGTAGGCACTGGGACAGAGGGGAAATTAAGGCTGGTGAAGGATCATGAAGGATTTGCTGAAGATGAACACCGTTTTTCTTGGTTAATGAGTCACTGGATTGGCTTTTGGGTGCAGGACACTGCGTCACCTAGAGAGCAGAATATTTCCAAGCATCTGGACCCGCTCACTGTCGCAGCTGTGTGGAGATTTTGACCTGGAAGGCATTGTGTCTCATCCGCTGAGGCATCCTGATCACGTAACAGACTGTGTACTTTCTGCAGGGGGACGACTGTAGGACCACTGTGACCTTTGACCTCAGGTTGGGTCCATGTTTACAATGCACCCCACCTGTGATAATGTCCTCTATGGTGCCATCCTTGCCCTCATACACAGGCCGGTGGTCCTTAGCCTGCCGTCTGCGCAGCTCTGCGATCAGCTCCTGCTGCTGCTGCCTCTTCTTCTGTGCCTGTACCTGAAACATCATAGTTATCTGCTGCTAGTTCACGCACTCCTACAGTCACATGAATTCAAACCAGTGAAGCAGAGAAACATCTCAAAACGTCAGTCTGAAGCCTCTACCTTAGGCTTCTGCTGTTTGGCCTCCTGAGCCAGTAGCTTCTCCCTCATGGCCTCCTCCTGCTTCTTCCTCTGCTCATTCTCCTCCACAGCTTCCTGCGCAGCAGATGCAGAGTCACACACGCACCAAGATCAGCACCCGTCATTTCTCAAGGCTACGTTTCCCATGACTGGGCCCGGGTTTCTGCGACATCCCCGACAGATGGGACCAGGAGATCCTTCAGTCTTCCTGAGCAAATGCATAAATCCAGCCAGAGAACAATGCCAGGAAGGGCTTAGCCGCTGAGAGGGCCACAGCCAGGTTGGGGCCATAGCATGGCGGGGGCCATAGCAGGGCGGGGGCCAGTCTAAACACCAAGGCTGCTGTGAGAAGTGCAGGCCAGCTGGCCTTTCCTGTTATGTGGCCGCTGACTTTCCACCGCGTCCGGTGACAGAATAGGAGCCCATCTTTGTTGTTTTCAAATCCATGAAGCGACACAAATATACAAAAGCAAACTTTCTGCAGAGGCGAAAACGGAGGCTTCCGCTGTCCGTGCGGGACGACGTGACCTCTTACCTTGTACGCCTTGACGAAGCGCACAAACACAGGAAAGAAGACTGAGGGCGGGGTCGTCTTGGCACTCTCTCCAAAGTAATGAACCACACTGTTGTACGCTTCCTACGGGTCAGCGAGGGGACGAAAGTTAATAAGTTTGTCAAGGAGGTTTGAGGTGTCGGCGGCTAATTTTTCTGATCGACGTGGGCTGGTCTCGTGAAGAGTGTGTGTCATATCACTTATTCGGGGAGGAGCATTTTAATTGCGTCTAAAACAAAAGGCCTGTCACCTCTGCCGTCTTGGAATCCTTCTGCAGTTTGTCGAGCTGGGGCTCATACGTCTGCAGGAAGTCCTTGAGCACCACGTGGTCGTGCAGGCTGCATTCCCGGCGGATGAGCTCCATACCCTTCCACAGCTCTCGCACGTCCAGGAGCACGTTCTCCAGCGATACTGCACATAGAAACATGTGCCATCACTCCCCCGTGACCCGGGACCCCTGCCCCGTTGCCGGACACGGTCCGCGGTGCTGACCTGCCGCTGCCTTGTCGACGAAGTGCAATTCGTTGAAGAAATTGGCCAGATCCGGGTACTTCTCCTTCACAATGAGCGCGATGTAGTGCAGCAGCGTCAGCTTCCTGTCTGTGGACTTGGTGTCCAGCAGCTGGAACGCAATCAAGCAGGAAGACCTCTCAGACTGGCCCAGGGTCAGCGAGAGCTGCGAGTCTCCACTCCAAAGAAGCACTCACCAGATCCAGGCTTTGAAGCTTGAACCCGTAAACTGAGCCTCTTTTGCTGCTATTCATATAATTTCCCAAAGCTAAAATAATCTACATAAAGGAAGGAAGATAAATTTATATTAAACATCCACAGTAAGCAGAGATACAGGAATGCAAATCTAATACGATTATTATTTTGCGAAATAAGAACAGATTTAAGCTGTACGATGAAAAGAGGTCTGAGAGAGACAGAACAGCCCGCCACCTTTCCACATCGTACACGAATCATATACATGCCAACAGCAGAACGTACCTCCAGCATTCTCTTCAGTTTGGGCGATGATTTCACTGAGGCAGATGCAGCAATGATTGCATTCAGTTGCTAGAAAAGGAAGAGTGTGATTGGAAACGAGGAAATTGGAAAAACTTGAAGCTCAGCAGGTTAGGACATTGTAATCGTGAGTCCTGGTACAAATCGCAGGGTCCTGGTACAAATCGCAGGGTCCTGGTACAAATCGCAGGGCCCTGGTACAAATCGCAGGGCCCTGGTACAAATTGCAGGGTCCTGGTACAAATCGCAGGGTAAGGCAGTGATTCAGCCTGGTGCCCCTGAGCCATATCCATGGCACCTGCACTATATCAGCCTCTGACTAAATATTGCCTAGTTTTGATTCTGTCTCATATTTTCTGTCACTCCATTTTTTGCTTGAGCGGAGTGGTGACTCTGAAGTTAGGGATCTGTTGGAGCAGCAAGGCCCTTAACCTGCAATCGGGGGGGCGGAAATACTCCCACTGTTCCTTTCGGACTAGTGTGGTGCTGAGGTTCTGCTTGGCTGGAATCAGGGTCTCATCCCTGAGGTGGTTTGTCGTGTGGTGGGTCTTGAACTGTTTTACACCGTCTTGTATTGTAACTAACTGAAGCTAACCCAGTTACTTTAGGGACTGGCTGACCCTGCTCACAAAAACGTTTCTTGGTTTGGATATATGCATCTGCTAAATAATTATAAATATAATGCTTAGATATTAGATATTGGTCCTCTCAGAACACAAAACCCAACATTTTTACTGCCCTGCCTGTGCCATCTTCATAATGAGCCAATGACACATACCGGAGTCAGCATATTGACGTTATCAATAAAGTTGCCCACAAAGGTGATGATCGTCATCCTTTGCGTGAGCCTTTCAATTTTACTAAAATATAACATGAAGCGGTCCTCTTCAGCCAGCTGCTCCACCGGGCGGCGCTCTCGCTCATACTGACGCAAAAGTTTGCTCTCTGCGTCCGTGGGCAGGAATCGCATCAGGCATTCTACAAAGTCCACCGGCAGGGCCTTCAGGTCATACCTACAAGGGAGAATGACTTGGTCATCTGTAAGATCGACACACCAAACAGTGAATACCAGTGGAGGAAAACAACATCTACACCTACATCTGGATAGCTTTGCAGATCTCTTCTGTGCTCTTTGCAGCCTTGCGCAACGTGATGGCCAGATTCTTAGAACGGTTGGCATCTAGCAAGGTAACCTTGTTGACAACTTTATGGGAAACTTTGTTCTTGGTGCAGGACAGGTCTATTACTGGACCCTGAGCTTTGGTTTTGAAGAGCTCCTCAAACTTGTCTAGATCCAGCTCCTGCAAATAATAGCAGACAGACACACATCTTACACTAATTCTCATGTTCAGTGTACAGTGTGTCACAGGGTTATGCCGTCTCTGAGTTTTAGAGCAGAGGCGATAGATGGCTGAACTCTGACCTCTAGGACTCTCTCGTCGTCAATCTCATTGAATACGGTGCCGTTGATCTGTGTGGGTTTCAGAGCCGTCCAGTTGAACACAGGCAGGCGAAACTTTGTCTTTATGGGCTTTTTGATTCTTATAGCTATAGAACAAAAGAATGGTTGTAAATTTTTATTATTTTTTTTTTACATTCACAGACTACTAGAGAATGAGAACTTACGGTCCCCATGCCTGATCTACTATAACATCAGATTTCAGCCTGTCATATGATAGATGCATTCATGTCACAGTGCAGCAATATTAGGAGACAAAAGGCCTCACCTGATAGGCCGGTGCTGAGGATGACAGTTGGAGACGTGCCAGGCAGAGGCGGGGCGAGAGGTGGTGGAGGTGGCACAGGTGCACACTCACCTAGAGCATCAAGGACAAGCAAGTGTCCCAGAAAACGGGGATCAGCTGTGCATTACCAGACGACCACAGCACAACATTCTTACACTATTAGGTACCGAAGTTCTAGAGCCTGTCTTTGAACAGGGATTTCTGGAGCTCCTGGCCACTTTAGTCTGCTGCTTTCACACTGCGAAACAGAACTGGCACCATTACGCCAAATAAACATGGGAGATGCTAAAAATTTCTATGATAACTTCACACCTCATCTGAAACTACCCTGGGGGGGCGCCCCCCCCCCCCCGCAGGAGGGGGCGAGGGGTGGGGATGGCTGGGGGTTGGTGGGTTTAGTGTTTGTTTGGGGTGGGT
>JABFDZ020000042.1:1267715-1277863 GCA_019775955.2 Pollimyrus isidori
TCAAAATCCAACCTGGGGCAGCAGACACATGGACAGAGAAACACAGACAGACGTGGAGAGGCAGTCCGGGTGACAGGAGGCCCAGCTGGAGCACAGTGCCGCGGGGCAGACGTTAGGGGCACATCACGGCAAGCTGCACCACGACTCACAACAGCGTCACAGCAAACCCAAGCCGGCTGCAAGGCCTTCAGGCACAGCAAAGCGGTCGGTTTCTACCAAAAGCACTCGACTTATTTTCTCTATGCGTTCTCATTTCATTAAAACGGACGTCTCCGTTACACTGAAACCAGAGAACTGAAATCACAAGGTTATTCTCTATTTAATTATACGCTACGTACAGGGCCTGTATTCCATAACCAACTCGTTCAACAACCAATCATCTCTTTGAATAACAAGGAATGTGCGATAATTCTGAAAGACCACTGAGAAGATCAGTGTCAGCTGAGAGAGCCCTGTGGAAACAAATACTCACATGACTGCACACTGAGCGAATGAAAGATACTTCACCAGGATATCCAAGCCTTGATTATCATCGTTGAGGAACTCTCGAACCCACCTGTGGGATGAGCAATCGAATTAACGACCCAAGCCAATCTACCGATTGAATAAGTGGTATAAGCAACTGATTCCGCCACCAACTTGACCTGGCAATATAAATTCAAGTCAATAAAGTACTCACCTTTAAGTACTCACTTTTATGAATTAAAAGAATTCCACCACTCAATCCAGAAAAATATTGTGCAATAATTGCATTGCTTAACTGTAGTAATCATCATACTCATGATATGATATTAACATATATACTGCGACCACCAGTAATGACTAATGTCAGGTGACCCTTAAAATGCCTCATAACTCCAAGAGCCTGGAATTGTTTTTGATAATGATAAGAATGCATCTTAAATGCAGTAGAAATTTAGCAGAGGGCTGGCCCCCCGTCCAGGGTTGTTCGTGCCCGTTGCTTCCGGGATAGGCTCCGGACCCCCTGCAACCCAGTAGGATAAGCGGGTTGGAAAATGGATGGATGGATGGAAATTTAGCAGATGCTTATGCTTATATGCAGAGCGACATACATTTTTGAGAAAGCAGAGCTAGACGGGTCCGAGAACAAGCAACAAATTTCCCAAAGCCATTCAGTTCATAAGTAATCTAACTAGGAATCTTCGTTTAAGAGTCACGTTCCATAGTGGTGTCACCCAGCTTAGCACGTGTCCCGGCGAGGGTAAGTGTCACAGAAACACTCCGATGCCTGAACCCCCCCTGAAACCAAAAGGAAATGGTATGCGACTCAACACAGAACCTGCGGGGCAGATCTGCTAAGGGGTGGGGGGTGCCTGGATGGCGAGCTTCCCAGTAAGCACCCCTCCCTCGCCTTTTCCTGTCCGACCAGATGCTTTTTTGGTCTGTAGTGGCAATAACAGATCGGAGAGTGTCAAAGGTGGGATACAGACAGGACAGAAGCCTGCCTCTAAGGGAACTTAATTATACGCAAATTCAGGTAAATGTATTACAGGGGACTTTATTTCTCATTGAAGAAAAGATGGGCAACTTTAAACAATTTACTAAGATGTCATTTACTGCAACAAACTTAATGTATTATCAGTGTAAATGGTCCAGGCATGTGAGAATATTGCATCTTAATTTAATGTGCGTTCAAGACCCACACAGCTTGGCATGTGCATTTGTCATTCGCTCCATTGTTGGACAAACTGCCTTCCTGGCCCAGTGGCACACAGAGGCACATTTCCTGCCCGTTAAGAAAATAGGGGAGGCGTCATATTCCGGCCCCACAAGACCAACAGGGTGCATCACAGAGATGGAGGAGGAAACCAGGAGCCACCAGGACTGACAGAGGTGCACATTAAAAGTGGAATTTGACCGACACACCAAAGGCAAGAGCGTGAGCGGTTGTGTGATTACCCAATATGATTGGTCCGCAACGATATCTCCAGCTCCCGCAGAACTTTTGTGGATTCTTGAACTCGCCGGCGAAATTTCTAGAACACAGAAATGTATTATTAAGCATCTCCATGTTTGTAGTGTAATGACGTTTTCAAAAAAAAAAACTGTACTAAAGTATAAGAAACCGAACCGAAAAAATTGATCCATATGAATAAACGAACTGCAGTTCAATAAATTAACTACGAAGGGAAGCGGCAATATTAACAGGCCTGTGAGAAGCCGGCTGTTCTGTGTAAGCTCACCTTCCTAGTGACCCCTGGGTCTAAATAGCTCCGTAGCTTCTGGATGTAAGTGTGGGGGGGGTTCTTCACCTGAAAGCGTTCCTAAACAGACAGACCAAGCGTCAGCGCAGGAAGAACGTCACAGCCACCCAAGCAGCGGATGGGGCAGTGGCTCAAAACACACACTGAGACTGTACCAGCACACTTGAGGGTGATACTCGTTCACATTAATACCACTTCCTCTTCATTCTGTATCAAACATGGAGGCAGGAAAAGCAGCAAGAACATATAAGTGAGCTGCTGCGGATACCTGATCACAGATGAGGTCCCACTTCTTCTCGTTGTCATACTGGCGCAGGAGGCGTGCTTTATCAGGGGGCAGGTTCATGGAGTTCTGGAAAAACAGGGACAGGGGTCTTGATGAGCAGTCTAGGTCTGCTACTGATGGGTCACCTCTACAAGCCAGTGTGAATGCACTGGGCCAGTGAAAGAGTCCTCAGTTTCATGTCCCCTTCAGTAGTCAGGGCCTTTCCCCAACTGTGCCAGTGGCCTCATTATCTCAATGTAAAGATAAAATAGTCCGAATTCTTTTATTACCACACAGAAGCAGATTTGTACATGGATTTTTCTGTCCCGCTGATATTTCCACCTTCATTGCCATAAGAACTTCTTAAAAGGAGAAAACTTGGGTTCCAACAGTACTAAGACATCTTATGGAGCTTCACATTAAAAAAAGCATAATCCTGAGATTGATCAATGGAGAGTTTACACTGACATAAGTGATTAACTCATCTTGCTCTCAAGCCAAGTACAAGATTGACCTTTGTTCTCATGGGTGGGTCACGCTAACAAGGCCTGAGCAGCTCATCCTCACTGTGTCAGCAGCTCATCCTCACTGTGTCAGCAGCTCATCCTCACTGCCTCATGCACACAGCACCAGCTTTCCCTCTTCAAACGGACCGTGCTGTTCCAGGGGCGACTGTTATCAAAAGGAAATCGGTGGTGATTTCGGCACGAGACATACAGCTGAAGCTAACGAAACGCGCTGCCCATTCAGCTCCAGGACGCGCAGAAAAACCACTGCGGAATTCAGAACCACAGAACAAATGTGTTGATTAAAAGGGCTACAAAATATCTATAAAGTCTGCCGGTCTGTCCATCTTCCCCTGGTGGACCAGGACCAGCATTGGATGTCCATCTATCATAGACACTGTAAGCCTAGAGCAGTGGTTCTTAATCTGGGTTTAATCGAACCCTGGGTTCGGAAGAGCCACCGCCGCGGAGGTCCGGACACACCCGAATTATTGTGTGAATTCATGATGACACGCCCTGCTTGCCCATCACTGGCTGCAGGTGATCATGCTACACTGCTTGGCCAATCAGTGCTGCGGGGAATTTAGCGCGCTCAGTAGTCGACGTGTGACTGTCGTGGTAGTACTTTGTGTGATTTTTTTGTGAATATTTTAAGCCATACTAACTATGTCGGGCAAAACAAGCACCAGTAAAAAACATATCTATGTCTTGAATTTGAAAAAAATTATATTTTATTTTTCACTAAAGAGGGGTTCGGTGAATGCGCATGAAACTGGTGGGGTTCAGTTCCTCCAACAAGGTTAAATACCACTGGCCTAGAGGTTGGCTTACTAGGAATGGTGTCATATGCCCTAAATCTCTCACCTCCCATGGCAGTATGCCAACACAATGTGAGATATTACCATCAACGTTGCATGTTATACACATGCAATTGTCACATCGCAAGAAATACAATATTTGGGTTGAGGTTTGGCTTGGGCAGTATTTTTCAGACCATCATACTGTATGGACAATACTCTATGGTATATGGTATTGTGACTGTTTTTTTTTTTCCAGATCTGGGCAATTTGGGTCATCAATAAATTTTGCTAAAACATTTTTACTCGTAAGGTACAAAACTTTGAAAATCTTGCAGTTTTAATGATTAAATCATTAAATCAATATTTTGTAATGTTACTTTTCAAGAATATCTACTATAAAGTCATCATACACTTCAGCACCACTGCCCGTGCATGTTGAGTTCGGCATGCACTTGCCAAGTCAATCGTAATCATTAACCTTACAGTTTAAATCACTCATACATATACAATCACTCACATTTGTGAGAAAATTTTATAAAATGAGTGGGGAGGAAAAAAGTGAACAAAGGACATTCATCATCTGCTGCATTGAAGGATTTTGCATTCCTTAAAGACAATATTGAATAAAAGCCAGTTATTTGCTGACAACTCACAGTAATACTTATTTGACAGACACTTGGTAGACAAGTTCATTTTGGCACTAGTTTGAGTAATTTCTCCCAACTCCTTTTTTCTTTAAAATTATCTTGATATTTACTGATAAAATTTGTTATTGCCATCCATCCATTTCCTGCTGCTTATCCGGGGTCGGGCCGCAGGGGCAGCAGTCTAAGCAGGGATGCCCAGACCTCCCTCTCACCAGCCACCTCCTTCAGCTCCTCTGGGGAATACCAAGGAGTTCCCAGGCCAGCCCAGAGATATAATCTCTCCAGCGTATCCTGGGTCTTCCCTGGGGGATCTCCTCCCAGTTGGAAGTGCCCAAAACACCTCCCCAAAGAGACATCCAGGAGTCATCCTAGACAGATGCCCAAACCACCTCAAGTGGCTCCTTTCAATGCGGAGGAGCAGCAGTTCCATTTTGATCCCCTCCTGAATGTCCGAGCTCCTCACCCTCTCTGTAAGGCTGAGCCCAGATACCCTGCGGAGGAAACCCATTTAAATACGCATCGCCATATTTCTGCAACAATTTGCAGCCTTACATGGTGCTGAAACTGCCTGTCTGGTCCCAAGAGAACATCGGTTTGCTAAAGCTACTTATTCTGGTCTTAGCCTGACGCATCTCACAATAAAACACATACAACATAAAACACAGCTCAGGGATCGGATACACCCCACGTTCACACTGTAAACACACAAATGCAACACAAAAAAAACATGAGCACAAATTAGCACGGACTGGCTGCTGTGTCCAAGTTCAGTTGGGTAGAATAACATGGTTTCTAAAGCCATATCCTTGCGCTTCAGGTCTTGAGGGCTACTGTGAGCTTACAAACCCTTGGTGGCCATCACCAACTCAGAGGATCTGAGCATCCGTTACAAATCTATCTCCACTGGTAAACATGAGAAGGTGAACAGTGACTCTCTCGTGTTCCCGGACACCGTGGCCTAAAGCCTAAAATTAGACTCAAGACTCAAGAGTTCTTTGTTGTCAACACTTCCATGTAAAATACACAGTGCATTGAAATACTGTTTCCTTTGGGCTCTTTTGGTGCTACACAAGTACAAATACAATAAATAAATGATAACATCCACAAGACAATTTAATAAATAGAATAGAGATAAAAAATAAAATGTACAATTTGGTTAGATTATGAGTTCCTATTTACAGCTGCTTTAACGTCTCACATATATACAAAATTAATGTACATTAATGCAATAGATACACATGGAATTAATTTAAACACCCACAGAGAAACTCTGAGAGACCAGCAGGCAGACAGTTCCCAACCCCCAGGCTGAGGACCAATACTGGTCTATGGCCAGTATTCCACCAGAATGGTGAACACTTGGGGAGTTGCAGAAGGGTTGGTTTAATTCCAAACATACACTATATTTAATTTTATTTTATGACCCCTCACCCTTGCGTGTTCACATCTGAAACAACGGAAGTGATTAAACTTATAAAACTGCCGAAATAATGATGTAGACTGATCCACAAACATGAAAATTTGAGAACCCTTACGTCAGGGTTTGGGATCTAGGCTGATGTCCAGGAGGTCATAGGTTTGAATTCTGTGGCCAGCAAAGTAATCATGTCACTGCTGGGCCTAAACCACAGTTCTCCATGCATACTGGCTCACCCCGCTCTCTGCTCCTGACTTGTACATGCCTTTGGACAAAAGGGTCTGCTAAATAAAACATGAGAAATGATGGGCCACTCCAGTCAAGAAGAGCTTTGTCTGTGACTCTCGCAGCATGGAGCCAGGGACCTCTCCTGGGAGTTAACTGCCATAACAGCTCTTAGGTTATGAAAAAGGAATCTGCTTCGGTTATGACTTTACACACATCCGGTAGCCATCGGGAACTTTACCCCACATACTTGCTACTGTAATGTTCTTTCAACAGTTGCACTTGGCCCTATAAACATCATCTGCACTCTATAACCACCGCATCCACTAGTGCCTCCTCCGTCTTTAGATGTCCAACTTTCAAACCCAGTGATCTGTAACACCTTCTATGATTCAGCTTGATATATTTTCTAGATTTATTCCAGGTATGTGACGGCTTAAAGCGGTTTATTCAGCCACAGATTTATACTTTCAAAATGCATTGATCTCTAACAGATCTTCCACTGGCTTATAGCAGCATATTTCTAGAAAGAGTCATACGTGCAATATTATGGAATACAGATTAGGCCTACCACAAAACTCGAAAGTCTCCTTTGTTTTCCAACAGAGAAACATGACACATTCCATAGTAGCTGCAGCCCACATGATATTCACACAGGAGCTGGACACACTGAGCCCTGTCTCCATGGAAACGCCCCACAGGCCACGTCATATTGACACAGGAATTGGACACACTGAGCCCTGTCTCCATGGTAACACCCCACAGGCCACGTCATATTGACACAGGAGCTGGACACACTGAGCCCCATCTCCATGGTAACGCCCCACAGGCCACGTCATATTGACACAGGAATTGGACACACTGAGCCCCATCTCCATGTTACACCCCATACCCCACGTTATATTGACATAGGAACTGGACACACTGAGCCCCATCTCCATGTTACACCCCATACCCCATGTTATATTGACATAGGAACTGGACACACTGAGCCCCATCTCCATGTTACACCCCATACCCCACGTTATATTGACATAGGAATTGGACACACTGAGCCCCATCTACATGTCAATGTCCCACATGTTATGTTACACAGGAGCTGTACACACTGAACCCTGTCTCCATGGTAACGTCCCACACATAATATTGACACAGGAGCTGTACACACTGAACCCTGTCTCCATGGTAACATCTTTATACCATATTCACACAGGAACTGTACATGCTGAACCCTGTCTCTATGGTAACGTCCCACACATCATATTGACACAGGAGCTGTACACACTAAACCCTGTCTCCATGGTAACATCCTTATACCACATTCACACAGGAGCTGGACACGTGTCTCCTTGGGTAACTGTCTGCCCCAATCTACAAAATAAATGTCTTTGAGTCCGTTTCCCGATCCAGGTGTGGCTCTTATTGACAACTTAACTGGTCTGGGCAGTCTATTCCCCAGGACTTAGTGTGACTCAAAGGATATGAGATATAATAATGAGTCCTCTGATGGACCAGTTTGCATTCAAGATACTTTGTGCACTGAGAGCCCTTCATGTTATTGTGTAATGGTTGACTACATATACCCTATTTAGGTACTTAGCCTGCAGTATACTGTCCAGCCGTTTGTGCACAGATCCATGTTACCATCATTATCACACATGAATTTGAGTAATTCTCTACACTAAGGACATTGAAATAATGCCATCAGATGTAAATAATAAATCACATCTGGATTACAGAAATTGAAGCAAAAATGAAAATGAGACTATAATTCAATCCATGCTTTCATATTTTGTTCTTGCTTGTTCCACCTCCAAACCCAAAGCAGTTAGAACAGGGCGGCATCGTCATGGGACCCGAGTGCTTTCCTAGTCCTTCAAAAGGACGCACCACGCTAACAGGGTCAAATGGTCACATTGAGTCCTTTTCAGCCACTTCAGGTGTGTTGTGAGATTGCAAGCATGGGCAGCTCTATGGCTGTGGGATTATGTCTGTGTGTCACTAGGGAGGTCCGTACAGGTGACAGGAACAGAAAGCGTCAGAGCGTATTGTGAGAATGTTCTGGGTTTCTTATTTGGCAAGGTACACCTGAGCCAAAGGCCTTTTACAAGGTAACCTGAACCGAGCGCTTGTGACAAAGGAGATCAGCAGGGGGGAAGGACAGTGGGCAGAGAGAGACAAAGAGCAGAAGAAGCTGAGGGCACAAAGCAGCAGGCCCCGTTCACCACGTCGAGGGAAAACGTGACCTGAAAAGCAGCTTGGCCTTTCGCATGCAAGCATGAGAGTGTTGAATGACTGAGAAGGAACTGAATGTATGAATTTCACTTTCACAAATGCCCTCTGAAGATGGGAGGGGATTAGAAAAAGTACGAGAAGCATGTGGCAACCCTGAGCAGCAGCATGGGAAAGGCCTGGTTTATCGGGTCAGTTCGCTGAGTCATCACTGGATGCTGGGGCCCCTTTGCCTTCCATGAATTCCGCAGCGACGGGGAAAATGAAAGGGAGCCACTGCGGCATCGCAGTGCTTCTGAGAGCACAGATCTGCTGCTTGCGGTTCAGACCCTGCCGCCCCCCCATATAACTTGACACTGCCAATCTTCACATTTCCACTCACAATCGTTGTTTCAGATCACAACCCCTAAAAAGTAAGAAAAAACATCCAGACATTCCTCCTACTGCCCCACGTCGCTGTGACTGGATACCTACATATTTTGCAAATGGGGCATTTCTCGAAAATCTACAGGTCATCAGAGAGACCGTCTCATCTTCCCAAGGCCATCATGCTGCAAAGCTGCCACTGACTTAACTAATGAGATGCCAAATCACATCATAAATCCCTAACAATGAGAAGCATCCATATCCTTATACAGTAAAAGTTAAAAGATGGGTAAAATGGAAATTCACGCTAAATTACTTTTAGCTCCACACACAAACACTGAGCAGAGTCTCCTGGGACTTCCTGCAGCAAGAAACTGAGGTCTGAAATGCAGAGAGGCTCAGGAGTGACCCCAGTCAGGCAGCTTGAACAAGTTCCGCTTAGCCATGCGGCACATACCATTGTTCCGAGGGAAATCCCAGGGGGGAACCCCCCCTCAGCAGTCACAATTGGGTTTACCCAAAATATAAAGCATAAACCAACATAGGGATGAGACAGTGAAAGCAGGAGGTACTGCGAATGAACAGTACATGCCACTAAAATAAAACTGCAGAAAAGATAGTAACTGTCATCCTGTAAAGTGATGACATTTTACTGTAGTCAGTCCCCAGGCTATTAATGAAATCTGTTCCCCAAGTCTGTACTTAACTTGAATTTGTAGGTAAATCATAAAACATAATAAATTATACAGTAATAATGAAAGTAACAAGATACAGTATTCTAGTCCGCCTTGAGCTTACGAACTTCTGAAGCTACACAATGTTGTCATGAGTATCATACGTGTATCTGTAATTACAAAACATTGTATTTAACCTAATTTTTTTACGTAGTAAGCTTTATGCAGTGGGTTTGATGTCCATAGCTTGGGTGTTCCTAACCTAGGAACTGCTTTTCCATCACATCAGGTACCCTACTTTTGGTAATACAAGTACCAAAAGTATGGTACTTCAAAGCGTTGCTTTTCCACTGGTGAAAACAGTGGTACCGGCACTGAATGCCATCACAATGTGAGGAGGGGTATTTTGTACTGAAGTCGAACAATAGCTGGACGATGTGCAATATTAATACCAACATTGCATTGCTCATGCCATTCTCACATTGCTAGTCAGTTACATTAGGATCAGACTTTTTCTTATCTTCAATTCTGCATGGACATTATAACGCAGGGAGTTTAAGCTTCACTAAAACCTTGATTATTTTGTCACAGGGAAAAAAAAAAAGACAGAGAAAGTTTTCCGGTTTTAACAATTATTCCTTTTCAAGATTATCTAGTGGGGCGGCATGGTGGTGCAGTGCTTAGCACTGTTGCCTCACACCTCCGGGACCCAGATTCGAGTCTCCGCCTGGGCTTCATGTGTGTGGAGTTTGCATGTTCTCCCCGTGTCGTCGTGGGGTTTCCTCCAGGTA
>JABFDZ020000042.1:1330645-1352098 GCA_019775955.2 Pollimyrus isidori
AGATTAAAGGGTGATCTTGATGATCAAATGCCATCATTTTTCAAAACTGCAACCTGAACATAATCTCCAGGTGCAGTGTGCTGCGTGACATTACTAAGGTCATAAATGCTGAAACATGGCCTTCACTCAATAAGGAATGGCCACCAACACATCTCAAGACTGATGGTACAAAGGTTTTGGGGGATATTATTATTTCTGTTGATATTGAAGAGAGAAAATCCACTTAGTTTCTGATTGCCTAGTAATTCTGCATACTGATAAGAATTTTTCATTTATTTTTGTATGTGAAAGTCAAATGTAACATTTCATCTCTCAATAAATTTACATTGTGCACAAGAAAGCTCCTGAATTCATTTTTATGTCTGCCCAACTTTTGCTAAAAATGATCTCCAGGAATAGTACTTGCCTAATAATTCTGCACACAGTATACGGCTTCTGGTGTATATGCCATTTTTATCTACTGTACTGTTGTCAATGAATGTCAGTGGATGTTGATGTGACAGAAATTGTAACATCAAGGGCATGGACTTCAATCTCACACTGCTCAGTCCGAACTGGAGAACTGACTCATTGATGCACTCTGGCTTTATCACAGTTTATGTCTTGCTTTTAGCAAGTTGGGCCACTCTCTTTTTCCTATAATGTTAGCATGTCCAGGGCGTCTGGACAGCCAGAAGACCTCAGACCCCCGAGGATTTTTTTCTCCCTACTTGGGAGTTTCTGGTCCCTCTCATCCACTGTCCATTGGGCCTCTTTCTTTCATCTCTTTGTTTTTCCTTTTCCGTGTTTCTGTATGACTCTCATAATGATGCTGTAACGTATCACAACACACTCATGTAAAGTGCCTTCAGGCGACTCTTGTGAAAGGCACTATATAAAAATAAATTAAATTGAATAGCTAAAAACACTGAACATTTTGTCATCAATAAATTGTAGAAGTGGAGTGATTCTAAAGACAGAAACTGACCAAATTAGCCATTTTAGGGTGCAAGAACCAAGAAGCATTACTGTTAATTCCTTCTAAAACTCTTTCATTAAATGCAGTGACAGTGTATTTAAGTGTAATTTACTTTGATAAGTTCTCTCATTATACTTGTGTGTGATGTGCAAGTGCACTTTACACCTTTTTAAAAATAGGGTGTATGAGGAAAAGAATGTTACAAAGGTTAGCAATCAAACGAAAATCTTCTATGAATGAAATCACAAGCAAACCAAACAAAAACGAAACATTTCAAAACCCATATATATATATATTTTTTTAATCTCCTTTGTACAAGGTTTTCATAAAACTTGAATAAGGCTTGTTGCATATGCATGTACAAAATCTAACTTCCGAACGAGACACTATAACCATATTTCAGTTTGTATGGATTGAGTGTTGCAGGTTCAGTTAACTGACACCAAAATCACGAAATATTATTTATGAAATTCTGATAAAATCTACAACTCTAGTTCCTTTGAAAGAAATGCTTGGAACAAAAGAGAAAAGTTAGAACACAGGCTGTTTATTAAAAACAAGGATAGAAAAACTTTTCTAGCTGTACAAGCATTTCAGATTACAGCTTTGCACACAAAAAATGGAATATAAACACTGGAAGTCGGCTTGGGGGAGAACTGGCTCTTTAGATACAATAAAAATATTACCCATACTATGTCTGTGGAAAATGCCAAATTTATCCATTTCCTACATGTTCACACTGAAGATGTGACCAGCAGAGGAGAGGTTCAAGCCAAATATGTCCACACATCATATAAAACTTTGCACTTCTTTTATTAGTTAAATTTACTTAAACTGATTGTCAATAAGGGTCCCTTTCATCTTCGCCTTCTTTGCCTCCAGCTCAGCCTGTTGATGTTGAAGAAAACGAACGTCATTACACACTGAAGCTCATGTATAGCATAAAACGGCTAAACAGCAGGTGTGTTAGTCGTAGAAAACACTGACCTTTTTTTATATACCTAATACATATCACTAGACTACAAAGAACTGAGTGATACAGATCACTGATTTAGAGTGACCAGAATGAGGATAGATGTTTAAGCGACAACGGATTTATTTAATACATATCTAAAAGTTCTTTATAGGTACAACTACAGTACACAGTAGACGTTTTTAAGTGAAGCACTGACTCCTTGCATTCCTTAGCAGTGAAAGGTCTCACATTTTTTATTTTTTACCCTTTCCTTTGTTTACGTATAATTACGTTTGTTCTACCTTTTCTCCTCTAACATTTGCCATATCCCAGTATCTCTGTGCACAATAGTTATTGTGTAAGAGGAATTGCCATATCTGACCCAAAATATGGGCGATGGACAATACAATTAAATATCATTATATTAAATGAGGTATTGGGGGGATGAATTAATCAGTCAGAAATCACGATTCTTCAGGATGGAGGTTCGTAGATCGCTGTGAGAGTTAAAGTAGATTTTTAAATGTTCATTTCAATGTAGATTACAGTAAGTATGTTGGTCACATTTGGACAGCCTATTTTTTTAAGGGACCAACATACAATCATATACAAGGTCTGGCACAGTGCTATTGTTAAATTGTTATTTTGGTTAAATTGTTATTTTGCCATATCTTTAGTTCTAATCTTTAATTTGCTACAAATCTGTTACTGCTGTTAGTACCGGAGTTTGCACTAGTGATGCAGCAATCCATTGCAGACTTAAATCACGGGATCAGTTATCGGTGTTTATTGTACTCATTATGTCATGTGTCTGGAGTGCACTGAGAGACCCGTACATTCTGCTTGAAGGAGAAATAACACAGAATGGAGGGAGCTAAAAAGTTAGCAGTTTGGACGTATTTTATGCTTGATGTTATTATGTCGACAAGTCTTGTGGCTACGTGCAATATCTGCGGTGGCAATGTTTCAAGGGGTGGCAGTAGCACTGCAAATTATTAACAACTAACTTACGGTAGTTTAGGTCGTATGTAACTAAAATATCAAACAGTAGTAGGCTTAGATAATATCTAATTTTTCATACAATCTAGACATTACACCACGGCCTGCGGTATTTCCACAGCATTTTAAAACGCAACATTATTCCACTATTTCGAAATCCACAAAGATACAGTTTCTCTGAAAGGAAATACTGCAGTCTGCTGTGTTGCCGTTAAGCTGCCCAAGCCGAAATAGCAGTTTTACTAATAAATTCATTTTTGGTTTGTAAATGAGAAAATATTGTTTTCAAGTACAAGTGTGTAATTGAAATATGTAGTAACGGTTATATAAGCATGTTAATGCACTCCAAGTCCTGCATTACATGCTGCAGGGTTCCTTAGGTAAAGGGGTATATATTGACATTGTTCTGGGATTTATTTGTATCAGACTGAAATGCAATGACATATTTTCTGGCGAGCACATTAAAATATTTGACACTAGCCAGATACCTGCATGGATTGCAAGTATCCAGTGCGACAGGAACCGGCGATGATTTTTTGGGAGTGATCACAGAAATGACCCTCATAGCCCACCCAAATCGAGAAAATATAGAACTTGCCCCCCCCCCATCAGTGAAATATACAACAGGAGACTCAACCCTGAACTGACTGTTTGGCTCTTCGTAAAAGTAGTTTTCACTATAAAAAGAGTGAGTGAAGAGTGTACACGGGCACACATATCTGTACAGTGTTTGTGAGCAAATGTTTATCAGAGCAGGCTCTCTTTATAAAACTGAGTTATTGACCGACATTTAATAAATCTTTGTTAGCGGAGCATGTGTCAGCACTTTTCTTGGACCTCATAGAATAATGCTTTGGACAAAGAGCTAGAGAGAGCTAGCATGGAGCTCTGGAGGTCCTGCACTCCTGGAAACATATTTTATCCAGGTGAAACCTTACCAGCTCCTGCAGTCTTTTCTTGCTCATCCCTTTTCTTTCTAGCTGCTTCTCAATCACTTTAGCATTCTGGGCGTACGAATCAGCAACTTCTCTCTGTTGACAGAAAATTTGAACACTTAAATCGCTGAGTTAAATTTATTATATTATATTTTGAATACATATTTTGTACTTCACAAACACACACACAATTATAAAAGATACATAAAAAGATTGAGTATTTTAAAATGGAAAACACTAATTAAATGGTAAAGTATCTTTCAACATACCGCTTCAATCTCCTCTTCCTCTTCATCAATTGTAGAGACAGTAACAGAGCTAAACTTCCCCATATCTTTTGTTCGCTTTGTCATCATTACCTGGCAGAGGTGAAACAAGCAAAATACTTCAGAGAAATGCACTACCTTTCAGCCGTGATGGAAATGCTAAACAGTAGTGAACACAAACAAGTTTAAATGTGGCTCCTCCTGTACAGACAAAGCTGTGTTTATATCCAGGTTAAATGCCCTTTAAAGCCCGGAGGAAAACAGAGAAAAGGGTCAATGGCTTTTGAAAACATACCCTGACTTTTTTCGGAGCCTCCTGTTTCTGGCTGTACACACTGGTGTTCCCAAAGCCCTGGCCGAACTTCACCACTGCACCATCAACGATGAATGTAACTGGCGTATTCTTCAGTTGGTGTTGATAAAAGAGCAGGAGGCCACACCTGCAAAGAACAGCAAATATCTGTTAAGCTAAGAAAAACCATGATTGTAGACAACTACACAAAGTCTTCATAAAAATTTCACTATATAGAAACTACCAAACAAAATGTACACTGCATTCCATAATTAATACTCCACAATGAGGATATTTCTTGTCATAAATGCTTTGTCAAGGTAAAAATCTTTTATTTTTCCATTTACCACCACTTTAACAGGCCCCAACAAGCGCCACACCTAAAACTTAATTTTAAAAGTCACACACAGTGGAAGTGCAGTTTGTTTTCATTACATATGGTGTGTTGTGATACGTTACATATGTAACAAAAGACAAAAGTTAGAACTGGAAACAGCCGCATCATTTCAAAATCCCCTTAAAGGAAAATTAGCAAAAACCCAATAAGTGGAACAACAAATCAAAGCATCAATTACATCACCATTACAAATTGGCATCAAAGGTATTACTGCAAAATTTTGTTTTCCCTTTCCAGGTAAAATCTTACAATATAATCCTAGTAGTACATTTTTTGCAGCGGTTTCCCTTATCCTGAATTTTGCACCTTTATACCTCTCTTTGCTGAAGAAGTCTTTAAGATTATTCCATAGGATATTCTATAGCAGGCATACTAAACCCCATGCAAGGTACAGAGGGGATGCTCCAGGACCTCCAAGAAAATATAACCAAGTACCCCTGTTCTACAGGACCGGGGTCCAGGTTCTTACAGAGCCATTCATGGACATCATTTTTTGTAAAAAAATAAATATAAAACAAGTCAACTTATAGGTTGAAACTGGGATACAGGTTCTGGTCATGTTTCCGCCTGCTGCCGCACCCAAGCTTGACAGTCAAGCCTAATAAAATTTTTCCTACACAAGGTTCACTTTCAATTGCTGAAGTCATACTCACTTTCCACATTTTTTTCGATACTGCCGTTCAATTCCCTCTGGTCTAAAAAAAGAACGAGATGGTACATTACGCAGATACCCACCAATCACAGGATACAGCACATAAAGTCCAGGGTAACTATTTCTCGTGTAGGGCCAAATCTGACCTTCACCATGTCAACATTATTGTTTAGTTTTCATTACGTTTCATTAGTGTATTTTTAAAAATGTTTTTCTATTTAGTTTTTATAGGTGATAATAGATAAATTGTTTTTATTTTTTGATATATGTATTACTACATTATTAGCCAGGTCACATGGCTACTGTTCACTTTACCTTTTCAGATACACATTTTCATCATCTTCGACATTGCAGAATTTGTGAGCATGTTTAGCAGCATCGATCACTCTTGCTTTGTCCCTTGGCCTCATTGGAAGTTTTTCCATCTGGCAGTCTGCAAAGTAAAATATTGTCAGAAAGTCAGCACAGAACATATATAATCTCAGAAACATTTTACATAGAAAAATATCAGAATATGCTTCAACCAATTTAATAGCAATATCTGCATACCACCCAACGTCAACTAAACCAAGTTTCAAACAAAACCAAGGTGATTTCTTGCCATGTAAAATTAACATTAATCCTACTAACATGCCTCCACATTCAACATATAAATTTCACACACTGATGTTGAGCACATATAATTCTTGCTGCAGCAATTTGAAACCAGAAGTATTTAATAACGTTGTCATGGAAATATAGTGAAATAAAGTTATAATCAAAGCAAGCTAATTATATGAAATATATCGTCTATGGAAAAATATTAATGCTTTCACCATAATTTAAACACGACATTATGAAGTCTCACCTAAAACCAGCACCATCTGACCACAAAGACAATAGTAAACATGAAGTGGTTTTTCTCCATCGTCGTATTCTTCACGATCTCGAGTATCCGAACAAACAACACTCCGAGACACTACTTTCGGCATTGTGTAAAAGAAATGTAAATAGTTTGAAACAACTAGAAACAACTCATCTCCTCTTGGCAGAAAACGAAACTTGGCCACAGAAATATACGTCATCGGTCAATTGATGTAGACGTCACAAACATAGTCCGTGACTCCGCCCTGATTCGCTAGTCGGCCATTTCCCATCTCACGTCTTCGTGTGATTGTTTATGAGAAGTATTTCTGAAAGGAGAATAGAAATTTTCGCTCCACCCAGCTGACCAAAGTTGGCATCCCGAATAATCCATATTCATGTAGAATTCTCTAAAGGTCAGACAGAGAAAATAGCTATACAAATTGTAATCTATCCCTCGAAAATAAAAAACTGAATAAATATATATATGTGAGACAAAATTAGGCTTAAATGATATTCATATTGTTGTAAAACTTATATTTTGTATGTACCATATATATATTATATTTGTGTCTTAGCTTAGTCGTTTTCAAAACGTTTCCTTAAAGTTACTATGTATTTGCAGTGACCGTCGAATATATCCCTGTATTGATTGCCTTGACCACCTGTATACCATATTGGGTTATGCCTCATCAAGTTATTTAGCTAATAATGTTGACTAATAAAGTGAGCTGGTGGTGAAATTTAAGGAATACATGGAATGGCTGGGGTAACACATCAAAGGCAGGCAATATTTAATACTAATATGTCTCAGATGTTTTCCCATTTGGCCAGCAGATGTCGCTGGCCATCCCATCCGTTTGTTTTCCCAATTTACCCTGGTGATTGCATGATTAACACGACATTAATTGTTAATTCCCCTTACCATTACTGTATAATTCCCAGTGTTATTAATAGTGTTTATAACTCCCAGTATTATAGTGTTGTTGATCCACACCTGTCCCTCGTATGTGTTTTGTGTATAGAAGTATCTGCCCTTGGCCTGTCAGTGCTATGCTCTTGTGGCCATCTCCCATGAATTTTAATTCCAACCTTTGTGTATTATGAACATCCCACCTATCTCAGTCTTGACCCCTCGTGGTTCTTTTGTTTCTTGTGTTCAGTTGAAATAAAGTTCCCTGCAGTTTCTAAAAGCTACGTATCGACCGTAACTTGTGCCCCGCCAAAAAAAAAAACCTAAATTCTACTCTAATATAGGTACAAGGAAACTTTTCAGAGGGCAAGTGAAATCATAATTTCTATTTTTGAAACTAATTTAAACTGAGTAATGACAGTGTTATAGTCACATTTCAGTAGAAAGAGGTGGCGTCTAGTCAGGGCACCAGCCAAGGCAGAGGATGCCCATAGGTCAGGCAGAAGGGCAAACTGTCATACGACATATTTTCATTTTTTTACCGCATCCCAAAGCCCTTTTCTAAAATCATTAAATGCATCTTATTTATTTAATTAATGAATGAAAAAGTGCTACCAGAAAATCACATATAGCCACTGCATCGGGACATCCTCTGGAACGGCATACAAATGCTGAATAATGTAAAGCTTGCAATTTCATTTGCTTCTTCATTTTCAATAAAGTCTTTATTAAATTTGATAAAGAGTAAGCAATGCAATTAGGAAGTAAATGAACAATGACAAAATGTAAATGACATACATAAATACAATAAACACGAATCTCAGGAAATGCAGTGTGTTTCATAATCACAATAATATTTAACATAGTTTACACATAAACTGTTCAGTATGAAAATAAAATACACAAGGTTTAATCATGGACCCTAATTTATTAGGTGAATACATGGAAATAATACTGCCGTTTTTAGACTTTAATTAAAACATTTCAGAAACAATTGTCTGATTAATACAGCTGTATCAAAAATTCAGATTAGAGTTCCAAAGACATGGGTGGCATATATAACGCAATTCCCGATGAGGACACAAACATTCTTTAAAAGACGAAATAAGCAAAGCAAAGAATGAAAATGTGGTACTCATTTTTTTTCCGAACAGAATCTTTGGCATACATAAAGAACACATTGCACAATTTCACATTATATGGATGAGGACAACTTTAAAAGTACTTATCAGATTTAATGCCCCAGAATTTGAAATATAAATCTTTACTGAAAACAGCCTACCTGTCCCACATTTGTGACACACCCCCTGCACGAACTGTTTAGACTAAAAGCATAAATAACACTAATCAGTGAAATGCAATAGAACTTGCAGACACTTGGCATAAGAATAAATATAAACATATCCAGAATTACATGTGTGCTGCTGTCAAGGTTGCATAAAAGCTTTGCTTTTTTTTCAAAGAAATCATTTACTCAGCTGAGATTTCCCACAAAACTACAGTAAGCTGAGCTTCTGATTTCTACCACCACTTTAAAATCATTCTCAGCAGCCCCTTAGAAAAGAAGTAACAAAAAAATGAGGCATCCACAAATCTCTATATAATGTATTGCTGGCAAGGGTACTTCTACCCAAATGAAATATAGTACAAATTGTACAACTCAATTTATAATTTCTTGAGTTATTCTACTGACTGTACGGCATCTTATCATGGACTGCTTGCATATATATTTGAAAATGCCAATATATGAATATGCTGGTGGCATATTCTCAAATTAAAGGAGAGCTATGGCTTTACACATCTGTTTAGCTGTCACACTCATAAAGACAACTTTTCAGGAAGCAGATAACAATGTTATTAAAGCAATATTTCTCTGCAGTGTACCTTGCTGTCTGTAAACACACTTTTCAAACAGACAGTGTCTCAGTAATCATCCAGAAGCTTCAGAAAATCACAGTGGACTATGTATGTCTTTCTGTTAAAATAATAAAACAATTTTAGTATTTTACTGATGTTTCACTTCTGCTAACAGGCAGATATTATATGTAGCTTCAGTACTATTAGGGACAGTGCAAGCTGCCGTGTGAGTATACACACAGTGTGTGTGTTAATGGTGTGTGAGTGAATGGTGTGTGAGTATAGGGTGTTTGAGTGAATGGTGTGTGGGTATAGGGTGTGTGAGTGAATGGTGTGTGAGTATAGGGTGTTTGAGTGAATGGTGTGTGAGTGTAGGGTGTGTGAGTGAATGATATGTCAGTGAATGGCGTGTGGGTATAGGGTGTGTGGGTATAGGGTGTGTGACTGAATGGTGTGTGGGTATAGGGTGTGTGAGTGAATGGTGTGTGGGTACAGGGTGTGTGAGTGTGCCCTGCAATGGGTTGGTGCCCCATCGTGGGTTATTCCCTATCTTGTGCCCATAGCCTCCAGGAAAGGCTCTAGACCTCCGCAACCTTGAATAGGACTTGAATAAGTGCTGGATATTCAGACTATTCAGTAGAATTATGTTGCCAATAATACAAATGTGTTTAACAATCAACGTGGATCCAGTAGCTAACGCTACTTGGATCCCTAATTACAGTGAAAAAAATCTCTATCACAGTTTTGTCTCTGGTCCACGAACTGTAAAGACAGGAAAAGAGTCTCGGATCTTGGAAACCTCTACAGCGCAAAGATAGCCAAAAACTTTGTTGTACCATTCTGGGGAACGCCCTCTGAAAATGAAAAATAGAAGAATATATCAGTCTGTAAAGTCCAAAATATACATACAACAGTAAGAAATGGTCTGTGAACAGAAGGATGTTACGTAAAGAAGAGAGGCATGAAAGAGATACAGCTGTTCTATTCTTAAAATGGTTAACCGAATAAGGTTTTAGGAAATATATCCAACATGAATGTGATTTAAAGGACTCTCATACCAATATAAAGTAAAGGGGCTAAGAATGCTGGGATTGTTGTCAAATTCCTTGGGTTTTGTTTACTGTGCATGTGACTGTATTCAATGAATATGTGCCGCACAAATGCATTAAAGAGCTACAGACAACAGAACAGTGTGTCTGGTGTGCTAGGGAAGAGAGATGTTTGACGTCATTGTCGACCTCAGTGGACGAACGTCGGCTGCACTTCAAACTTGTGCAGTGGTGTATGCAGGGCTGTGTGCACAGTTCTGGATACACTACGCAAGATCGATTCGCTAGCGTGCACTTTAAACACCAACATGGATGCACCACTATATTATTTACAATTAATAAAACTGTTACATACATGTAAGTGTGTGTGTGTGTGTGTGTGTGTGTGCGAGCACCCTGTGAGCAGGCTCTCTGATTTTGTATAACACAACGGTCACAAACCTCACTGCTGTGATACGTGTGCAGGGAATATCAGAATAATAATTAATTGCGCATGTTTTATTTATGTACGTCTGAAATGTTTGAATTGGTGGTCGGTTTTATGGTATTTAATAAGACTAAAAAAAGTAAAATTCCTGGATCACATTTTGCCACAACATGGCAATCTTCACTCAATGGCTATGCAGTAAAAAAATACTCACCTAAGGTCAGCCCTGCAGTAGTGGGTCAGTCGTGAGCGTCCTGCTCCACATGGCTCAATTAGCCAGCGAGAGGTGAGCAGCACAGCCCGGAGGCCGACCTCCAGAGGCCCTTTGTTGTGGTCCACAGAGGAGGAGACCAAGAGGCAGAACCCCTGCGCTGGGTCTGTGTGCCACCTTCTGTAGGAACATGCAGATACAGTCTGGGTAAAGCCTTCTGGCACCCTGCGTACACAGCAGCAGCAGGCAAAATTCTGAGACCTCAAAACTGTGCAAAAACAATCTGCCAAAGAAGGAGAGTATAAGACTACGGGCTTGTTCTGGCCAGCTTTCTTTCAGACAATTTCCTGCTGAAACCTGCTGTAACCTAAATACCCCATGTTTGTGAAGTTATCAAGGCAAGTGACGTCGTCAACGATTTAAAGACGATTTTGAATTGCCAATGCGCCTTATGTTTTGCATATTTTTTTCTTTTTTCGAATATTAACAGACAAAAGTACAAAGTAAAACATTGTGGACAAGTAGAAAAAAAACACTGGATGGCATACTAGTCCATTGCATATAGAGTATAAGTATAGAGGAAAGGGGAATCCTCTAAGCACTAGCAGGGGAAGAGACAGGAAAGCCCAAGTGAGCCATCTCTGCTTCATTAACAGTTGGCTTGGAGGACAACCGACCTAAAAAGACTGAATCATGTCTACTTGGGGGACGATGTGCTTTCCTTTGACCAGGCAATTACAGCCACTTTATCACCAACTGGTGCTTTTATGCATTTTCCCCTGTTCCCCAAATAAACCGCACCCTTTTCACCCTCCAAGGGGTATATAGTGCACCCATGTCCCCCACGCCACAACACACAAAAATAAAGCATTCTGCTCTTTTCTGTCAGTAACACTGACATATTTAAAATGAAATACAGTATGCACAAACACTGTATTCCATAATTACTCGATACAACTCAGAAAATGTTTCTACTAGGCTAATAATCTGGAGTGAGGTGGAAGGAGTGTAACAATTACATGACTTCTGTAAAAGTTTCCTGTTAAGGTCTTACATTTACATTTTATGAAAAACTCGGTGAATGAAATAAAATAAGGATATGGCTTAAATTTCCACCCAAAAAAAAAATTCCACTGCTAAGAAAGAATATTGCCCCTGTAGTACCTCAAGACAACAAAGTCCCTCCGAGGGTGAGGTGCCATGCTGTCAGTCACGTACTGAAACACCTCTGTGTTCTCCTCAAGTGCCTCAACCACATGGCTATGCAACAAGTCGTCGTCCCAGAGATGGCGCTCCCGCAAAATTCTGTGCAACACGGTCGTGGGTGGAGCCTCGACCTCTGTGGATGCCTTCCACAGGCGAAAAGGGTGGCCGTGTCCAACCTGAACCACAAAAATCGCACGTCTGAGAATGGAACAATCAAATTCCTGTTTCACTAGTCAAGGCATAGGTAGGAATTTCACAGATGGTCATTTTAGAGAAATAAAGCACAAAAGCACATACCAGAATACCCGTATGAAGTCCGGTGAATTTCACATTGTTTAAACTCTTTTCTTAAACATTGACAAAAACATGTCCGCCGCCTCTGACGCAGTCAGGCCTCCTCTCAATAACTCTCACTGGTTGCTCACTAACTTGACTAACTGGCATGGTATAAAACCACCTAGTGCTCATTTATCCCAGTCTGAAGTATTAAATGATCTATCATACTAAATGAGAGTTTTGTGATCTGGTTTTTGTATTTGAACCCTGCTCGTTTTACTGACCTTTATCTAATGGTTTGGTTATTAGCACTGTATTCCCCATATCATCTTTATGACTTTCAGTCTGCTTTTGGACTACCAGTTTGGATCGTGATTTAGGTTTGTTTGCCTCTGCTTGGTTTTCAATCTATCGCCTGTTTGTGGACTATAATTCAGAATTTTAAACATGTTTGTTCCGTACTTGCATGCCCTCCTCATCTAAGTATTACAAATAATAATTACAGGTTAAGTATATGCCTAGGCGAGAAAATTCATGTATACAAGTAAATTATACTGTCAAGGTTGGCCCTGTTTCTGCTGCCCCCTAGTGGTCTTCTGGCTCATTGTTCGGTGTACCTGTGTTCTGGGCATGTCTCCAGTCTCTCACTCCACAAGATCACCTGACTGCAACTACCAATCAGTTTACTTAATGAGTGAAGCACTCACACCTGTTCCTCGTTGATTATCTCTTCCTCAGTGTATTTATATCATTACATCGTTCAATTGCCAGATTGTCTTTTACACTATCATTTGCTTGCTGTGTATGGTACCGGTCTACTAACTTTGCCTTGGCCTCTATGCATTTTGTACCTCAACCCTATTTGAAGATTCTGGTGTTCTTGACCTTTGGCCCGTTCCTGGATTTTCCCTTTGCTTGCCCCTTTTGCTTTGCTGTCATGTTTTCACCTTGCCAGTAATCTACCTCCACACTACTCCTGTCTCAGAATACAAACGATCAACTCTCGAATGCATTATTAAATGACAAACGTATGTTTTACCTTCCTGTAAGACAGTTCAGTGTTATCAGGGGCAGGTTTGGCATGCCATTTTTTGCTCTTTTCTGTCATCTCCCTCCGCAGGCACTGTATACTGTCCTCCAGATAGGCCCTGTAATCTGCAGGCTCTCCCTTCAGATTGATGCCCGTGCCGTGGAGGGGAAGAGGCTGGGCGTCAGCAGCAACATAAGAGTTCTGAGACTGCAGCATCATATCCTGTGGAATCTGCCCCGCCAAGGAAAGAAAATGGTTCATTTATTTTACGTTAAAAAGTTAATGAATGACATAAAGTGTCCCATCCATCCATATCTAACCAGTTTTGCTCTTGAGGGTTGCAGGTAAACTATAAATAATTATAAATAACTTGACTTTGTGGTGTTACTACTAATTTTTAATAATGTTATTATAAGTAATCTACTGTATAGAAAAGTGGATAAAGAGATTAGCCGAATAACCATTAGTTCAAAAGCTAAATCCGATTGTTGATGGTTCAACGGGATGAAAATGTTCACCCATTTCAATCAGGTTTACCTCATAAGTAACAACCCTCAACATTTTTTTAATCCTAGTCTGACAAAACAAATAAAGGAACATTATCTAAAGAACTTATCTGTAACAATTAAATAATGTATCCATCTCTCCATTTTTCAAATGCTTACGCAATACTAGGGGATGGGAGGTGCATGGAGCGTAAAGCAGGGGATCTCCCTGGATTACATCATTGTGGAGCACATACATACATACATACACACATACATACATACATACACTATGGCAGTATTTTTCCAACCCTCAGACAATTCCAACTCCCTACCGGGCCTGATAGGCTTAACGCAACAGCACTAACCTGCTTATCTTGAAATAAAACATGCAACTCGTATATGAATATGAATTAATTCACAAAGATAGCCTGACATTAAAAATCATAAGATAAAAAACTGGCACAAATGGTCACCTGGACCTGAATTAAGAAACCTGGACCTGAATTCTTAAGTACCGGAAAAAAAAATATATGGCATTGTTTTCAGCTACTTGAAACAATCAGTATTTCATAATTGTTTTTACCTGGAAGAGCTTCTTGCACTCCACAATCATATGGCTAAGTGCTTCAGTAGCAGACATGTTCTCACTTAAATCCCTTTGATCTGGTTTGCCGCCAACGCCTCTCCTGTGTTTCACCCTGTAACAGAAGATAACTAATTAAAAATCTATGTTATGTGGGGGAGGAGGAGGGGTCTCACAGCAGGGGGGGCTGGGGGTGGTGGGGGTCAGTAAAATTTACTGACTCTTGAAGCAAACGGCTTCTTGGTAAATTGTTGCAAATTCTATGTGATCATCTGTGATCAAAAGGTACACAAGGTAAAATTTGTTGGCAGGGGGCTGCCCAAAATCGGCCCAGGGGTAAAAGCCCCTCTGCCCCCTGCCCTTCACTACTGATCTGATGTATCGTTTTCATAGACATAGAGTGCCCGTGCACCCCAAAACTGAAAAAAAATATCCTTTAGAGGAACTGTATTCTGCTGGGAGTTGCCTACTTTTGAAGACATTGGCCGTAGAAATGCCACTCTTCTGTGGAATATACTGGGACTGAATAGTGTTCTTTCTGTGGCGTTAACACCAAACCCCACACACCAAACATATCACTGCACAGTATATTCCGCCGGGGAACTCATGCACGTATCTTCTGCGTAGTGATACGACTGGTGTGTGGAAGAAAATAGTTCCTACATTAAACTGCTCACTACAAAGTCTGCAGATTATCTTGAGTAACCGGGTCATGAATAATAGACATTGCTGTAGATAAACTACAGTGTACTGTACAGTGTTGGGCAATCATAGAAAATGATGTTTAAATGATTTTCATGTTGGAGTAAAACTATGATATTGCATTTGCTGAATTGCATCAGTGTAAGCATTTCCAAAACTCTTCTAAAGTCACCTCAGTATTTTGCAGCAACCATCCAACACACCAATATACAGTTCAACTGTATATTATATATTATAACAGTATATCAACTGTTATAATATGGCTACACTGACGCCAGAAGTTTACATAAACTTAAAAATACACAACCTTTTTTTCTTACTGTCTGACATATAATCAGATAATTATATATCTTAGCTTATTTCTTTTGATTTGCCCATAATGGCTCGCAATGAAGCAGTGTGTTTTGAGGGGTGCCTTAAAATATATCCACAGGTGTGCCTCCAATTAACTCAAGTGGCGTCAATTAACCTATCAGAAGCTTCCCAAGTCATGACATCATCGCCTGGGCTTCCCCAAATTGTTTGAAAGGCACAGTAACTGTAATGTATGTAAACTTTTGACTTTGAAGAAAGTAATAAAAATGTTCCTCATCATTTTGTAAATAGAAATAATTTTAGCAATCCTAACTGACCTAAAACAGGAAAAGTTTGACAGTATGAAAAAGGTGTCTCTTTATACAGTGTATGTAAGCTTCTGGTTTCAACTGTATTTTTCACTCACCCACTAGCATGCCATAATTGGCTAATAAATAACTCATCAGGTTACTTAGCTAATTTAATTAATTCATCTATTAACTAATTGAGCTGGTTGTGAAATTTAAGGAAGGCACAAAAAGGCTGAGGTGCCGCTGAGGAGAGGTTTGGCAACCAAAGCTATGTTCTTCTAGTCGTCCAGGAAGAGATCAGTAACTAACTGGAGAACAGAAAAAAAATCTTGTTCATCTCTGTAATATCAATATTAATCGCAAATGTAATAATGTTAAACTGTCTTTTTTTTCTGAGCAAACATTCACTTACTAAAAAAATAAGTTTAAAGATTTTCTTTAACTGCTTAAGACACCGTGGACTAACCTACCTGGGCGAATTCCCTTCTCTCTTTGAGATGTTGAGGTGAAAGACGGAGGGGGCCAGGCACACGGCCAGGTTGCCGGCCGTCATCTGGTTGCCTTGAGCAGAGGCGATGTCGCTAAGGAAGTACAGCAGGGTCTGTAGCACTTCCCGGTTCTCATCCGGCAACAGGATGACCGCGGCCTGAGCCGCCTGCAAACACTGGTCCTTAGGGACATCTTGGAATGAGATGCAGGTGGGGGAGAAGTCAGAAATTACTGAACGGTTTCTATTTAGCACATTGAAATTACAGTAAAAACTGGGAGAAATTAAATGAGGCAAAGAACATTTTCTCATTAATAACTGTTAACTTTAAAAAAAGTTACTTGGCATTAAAATAAGAAGAAAATATTCTATAAAATAAAATATATATATACAGAAAAACTAATGATGCAAAACTCACACTGGTAAATTTGTAAGAACGCTTCTGTTAGCTTGCTGGTAAAGACAGGCTCTGGTAGGTCCCTGAAGTACTGCTTCAACAAATCAGCCACATCATAGGCTGACTGGCCTTCGTAGCTCACATGATCTGGGGAACTTTCATTCCGCTGTCTCAGAGCATTGATCCGGGTCTTCACACCAGATTTGCGGAAAATGCCAATCTAACCGTATTATTTATAAGGGGAAAAATACATTTAAAAAACCGTACATATGGTAAAATCTGCGACAAACCATGTCTGATTGGACAACTGGATTTTACCTGGTCCAAGCATCGGCTGCGCAAGTAGCGCATGGCTTGCTGAATGCTCTGAGGCAGCGGCTGGCCACTCCGCTGAACATTCAGGATGGGTGGAACCCCAAAGACGTTTTTGTCCCTGTAGTCTGGAATCTTGCTCCTCCTCATAAACTTTGGAATAGTCCTGTGTATTCAAAAAAAGGAGATTAGCTCACACTTATGCTAGTCTATAGACTTGCAAGAGATTTATTTCACAAAATAGGTTTAGCATGTACAGTAGGGGATCAAAGACACAGTATTGTAACCAAGTATGAGGATACTTGACAATACTCCCAAGAGGATGAGGATACTCGATAATACTCCGACGAGGATGAAGATACTTAACAATGCTCCAAAGAGCTCCCGTTAACAACCTTAATAGTTAGAATTGTTCAGTATCATGTTCCATCTATGCATTGGGGAGCACACCCAACATTAGCCGAATGAATAAATTCATAACAGGTCCCACTATATATCCATACCTTCCATAACTTAGTACAGAATTGAACAGTAATACTTTAGTCTAAATGTTCTTTTCGCCTATCCTATGTTGCTCTCCATGACACACACCGATACATATACAGGTGTAAGGAAACTTGAGTCAGCCAATGTCTACTACCTCTGGGAGCAGTGGGGGTTAATGGCCTTGCTCAAGGTTCCAACAGTAGCATCAGTCTGACTGTCACTGAATTCAAACCGGCCACCTTACAATTACAGGTAAGTGTCCTAAAGTGCTGAGCCACACACTGCCACAGGTCAGGGGACCGGGTTACAGGAGCTCCTACAGCCTAACCAGGAACCAGGGACCATGCAGCAGGGGGCAGCTAGGATGAGATGCCAGTCCTTCATAGGTTCACACACAATAGCACACAATTTTGGCAATTCACCTAATTTCAAATGGGCTATAGCAGCCAAAATACACAAAGCACACAACATGGGAAGAACATGCAAACTCCACACAGAAACACAGAGAAGGCTACAACATACTTATATTACCTACTTTAACTTCAAGAAGTTGCAGTACATTTAAAACCGGATATTTTCTATAATGTTATAGTAAAATCATAAATTTTACAATCTGTGATGATCCTTCTATGAAAATGTAGCTAGAAAATGTTTACAGTGCCTGAATGATTCAGGCATTTGTGGTGGAAAACTTACCAGCTCCAGGCAAGTTTACTAGCCGCACAGTATTTCTCCATAATTGCTGTCAGTCTCAGCAAGGAGAATTTCTGTAGAAGATTGAGCTGTGCAGCTGACTGTCGGTTTATTTCCAGTGATGCTGAGTTCAGGCTAGGTCTATGGGAGTTTTGAAAACTGTGCCACCTCAGTTTCCTGGAAACCAAAAGAATTAAAAAAATCAGCAATTTGGCAAGAGATGGTTTAGGTGATTTGTATTCCTGCTGGTTGGTGCTACACAATAATAGCAAAGAGATGTGCAAGGAAAATGATGCAGGTAATTTAACTAAAAGCATCTGACCTGCTGGGTCTGGTCAAAGAGGCACCCACTCCAGAATCTCGTCGTTCTCTTATGTCAATATCCTCTGTTTCATTCAGTGAATTCCCTGTGCTTCCATAGTCACTTGCTGCTGTGCCAATGTCAGACATGGACTGCTCTTCAAAATGTAGACTTGAAGGATATGCGATTTCTACCTGCTCCTCCGATTTTCCATCCAGCTCGCTGTCTTCCAGGTCTAGACAGATTCTCCTCGACCACACGTCTATGCTATGCTGAAGGCCATGAACATGCTCAAGAATATCATCCAGGTGTTGGAATACCTGGTCTCCTTCCAAGTTAAGGTCGTCAGCGCTCTTATTTGCCTCTGGCACATTATCATATACACTCCCTAGAGAAGTACAGGAATTTCCCCTCAGTTCAAACCCTGCAAAGTCCTGGGACTCACTAGTGCTAGCCATAGAGATATCAGTGTTGTCCATTTGCCAACCATTTGAGTCATTATGGTGTTCAGGACACAAGCTTTCGATAGAAAGCGACTTGGGAAAGGTGCCTGGCTTGTGGCCAGTTGGAAGATGAACCACACAGCTCTCTCGTCTATTCCCAAATTTGCTTGAATGCTTTGTCCAATTTGCTACCTTTAGGTACATCTCGTAATCCTCCAAATAGAATCCCTTATATTTAGGTTTAATTCTCTCATCTGTAAAGGATCGCCTTGCAGTAGTCCTACAAATTGTATAAGCTTTTCTGTAGTCCGCTAAGCTGCTTTTCTCACGAAAGGTTTGTTTCAAACCAGGCAAAGTCTGTGTACAATGCAAACTATCAGCAGCTTGTGGAAGCTCTTGTTTCACATCTTTCTCCTTCACAATCATTTTCTCCCTTTCTTTATTCTTCTTCCGGAATGAGTCAAATCTCCTCAAAATGTTTCTGGAGCTCCTCTTCGTCTTGTCTTCAACAAACACCTGGCCTTTTGAAGAACAGTCTGCTTGATTGCTGTGGGTTGACCTGTTAGGGGAGCCTGAGGAGTTCAGTCGTTTGGTCATGGTCACAAGACTGGAAGATGTTCCTCTCGTACTGCTACTCAGACTACTGCTGCTCTGGATTGAGGTGGTGTCAAGGTCACTAAAGTCACTCAGGATACTCTCAGAGCTTGCTGAGGTCCTCTCAGTAGCTGAGGAAACACCCATTTTTGTGGTCATTGGTGGCGTGAGAGTATTTAGCCTAGACCATCTTTTACTGTCCCGCTGAAATGCCCACCGGTCACTTATTGCACAGAGCTCATCATCCTCCGAGTCCTCGCTCTAAAAAACAGCAGAAAATGATTCAAACTTAATTTATATTAATTAATTTATATTATTTTATTATTATCCTCAAAGTCTCAAATCACACTTTTTTACAATCATTAACAAGCATTTCTCCATACTTAAGTCACTTTTCCAAAACTCTTCAAACAGTTTGCATTACCAACATACATCTTAGTTTAACAGTTAATCTCATGTATTTCAGTTAATTAATGCATCACACTAAACTGCATTTCATATACCTACACTGATAATGATCCATAGTTTAATCCATGTTTACTGTTGTGCCAGTTGTAAGGAGCTTAGAAAAAGTATCAGTTCAGCATTTACTAAAACAAACAGCATTAAAATACTTAACTCCTACAATGATGTGTATGTTAACTGTAGTGCACTGTTTATGTTTTCTGTACTGTACATATTTTTTGCACTATACTGAGGTGAGACAATGAGACTGAATCAGCTGGTATTAGACCACAATAATTTATTAGCATGATGTAGGGCCTCCTTTTACAGGCAATACAGCATCAGTTTGAATGACAGACATTACAATGACATTGGGATGACAGATTCAAGTCCTGCATGTAAGCAGAGGCATTTTGAGTCACTCCTCTTGCAGAATAGTGGCCAGGTCACTAAGTGATGCTGGTTGAGGAAAATGTTTCCTGACTCGCTCCTTCATAACACCCCACTCAGATGTCTTAGTCCCACCTCCTCCAGTAGCTTGGTCCCACCTCTTCCGCAATCTAATTCATTCTCTCTCTGAACCAATCATTTTTCGTTCTGCCTTCAGAACATTGTAGTCTAAGTAAAAAACCCCTGAGTCAGCAGGACACGCACTAACAATCTCTTCTCTTTGGATACGTCTTCCCTTATGTTATGTGGATTGCATAAGTTTATGTGCAGTTCTGCTGTTGCTCTGCTAATTCAACCTTCACATGCTGCTCTTGCTGATGGAATGTGCAAATCAGTGAAGATTGGCCACCAGGCCACGCATATACCTGTATAGGCATGAAACTTCAAACATTATGTTAGTCAGTTTCATTGTCCCACGTCTGGATGGTGTAAATTGTGTTGCCCATTGCGGCACCTTATGTTGTCTGTTACGCGTGCCCTGTGTCCTATCTGCATGCCACATTGTGGGCCCAAAGACACAACACTTCATTTTATTATGCGCCAGGTATATTGTTGTGATTAGCCCAGGTGAGATTCTGCTGAGCCGCTAACCATCCAGTTCAAGATTTTTATTTTGTCACGAAATGCAACTAGAATTTTCTATTTAGCTCCCCCTAAATGAAATTGCCTCCTAGTGCCAATGTTAGCACTAGGGTGGACTAGCCCTGACTGTGATGATAATGACGTGAACTTGATAATGAAATGATTCGTATTTGTTCTGTGATTGATTCATGGATGCATCAATTTAACACAAAATTGTGTTTTTTAGAGGATGCACAATTCCCAGACTGTAGTTCTTCATATCAGCAAAATATCAACAATGCCAATAAGCTTCAATAAAATGAGGCCAAAATGTGCTGTTATATTCTAAGACAAAATGGAATGACATGACAGGCAATTAAGTGGGTTTGTTGAAATAGCTTCTCTGTTTCACCCACCTGCTTCGGCTGAAAATGCACTTCGCGCCTCAAAGAGGCACAGTTGTTCAGAGCTTTCAGTCTCCTGCATATGGGACACACAGACAGGACAGTAAGAACTAAAAGTCTGCCTGGGTCAAAATATAAATATGGAATATTTAAATATAACATATATTGTATTTCATAAATATAACTGTGAAAACATCTTCAGAAACAGGCATATTCACACCGGATTCTAAGTAATTG
>JABFDZ020000042.1:1355014-1367804 GCA_019775955.2 Pollimyrus isidori
ACCAATTGTAAACTCTTTTGTCAATTCTGAAAAAAAATGCAGAAAAGAAAACAAATTGCATGACATGAATACGGGTGTCATAGCACAAATCTTACTATTATTGAGGTGTGCTATCATTAATTGATGAACTACAGAGTGACTTTTTGGGCTTGAAGCTGCTATTGAGGCAAGTGAGATGAAGTCAAAGTCTGTGACTTTCAGAGGTGTCACAGGATCCAAGCCTATGGTAACTTGAATTTGCATATATAAAAACATTTCATGTCCTGCTTATAGTGTGCTTGATACATTACATATTTCACAATTATAGGACTCCTACGAAACTGACCGTATGAGCAACACAAGTGATATAAGCCACAACATTCCAAGAAAAAACTGAATCGTGACATCAGACATTGCCCCTCCCTGCATAATCACTTATCCAGTTGGGGGTGGGCGGTGAGCCAGGAGCCTAACCAGGAAATTCAAGTCACAAGGGAGGACTTGAAACGCTCATACCGGTGCGTACCGGTGTCTCACCAGCATATGTGAGGTCTTTATCTGAATAATCTGTGTGGTACACATATCAGGGAGTCCTTTACTTTTAACTAACAAATTAAATGAAACGTATTTTCTTCCACGGTTGAACTTCCAACCACAACTGCGAAATTTATCAGCATTTGTCAGTTGTCACTAAATTCTGGGAAATTCTGCAGTCTAGCACATTGCTATGAAACACAGACCAGAGTTTTGATTGACTAATAGTTACTCACTTACATAATTTCAGAAAAATCTGAGACTAATTCATCATTGTGACAGAAGAAAACTGCACGTCTGCCATAATAAACAAGAAAACAAGAAGTGTACCATAGACACGGGGATACTGAAACAACTAAAGACAGAGCAAATCACGTATTTCACATAAAAATAATCTTTTTTTTTTAATTTGCCTCACTTGCTCATCACTTTGGACAAATAGTAATTTAAATCAATTTTAATAAATACATTTTAACTATTGTTTTCTTTTTCTTTCTGAAGAAACCTGATCAAATTATTTGAAAATTCTAAACTTTAAAAGGAAAAGGAAAAAAAAAAAGCTTTGTAGTTGGTGAACCATCATGGCTGGGCTGAATACGCTTCTCATTTTTCTTCATGGGACTCGAAATGTTGCTCCCCAGAAACATTCCTCAACCCCCATAGTCTCAGAGCACCATAAAGGCCAAGCTCTCCTGAAAAAGCCATGTGTTCCCACGCCTCCCATGCCTATTAAAGTCAGGCTCCACCACTGAGTCATTCTACAACCCAGAAAATCCTGGTAAGGATGGAACAGTAATCAAGGCCACTTGTGTATGACTTAGTGTGTTTCAACACTTTCTGAATCTAGTTTGAAGTAGGAAAAAAAGACAACTGCAACAACGTCAATGGTACATGTTAAATATGAGAAATAAACGGTAAGCCCAGACTAAAAATACTGTGCAGAGGACAAACCTACATCTAATTCACTAGTTGCTTACTCTGGTTTAGTCACATAATTACCCATTAGTGAAATTAACTAGTGACAACTTCAATACTATTGATTGATTGATGAGTAATATCATTCTCTGTTTTAAGCTTAAATAATCAATTTAGCCCAAAAAGTCTGCATGAAAGACATCCTTTTTCCCGCACATGGCCAAGCCTGACTAATGCCCCTAATTCAATATATGCCCTGCATAGATATCATCTTTCCTTAGAAATCAAGTATGCTTTAACAGGGGATTCATTGAGCATACATTAAATATCCAAACAATCTATGGACAAGTACGATTTCTGTCTGTTATATTTTGGCAAACAAACAGAAACAACCATTTTGGTTTTATCAATGTTATAATCAACTACACAAATACTAAGGCATGCAAGTACTGTATTAAATGAATAAATAAAAATGTTAAAATAATGTTGGTAACACTTAACTGTTCCCTCTCAATGCATTCATAGAATATTCAAAACCAGCATGCAAGAATAATACCTTAACATCCTGACACACGTTAACATCTGTAATATACATTTATAACAAACATTGCATGACTGCATGATTATAATGCTTGTTATTGTTATATAATGTGTGTTATTAATGTTCTCTCTGCAGCAATGCAGAACATAGGAGAGAAAATGTAAGGTCAACTAAGATGACATCTGGCAAGCAATAAAATCCACAGCACTTTCATTCCCAGTGTGAATACGACTCTTAATGATTCCTATACAGTAAAAAAAAAAACACTGGGCAACTGTATAATACAGTACCTGACATTGGTCTGCTTCCGTCCCATGGCTAATTTTGTCTACCAGAATTATAAGAAGCATAATAGAAGAACAAATTTGCCATGTCTACTGTTCAAAACAGTGCAACCAGAAAAAAGATTCAGTCTGGACCATTGTAACTCTGTATTTTCCCAGCCCGCCCCCTTCCAGCTTCCTGTGAGAGCGTGAAGAGGAAGAAAACGTTTTCGTTCCAGGTTTGCCGATATGTGGTTTTACGAAACGCAACAAATAACATGAGAAAGGGAAGCAACATCAGTTTCATGAGTTTTTGAAAACCTGTGCAGTGTTTCAGACTGTCAAAAGTAATAAAAACTAAACTAATACACTGAGCCTGAATGAAATCAGAAAATTATGTGATGAAGGTCTATTAAGAAATTTATAAAATTAATAAAAATTAATTTCACGATTTGAGTACGATTTCACCAATACCATGTAATTTATATTTAAATATAGTTTCTCATAAAAAAAAAAAACCTGATGTGAATCCATGTTTTAAACTGTTTTAGAAAAACTCTTGACATAATTTTAACATTTGTTTTCTCTGTTACCTGCAGTAAGATCAAGATTTCAATTGTCTGCGACTCAAAACACCCCCTCTCCTCTTCCTAAATAATAATAATAACAACAACAACATCAATAATAACAATCAGCATGATATCAGTACCAGAAAACTATTTTGATCGGACTGCTTCTTCACAGGTTAACCTCTGTATTTGTTTTTTCATCAGAATTTCAAACTGTATACAACATACTTGACCTAGAAAGCAAGATCAGCTCCCCCCCCGCCCCCCATTCCCCGACCATGCCTGGGGAGTTACCCCCATGGCCTGCATGCTTTACCACTGTTTTGTCTGAATGAAAATGAGCCAGTGTGTTTGGGGGAAGGGTAGGGAGAGAGGTGCTGTTTGAACTCCACAGCTGAGGAGCAGATGGTCTGTTGACACAAAGTTGAAGTTTGGGGGGGGGGCTAATGGTTCACGTGAAAGTCGCTTGGAGTGGGAATGCTCGTTGACTTACAAGACAATGTTTCTGAATGGTGCTGCATGTCTTGTAACTACATTCAATGTTTATCACTTAACTAGGCACTGATGTTCATTGTATTTCTCTCTGTGGGCTTTTGATGGATTCCTTAAAACACAGATAACAGCTGCAAACATAATTAATGAGGAATCTGTATGCATTTTCAGGTAGGATGTATTTAGACTCCTATATCCTCATCTTTTTCCTTCCATACAGAAACAACATGGAAAAACCTCCACAACAATCTAGTTCCCATTTCAGTGTAATTTGGTTCTTATAACTTGTGCAATATTTATATTAGTTTAAAAAACATGCAAAACATTAAATAGCTTTTAAAAAGAACAGAACAGTGTCTCTACACTGCCAAGTCGAAACATATGGAGGCAGTTCCACAGAACAACACGCATACTGATCCAGCCAGTCCAAATGTTCTCAGCCCTTCCTCTACCCAGGTTTGCACTGTACAACCCCAACTGTTGAACACGGGATAAACAGAACAGTATCTACTCATCTTAGATACTGGTACTACTACACAAGTCTACACAAGAGGGAAGGAAATGTGTCTGCCTGACAGCAGGCCTCTGATCGCCCCCCACTCCCCACCCCTTGAATAATGGGTATTGTTTGTGCTGGATGTATGGGTCCCATTGTTTCTCACCGACTTCCCATTGGGAATCTGGCACGGTTACAATGTAAACCATTGATGACCAGACGTTCAAAATGCACTGTACTGCTGATCTACTGTAAATTATTATATAGTTAACATTCTTTCCAAGTTTAACATGTGCGGTAACACTGGGAAATTGGTTGAGCGCTCCCAATTTCTAGAGATGGGTTCAATATTGAGCAGAACAAAGTGACGGAAGCCATCCGCACCAAAGAGAACAAAAGCTGTTAAACTGCTGCATAAAACAGACGAAAAGATTACATGCTTTCAGTAAATGCTGAAGAGTATGTTAGCAGATATTATTATCTAACATCAGTGAGAGTAGTCTCTATCATACATACATCGCGAGTTGAACAACAATTTCATGTTACATTAGCTGAAAATGTGTCTTTTTCCAAAAAAATTAAACTAGCAGGAGAGAGACGCCATAATATTAAGGTTAGTCTAATGAAAAGGCTAATGAAAATGTGCAAATCCTAATTAAATTAACCATTACATTTATTCATACAAATAGGAAAGAAAAGCTTTAAAAAACATACCAAGTATGTCTGGCATAATTGCACTTTGTTGTTACATTGTAATTGTAATGTAATTACTATGTATGTATTAAATCCATAGCATTTTCTCATGATTATTTATGAGACATGTTAAAACTAATTTTGTTTTGCAACAGCAAATATATTAAACAGCCAATTTTGACAAATGTCATATTAATTTGACAACAAGCCCGACTTACCATTTCTGTGAAGCAGAATTTTTGCCTTTTTATAACTGGTCATTGAGAACGAGGCATAGGAGCCCAGCCCAAAATAAGAAGTTCAAAACTTCAGATTCCATATATATTCGTAAAGCCCTAAAGTGTGACTGATAAATCCAAAAGGAATATTTCCAAGGATGACCAGAGAAAAGCCCTCTTTTGGGAGTAAGGCTGCCAGTAAAGGGTTTCACTTTATTTTTTAGTCCAACAAAAAACTGTACCTTCCTTGTAACATTTGCCCTTCTTGACCCCCTTCATACCGGAAACCCTCTGGTTCCTTATGAACAAATGTCCCTCCTAAATTACCCCCTCATCTCCTCCAATGAGGCTGAACTGCTTACATACCCAAGAAAGGGGTGTGTCCGAAGTCTCTTCAAACTAGAGACCCAAGCAACATAGCATAACACACAAAAAAGCGACATCTTAAAATCAATGTTTCGGGAAAAAAATATATGTTTCCCATTGTTTGGCCAGTGTTTTTTTTACACAACCATAAAACAGGCCTCATTTGAAATGACTGATCATGCCGTTAATGAAAATGAATTTCACAATGTGCTTTGGTTTCATTTTGGGTTTCTATCTCATCATCCATTTCCAGTTCCTCCTTTTGTGGGTTATATACAAGAACGGCCCTTCCTAGAAGAATGAGTACTCCATGGAAGAACAGAGTCCGCACAGACATACACTCATTTGAGCCCTAGGAATTGCCAAATCTCTGAAAGTCCACAAACTGGAACTAGATTCTTTATTTCAAGAGAAAAGATGTGAACCCTCCTTAATAATCAAAGCAGAAAAAGTGGGTTTTAAACAGGCACTGCTAGTATTTTCTGACTGTCATTTTTGCTTTGGAGTAAGATTTAGAGGAAAGTTCATACATAAGGTTAACAAAAGAGATATCACGGAAACTTGTGATACAGTTTCTAAGGAGACTAAACCTGCATCTCACATGCTCGAACTTTACCGTGCAGTCACTTCCCTTTTTGGCTGCACTGTCATAACAAATGCACTGACGAAATCGCAAATTTTCCCTCATCACAAACTATTATCCATGACAGACATTTCCTTCCTTTCTATGCGTATAGTTTGAGGATGAACTGAGGCCCTTTTGGGAATTTCTCCTGGATGCTCTAGATGAACAGACAGGAAAAGGTGTGTCACTTGCAAGAAGTGTTATCTTATTTCATTCCAGGGAAAAAAAAAAAACTCTGGTGTAAAAAGGTTGTCTGTAACTGTTGGAATAGGCCATGTATCTTTCCACCAGATCTTACAATTACATTTGAACTGAGATCTGTTGGCTTGGTTTTTTTTTTTTCTTTTTCCAAAAAATGATATAAGCGTTGAAGTGTGGCCGATAGCATCTTGAAACAGCTTCCCATACTTAAGTAGCAGACACAGACAGAAGGCAGACAGATCATTATGCAAACAGATCAGTAACCCTCCTGCACTGGCCACAGATTCAGATTAAGCACATCACCAATCACCAATGTCATAAATGAGGTTTTAAATTTTTGTTGACAATTTTAATGCTTCAGTCTCTCTCTTAAGGGCATGCACAATGACTGAGAAATTATCAAGGAATAATGCAAACTTTGCATTAACATGGATTCCTTACAGTTGTACAGATCCAATGATGCACATGATCTTCATTAATAATGAAACAGTTTTCACTGGATGAGAGTTCTCTGAGTGGAGTAAAAGTTAATGTTAATCTCTGAATTCTGTACAGGGTTGTAATCAGCAAAGAGCCCATTGCAGAAGGCCCTGGGCACAAGGCAGCGGATACTCTCGTTGGGAAGCTGGTTCGTTACAACATGCAATATCACAGTTTATGCGGCACCAATTCATGCATGTTTTATACATAAGTATTGTATGATTTTAGATTTTACACAATAAGAAAAAGGCAAAATTCAAATTCCAAACCCTAATGGTGTCTATCAACAGAGCTACTCACTGAATCCCCACATGGCCCTGTTAACATACTATTAAATGATACTTAAATTACTCTTACTTTAAAGCACTTTGTAAATGTATTTCTTAATTTTGTTACTTTTTGGATGCTCGCTGCATTAGGCACCTGCCCAACAGATGCCATACATATTTGTGGAACTGGGTGTACTAATCAGGTCTGAAATCAGCCTAGATGTCAATCAGTGTCAATCGCAAAAACCTTTATAATCACTGCACACTTATAAATGAAAATTCCAAAAAGCAAACACATGCAGCTCTAAGCTATTTATAAGCTATGAGCGATTTCTTTGTTTTTCACTCCACAATACCATGCACATTTGATGCTCAAAGTAAAACATAAAAGTAAAAAAGACGTTTTCTGCAATATGAACCAGTGTAACAGATGTTTAAAAGTCACTGCTAGTTTCTCAAAGTTTGATTCGACTAAATATTCTCCAAAAATAGGTCTTTATTCATGGTTTCATACAACTGATCTTGGAGGTGAAGGAAACCACTTGATATGAACGTCCATGGGTGGCATCAGTGGCATGAAAGAAACCAAAGAGTATGTTGTGTTGCAAACAAATTCATCAGAGGTAACTACTAAACTATGAAAGCTAAAATTATAAAACATCTTTCCTTAGGGTATGATTGGGTTCAGAAGAAATAGTTAGAATATTTGACGTTGATAGCGACACACTGATTTCCATTACAGATAAACCCAGTTCCCATTTATAAATAAACTGAGATCTTTATATCTCAACTTTTTTATGCCAAAAGTGAAACAAAAAACTGCTTCAAATATTTACCATAAGTAAATGGTGAAATTATAGGAAGTTACACAAAGAGTTTAAGAGTAACTCTGCCAGGAGTTTGCAGGCCTTGTGTGGGTGCTAGGTTTCACGAGTACTGTTACTCGTATATATATATATATGTTACTGGTATATATATTTATACAGGGGAGACAAAGCAGAGAAGTGTCTCTATTAGGAAAGTGTGTCTTAGGCCAGCACTGTTGTCACATACGGAGATCATTTGTATTCCATCTACACTTTGTTTGTTTGCTTGCATGGTCTCCTTGTGTTGAACCAGGTTGCAACATGTACCTTCACCCTGAGACCCAACAAAATGTGGGTATAGTGTGATTTTATGTTCCCCGCGACAGCCTGACATCCCATGTAAGCTGTTCCCCTACTTTAAGGTCTGAGCTCACCATGTCCCTGCACTGGAGAAGTGGTTGGAGTATAGATGGTATTTATAGCAATATTTTCCACTACTATCTTATCTAATATTTTCCTTGTCGTGCAATCAACATGTGATTTGTAATTTCAGCAATTCGTTTCAATGAGGTTAGGGTGTTCAATAGTCTTTCCCTGTATTAAAGGGCTAACATTAGATATTACTGTGGTAACACTTTCTGTGAACGCCATGTCTATAGGAATCTATGAACACATTCATAACACATTCAACACATTTATAAAGTATTATAAACAAAAAAAAGTACTACAATACTTAAAGTAAGTCCTGGCTGTCAAACATAAGTTTAAATGTGTATAACAGAGTAAAATGCAATGGTGATACAGAAAACAGAATTACTCCGAAGCGTTACCTGTTTTAATTTTGTTAGTATTCATATATGAACTACTAAATTCCTTAATCTATCTTGTAAATAAATCCTATACTTTCTTAATGTTTGTGTCTTTTAATGGTCGATAATATATTTTTGACTGAACAGACAGTATGATACTAGGCTTTGCCTTTTGCCCCGCCCCTTTTCTTATCCTTTTCAAAATGAAAGCCAATGGGATTTGCCCTCAATCCAGATGTCTGCATGTTTGCTGTGAGGTATGCGGTCCAGGAAGAGCTACCCTAAACTCTACTTCCTCAGTGCATTGTTTCGCTCCACATGTCAATAAGGTTCCAGAGGTCTGTGCCAAAAAGGAAGGGTCAAGAAAACAATTGAGAATTCCCAATTCATTCACCATATATATATATCTATGTATGTGTGTCTGTGTGTGTGTGTGCGCACATGTATAAACAAATTCACAGTGTAAGAGAAAGGTCAGTTATATCGTTATACAGTTGAATAATCAGCTGTTTTTGTTTTCTGCTAAATGTAAAAAAGTACTTAAGTTACATATGACATATGTTTGATGTTCATGTGTGAAAACAGTTTGATGATTTACAACTTTGAACTAGAGTACGGTGTTTCTGTGTTTTATGGCAATGCTCTGGATAGACACAGCCATATAATGGCTTAACCTAGAAGTATGGCTTTAAAGCCAGCATAACCAATTGAGCTCTTCTTTCAGGTTGAACTATAAAACAATCACATCTACACCGAATAAAAGACTTTTGCACCACAACATAATTCTGGGAGAGATGCAATTTAAAAAGTTCAGTGTTTTCTTTTTAGGGCATCTATCTATCTGCAAAAGCAATGAAGCACGAAACAGTTTTTTCAAATTCCACAGAGTAATTCTATACATCCATATATTGCTACACAGTTAGCAACAAGCATTACAGTTGTGAAAAATGTAATTTAATATCAGTGAAAGTACTGCACGAGTCTACGTAGGTTTCCTGTCACACAATCATGTGGTTTCAGGCCTGGCATTTTATAGTGACTGTGACTGCTTGCCTTATGACGAGCTGGCATCCCATTCAGAGTCACCCTTGCCCTGTGCCCTGCATCTCCTATGATGGAACTTGATGGCTCATTGGTTATGGCAGCATGGCCGAAAGACAATTCTTTGCACATTTGCGCGAAAAAAAGTGCTCACAGTGGTTTCCAAGGTAAGCCTTAGGGACACATTCCGCAGCTAAAGGTGTTGTCGAGGTCTTCCATTACAATTATGATGTCATTACTATAATCTCGCATTATAAAAGAATTGACGACTCCACTAGCTACATCATTTCTGATCCCACAGTGCAGACTGATTACAACTCCACAGGGAAACTACTTTTCTGACGTTTAATTTTCCAGCAGAAATTTCCATCATTCACAGTGAAAGACAAAACTAATCTACAGGCATGTCTGCCTTCTTAAGACGCTACTCCTGAATACTGTCTGAATATACATGCTCTCCAATACGACAGAAACTTGCATATATAGCAGATTTAATTAAGTTAATCATATTGAGCAAATAACAACTTCAAAGAATCCAACTGTTGCGTCCCGAGTCGAGATGTAAGCAGGGACATCAACCAGGAACAGGGAGGGAGAAAAGAGACGGGGACAGAAAAAGAAACAAATGACAGTATAGTTATAGTTGAGACTGGGTATATTCTGAGTATAGTTTGATGTAGAGATAAATATGAAACAGAAGGGTGAACTTCAGGAGTGGCAGAAGCCAAAGCAATAAACAGAACAAGTGAGATAAGTAAGTGAGCCCCAGCTAAGAAAATCAAATAAAAGACAATTGCTACAGTTTTTCCAACAGTTTTTCAGTTTTTGTTGTAGATTTTCCTACAATGCTGCAGTGAATGTTTGCAGGAGGATCGGTCTATACTCGATGCAAGGGGTCACATGAATATGCAAAACGACTCACTGAGACCAACCCTGTCCATGCTCTGAGACATTTTGTTTACTAATATGAGTGTAAATGTCACATAAGTAATGCTGCGATTATTTATAAACTTTTATCATAAAAAAGATACACTTAACTTAATTGTACTAATACTGTATGCACAGATGCACAGTGACAATAATATTGTTTGCCCCTGGATATAGGATATATGCATTTACGGAGTATACTGTGAGTATACTGCATACTGCTTAGTGTCTTTAAAATTAATATATTTCTTATTAATTTCTCCTGAATGAGGATTAAGGATTTTAAAAAGATTGAGGTTAAAGGTTTCAGGACTATGATAAGGAAAGCATGAAATAAAGCAGTAATAAGCTAAGCCAAAAGGAGCATAGCCAGTTGGTGGTGTGAAAAGAGGAAAAAATAAAGTATTAAAGATTTTTAAAGACAGATGATCTAATTTTCATAAGCAGCAATACAGAAAACATGCTTAGTGTCACATTTCTCAGATAAGACACAAACTGCAGTAGCTTCACTATGAGTGGCAATAAATTCAGCGTGGTCTATTATCCAAACACATTTTCAAAGTGTAATCTGACTAGCAAGAGAATGTTTCATTAATAGTTTTGTCAAATGCAGTGCAAAATGGACAAACGAATGCTCACATAATTGTAAAGGCTGCTGCCCACACTGTTATGAACTTGCGCATTAATCACCTTGTTTGCGTTGCCTATTATCAATAGGCCTCATTCAGTCATGCTACACATCCCTAGATATTAATAGTTATAAGCAATTACTGGGGAATGACAAGCAGGCATTGAATGTGAATAAGACGTTGCAAAAACAAGTAAGGCAGTGTACAGCATGCTTGCCTGATTCACCCCTGTCTGGTGAATGACCTCCCTGTATCAAGTCCCATATATACTATACATCACACAAAAGCATTTTTTTAAAGGTTTAAGGTTTAAGCATTTTAAAAAGTCTTTACATTACAATTATTCAAACAAAATACTACAATAAAAAGATATAAAACACCCAAAAATTTCCCTAACATATTGAACGTTTCAGTTACGCAGATATTATTAGGAAAAGACTTGTATTTCATATTAGTGCCGTTTATGAAAGAGGTAGCTTCACCAAAAAGTATATTATTATTAGATTACATTTAATTCTGACAGTAACTGATGTTAAAATGTGTCCCGAAATTTCAAGCAAATATAGCTTCTTTTTTTATCGAGTACATATTAATGTTTATACCATACTGTACTTTTCCTCCCGTGAAAAAAAAATTATATAATGAGTCTTAATTTAAACAAACGCAGGCAAAAAAGACTCTTAGTAGCATATCAATAGTAGTCTAATAATAGTAATGACCCAGCGGCAATGACTTGAATTTGCCGCCGGATAGCGGACACTATAATTAACTTCGGTATGATTATGTGATCGAAGAAAAATTAAATAAGTTAAATTCTGGACTCTTTACCTCTTACGGTTTTCTGTTTCGCTTTAATCCTCAAAGTACTGAACGCTTTAAAAGTTGATTCTTTAAAATTTAGAGTCAGGGATCTTCGCCTAATGCCTCCCCATGCTTTGCGATCCATGCTCCAAAAGTACTTCAGCAAGTTCTCCTTTTGCGGCTGATTCAAAAGTAATTGTCTTATCAATTTTTTGGTTATACTCAGTAAATTTTTACGTTGACAGTCATTGTCTTAGATCTCGATATTCCATACGTGTAACCCATTTTCTCTCAATATTTCTTCCTCATTCACTTAAAAGTTACGGTTTGACGCTTCCTTATTGGCACTGCAATCTCATGATGAAAAAAGTCAGCCCTGCAATGAATTTTGGGAAACGAAGTTCCTTTTTTCTGTCTTCGAAAACACAACAAAAATATCTATTATATATTTATTTTATTTTATGAAGAAACGTTCAATTCAAGACTTTCTGATAGAAAACTACTTCAATTATCGGTGGCATTGGATTACAGTTTAATCTGTATTTGATGTCAAGTAACAGGTCAAATCAGTGTATTAAAAGGTTCTAGCAAAACAATAGCCAAAAGAGTAGTGACAGGGGCAGCCAAGGCAGGCAAATATGTGGGGATCCGAGCATGAGGGGGCCCCTAAGGACAGCTGATAACGCAGCACATTGATTCAACAAATCTGCATTATTTGTGTATTCAGTTTTTCACAAAAGTGAAAAGATGTGTTTATTAAATTCTCTTTGTTGATATTATTCATTTAGACTGGAATAATGGTAATAAATGTTACCATTTTGGGGGAGGGTGGGTTGTAGGGCCCCATTAATTTTTTTTCCCAAGGGCCTTCAGAGCGCCTAAAATCACCACCGACAATCATGCTTATTTTAGGATTAACTTTGATGTTCAATCAGTCATATAGCACTGTGAAATCCATCCATTTTCCAAACCGCTTATCCTGACTGGGTTGTGGGGGGTCCGGAGCCTATCCCGGAAGCAATGGGCACGAGGCAGGGAACAACCCTGGATGGGGGGCCAGCCCACCTTAGGGCACTCTCACACACCAGTCACTCACACCTATGGGCAATTTGGCAACTCCAATCAGCCTCAGCATG
>JABFDZ020000042.1:1377041-1387103 GCA_019775955.2 Pollimyrus isidori
CTTATATTTACCCCAGACTACCTTAAATCCAACAAGTTATCCAGCTAAGCAAGAAACCCTGCTTTCTGGAATACCCCGCTGGTCTGATTCTGTTTTATCAATATTTGTAGTGTTTTCTTCTGTTTGTTAATAAATCCCTGTTTGTCCTCTGAGCTTCCAGTGAGTCCACTTTCTGTTCCCTGCCTGCATGATGCCACGCCCTTGTGCTGAACCCGCGCGGATCCTTGACACTTAAACGTGCTCAGTACCCTTAAAGATGCAGAGAAGTTTCATTGGTGTTGTTTTGAAGGCCGTTGGTACATGCTTACGATTGCACCAAGCATGAGGCTACAGGGTTCACCCTGTATGATCTGATGTTTGGACTGCAGCCCTGGTTGCCAATAGATCTTGTATTTAATGAGCCACTGAATAAAACTTAGTTGAAGTCCCATCTCAGTGGACCCAAAACCTAAAAAAACATCTTGAGGAGAGATATTATCTAGCTTCCATAAATGTTGCCAAAGCTGCAGGATGAAACAAGCTCCGTTTTGACAAGCATGTCACAGAGTCAATGCTGGACGTTGGGGACCGTATGTTAGTCAGAAAATGGGGAAACATAAACTGGCAGAAAAGTGGGAGTCATTAGTATACAGTACGTGGTTACTGGTCGAGTGGGAGATCTGCCTGTGTATACAGTGAGGTCAGCAGGCAAGGATGGTCCTCTGTGCACACTGCACAGAGATCTTCTGTTGCCGTGTGAATTTTTGTTATTCAACTCCACGGAGAGGCCTCAACCAAAAAGACATCCTGTAACTTATCAGATAGCGCATGCTAGTGATGATAAGTACCTGGAGTTCAGTTCAGATGATGAGTACCTTGCAAACCATGCAGAGCCTCAGACTGCACCATCTACACCAAGAAGAGGGCACCTGATCATGTTTGACTTTATGTGAGCCAGTCACCTCCAAATCCACATTTTTCAGTTGAGCTGGTTGTTCATGATATAGCTGCAACCGATCCCGGTACTCCTTAAGTTCTAGTGGACAGCCCTACAATAGAAGAACTATGTGAAGAGCAGGTACCAGATATTTTGGATTTTCCATGTAGCCCTACTAACGCAGTTGGTTTACGTCCAGAAGGTTTGGCCAATCTTGAGGGGGGATCTGAGTCAAGTCGTAGAGATGAAAACTCATCGGTTGTCTTGATCGAGGATCCACAGGAAAATGCTTGAAGCTGAACAAGAGGAACAAAAAGAAATCACAACTGACAAGTACGGACTTCCAGCATGGGAGATGTCACATCATCCACTCTCATTTGAACACCATACACCACAGGGATGTGTCCTCGGCCCTTTTTTCTACTCCCTCTTTACTTATGACTGCTTACTATTCATGCTACCCACACTATAGTCAAATTTGCTTATCAAATCAAAGCACACACAGCATTCTCCCCTTTGCATACACAGGGAGGAGGTAGAGAGGGTAGAGAGCTTTAGGTTTCTTGGTGTGCACATCTCGACTGACCTCACCTGCACCATACACATCTCTCATGAGGTGGAGAATGCCCAAGAGAGGCATTACTTCCTAAAGAAGTTGAGGCACGCTCACTTCCCTCATCGCCTGTAAACCAACTTCTACTGGTCAAAAATGAAGAACATACTGACCGACTGCTGCATGATATGGTTCATCAGCTACACAAAAGGGAACAGGAAGGACCTGCAATGGGTGATGAGGGTGGCATAGTGTGCCAACAATGGAACCCTACCCATACTCAAAGATATTTACACTGGCCGATTTCAAAAGACAGTCAGCTGCATTCTAATTGCGTATTCCCCTGATGGTTTGGTATACTCAAGTGAATCGAGGTATCATGATATTACTGTAGATGGTGGTGCAGAAGGCAGTGCTACTGTTTGCCAGCCAAAGGGTTGCTGGTTCGAGTCCCGCTTCCTCCTGACCCCATCAAAGTGTCCTTGAGCAAGACGCTGAACCCCAAATTGCTCCCGGTGTGCAGGTTGGCACCTTGCATGGCAGCCTCTGCCACCGGTGTGTTGATGGGTGAATGTGAGGCATGAGCTGTAAAGCGCTTTGAGTACTCGGAAGAGTAGAAAAGCGCTATATAAATGCAGTCCATTTACTGTCATTTCGCTATATGTACTGGTGAAAATATAAAAATATATCTAAAAATACTCAAAAACTGGGGTTTTCTTATTTTTGAGAGCTAGAATTTAAATGTCATTATACAACAGCAGATGGCACAGCAAGCGCTTCAATAAAATACCATGGCCCCAAAACCACGATGCATACCGATCCATGGGCAAACTCCTCGAACTTAATCAAGTACTGGGGGAACACACCTCCAGAACAGGAACAGGAAATGATGTGCGGGGCATCGGAGGAGCTGTGGGCGGGGTCTGATCTGGGAGGCGGAGACAAGATGCAGTCGGCGAATGACGACGAGGGAGGGATTTCCGGAGAACCTGTACGCTTCCCTTGGAAACTTACGGCACGTAACAAAGCACTTTATCTTAAGTGTCACATTCAAGGAAAGGAACAACCCAAAGGCAGCCAAGGAGCAAAGAAAATGGTTTTTATTTGAGACACAGAACAGGATGATAAACAAACAGGACAACAGGGGGACAACGCTGTGGTATTCAGCTCATTAGAGCCCCACAAGGGTGAATATTAAAGGACCAGCAGCGGTCTCTACTGGCCAAATGGATGCATTACTGGCAGGACATGACAGATGCATTTAGTTATTTCCAAAATTAGTGGCCAGATGGTCAAACATGTTAAGTCTTCATATTTGTGTTCCATTTCCCATTACCTTTGTAAATATGGGCTTTGATTTCTGCTTTGTTAAAAAGAGTAGATGAGGCACACACCCTTACATTTATGAGAAACCCTTAAATTTATTTATGAGTTAATAGTTAATAGTTAATTTCTTAAAATGCCCTTTCCCAGTCCTATGTTTCATGGTTAAAAGATTTGAACACCATCTTTGCAAGCTTTTGCACGTACTTTCAAAAATCTTACATAACTGCATTACCAACATATCCAGGCAAACATGCAGCTGAAATCAGGCAAAGCGAATGTCAGATCTAGTCTATATACACAGATCAACCATGACATTAAAACCATTGACATGTAAAGTAACATTGATTATTTTGTTACAATGGCACCTGTCAGGGGTGCCATGAAACTCTCTTTGGCCATTTTATTAGATACACCTTAAACTGAACTGCCTTAAATCTTCATGACATAGAATCAGCTGCTTGAGGCATTCCTCAGAGACTGTGGGCCATGTTGAAATGATAGCATCACACAATTGCTGCAGATCTGTCAGCTACACCTTCATGATGTGAATCTCCCATTCTACCACATCCCATAGGTGCTCTGTTGGATTGAGGTCTGGTAACTGTGGACTGTGGTGAGAGTGACCTCATAGTCATGTTCAAAAAAACCAGTCTGGGATCATTTGATTTTTGTGACATGGCACATTATCCTGCTGGAAGTAGTCATTGGGAGCTGGGTACAATGTAGTCATAAAGGAATGGATATAGTCAATGGATTCTCAGGAAGGCTGTGGAATTTAAATAATGCTCAACTCATACTAAGGGGCCCAAAGTATGTCAGGAAAATACCTCCATACCATTACACCCCCATCGGCAGCCATATCAGTACCATTTTACACATTGTGCTGCTGATCAGATCATGTCATATTCTACAGAGCTACTAGACGACCTGCTGGCTGTATCCCAGAATTGTGTCCTCTCCGTGGTTCATGTAACACATCCAACATCATCACATTTCTAGACACCCTACTGAAGGTAGGGCTGAGTGAAGGTCGGGAACAGCTGCTACAAATGAAAGTTGCCCCTACCTCTTGACCTCCTTGGCCAATAAAATTCGGCACATATGTTCTGTGACCAGTCCTGAGGTCAGACATATAATACTACAATCTTATGTTATAAAACCCTGGCTCCCAGCAGCCAATCAAGTCAAGCTTTTAACAAGCTTGACAATCACCAATCCAAACCAAAATTTAATGATCCATTTCTTTACAGACCCTCAGCCCATCCACACATGTTATACCCCAGTCTGCCTGATAGGGGGCACTCCAGTGACACCCTTTGCATTTCTGCCTATTTATCCTGAACTACCAGGCATTCAGTTGAAATTTATTTCCCGATATCATATCAAATGTCATATCAAATCAGGCAGCATGTGCAACTTGTTGCTACATCTTCGAATTTAGTCCTATTTAATATCTGTTCATTTTTCATCCTAGTAGTTTTGCCCAGCCTACACAAACGTGGTATCTGGAATCAGCAGGTCACCACTGCAAATAATCACACAATCTTAAAAATACCAGTAAGCAGACGCCGATATGTATAATGGGGGCGATGGTGACCAAACAATTTTATAGCATGTGTGTAAGCAATTGCATTGTAAAACGAAGCCAAGACCCAGATCGTTTATGAATGCGTCATTTAATAAAAAGCAATGAAAACACGTTTCTGGGAGAACAAACAGTGTGAGTATTACCACCACCCGCCACACTAATACACCCAAACTATACCATTGCCGCACCCATTTCTGTCAGACAGCTATATCTCATGCATCAAACTTGAAGCTGTACTGTCGTAGGGGACTGTGGATGGACCCTCCAAGTTTGGCACCAATTGGTCAATAGGGGGCACTGAATGTGTCCCTACACCTGCAAAAGCAGTACAACTAATATTTTGATAATTTCTCATAAATTTAAGGGTTTGGCAATAATATCCAATGGTGTGTATGCATGTTTGTGGGGTACTCAAACCAAGGAGCCAATCAGTCCACTAACTAACAATGCAATTAGGGAGTTGCAGCAAAAACCACCATACACAACAAACCTTTCTTTATATGATTGCCCACTCCTAATATAGATGGCCAAAATTCAGACATTCTGCCAATCTGCCAATCTAGGCATTGCAGTAGTAGCATGACATCAGTAGGGGGTGCTACAACTAACAACTCCCCATGTGACCTCCTTGGCCATTCCAAGTAAAATTCAACTGACACTTTCACTTCCTCTTCTCATCTACTCTTCTTAGCATTGTTCTAATCTGGTGAGCATTTCTACTACAACTACACCAATGCTGTTACAGCAGTGTGTATTACTAACTGTGATGGCCTGGCCACCAGGGGGAGCCAGTACTTCATTTTCCATACACTGTTATACTGTTTCTATGCCGCTCAATGATGTTCCGATCTTTGGACCCTTCTACCACGGATGAATTTATATTTTTTTTTTCCATAATATCCACCAGGCTGGTCTGTTACACCTGCAACATAGTATGTGCTCTGGGTATGCACCACCGATTTGTTGTGGAGGAAAATAAAACGTTTTTGTTACTACAGTATATTTATGGTTTCTTCACATACATATTAATTTCGATTTTAACAATCTCTCTATACAGAAATCTCTGCTTATGCAATTAAACCCACCAAACAGGACAGTGTGTAGCTGGTTAGACAACAATCTCGTAATAGGATTGCAGTGTGTAGCATTTGGTGCAAAGGTTTTTCTGATTTTGATTAGGGTTTAGGTATTTTTTTAATTCAGTGCTTCATTTTATAGGATATGTAAGGCTCTGGACCCCTCTGACCCTGCATAGGAGATGGATGTAGAAAACAAGAACTGAGGATGAACCTCGGTGTGGAGAGATTGATTGAAAGGTATGTAAAGTACCTTGTAAATCTATGGAGAAAGATAAAATGGTGGTTTCTCTATTTAGCAACTTCAGCTGCACACCTACATTTATCAAATGCTGACACGCTGCAAGTGAGCACACACACTAATGCCTCTAAAAGTCTCCGGAAAGGAGGTATGGCAAGGGGCACTTGCTATCCATGCGACTGGGTGATCTGTCCAGTCAGGGACTGGCAGCTTCCACTTCCGCTGGCACCACACTAGCAGGCGGGCGAGAGTAAATTCCATTTGGATAGCCGTCAACAGAAAGTGCTGCGGAATGCTGGACTCCTGGTGCACAAAAGAATCATTATATCACAACAAAGGACCTCACTGCTGGAACTAATGGTTGGAAGAACCATGTAGTTCAGATAGTAATTGCCGGTGCAGAAAACCGGGCCTGGGAAGTTTCAGACAATGCGAATAGTAGTAGATAGTTTAACTGATAGATAATAGTAGAGTTTAACACTGTTATACCAAATGGATTCTTCGGTCTCTTAGGTCTTGCTTGCAGGAGTACAAACTCAGAACATGGTGTGTCCATTCCAAAGAATCCTTTTATCCCCCTTCTGACAAGGAGGGGAATGCAATTACATACTTTCCATTGATGTAATTAACCAGTAATTACAGAGGCAGGAATACAGTGAGGCCAGTCCTCCTTTCCTACTGTATGGGGAAATCCTTAGAACAGGGTAAAGTTAATACAGTGTCTATAAGCTTTTACCCATACACTATATGGCATTGTGGCAAACATGATATGACAGAAAATGAGTGAATCATTACATATGCATTCATTTATATGTCTGTAAACTGGGTTACATTAATTGTTTAGGAACAATCATTAATTGTTGAATGCCTCTCCATTTATGTGCTTCTTCAGTATAAATGTAATGTATACTTAAATTGTCTTTTTCTGCTGCTCACCATTTTTTTGAGTCAAGGCGCATCACATGACCAGATAAGTTGATTATTCTATTGATAGGTCCAAAGGAGTTTATGGCAGTCCTGAGGACAGGCTGGTCAGTGGGTCATGAGGGGTTAAGTAATTGGGACCAAAAGAGGTGGTCACTCCTAAACCAGGTCTGATAAGAGGCGTCTGGCATGGCTTCATCATCCCTATCAGATGATGGTGTACATCTGCACATGTTGGTACTCGAACCACAATGACATCATTCCAAAGCAGCAATCTCAGGAGGACCTGCTCTTGTGGAGGCCTGATTCTGAATATGTCCACAGTGGCTGTCTATGTCCAAGAGACATAATGTCGAGTAAAAAGCTCTTTGTAAGTTGCATATGATTTAAAGGATATGTATTCTCCTGATTTGGATGCTTATGTTTGCCCTAAAAGTATAAAACAAAATAAGGCAAATAATTTTTTCCATATTTGTTGGAGGAAAGTATTCTAAACATTACGTACAGTCTGTACAAACCTCATGTTCTTACAAAATAATGTATACCAGCCAAATCATGTCATGTCCATGAAAATGGACATCCGTGAACACTAAAATTGGCTGAGTAAGCTGAGATAAACAAATTGACTTCTAGTTATCACATTTGAAACCTTTATTATTGAGTTGGTATGAGCAATACTGTATGGGAGAAAGATTAAGAACCAGATTTTAGAATCAATAGCAACAGTCTGAAAATACTGTGATCCTAATGGTAGCAATATATTGTCTAATATTAATTGTCTATGAACACACTAAATTATACAGAATTTGCAAACAATGTCAGTTTTCTCTGCTTTGTAAGGGAACAGATTGTTGCCCACCAACACATGAAAATGGAATTCCACCTACGCTGTTCCCCTTTCCGAAATCCACTTGTGGAGTTTTTTTTATTCTCTCCAGAAAGAATAATTACAAACTTCATGATAAAATGTCTTTGTTGTACATAAGGAATCCTTCCTACATTATAACGGAACTTAGAATGTTAAGGTCCATCCACCACTGTATATTCTGTACTCAATAGAGCCTGGAATGCCAATTCATCGCAAGGTACAGACACACTTTGGGTAGTTTAAAGCATATTTTCAGAAATGCATATAAGCACAGGAAGAATATGCAACCTTTACACGAGCAACGGGTCCGATTCGACCTCAAACTCTATTTTTGTGACCATTTCAACACTCTCATGAGGCTGTGAAATCTCAAATTTTATTGCATGTCTTAATTATCATGGCACAGTGTCTAGTACAGACACATGAAGGCAACAGATCCTTCACAGTGGTCAACCTGGATAAGTGTTTGTTTAGTCCAGAAAACAAGTTATACAATCCAAGAAAAGGGCGTTTGTTCTCAGGAATAGATGGCCTTGTGTTGCACCCCTGCACTTCAATGGGGGTTTCCTGTGTAATCAGTGCATTCCGATTGTGGACGATTAGGAGATCATCCAGACCTTGCTCTAGATGTCATTCATTTTGGTGTTGCAACTGCTGAACAACCCGCTTTCATTTCGCCAGAGTGACAGGTAACCCAGAGTCAGTCTGTGCATGTCACTGAATGCCACATTTGAAGTGTCACCTACTGTATAGAATATATCATTTAACTGTGATTTTGTGTACCATGGTGAAAGAGCACTTCATATAGTGAAAAAAGTAACACTATCACAACTCCTGTCCATCTGACAATCCACAGGAAAAACTACTGCAGGTTCCTCACAAATGGTAACACACATAAGCAGTTAAATATGCAAAGGTCAATATATACATATATTATATTGGAAGTAAATCTGTTATGTAACTATTTATGTTTTGCTAGATTAAATGACATTCATGTGTTGTATGATTGCATTGAATTGAAATGATCTTTTTCACATTGATAACATCTTACAACGTCTTACTAATTCAACATCTTACCGGACGTGGCCAAGTCAATTCAAAATCATAAATTCATAAATTCTGAACAACCCTGGTAAGCTACACAATGAGCTGATCAATCAAACTTGCTATGGGTTCAGTCACATCTTTTGAAGTGGGAATGTGAATCACACTTCATAACAAGCAATGGCAGAGAAATATGCAAGTCAAATTTCTGTAATTCTCTCGTTAACACAGGTGACAGTGTTGTTGTGGATAAGGCTGGAGATCACTGTCATGCTGAATGAGTTAGAATAGCAGACTGGATGCTTTAAAAAAAGAGTAATGCTCAAAATCATTATTCTTCCTCTGTTAACCAGGGTTGCCTGCAAGGAAACACATGCAGTCATCATTGCTTTGCACAGAGAGAGCTTCACAGACAAGGATATTTCTGCTAGTAAGATTGCACCTCAATCACCCATTTATCGGATCATCAGGAACTGCATGGAGAGAAGTTCAATTGTTGTGAAGAAGGCTTCAGGGCTCCCAAGACAGTCCTGCAAGTGTCTTGATCATCTCCTAAAGTTGATTCAGCTGCAGGATGGAAGCACCACCAGCGCAGAGTTTTCAAAAGCAACACTATTCCAGCGGTGGACATTGCGATGAAGATGTGAAGATAATGTGGTATACAGTATTACCATCCAAGCCTAATGATGACTGTAAGATAATGCTATATACTGCATTCCGTCCAAGCCTAATGATGACTATGAGATAATGTAGTATACTGTACTGTATCACCGTCCAAGCTTAATAATGACTTAATAATCTGTTCATAAACCCATTTACCGATTTCGCAACATTGCTTGTATTTCTGTTTGTTGCAATACATCTCTGCCTGTACTGGTATGGTGGAATATTACTGCTGTACACGTGTCGACCACGACTTTCTGTATGCATGGGCAAAAGTTGTATTTGAAAATTCCAATTTTGAAAATGTAAATAGAATTGCAATTCTGAATTGCATGTGTCAAGTCTGAATGGAACATTTTCCAGCCTTCATATCAAAGTGCTGATTGTCAGGCCTCTTCTATCATGACACATTTTTCTAATTGTAATTCAACCTAATATGATTCATCTTTCTAGCTGCAATTGTAATTGTGATTTATTTAAAAGTTAAAGACCATTTTTGGTGTGATCTTTACATTACTTGTCTTTGTTTTTCACATATTTTCTGCGAAATTGCAGCAACTATGCAATGTTTCCTTTATATGGGTATTTCATGTGTTGCATGATACATTTACAGTAGTTACAGGAAATATTAATGCTGAAAAACAGATGGAATATTATACTTTATACCAGGTGTAGCCAATCTTATCCACCAAGGAGCGGTGTACACTCACCTAAAGGATTATTAGGAACACCATACTAGTATGATGTTTGACCCCCTTTCGCCTTCAGAACTGTCTTAATTCTACATGGCATTGATTCAACAAGGTGCTGGAAGCATTCTTTAGAAATGTTGGCCCATATTGATAGGATAGCATCTTGCAGTT
>JABFDZ020000042.1:1403644-1414864 GCA_019775955.2 Pollimyrus isidori
CCGTAAAATATACGTTTATATTTTTGTTTATTTGTATATGTATAATATTAATCTATTATTATTTTTTGAGAAGCTGGTATGGTGCCCCCCTGAGAGTTGGTGCCCTACGCAGACTGCGTACTCTGCGTATAGGGAGCGGCGGTACTGAGTATAATCACTTTTCTTTATTACAAGAAATCCTGCTTAAAATACTGGTTTGTTTGGAAGAGGTCACTATGAAATAGATTGGTGCAGTCACTTCATAGGCTGCACTGTGATGTCATACCTTCAGAGTGATGTTCATCTGTCTCTCTGGAATTTGCACATGTTCTATAATTGCTGGAAGTCATGCAGTTTAGGGGTATCACTGTCTAAATTGCGTGTGTGTGTGTGTGTGTGTTTCTGTGTGTTCCCATAGAAATGAATGAGCGTTCCCCATAAAGATAAGTTTACCCGACATGTACAGTATGTGCATGTGTGTGTGTGTGTGTGTGTGTGTGCGTGTGCCTGCATACACATGCGTGTGTAGCTTTGTATTTACAACATTGTGGGAACATTTAGCTGTTGTACCAAATGTCACCACAATGTGAAAAACCTGTTACTTTTTAGCTTGCGGGGACATTTTTCAGGCCTACACAGTATAAACCTCAATTTTACAAAAAAAAACAATGCAATCAAAACACTAAAATACCAAAAAGTCTTGAATTTTATTTGGTTTAAGGTTGGGACTAGAAAGGTGTGTATGTGTGTGTGAGTGTTTGTGTATGTGTGTGTAGGGAAACGCCCCGTATGGTATTGTAACGTGTGCTTAAGGTATTAGGCTTCAGGCTTACTGTGATAATGTTCTGCATAGAAGGAACTCGGAAGTGATTTAATGCATACAATTAAAGTAGCCAAACATTTGCCCTATCTGACATGAGGATGTTAATTATAATGCAAATTATTTACCTCACAGTAGACTTAGTCAGTATTTATGAATGTATACACAAATCACTTTTCACTTAAAATTGATGGCTATACAGTAGGTCTCACTGGACAAATCAACATGAAAAAAAATAATCATACTTGACTGTTGGAAATTGTTTTAAAAGCGGACAAGCCTCATATATGAACATTGAAAATTGGATTACACGTGGTGGTTAATGAAATTACCCTGCTGATGGCAGATGCTTTCTGCAGTGGGACAGAATCAAAACCTTTGTCAAAAAAAAAACTTTGGCACAAAAAAGAACAACAAAGAATCAGAACATTATATTAAGTTCTGGTATGTCTTGATAGGTTACAGAAACCATTCATGTGTGACTATCTCTTAAATTGTAATACCCCAGTGTGCATTTGAACCTGACTATTACAACGTCGGTCTGTGTCGTCATGCCTCGTTTTGAATTTTCTGTTTGCTTGTCTGTAAATATGTCATTTGTTTGACCTAGTGTTTTTCCAAATCGTGTACCCGATAATTTATCAAAACCAAAATGAAACTGACCGCTCCCACTATTGTTATGATTATTGAGTGATAAGATCATGTGACATAGGTGAGGAAAAACCCAGGACATTCTTTTTAGGTAGAAAGACTGCCCTCTGCTGGACCAATTGAGTCTGAACTCTAATTCAATCTCTTGAAGATCTCACTTGGAGTGCAGTAGGCCATTTCTAAAAACCTGCTAAAGTCATTTAATGCTTACATCTATGAGTTAAGCATAGGTGCATCAGTATATTTTCCAAATGTACTGCAGTATATTTTACAAGCAATGTTCACTGCCACCATGGCTTACTAAACCTGTCGGACACCCTTAGTTTTGTGCATTGAAAGTTTGTGGATCTGTAATAAAGTATACAAAATACTAAAATATTTGTAATTTTATGTTTGAGATGTATATTAGCTACAGGGTGGGGTAAGGCTGCATGTAAAAGAGTGAGTCTGAGGTCTGTGAAGGGGAATTAAAGTCTGATCAAATTCTGCTGCTGCCTCCACTTTTGTTGCAGGTTCAGAATGCTTGCGACTTGCTGATTAAACCACTGGAGAAATTCCGGAAAGAACAAATAGGAGTTACAAAGGTAAGTGCTGGGAGTCCATACAAAGCAAGTGTCTTGTATCAGAGACGATTCACTAACAGAGATCGTTTTACTTCCTCTTAAATATTTGGTGGTTTCTGTTTTCTTATAATGGTTTCAGATATACTTCCACTTTTAATGTGTTACTTTACCCTCCTGGTAGAAAGAGAAGCAGTTTCTGCAGCACTTGCATGTTTAGCATATTCAGCTCTGGAAAAAAAAAAATACGAGAGAACAACAAATTTGTTTTGTTTCACTCATGTCTCAGTTTATGGGTATGTGACTGTGAAATATACATTTGTTGTGAACTGCAGCCTGGCTCTTCCCTGTTTCTTATTGATGAAGGGCTTCTTCCTTGCTTTATCAAATATCATGAACTGGAATCTTGGTGACCTCACAGGCTATGTATTTCATCCCTGAGTATCCATAAATCATCCATAAGGTGTACAAAAAAAAATCTCTTTATGTCATTTTGTGCAGACTTCAGGCCCTAACCTGTCTTCCCACATCACCTTTTCACAACCCTTTTCTGTGAATTCATTTCAGTTGACTTTAGCATCATTTTAGTCTTAGGACTCCGATTTGTTCTGCATGTTGAAAAAACTAAATAGGAGATCAAAGAAGATCATGATTAGCTAGCCACAAAATTCTGGAAATCTAACCAAATCTGACAGTTTACAAACAAAGCATGGGGCAATAAAAATACTCGAGAGTTAACAGTATAAACAGTATATTTTCTTTTCTCACATGTAAAACAGATTTTTTAAAATTGTTGTTCTGAAGTCTGCTCATATCTTTTATAGTTTCGATGTTGAGTAACAGAGCACAGTTTTAGAATATAGTGATCGGTGGCCATTGTTGACACACCACAGTACAATAATGAAATGTGTCCTCTGCATTTAACCCTAATGTGATACCCGGGGAGGAGTGCTTGGGGGCGGTATATGGCTCAGGGTACCTCAGTGGTGCCTTGCTGATCGGGGATTTGAACCAGCAGTCTTTCAATTACAAGTGCGCTCCCCTAACCGCTAAGACACCACTGCCCACACATTGATCTAATAAGTAATAAGTGTCCGTTGTATAATCTTGTTTTACTTGCAGTGCTTCAGTTTAGTACTTAATAATAAATTGTTTACAGAAGCAAATATAAGTTGTCACGGTTTTAAGAAAGACCGGCTTAGATGATTATTAAAAGATAATTGTATCGTATGTATAAAGTGCATATATTTCCACCCATCCATCTTATTCTGGTCAAGGTGACATAAAATATAAAACAAACAAACAAACACAAAAAAATAAATAAGCAAAATCCCCCCCCCCACACATAGTTTGCTCTATATGTACAGTACCTATTTACAACATATATATTTATTTCATATATATAGTGCTGTACAAACATCATCATAGGCAATCGTAAAATGCTTAAAGCTGGGAGGAAGTGTATATTTCCTGCAATTTCACAAGGTGGGTGGTGTCGCAGATACTAAACTAGGAGCACAGAGGCTACAATGGGGTCTTGATATAATTAGCGACTGGGCCGATGCCTGACAGATGAAATTTAATACAGATAAATGTAAGGTACTCCATGCAGGGAGCAGAAATATAAAGTACAGATATTTTATGGATTCCATTTAAATAAAGGTAGCCGATTACGAGAAAGGCCTCATTGTGGATGTTGATGCTTCCATGTCCCACTCTCGCCAGTGTGGGGAAGCAATAAAAAGGCCAGTAGGATGTTTGGTTACATCTCTAGGTGTGTGGGATTTAAGTCAGTGGAGGTGATTGTACGATTATACAATTCACTGGCAAGACCTCGAACTAGAATATTGTGTGCAGGTCTGGTCACCATACCTTAAGAAGGACATAGAACTCATGGCCATAGGTGGAAATTAGCAGGAGAACATTTTAAACTGAATTTGAGAAAACACTTCTTTACACAGCGTGTAGTTGGAGTATGGAATAGTTTTTCGGCTAGTATAGTGGAAGCTAAAACCCTGGGTTTATTTAAACCAGAGCTAGATAAGATTTTAACAAATTTGAGCTATTAGTTAAGCTCTCCCCATATGAGCTTGATGGGCCAAATGGCCTCCTCTTGTTTGCAGATTTCTTATGTTCAAACCCCTCCTCAGGGGCACCTCAGCCATTCCATATAGTTATTAAATTTCATCAGTCAATTAGTTAAAAAAGTAAATAAGATATTGATCAGCTATGTGAGGTGTGCTAGCGGTCAAGTGAAAAAATCCATGGCTGTATTGGAGGGTTGCAGAAAATACTGGGTTGATTTTAGCAGTTTTGAAATGACTAGGTAACACATTTTGGCAGGCATAACATCATAGTTTGCATCAACACGAAGCTCATTTAAACATCAATTTGGCTGCATAGAACTTTTGCACAGTATTGTGTATGTTTTTTTTTGTATATGTGTACTGTTCATGTATGTATGCGTGTGTATGTATGTATAAAATCTACTAACAAAAAGAACAGTGTAATGTGATATTTGGTAATGTGTGTTTGGTGTGTTTTCCTGTTTTCTTTGTGCTGATGTGCAGTAATATTTCGGAGAACCGCCAGCAGGTGGTGTACATTAGATAGGAAGTGGGGAATCTTAGAAAGGAATTTCTCAGTTATTGGAATGTCTCACAGCTAAGGAAAAAAACATGGTTTAAATAGTGAATGTGTGCTGGCTGCAAGCAATTAACAGAGACTGCACATTATAGATGCAGTAAATGATTTTTTTGCTGTTTTCTATGTAATAAGTGAACCTTGGAGTCAGAAATCACATAAAGATGGAGAAACCTAAGGATAGTGCCTCCCGTCCGCCCTGGTTCTGTTTTCTTGCTGCCCATGGGCAGTCCAGATTGCAGGCTATCACGTCAGTGCTAATTAGGTGCAGATCCCCTCTGCCGAACGGCGCGGAACGACAAACGCACAGTCTAGCCGAACTGTGTGGGCCAAGCAGAGCTGACAGGCAGCCAAGAGAACTTTTCAAGCTGGAGCCAGTTCAACATGGTGGAAAGAGCTCACAATCATAAATACATTCTTGCATTGTTTTAAACTTGTACCAGCGCCCCTAAAAGGAATGTAATTGCTCAGTATTGCTGTCTACTTGGCTTTCTTAATGAAATGTAAGATTTCACTCTAGCTGTAGTAAGTTCAGGTTCCACATTTCACACCAATTCCCCGTTTCTACCAAAGTGTTGCCGGAGCCGGGGTCCTTCCCAGTCCGGAACTGGCTCTGTACGTGTTTCCAGGCCCCCGCGGTCATGCAGCTGCCTTTAAGCGTGCTTTTATACAACAGAAGGCAGTGCTCCTCCAGGCCATGCTTTATGTTTTGAAAATACTTCTATGTTCCAACAGCCTAATACTGAAAAATGACTAAATCAGGCATGCCAGAATTATTACTAAAAAATACATAATGCAATGGTCTGACCATTCTTGCGCCACACATAATTTCTGCAGCTTTTGAGCCGCGAGTGTCAGTGTAGATGCGTTAATGGCTGCTTGGTAATTACATGCACTTACTGTACCAATTACAAATCTAATTACATGATCGTTGCAGCTTACAGATTTGAGTATTCTGTCTGATGTTACTCTTTCAAGGCTGTATAAATCAATCAAATTCACATTAAGGGTATTATTAATATATCTTTGAAATTTGTTTCGTTTTGAATGTTCAGGATAAATGTTCCTTGATTGTTGAATGTTGTCATTTTGGGCTGTTAATTGTTAGTCTTATTGTCAGTAGTCTTAATGACATGCTATATAAATGTATATTTATTTCTGTTAATTTAAATATTTACTTTTTCCATGACTGCAGTATTTGTATTTTATTAGATTTATAAAATGATTTGATCTGTCTCAAGACATCAAATGAACCTTTGTACTGAAAAAGTGCTTTTGTGTTTTAGGAGAAAAAAAAGAAATTTGAGAAAGAAAGTGAGAAATATTATTCTGTGTTGGACAAACATTTAAACTTATCATCCAAAAAAAAGGAAACTCACTTACAAGAGGTGAGTTAATATTGGTTTTGTCCTGTGGATTTTACTTATTTTATTGCACTACATTATTCTCAATGAGCAGATGCTTTGGTAACACCTTAGGGGACAAAAGTAACTTAGTAACTCAGTTACTAAGTATAAATCATGAACAAATATAGTACCTGTATGAAATACATGGATCGTTATGATTGATTAATGAACGAACATGGGATCAGTACATAAGTAACACTTAGGTTCTGTATTAATTAAGAGTGTACTAGTGTATTATTTGTAACCCCATCAAGCAATATGTTACCAATACTTTTGTTTAAAACAACATAAAAGGGACTAAATCTTGTGACCTGAAAATCATCCATCCACTGCCTTTGCTTACTACACCCAGAACAGGACACCAAATCCCATGTCGTATCCAAACAGAGAAACATTCCCACGAAATGTAAACATACGAGCAAATACTACGGAATACACAATTTAATTATACTTACTGAAAAGTATGTGGAATCCTGATCAATTTGTTTAGTAAACATGTAGGCACAGTGAACTTTAAAAAAGAGTAAATCTGAGTTTCTTGCATCTCTTCATTTTGAGGAGATTCTAGCAGCACCTCTGATTAAATGATAGGTGGGCAAACTGACTTCAAAGATCTAACAATGTCCCTAATCTGTCAAGGGCAGCTCTAAGCCGGCATTTAGAATGAAGCTTTTAAAGTGACGTCAGACATCACTGATGCTCCACCGTATTCCAGTCATTTTTGTTGAGTAGGCCTGAGCAGAACTGCAGGGTAAATGGCAGCATAGGGAACGTTGCCACCTTGTATACTATCCTATTTTACTATTATTAATACTCTATATGGTTTCCCTCCCATTTCACCTTCCTGACCTTCTGTCAAATTCCAGGCTGATGAGCAGCTTGACAAAGAGAGGTTAAACTTCTACGAGTCTTCAGTGGAGTATGTCTACCAGATTCAGCAGGTCCAAGACAGGAAGAAATTCGACGTGGTGGAGCCAGTGAGTACAATAGGTTTTATGTCACAAATTCTATGCCATCTGTTATCTATGTATGGATGGAACTACACAGGCACAGACTTTAAAGAAATGTTCAATCTGCAATGCAGGTTTTAGCTTTCCTCCAGAGTCTTCTGACACTGAATAACCTCACCTTTGAGACAACCCAAGACTTCATGCCGTATAAGCAGGAGCTGCAGCTCAGTCTGCAAAATGTGAGTACTTATTATTAATGGGTTGCAGTATTTGGAAAGAAAAAAAAAAACTTCTTTAGCTCAAGTGCTGTCTGACATCCTCTGAATCAATGTGTCTCTCAGACAAGGAACCACTTTGAAAGCACCCGTGAGGAGATGGAGGAGCTCATGAAGAGAATGAAAGGCTCTCCTCAGATGTGCAAAATTCCCGGCCAGCCCACCATTGAAGGCTACCTGTACTCACAGGAGAAATGTAATCCATTTCACAAATGTCCTCAGCAAACCAGCCAATTTATTTTTCATATTTTCTAACTCTTGAAATTTAATCATCTCCATATTTCTCTCGCTTTGGTTCAATTCCAGTATGATCATTCTGATTGTTGAAAAGCAATAAATAATGTTCTTACAAGGTATTGCTCTGTAGACTGAACAGGGAAATCCCCTTGTTTTTTAGTTCTGTAGTGTAGATTTCATGATTCTTATCCACATGAATTATATGCAATTCTTCATGTATGTTTAAGGGGCTCTGGGCATTACATGGGTGAAATATTACTGCAAGTATTACAAAGAGAACAAGCTACTCATTATGATCCCTGTAGAGCAGAAGCCTGTCACCAAACAGGTAAGTTATTGAATTATAACATTTATTTTTAAATATTCATAATTGCATGTAATGATTGTTTGCAACACTGTTAAGGAAATGTGATATCATTCATTCAGATGCCTTTTCTTGGCTCCTCACAAGCGCCAATATTTTTTTCTCCCGCTCGATTTTCGAAGTTTCGGTTTAGCGAAACTTACTGGCGGTTGCCTGTCATAATGGATGTTTCTAGCTTTCTAAATTGAAATATTTTTAAATTCTTTTCTACAATACCATTCCTGTTCTTTCATTACTCCTTACAGGGCCCTGTGGAGTTGAAACTTAAATTGTGCACCAGACGCAGGAGTGAGTCAATAGACAAACGTTTCTGCTTCGATATAGAAACGTGCGAAAGGTGAAATTGCACTCCCCTATAAAATGTTTATCAGTGTGATAAAATGTCTAATCAGCCAGGCATTTGCTGTTGCCACCTCTTTGCTGATCTGAAGGATTATTCATTTAGTTTCATTGCTTTAAGGACATGGCATAATATGAAAAAATGTAATTATGGCAGCTGATTTAGCCTGGAGACTTATGTAGATATATATTACACACTACTGTGCGAAAGTCTTAAGTGTTAAAATGAACTTCACGTTGGTGTAAAACTATGATGATATGTCTGTCGAAGTGCCAGGTTAGCCATTTCAAAACCTCTCCTCAAGTCTCTTATTTGTAGCCACTGTCACATACACCCATCGACGCCGAGCACACCTGGAGTGAGACTAATCAGTACATCACTCAGTTATTTTACTAATTAAGTTAATTAAGTGAACTGGTGGTGAAATGTAATGGCTGAGGTGCCCCCGAGGAGGGGTTTGGGAACTGAAGAGGCGTTCATCTATAGCCATCGAGTGTGTCAAAGGAAAACATTCTTGTTAGTCTTTTTTGGGAGACTGTGTGTATCATCTGGGCACATCACCAGCATTCACTGCTGAAATAATTAAGGTTCATTCATGGGATGGTGAAATTTAATTTTCATTGTATAAGGCATCGTAGAGGTGGAGTGATGGAGGACGGTTTGGTTGCGAAAGAAAATAATAGAAGCATTATTTGGAAGTGTAGTGAGTTTGAAAATGCTTAATTGTACAGTGCAGTCCGTAAGTATTTGGACAGCAACACTTAAAAAAAATTAGGTTGGCTCTTTATACCATCAAAATGGGATTTTAAATGAAACACTCAGTATGCCTGAATATTTTATTTCAAACTTCAGACCCAAAATAAATAATAAAAAATGTGTTGCTGTCCAAACACATGAGGACTACACTGTATATTTTAAAATGTATGTGTATTTTGTATTTAAATTATACAAATTACACAACCACCCTCTCCTAGATAAGTGACATATAAGATGAGTTATACATTATACAGAATGTTAACGTTAACAATAAAATAAATATTTCCAAACATGTTGAATATTACACAGATTTGTTAGACACCTTTCAATGTTGGGTATCTGCCAGCAAAATTAAATTTGTTGGTAGGGTGAATTATTTATGTTGATATTTGTATTTAACAGTTATACTACATAAGGAGTGCTAGAATAAACTGGGTAATACATACACAGGATGTGAATTGCAGTCTGTAAAGCCTGTTTCCCACTAGTGTGCAGTCCTGGGTCTGGATCAACATTAAAGCCCGATACTTGGTATTTTTCCTGTCACTGTATGTGTGCCAATCCAGAGAAAAAAGCACTAAAATTTTCAGATTGGTTCAATTGGAACCATTTGTGCAGAGGTTGTAATTCATGGTTGCCAAATGCAGTGTTTTCATGCATTTTGCACGTTGAGTACAGAAATCATCACTTTTTTGGCAGATGTATGTATTGCCTTAGCCTGTAGCTTTGGTATTATCAGTGAGGTATATGGTTACATGAATAGAGTTTGTGGGGGGCAGCAATCGTGCACGCTGGGGGGAAACAGTTGGGAAATGAAGGGCTATACCAGGGGTCTTCAAATCTGGCCTTGAAGAGCTACTATCCAGTAAGTTTTCTATACTACCTGGCTTCTGATGAGCCACACCTGACCCTGGTATTTACCTGAGAACAGGTGTGGCTCATCAGAAGCCAGGTAGGATTGAAAACCAACTGGATAGTAGCTCTTCAGCACCGGCGTAGGAAACCCTTGGGCTGTGTGAATCCCGATGGCCCATTAACTAATTCCCCCAACTGTGTGTCCCTATATGTAACTTTATTACTTATTTCTGTTGTTATCTATTGGCGTTTTGATGTTATGTGTGACATTAGTGTTACAATCCAAAAGTTCAACGGGAAGCAACATAAAACGGAAACAAAGACTGAATGCTATTTATCACATCAAAAACAAGTAAGGAGGAAAGCAAATGGGGACAATCGGCATATACTGCTGCCAGGCTGCCTGCAGAAGTGAGAGAGAGAGACAGAGGGAGAGAGAGAGAAGGTGGATTTAAAGGCCGCTCACACCTTTGGGTAACAAGTGTTTGCAAATGAGTCTCCTACCTTGAGAGGAAAAGAGAGTCTCACACACATAGATGCACACAACACAGACACACATACAACACAGACACACATACAACACAGACACACAGACACACATACAACACAGACACACATACAACACAGACACACATACAACACAGGCACACAGACACACATACAACACAGACACACATACAACACAGACACAAATACAACACAGACACAAATACAACACAGACACACATACAACACAGACACACAGGCACACATACAACACAGACACACATACAACACAGGCACACAGACAACACAGGCACACATACAACACAGGCACACATACAACACAGGCACACATACAACACAGACACACATACAACACAGACACACATACAAAGCCTGTAACAATTAGTGACCAGTTGAAATAATATATGCAAATGACTCTTTATAAATGTGTAAGAAGGTGGCAGGCTGGCTCAGTGATTACCAGGGTTGTCTTATACCTTTTTGGCTGCAGGTTTGATTACTACTCCCATCTTTCTCTTTGCTAAATCGTTATCTTCCCCCTGTGGATTCCCTTGTTCCCACAGGACCAGAAAGTGTGTGTGAGAGAGAGAGAGAGAGAGAGAGAGAGAGAGAGAGAGAGACCCTGTGACCAGTGATAAACTGGCATTTTGCCCAAAGCGTCCCTTGCCTCAGGTTCACTGTGACTTTTTCCCTAATAAGCAGTTTTGGAAGAGGGGTACATGTATACAGTACACAGTTGTGGAAGAGGAGTACATGTATACAGTACATGGTTGTGGAAGAGGGGTACATGTATACAGTATATGGTTGTGGAAGAGGGGTACATGTATACAGTACACAGTTGTGGGAGAGGGGTACATGTATACAGTACATGGTTGTG
>JABFDZ020000042.1:1414964-1426061 GCA_019775955.2 Pollimyrus isidori
TATACAGTACATGGTTGTGGAAGAGGGGTACATGTATACAGTACACAGTTGTGGGAGAGGGGTACATGTATACAGTATATGGTTGTGGAAGAGGGGTACATGTATACAGTATATGGTTGTGGAAGAGGGGTACATGTATACAGTACATGGTTGTGGAAGAGGGGTACATGTATACAGTACATGGTTGTGGAAGAGGGGTACATGTATACAGTATATGACTGTGGATATATTGAAATGGTGCGATGGGTTGCCAGCCTGTTCTGGATGATGCCCTGCCTTGAACCTGTTGTTTCCACTTGATAAGCAGGTATATAAGATGGATGGATGGATATTTGAATGCTATAGTTGTATATAAATCATAAATCAGTATAATAATTGTTTTCGTGTATGTGATTTACCTTTTGCTTAAAAAGAATTAAACAAGGTCAACATTGTCTCAAGGTAACTAGCTGTATAAATGCGAGCTGAACTATTACAGTTTTTTAGAAGGATGTTTTTTTTCAGCTGCTGAAAAAACAAGCAACAAAAAAAGACATGGTTGTGTGTTTTTGTAAAAAAAATTTTACCCTTCCTGCAAAATATATTTTTTTTTTCCATGAAATTAAAAAGTGAAGAGGCCATTTTGCTGAATGTAGGTTAAGTTGGATGCTGATAGGGGGCAGACCGAGTAGTTGGGCCCTATACTGTCTAAATGCAGTTACGGCTAGGGAAAGATTAGGCAGACTAATGATAATTTGAGGTATTTCGTGATTCATTATTTCCACATTTCAAATCATCATAAATTTGTACTGCAAGTTATTGTTGCACGATATATCGCACCATGCCTAATACATTGTTTATATACTGCTTAAGAAGGGATATCCTTTTGTTACAGAATTCAAGGTTTTTATATTGTCCTCTTAGTCAGAGGGGATTGTAATACCGTTAATGGTGATAGTTTTGTGAGTGATAAGGGGCCTGCAGAATGTTTTATGTGATGCCCATCATCAAGCTGGAAAGCACATATGCATTAAAAGTTGTCATATATCAAGGCTTGTGCTGCAAAATGAACATAAAAGTAAATTTTAGTTTTACCTCCGGTAATAGCTGTGCTTTCTGTTATTGTTTGTGCAGAACTACACCAGTTACACTCCAAGCCCTTTCTGAGGCGAACAGGAAGCTGTGGATGGAGGCAATGGATGGAAAAGAACCTGTATGTTTCATCATCATTCTTCTTCTTATTATTATTAATAATAATAATCCAAGTCTCATTTTGTTATGAAACTTTAAAGGTGGCCCAGTGTGAATGTTTGTTTTTTTTTTTTCACCAGCTATCATGTAGAATTTGTATGCATTACAATTAATTAGATAATTAAAAACGAATTGCCTGAAAGAGTCTCATCCAGTGGGTCATTGTGTTCCTTTGCTGTTCATTAAATGTATTACGTCTTACATTGTATTTTCATTCCAGATATATCATTCACCAATTCAAAAGCAAGCTGAGAGTATGTATTGTTGACACCTGATTTTAAAAAAGTATATATGACAGTAAATGTTTCACAGTATTCATTTGTTTCCGTGGTGTGATTATAAACTTACTGTACATATGAATTGCAGCATATAACTCTCTTTGTATTTGAATATATGTTTTTTTAGTGGAGCTCAATGAAGTTGGATTCAAGTTTGTCAGGAAGTGCATTAATTTTGTTGAAATGAAAGGTAGGGTCATTTAAACTTTATTTAAATTGGCATTATTGACAGCTAATTGTCATAATCTAATGATTTTAACTCTGTGTTTTTATCCCATTCATATTAGTCTTATGTGGTTTTACCCTATTATACGTAATGGAACTTCAACTCAGTGTTCTGTTTCATCTAAGCATTGTGGAATACTTTGACGTTTATGCTTTAAAAAACTTTTAAAATAAATATTTATCATCCAGATTCACTACACATTCACACAGTATACGTGTTACGATTGTAGTTGGAGGAAAATATATCTTTGGAGTTGTTATATCTCACAGTTCTGAAAAAAAATTCAGAAATGTTGAATTTCTTTTAGGTGCGATTGTTTCTTCTCTATCTCGGTCACTCTCTCGCTTACGCTTTCATTTTGATTATATGGCAAGACATCTAATCTTTATTTAATTTGGCCCTAACTAGTCTCTAGTAAAACATCATTCTTCAGTGCTTTGTTGCAAATGTGGTAATACTTTCCAGCTGAGGAAGAGAGCAAAATCTTTCATTTGCAAATGCTACAAATTTATTTGACTATTCTGTCTTTGAGCACAGGCTATAAATTTCTGCTGGCTAAAATGTCTTTTAAGACATTTTTTTTCTTCCCTCTCTTTATCAGGGCTTACCCAAGAGGGTGTCTACAGAACAGTTGGCAGCAATATCCAAGTGCAAAAAGTTTTAAATTCCTTTTTTGGTAAGGAAATTATTCAGCTCACAACTGTCCATGGTGATTTGCAGAACAAAAGACTCTAGAGAGAAAACCACGGATGATTTGCTGTTGGTGGTTGAAGAATTACGTTGTATAAACACACACCAATGAGCCAGAGCATTATGACATCCCGTGCGTGAAGCAAAAATGCTGACTATCTAGAAAAAATGGCGTGTGTCAAAGGCTGGGATATATCAGACGGTAAGCTATTCAGTATTCATAGTCCAGGGAGTAAAAAAACACGACACGGGTGTTCAGCGGCCTGAAGTTCTTTGTTTGGGTATATTTGTTTTACTCTAAAGATTGCACATTGAAAATGTCCATCATTATTAAGTCTGATGGATAATTAAGAAAGTTACAACCGATGCACAAAAATGTTTCTAGTAACTGGACACACAAAACTTTAAATTCCTTACGGCAAAGAATAAATTAAACCTGAGTAAGACAGAGGGAGGTAATGAGCTCACGCTGATGCAGCGCGTTGCTGCACCCACCACACGACAAACCACCTCAGGGATGAGAACCTGCATGCAGCCATGCAGTGGGTGATACCTCAGCACTACACTAGTCCGAATGGACCAGTGTGAGGTTATTCCAGTGGCTGCAGTGCCAATCCTGCCACCAACCTCCAAATTTTCCCTGTAAGTTGGAGGACCTCCTTACAGGGCTGGATGTAGATTAACTTCATACCCAGGGTGAAGCAATTGCAGGTTAAGGGCCTGGCTCAAGGGCCCAATGGAGTAGAATCACTCCTGGCATTCCTGGGATTCAAACCTGCAATCGGCACCGACACTGCTCTGCCCTCAAACCTGAGTAACTATCATTTAAAAATAAGTATAACTTTTTTACACTTTAATTCATTTATATGAATCCATTATTAGTGCTAGCCTTCAATAAAGTTTTTTCTTAGCAAAAATTCCATTGCAATTTTGAGTATGAACTTTGTATAAAATAAATATTGAAACCAATGTTCATGTAAAAGTGCTACAAAACACAAAATGGTTTTACATATATATTAATATAGCCTTTTAAGCTACAGCTTAGAAGTGCCATTATCAAAATCACATGAATTAATAGCTAAATAACTTAGTAGGTCATTTGATTTGAGTGTCACTTTGGGGGGCAGTCGTGGTTCATTGGGTTAAAATGCTTTATCTATGATAGGAATGTCATTGGTTTAAATTGCAAGGTCCGAGTCACTTTTGGGCTTTTGCAAAAGCCCTTAACCCCCAGCTACTCTTGGCACTGGCTGGCCCAGTTGTATAACTCTTTGGATAAAAGCTAAATCAATGACTAACTTCTACCTAATAGATCCAAAATGCCCAGGAGATGTGGATTTCAACGGTGGGGACTGGGATGTAAACACCATCACAAGCTCCATGAAGTTCTACCTCAGGTGTGTACCCTGCTCCTTCATCTTCTATAAAAACATATTAACACATACAATTCACACAAATGTAGTTAGTTTGTATGCACTGCGTTTACTATGCAGTTCTTGCAGTAGGTTAGGCATCCAAGCATGTGTCCAGAAGGTTGTGGTGTTGAATCCTGAGGCTGGCAGAATAATCATGCCAGGTAACCTGTTAGGCTTTGAGTGAGACCCTTAACCCTCACTTGGGGTGCCGAATACTGGCTGACCTTGGTGTCTGACTCCAAGTCTTCCTGATTTGCAATTTTATTTAGACAGTAGCTGATGCCAATAAATGTAATGTTATATCGTTATGAGGTTCAGCATCCCATCCATCTGCAAAATGTTTGTCCAGCAGAATGTTTGTCCAGCAATCCAAGGAAGTTTTGGGTACAGAGCAAAATCTCATAGGGTATATACTTACACACTGCTAGAAAATTGGGTACAGAGCAACATGTCATATGGTACATACTTATACACTGCTGGAAAATTGGGTACAGAGCAAGATCTCATAGGGTACATACTTACACACTGCTAGAAAATTGGGTACAGAGCAAGATCTCATATGGTACATACTTACACACTGCTAGAAAATTGGGTACAGAGCAAGATCTCATAGGGTACATACTTACATACTACTGGAAATTACAGGGTTTTCCTCCTGCACAAAGGGGGCATACAATGCAAAAACGAATATGGAAATAGAATAAATTGCACATACATAAAATCGGAGGCAGGAAAAGCGCTCAGCCCTGCGCCAACATGCCATCATTGCTATGTATTTATTCACAAAAGAGGCGACCACTATATCCAAGAAATCTATCATGCTAAGTAATAGGCTGTTCATTCAGCCAACACTGTATGCTGGCTTTTAATATGAAGGTGGATAATCTTGCTGTTGTGGCCCAGCACCACTGTGTTCACTGTCTGTCTCCAAGAGCAGGAGTCCATGGTGAGGCACTTTCTTTCAAGGGCAGCGTTTTATCTGCATGAACCCAGCCTTTCTGATTTGAACTAAATCGGAGGGATTCCATGAGGTGTCTGATTTCAGCTGTCCTAGACGGCCCTGAGACGCCTACCAGATCTAATGCTTTTCTCATCTGTAGGCCCACTGAATTATATTGAAAGCTGATGTTCCAGTCCCAGTTATGTTACACATAACTTTGGTAGGGATGTGCAAGCTAGTGTCCTTGAGATTTTGTAGATGGGGTATTGCTTAATAAATAACAATACTGTATAAACTTAATTTGTTGAGGATAGACACAGAAGTGGATTAAAAATAAGCACCTCTAAAATCAGGAACCTTCACAGGGCTGTGTCCCACCTACAGCCAGTCTATGCTTGTATTTCTGTTTTGCTTTAGTTTTGTTTAAGTTATTGTCGTGTGATGTTTTTGTGCTGAATTTGGTTATTCCACACCCACAGCAGCAAGATAACTTTTAAATGTGTGCTTTGGGAATGTAGATATCAAACAATTGAATACACTTAATGAGTGGGCGATATGGCCGAAGTTTTTGGTTATGATCCACAATATAAATCATATTTGTTTTTTGTTTACAAACCAACAAAGCTGGAATGTGTATAGTGATGTTTATTAATCATTTTATGGTTAATTGGATGGATGGATGGATGGACGGACTAATGGATGTACTGATGGATGGATGGCATGAGCATTTTTACAAGGTTATACATAACACTAATGTAATTATAACATCTTTCCTATGTCATTGACAGTAAACGCAAATGAAATGTGTTTGACCTTGGGGATGTCACAACTGAGAAAGTCACACTAGGCAATATATCACTAGCCTGCGAGGTGATACAACAGCACTGATGACTTAAAACTGGACATATCAACTACAGAACATTTTCTGACACCTTTTGTAGACAGATGTTGACAGTATATGTGCTCTATCACCACATGTCCTTTAGTACTAACACGGCAGCTGCGTGTTTTTTCTTTATATTTCCTGGCATAAAACACACTATATACTTGTATAAAACTGATAAATGCCTTAATAAAAATGCAGGACCAGTCTTAAACATTTTTATGGCTGACCAATGTACCTTACAAATGCAGTTCCATGTGAAATGGTCAGTTTGAATTATAACAAGTAAATACAAGAAAAACAATACTTGTTTTGCAAAATTGGATGTAAGAAAAACGGAGCAGATATTTGGCACATTTTTGTGATTTGAATCCTTGATTGTAGCGTTTGCATGACCCTGAAATGGGTGGATGATGTATGGATCATTTTAGGTTTTGGTTCAATTGAAAGTACACATGAAATCGGTGCCTCTCGCCTGTTATTCTTTTGACAATAAACAAGGTATGGCTTCTATTGCGCTTTCACTCTTCATGGGGCTAAGTAAAATTTGTTTTCCACCAATTACATGACCAAAGATATGAAACTGAATTTTGTAGGGTTTCAGAATGGTAGAGAACATCTCAGTTGGAGGGTGTACGTTATTCTCTAGGAATCCTACCATTGTTTTCACTGCTGTCCGGGAGGGCGCTCCTTCGCTAGGAGATCCTTGCCGCAGGTGGTTAGCTCCAGGGCTAGCGGATCCTCCAGTACCTAAGCTGTGCTTGCCAATACGCAGCCTCTTGCAGCAGACCGAGCCTCTGGTGCTTGGCCTGCTGCGCTGCGCTTTTGGGGAGACTGGTCATTCTGTTATGATGCGTTGTCGCACGGTCGGGAGGCGAGCCAGGAAGCAGGCAAGCAAAGCCATTACGGAGGACAAACAGGGTTTATTTGCAACTGACAGGGCTGACAGGGACCACATGACATGTAACGTCATGAAAGATCAATGACCATTCTGCCGGAACTACGCAGACGCAGACTAAATACAGAAAACAGGCAGGTAGTAACGAGAGACAGGTGAGAATAATCAGGTAACGAGGTGGGCGTGGCACACACGAGGATCGGACGGAGGTGGACGTAACAAATATGCATATTTACTTTGAATTCTGTGGAGAATGGGGATTTCAGCATTAATCAATTTCACAAAACAATATTAGATTAGATTAGATTCAACTTTATTGTCATTACACATGTACAAGTACAAGGCAACAAAATGCAGTTTAGGTCTAACAAGTAGTGCAATAAGCAGCAAGTGCAGGATACAGGTATAAGTTATAAGTGCGCCTATAGAGATATGTACAAGCAGAAGCTGGATAATATTTACAGGTGGATATACAGTGATATGAACATGATATTCAGTTTGTATTAGCTATAATCAGAAATTGCAAATAGATGAGCAGTGTACAGGTTACTGTAGTAGTTGAGAATATGCAGTAGATACAAACATTATTTACAGGTTGTTATTTAAATAATCAAACATATTGACATACGTATAGAAATGTAGAATCAGAAATTTACAGTGTGATATGTGCAAAGGATGTGTAGATTTAGTGGGTATGTGCAGCGTAGTGCAATATATATATGAGGTACAATATACAGTGGTACCTCAGTTCTCAAACTCATTAGAACTCAAATTTCTTTATAGTCGAACCAACCAGTTCGAAAAAAAATTACCTAGAGCTTGATCTGAATCTCAGAAGTGAAACTGTGAACGCCGACCAAAGATAACTTGTACGCGCGGGGAAATGAGTCACACTGATAGACAGTAACAGTAATTATTATTATATAATAAAATGCATTTAAAAATAAATATTTCTTCATTATTATTATAATAACTCATTAGTACGTTTATTACGTTTACGTAAATTAATATTGATGTGCTGAGCTGGGACGAACGGAGACAAAGACGCAGATGTAGGGGTATCGGGGAATACAAGTTTAATCACAGATAAGGCAGGCAAAACGCAGACGGACAATACAATGCCCAGACTGAGGAAACAAACTGAAACGTGGACGAAATACAGAGGGCTAATGAAAACAACCAGAAACAGCTGATCACACGAGGATTCCACACAGGGTTAACGAGGGGGCGTGGAACATGGAAGGATTGGATGATCAGGTTTAGATATGTCGTTAGATATGTTTAGTATAGTGTATGCTCTTCTTGTTTTATCCAGTTCATTTTGTATTTAAATGCTAAAAAAAAGGATAACTAGGAGTAATTTTTTTGGGCCTGGACCAATTAATCGATTTTCTATTACTCCTTATGGGGAAAACTGTTCTGATTCGATCTGGAGTTCTGAGGTACCACTGTACTTGAACCAGTGGTATTTACTCAAAGGTGGTGGTTAACAAAAGCAGAAAAATTATATTCATATGTGTAATTGGACTTAATGTATTAATAGTGCGGCATGAGGTAATAACTAATAAGCTGGTAAAGCTAATTGAAGTGAATAGTAAATAAAGTTAACACATTCTATAGATCATGAATAATAAAGCAACACGAATCAATGGTGATTGGTGATCTGAAAATGTATATATCTGTTCGTATATTTGTTTGTTACAGGAGTCTGAAAATGTATATATTTGTTGGTATATTTGTTACAGGAATCTCGCCGAACCTCTGATGACCTTCAATCTCAACAGAGAACTTATTTTAGCTGCAAGTAAGACCATGTAACTTCACTCACTCTGCCAGTAGAACACCTTTTTAAAAGAAAAAAGTGAAAAAGAAGAGCATATTTATATCTAGTAACAAAACAGCAATTGTCTGTTTTTATGTCACTGTCATAGAATGAAGGATCCTGTGTTGTAAGGAGACATTTTTATTACGTGCATGTTGTTACATGTAATTTTGTATGATATATGCTCATTGTAGCATGGCAATAGTATGTATACTAAGCCTAATAGTTTTCAGAAATATGGATGTTTCTTTTACTCTTTGAACAATGTAAATAGTATCAGGTGAAATTTACTCTTGTATTATTTACAGGCTAAAAATGCATACATGAAATATGGGACTGTGAAATGACTTTTGATGCAGGCCATTCTGTTTTAAATTTCTGTTTGAAATTAACAAGGACCACAGCCATTATTTTGCTTCCAGCAAAGCATGTGGTAACTGTTTGATTTTACTTTTTTTTGTTTTTTGTTGAGCATACAGGCCAGAAACATTTTCAGTACTTTTAGTCCCTGTAATTTCAATTGAACGTTTGAATTTGCGTCTCCTATGTCTTTTTATTTCACGTGAATACTTTTTGGAAGCATGCTAGTAATGAGGCCAGATATTTACATTGATGTTAGTCCCAATTAAAATTCTCAAGGTCAGCTGTATTAACTACAGCTACCAAAAGCCCTATTTTTTATTCTATTTTTTATTTTTTTAAATATTTATATATTTACTAGTTTAAGGTTAAAAGTATAAAAAGCAAAGATCACATTGTTAATGCAAGTTTTTCACTTAAAAGAATATGAGGCTTGAAAAAATGTTTTTAACTGTAGTACATAAGGCAAGATCATTATTTTTGTTTTTGAAATATAGTTGCACATCCTGCATATCATATTTCTATTCCATTTTTATTCTGTTCTATTAATAGACCATGGAACAAAAGGAAAGTGATATGTTTGACTACTATGTGTTTTGATTGACAACAGGTTCCAGTAATACCTTTCAATCAGTGGCTTCATAAAGAGGATTATCGTTTGGTTTAGGGCACATCTGGAGATACTTGTACAATATTCATTTACAAAATACAATGAACAATCATTCTTTGAAATATAAAAAGAAAATACTGCAATATTAAATGCATGTAGTCCAGTCAATTTAAAGATGTTTATAAAATTAAGTATGTATTTTTTTCTGTTTCAATTTGTAGAATCTGAAAATCTTGACTATCGACTTGGTGCCATTCACTCACTCATCTATAAACTCCCGGATAAAAACAGGGAGATGCTGGTTCTCCTTATTCGACACCTAGTTGGGTATGTGCTGATGCTTCTGCCAGCCTGCCATGATTCCATGACTTCACATAGCTGTAATTCTGCTATAGCCTTTGTTTAATTTTTCCTTTGGTAATGGACTGTTATGTTTGCCTAGATTTCGTTCTCATATAATTACACTGCTGACTTATTTTGTCATTGGGAAATGAATTAAACAGTTTAATGTGGATTGAAACTAATGCATTCTAATAACAGTGCAAATGCTGCTTATATATTTTTCTCTTATCAAGGAGGTCAATTAAACTGTATTTTATAAATTTTAGTCCTTTCTGAACTTCATCCTTTATCCATAAAACAGTATCCATCACATGTATTCTGATCATTCTGCTGTAGTCTGGCAGTCCTATCCCAGCACCTGGAGCTTGAGGTTATTTTGATTGTGTAGCTTGCCATCGCATAATCGTGTCTCTTTTTTTATTCTTAGTGTATGCAGCTACAGTAGAGAGAATCTGATGACTCCGTCCAACATGGGGGTGATTTTTGGGCCCACCCTCATGAGAGCTGAGGAGGAGACCGTGGCCGCCATGCTCGACATCAAGTTCCAGAACATCGTAATTGAGATACTCATTGAAGATTATGAGAAGGTGATTTACTGGGGAAACTTGCACATTGTTTGGGCTAGTAAAAAAAAAATCACTACATTAGCTTTATATGTGTCAAAGAGTCCAGGAACAAAACTATATGACAGCTGTTTCAGTGTCAGCACAAAGGAAAACAAGCAAACAAAATTAGTATTGGGTCTATGCCTACACCTGGTGTATAGGAATCGAGCTCTGGGTTAATTTGCTTTAATCTTGGAGCAAAAAAGGACTTTATGACAGTTAATATGGATGACTGTGAGCTTTACCTTTCTTTTCCCAACCGCGTGAAGTCTCTTGGTCTCTTGGATACGTATTGGGTGGGAATTCAGTGACATATCTTGCTTATCACTACAAAATGACAGAAAAATATTTAGGAATCTGATGACCACTATTATGTCAGTCCATGACACAATACTCTGTGTGAGTCCATGACTTATGTCCATGACACAATACTGTGTGAGTCCATGACTTATGTCCATGACACAATACTGTGTGAGTCCATGACTTATGTCCATGACACAATACTCTGTGTGAGTCCATGACTTATGTCCATGACACAATACTCTGTGTGAGTCCATGACTTATGTCCATGACACTAGCAAGGGAAAAACTAGAGCTGAATGAGAAGAACACAAAACTTTTCTGTTCCAAAAACCAAATGGCACATTATGACAACAAACATAAACATCAGTAATGTGTCATTAATGTGCATGACGTGTCACATAATTCTTATGACGGTTACAAGTAGGGGTGCAACGGATCGCGGTTGATCCGTGATCCGTACGGATCACGACCCACGGTTCGGAACGCACGTGATCC
>JABFDZ020000042.1:1426159-1438823 GCA_019775955.2 Pollimyrus isidori
GACGGAAGAAGGGTGGTGGACAAAACAGTTACAGTGTGTAGACACTGTGGCACGAGAAAGCCGTATGAAAGTGGCAACAAGTATCCACTGCTTTTATTACGATATAAAGTGAGCACAGTTTTTTGCACAATTTGTTTGCCTCGTTTTTATGTTTAGCTTCCATTAATTTTTTTGTATTTGAACATATCAATATCTATATTTAACAGTGCTGTCTTTCAGTCTGTCTATCATGACGTCTTATCCTTTAATGCTGTATTAATTTGATTTGCAGATTTTCAGTGCTGCACCGGAGGAAAGCTCGGCCCCACCCCTGCCTCCTCCCCGGGTCAACCCACGGAAGCGTCAGCCAATCACTATTTCAAAGCGTCCTCCTCGACCACGCCCAGCCAACAATCATAGCCTTCTTAACATCCCTGATGGTGTGTACCAGGTTTAGAAATGCAAATTTGTAGCACAAAATTGTAGAGGTCAGGTATTTCAGGAGGGCTGTGCTGGAGGTTTTCTTTTTGAAATTTCAGTGGATTTGGGAAAAATTTTACTAACCCGTTCACAAATGTGTTGTCAACAGTTGAAATCTTTGGCGAGACACTGAACAGCAGTAGGTCACAAGAGGTGGAGATGGAGGCTGAACCTCAAATCAGTCCAGTGCCCTTCCAACGGACCAAGCTGGCCAATTACAGTCCTCATGTCAGCGGAAGAGAGATGGCACCAAAGCACCCCCTGAAGCCCGTACCAAATATCCGGCTTGACACGCACTCCGCTTCGGAAGTTGCTAAAATGGTCTCAAGATTACAAGATACTGTTCATAGACCAGAAACTACAACGTCAAGTGGTAACACAGCCATCACAGTGAACAGATCCCCATCTTTCCAGATGAGAAGGCCTCCTTCTAAGGAAGGTAACTTAGCAGCATTTCATTTTATGTTGAATGACCAAGTGATGAACGTAAAGGATTGTTGGAATCTCTATTTTGTGTTTATATTTTAGTTAAACCTAATTTTTCAAGGTGACCCCGATCTCCCCTATTTCAGGCAATACCAATGGTATAACCAAAGTCAGGGGCCAACCGGAGCGGCATCCTATCTGTAGACCCCCCATGAGACCACCTGATCCTCCGGTCCAATGTCCAGCACTTCAGAAATCTCCAAACTCACCAACCACTGAGACAGCTTCACCAGCTTCTTAGTAAGTATACTCTTGCTTTATCAGTGGGTGAGCAATGGACTGGGGCATGTAGACAGCCGAGCAATGTAACCTATAATCCAGTGAAAAATGAGAACAACTAAAATAAATTTAATTAAACAATTAATGTTATCTAGCTTACTTATAAATGGAAATATAGTACTTCTTTGACCCACCAAAAGTGTGGTTCAGTGGTGCACACCTCCAGGGCTTGGTGTTTATTCCCTATCTTTGTCTACAGTATGTGGAGTTTGGGCCGGTGTGCCTCTGCAGATTAGGACCTCCAATCCGATTGTTGGCAGAGTGATTTTACTTTTGGCCCCCTGAGCAAGGTCCTCAAATCCAGCTGCTTCAGGGACGGGCTGACCTTTCTTTTTAAATTGTATGGCAAAACAACTGCTTTATAAATTAATGCCAAATACAGGTTTTCATAGTTAAGTTGTTAGTGACACAAAGATACAAATTAGTTCCTGGTGAAAAAAGTGTAAAGTTGACCCCTGTAAGTGAAAAATGACTTAACATGTTACTTTTGGTGTATAAAGGTTTATAATGTCCTGTCTATTCACAGCACAACTTCTGAGGAAGTGTGAAATTCTGGAATTGTTAGTGTGATAACTCAAAGTATTGGATGGATGTTATTACTGCGTCACTAAAACATTATATGGATGACGTTCTGGTTCCAGATTGAGACAAATCACATTGAAATTCAAGCAGCAGTGCTGTGTGGGAGCAAAGGAAGTAAATAGAGGCTGCAGAATATACTTGTAATTGAGAGTATTTGATTGTAGAGAGGAGGATGTGGGTCTAGATGGAGGGTGGAGTGACACGGCTGTTGGGATAAAACATTGTTTTCCTTCTGACAGCAGCTAATTTTAATGGTCAGGACCCTGTAAAGGAAATATCTTGCACAAAGTTACTAGTCAGTTCAAATTCCTTTAATGCAGGTTTCTGAACATGTCAAAAGGAAAAGTGATAATCTGATATTGCAATACCAAAACATAAGTGTGTTCATCCTCTTACAGAAAATGTTACCGAAAATGTATGTCATTGTAGTTGCCAATTATGTATGGCTAGCTAATACCATCAAAATAAACTTCATCTGTGTCCTCTGTTAGAAATATAGAGTTAATAAGCTTTCTAAACAATTAGTTCAGCAGAGATCATACTTGTGAAATATGCCTGCAGTAAATACTGTGCCTTAGAATGTAAAAATAGATAAATCAGTGTTATTGTGAGCAGGTAGGATTGCCGATCCTGGTTTAAAAGTGAATTTTTGTATTGGTCTGAAAAACATTTAGTCCAGTCAAAACAATAGACTTTGCCAACAGTAATTACCATTTGTCACTTGTTTGAAAATGCCAATACATTTCTTTTTCTTCCCTAGTGTTGCTTCAAAAGCCAAATTTTTTGAAAATGCTTCAAGGCAAAACAGGAGGTATGTGAACCGTAATCAGAGATTTTAAAGAAAAAAGCGCAGAGCCAAAATAAGAATGAAGATCTTCAATTGTGGGCTGGGAATAAAATGAAAGACAAAGTGGTACTCAACCAACCCCCTCCTCCCCCACGCATTATTCTTTGGAATTCATACAAATAGATGCATGGGCATAATAATGAAATAGAAAAACTAATTACAAAAGTTGATATTCCCTCTGGGGGAAATTGCTTCATAAATGCCATTACGGCTTTAAAAAAATGCATTAGCTTTTCCTCCTAGTGTTTATTTCATACTCTACAATTTATGATAAACAAAATGAAATACTTAGAATTATGTAGGTTCCTGTTGTCATCCTCAATTACAGTAGTGAATAAATAAATTCACTCTTCCCTCGGAGATATTCTGTTTCTTCTGTGGTATTTGCTCATTTTTAAATCATTCAACAAGTAATTAGGAAAAAGGTTTATACACAAACACAATGAATACAAATAACAAATTAGTTTTAAGCGTGACTAATATAAATGTTTTGTCACCGTGTATTGATTTTGTTTTCTTTTTTTTATTTTGGTGTGCTTCAGTGCAGGGAATTCACAATCATCATCAGCTATGTTGAACACAAAAGACGAGGTACGCTTGCTGTTTGAGGCATTTTTGCTGCTGCTCTGTTTACAGGCAGCTTCCTGTACGTTCGCGCCTGAAGCTTGGATGCCGTTCACCAGTCGATAAAGCCAAGTGACTGTGATTCCGTTTTTCTGATCTATGCTTCATTTAGTTGTTTGTCAGTACATTCATTGTTCAAAGTAGACAACATATTTCTATCATACCGCGCATTGCAATTTTCAATAATACATAAAAATGAATAATGAACGCTGTACTTTGTACATTAAGAACTGTCTGGGTTAATTATGATATTTCCCTCATTACACTATAAAAGACAATGAAACAGAATGCACCATTCTGCATACTCTTCATGTAGAATGCTTTCTTCGTCCTTTGCTGTTTTACACCGGTTGTATCAATGAGTAATAAACAAGCTAAATTCCAGTCTTTTTTCTTTATTCTTTAAATCCTAGCGGTGTCTGGCTGCATTTGTGGTTGCATTCTTCCCTGTTAATACTAACGACGTTACTCCTTTTTCTTTAGAGTTCAAAATGAAGACTCTGCGAGACCTGCTTCAGTCATCTCCAGCTTCAGTGCTGAAGTATTGGGACCTGGATTTTGAGAACCAGCAGGATATACACTTAGCGACTGAGTGTTTTGTCCATCAGTCATCCTGCGGTTTATATCATTCTGCAGAGACATGTTTACAACTGGTGCTTTTTTATGATTAAAAAAAAATGGTACAGTATATAAGGGATGTAATTTTACGAGCACAGCAGCATTCTGAAAAACATTTTGATCATGACAATACATGGTCCTGTTTAAACGGAAAATCTGTCCGTTGTTTGTGGATTGACATTCAAGGGAAATGTTCTGTAGATGGCATTGGTTTCTGTGCCACTTACATGTACATGCAAATGAAGATTGTTGAACTGTATTATATTTTTTAGCTTTTCAATTAATGTAACACTGTACCTTTAAAAAATGTGCCAATGAGATCATAGTGTGCAATTGGTTTCTTTTACGAAATTTATAATGGCTACGAATGGCAGACTACAAAGGAAATACAGACCCTGTGCACTACAGTAGGTGTGCCTATGGCAAGTGGTATTTATCTGAATCTCCCATGTTGGGGCTCTCCTTTTATTCAGCACCACCTGTGGTGCCTAATCCCTGTTCTTCTAAATATCCAGATTGTCACAACTGAAAGCTTGCTCCCAAATTTATTTCATTTACCATAAGAACTTCTCAGAACTATTTAAGGGTCACATGAACTTGTGAATGTGTTAAAATGTTTATTTTTTTTTTTATTTTTTATTATTTTGTTATGTGGTCACTTTTAAATGTGAATATGAAATATAGGGGAAAAACACTCCAGTTTAATGAAATCAGTAAAACGTTTCTCGATCAGTTGAACTCTTTTGGGAAAACAGATTTGAATACCTGTGATTAGTTCTATAGCAGTACAAAGATGGTTGAGGCATAATAGTTGGATATTCACTTGTACTTTATATTACATAAGGACGTTTTCCATCTGATTCTTCTCCATATTCTGTCTCATTGGCACTGGTATCTCTCTCCAGATTGCTTCAGGAATAAATTTCCTGAAACCGACATCTGTATAATCTGCTTGTCTTTTTTTTAACCTTTTCTCAATTAGATTTTGTTGAATAAATTAAGCGCTTTTTGGCTTGTTGATGTGCAAATCTAAACACAATACATGTCCGGTTGTTATTCCCATTTAAATTTGCTGTTTTGGTGGTGGTGTTTTTTTTTTCGATTGATCTCAAATTAACCATTAGTACACTACCTAGATCAAATATATGATGCTATAATATTGTGGTTACTGATTTTATCTGAATTGCACCAGATAATTTGTGCATCCTCCTCAGCCACGCACCAAAAACCTGCTCAGTGGTTAGTGGATTGCTCAGCTGGCTAAGCCACTCTGCCCGTGATCAGAAGGTTATTGGTTCTAGCCTCGGCAGAACAACCGCAAACTGGTGGGCCCCTGAGCGAGGCCCAGCTCTACACTGTCTCATCCTGCACTGTGCCCCCCCCCCGTTTGCTTTCACCTGCATGTGTCTGTGTGTCTCATGGAGAACAAGATGAGGTAGGTAAAGTGAACCACTTCAATGTGCCCATACTCAAGCAATTGGTAAATAAAGGTTAATTTCGAAATAAATATACAGTAATACATTCCACAGCTAAACTAAAAATACAAACATTTTCATATTTCTCAATGTGTCTTAAATAATGGAGGATGAACTTCATCTAGATTGATTTAAATTTGAAAACCTACTTTTTCCACTGATCGATTTTAGCACTATTGTTATACGGGTTTGGAAACCTAGGCTGATAATAAGATGCTTATAATAGGTGAGAAATAGTTGTAGTTGTCTGAGGTACATTAAGTACGGTGCCAGTGAAAAGTCTGGACACACCTGCTGTTAATGCATCTGTCTCCGTTTTACCCACGTTATTCACATTATAGTAAAAGGCCTCGAGACAATGAAGTAAGACTTATCAAATTATTATTAATTCTTATAATTATTATAATGCTATATAATGCTATAAATTATTATACTCTTCAAAATAGCCCCTTTTTGCTTTTGTGCCAGCATTGCGGATTCCTGGCATTCTCTCAACCAGCTTTCAGATGTAGCCACCGGGAATGCTTCTTCGATGGGCTTTATGGAGATCTCACAGGTTCTGGGCACTCTTTGGCTATCTGGCTCTTACTCCCCAATCCAGCCCGTCCCAGTCCAGGTCAATAGGCTTTAGGTTGAGGGAGGGAGGGCAGGTCATCTGTCACCACTCTCCATCTCATGCCTTGATAATGCAGTATTTTCATTACTCTGAGGTGAGCTTAGGGTCATTATTTCCTAGAAAAACATGATTTTCAGCAGGCGTCTCCAGATTTTTGACTGGTACTGTATATGCAAAGTGCTTTTAAGATAAAGAATAAATCATGATAAAAGTTTGTGTACACCTGTAATTACGTGGCTAAGCATATAGCAGTCTCAAATTATGTGATGAATAAATATGTTTTAATAGTATTTTGAATGCCAGTAAGATGATAACAGTTACGGTAAGGTGTTTTCAGTCATTTCCATAATTTTCACATTTCATTTGGTCAGATGGAAATTATTACCTTGATATAAATCCTGGGTAACTTGGCAATTAATGCAGGCAAGTAAAATTATACTTTCTTTGCAAATCTCTACCTTTTTTGTCTTAGGATGTTAGTGAAAGTAAACATCTTGTATTTGAAATAGTATAAATATGTTTATTTTACTTTATTATTTTCATATGATCCATTTTAAATTATTAGAAAAATCCATTTTAAAGTATTAGATCTGGGAAGGTGGAAGTACTGTGACCTTTTTAAAATCTATTTTTGAAAACTTTCTTCTATACTTTAATGGGTACCATCTGCTAATAATGTTATTGTTATAAGTCTACTGAACCATCCTTAAATGTAATATTAATTTTTAAATATCCTCTGCAATATTATTACCCAGGCTACTTCTTATATACCTATTTACTTTATAAACTATTTCTTTATGGCTCTGTTTTCAAAAAAAAGTTTATCCAGTGAGCCCGGGATGCACTGGCCAGGTTTATTTAGGGCTTGGCTGGGAAAAGATGACCACTGTCACAGGGCAGTGGGGCAGTCTCTTTCATACTAATAAAAAATAATACATTCAAAGACAACAAATCACTTAATCAAATCTGTTTTTGGATTGTCAAAAGAAATCAGAACATCTAGAGAAAATCCACACAAAAACATGCCATTAACCAACTGCCTCATTTCTTTCTTTAAGTGTGTTTTTTGTACTTTTGTTTATGGAAACTAGGTTCTAAAAGGAATTATTTTGAGTAATGTTGACATTTTGTCATAACACTTCTCTTATTCTGTTATTCTTACCATATGGCACACCTCTGCATCCATTTAACTGCACTGTAATTTATTTGCTGGATGCAGATGAAAGAATAATTATGTGTCATAATAACACCTTGCTAAAATTCCATAGATACAGCACAGAGTTTAATGCAGACTGCATACAGAATACATGCGATACTCTCTCCCAAGAACCAAATGATGCAATTTCTGGATTTAATTATTTTCTAAATCAAGTCTTAAAATTATCATAGCCACCTAGAGTAAATGATAGAAATAACGGCACCAGGCAGATTCACACACATCGTTTATTGTGCTTCTTTTCTTTTTATAGTTTTTGTGCTACTGAATTAGTTATCTGTAAGGATGCCAAAGCCACGGACCAGCACTAGTTCAGGTCCAGAGTGCCTGAAGCAGCAGAACAGGGTTGGGCGATATGGCCAAAATGTCACAACATGAGATTTTTTTGGATATAGATCACTTTTTTTTTAGATTGTTTGTGAACAAACAACCAAATATATTTAAATCAAGTTAATTTGCCATTTTACCAAGTAGACCGCTTGTAGCATAATAATAAATTGAATTATTAAGGCGTGTAATATGCTGTACATATACAGTAGAAGAAACTGACCAATTATAATAGAAGTGCTTCTTATTTTTTTTATTGTGTGAATGGCAGGAGTGATTCTAATCTGTTCGGCCCTTGAGCACGGCCTTTAATTGGCAGTTGCTTTGTCGAGCAGATCCGCCAATTTACAGGGGAAATTTGGGGGTTGTTGGTAGGATTGGCACTCCAGCCACTGAAAAAAACTCGCACTGTTCCATTCCATTCAGACTAGTATGATGCTGAGGTGCCGCTCAGCCGGACTCTGGTTCTGCTGGTTTTGATCCCTGAGGTTCTTTGTCATGTGGTGGGTGCAGCAGCGTGCGGTAATCAGTGTGGACTCCTTACCTCTCACTCGCTAGAGGTTTGAAAGTTTTGGGTACAAATGAACATTTATCGCTTTGGTTAATAACTGTGTACTTCTGAACCCCATTTAGAACAACAACAAACAAATAATAATAGATAAATAAAATGGTGTTGCCACCTGTTGTATGAACCATATATTTGCAAAATTAGCAAATTACTGTAGATTGGAGCACATCAGATTTCACAAATCCAAACCATTTCCACACAGTTGAAGTTGAACCAATTTTTTTTAACCCAATTATTCCTCATAAATAATTATGTTTATTTATGTCACTGTTTATTTAAGATTCAATATTTTTATTTGTCACATGAATGAATGTAGTGGTACAGCAGCGGTTAAAAGAAATTGCTGCTATTCCAGACTGTGCAATTGTCACACTTCGGGGCGAGGGAGAAGGCGAACCCCAATATTCACGAGAACCATTTATTCAAACGTATAAGATCGGGCCCACCAAAGCAGACATGGGGAATCCAGTAGAATTGTCGGGTTGGTCACGGATGGTCAGATTCCGGAGAGATCAGTCCTACGTAGAGAGACAGGACTGGAAATTGACACCACTCACCATGTGTCATGGATGGCAACAATACTTCGTGATCTGTCTAGTGATCGCGTCTGTTTTAGCCTATATATAACCTGTCGTCAGGTGATTATTGCCTGCCGCTGTGCTGCGCCGCCCCAGTGGGTATGACAACAATAAACAAAGCTGAAGGATAACATATATATTTTTTTTTAAATATATTTGTTATATATACAAAGTATATAAAAATTAAGATTAAAGTTATGCGAGTTAAATGCTGAATCGTCAAAGTGCAGACTGTAGTTATACCTTACTTTAGTTAATAATTGGTGTTGTTAATGATCTGGGGGTTGTTAATGGTCTGGGGGTAGAAGCTTCTCCTCAGGCTCTCAGTCCTGGCCATATGGCTCTGTGCAGCCGCCAGAACAGTTTACAGCAGGAGTGGTGAGTGTCTCTGATGATACTTAATGCCCGGGACCTACATCGCTGGATGTCGATGTCCTGCAAGATGGGCGGTTTTGTCCTGGTGTTTCTCTGGCTGCATCGTATTACCCTCTGTGGGGCTCTGAGCTGCAGCTGCCACACCAGCCACAGATGCTCCCGGAAAGCGCAGATGCCACAACAGCGCAGAGATTTGCTATGTGTCTTGTTAATATCAATGAAAAGAGGCGATCTCTGCTGTAATAAGATATTCGCTTAGTATTTTGAGTAGATAGGAAGTCTTACACACCCCTTTGTTTTTCCAGATTACTTTACAGGCTAATTTTAGTTAATATTCGAATGTTCGTACATGCATTTCACATTCAGTAGCTATCACTTTCTTACAGTCACTGGCACCGAATGGACACACTGCCATTATTAATAAAAACTTATAAAAATATCTAATATAAAAAATGAAGTCCACTGTCCCCCATAGCCTACTGCTTAAACCACACTTTTCTGAATATGCCTGTCTCTTTAAGTTCATAGCTACTTTACAGTATACTTTTATCTTTTCCACTTCCAATGGTGTTTGTTGTCTTCCTCAGTCTCATACCAACGCTATTTTTGTATGTGTGTGTGTGTGTGTGTGTGTGTATGGATTAGGTTTATACTATATATTGTGGGTAACCTCCTATATTTTATTGCTTCTTTTTAAAACACAGCTCACTGATTAACCAGCTGTCGTAGCTACAGTACAGTAAGGCAAATACGCTTCCACATGTTGGGCAAGGCAAACGCAACGTAATGCAATTATTTCCTCAATTACTGTAATGGTTTAATAAAAAAAAAAATGTAACACGAAATTATTTACGTCTCACACAGACAACTAGTGACAGAGTTGCAATACAATACTGTAGGCCCTACTTGTAAAGTACTAATGAAGAATGGAGATCTAAAAGCATAGATTATATTATATTAACAGCAACAGTGTGGTCAGGAAAGGAGATCATTTGATCAGCTTCAGGGAGGAAATAGGAAAAATCAGCCCCATTGTACTGAAAAACAAATCCCCTGGGTTGTTTGAACTTGTTCAGGTACATATTAAGCTATAGATAGGTACAGATACATTTTTAACTTTTTTTTTAATTTGATAAATGAATTGATTTGAATTAAAACTACTACCAAATTGTATTTTTCAGGTTTTTTCAGAGAAAAATCTTAAAATTCTTCTTATTTCTTTCTCTTTCTGCTGGAAATGAACACTATCAATTTTGAAATAATATTCATGAAAAACCTGGACAAGTACACTGAGAGATTCCTATGTTCTTATTGTTAAACAATGAGAGAGCCACTGCTGGATCGAAGGTGGACTTGTTTTTCAGGGACTGAGGCATATGCAGGAGATGATGGGTTTTTTGGGGACTGTGGCAGTGTAGTGATTAGCCCTGCTGCCTCACACCTCTGGGTTTGAGTTGCCACCGTGGCTCCATGTGTGGAGTTTCTCTGTGCCCTCCCTGTGTCATCATAGGGCTTCTTTGGGGTACTATAGTTTTGCACTTCAGTCCAAAAATATGCTAAGAAGAATTACAGTTACTAAATTGCCCATAGGTGTGCATGTGTGAGTGAATGAGTGTGAGTGAGTGGTTTGTGAGAGAATGGTGTGTGAGTGACTGGTGTGTGAGTGGATGCTATGTGAGAGAATGGTGTGTGAGAGAATGGTGTGTGAGTTATTGAGTGTGAGTGATTGGTGTGTGAGAGAATGGTGTGTGAGTGATTGAGTGTGAGTGAGTGATGTGTGAGTGATTGGTGTGTGAGAGAATGTTCTGTGAGTGAATGTGTGTGAGTGAATGGTGTGTGAGTGATTAGTGTGTGAGAGAATGGTGTGTGAGTGATTGGTGTGTGAGTGGATGCTGTGTGAGAAAATGGTGTGTGAGTGATTAGTGTGTGAGAGAATGGTGTGTGAGTGATTGAGTGTGAGTGAGTGGTGTGTGACAGAATGTTGTGTGAGTGAATGGTGTGTGAGTGTGTGTTGTGTGAGAGAATGATGTGTGAGTGAGTGGTGTGTGAAAGAATGATGTGTAAGTGAGTGGTGTGTGAGTGGTGTGTGAGTGTGTGTTGTGTGAGAGAATGATGTGTGAGTGAGTGGTGTGTGAGAGACTCATGTGTGAGTGAATGATGTGTGAGTGAATGGTGTGTGAGTGAGTGTTGTGTGAAAGAATCATGTGTAAGTGAGTGGTGTGTGAGTGGTGTGTGAGAGAATGATGTGTGAGTGAATGATGTGTGAGTGAATGATGTGTGAGAGAATGATGTGTGAGTGAATGATGTGTGAGTGAATGATGTGTGAGTGAATGATGTGTAAGTGAGTGGTGTGTGAGTGAATGGTGTGTGAGTGGTGTGTGAGTGTGTGTTGTGTGAGAGAATGATGTGTGAGTGAGTGGTGTGTGAGAGAATGATGTGTGAGTGAATGATGTGTGAGTGAATGGTGTGTGAGTGAATGATGTGTGAGTGAATGGTGTGTGAGAGAATGATGTGTGAGTGTGTGTTGTGTGAGAGAATGTGTGTGAGTGAATGATGTGTGAGTGAATGATGTGTAAGTGAGTGGTGTGTGAGTGAATGGTGTGTGAGTGGTGTGTGAGTGTGTGTTGTGTGAGAGAATGATGTGTGAGTGAGTGGTGTGTGAGAGAATGATGTGTGAGTGAATGATGTGTGAGTGAATGGTGTGTGAGTGAGTGGTGTGTGAGTGAATGGTGTGTGAGTGAATGGTGTGTGAGAGAATGATGTGTGAGTGAATGGTGTGTGAGTGAATGATGTGTGAGTGAATGGTGTGTGAGTGAATGGTGTGTGAGTGAGTGTCGTGTGAGTGAATGTTGTGTGAGCGTTCCTTGTGATTGGTTGCCCCCCGTCCTGGGTTACTCCCTGCCTTGTGCCCATAAGCTTCAGACCCCCAATAACCCCGAATAGGATAAACAGATACAGAAAATGAACGATGACTGGTTTATTGTTGCTGTTATATCGTCCTTCCTTGATTAACATATTTATTGATTGTTATATTTAGTGTAATGTTGATTTTAATGTGTCATTGAGTGGTTTCTTTTGATTCTAATCCAGTGTTTAATTCTGTACTTCTCTGAAAATGGAGAGGATTAGAGACTGCCAAGTGAGAAAATGCCATCTAATATTGAGGTCGTTTAATTCCTTGTTACAGAGACAAGTGATTTTTACACATGCTATCTCAGGCCATACAAAATTTATTTGTATAGTAAGATATGGTTAAATGAACCATTTCACATGGGCAATTATGTACACAGAAATAATTGTACTCAAAAGGAACACTTTGCCAGGGGAACATTGCCATCTGGATACACTAGTGTTATTCAATTTGAAGCTTTCTTTCCAGCACTAAATTATATTCACGCGTGGAGGTTCTTTGTGTCTTAGCATTCTAACGACCATGAAAGAACTCCTAGTGTTTATGGTACCTAACTGGGCAATTAATGATATATATTACTTAGTCTCACAGGCGTCAGAACACAGAAAACAGTGCTGGGTGAACTAATCCATCCATCCATTTTCCAAACCGCTTATCCTATTGGGTCGCGGGGGGTCCGGAGCCTATCCCAGAAGCAACGGGC
>JABFDZ020000042.1:1460782-1471852 GCA_019775955.2 Pollimyrus isidori
TCAGAAATTCCGAGATAATTATCTCGTTAATTCAGAAAAAGAGAGCAGAATTATTTTTTCTCAAGTGAACGCATTACGCTTCCGTAACTAGGTGATTAACTGGAACTGATTTCATTTTGAAACAGATTGCCCTTAATCTGAAGCAACACCGCTTAGTAGTATCAAAAGGGAAGGATGAAAGCATTATACATTTGACATTGTGAATATGATATTTTAAGAATTATTTGATGGATCTTCATGAAAGCATTTATAAATTAAGCTCTATATTTGATTTTATTTTCAGACAAATTGCTCCAGAAATGAAGCAAAAGTACTGTCTGACAGCAAAAGAGGGAAACTGCAGTCGTAGAAGACACTTGGTATTGTGAACACAGTCACTCTCAAAGTATTTCACAGATCCTCTTCAAACTCTGCAAGCACATTATAGGGGTGACAAACTAGAAGTTGCCCCTAAACTGAGATAGCACTACATAATGATAGCAAAAGAGGGGGTAGTTTCAAACGTTCGATACTGGTAACTGTAAAAGTATTTGACAAGTATTTTTTTCCCATTTTTACAGACATGTTGTAAGGGTGAAGATCTGGACCTGATTCAGTTTTGATACAGATTGAACCGACATTGAAGTAACGTTGTATAGTGGTACTAAACAGAATGATAAGATGATTAAAGGCTTACCCTTTTGAAAAGGATTTTTCCATCTCTTATTCTGTCTCTTCAGAAAAAAACATATATCCCTCTAATATCCTTCAAATGTGACCATCATTCACCTCTTACATTGTTGCCTGTCAAGAAGACTAACCACTACTTTAATAGAGAAGGCAGATCCAAGGACCGTCAGAAACCTCTGACCTTCTGTACTTGGGCAGTATAAAGTAGTGACCAAAATATCCTCTAGACATAAGCCAGCACTACAGTATATGTATGAAAACTATCCATCAAACTAATCCACAGAGCAGGTGTGCGCGGGTGGGAAAGCAAAAAAACTTTGCTACCAAGCCATCTTGCTACCAAATCTTATATTCCTGAAAAGCTCTTTACTACGAGATGAAGATGTAACTGGTGTCACTTTGCTTTTTTCTTTCCCAACAGCAGTAAAACTCACTAAAATCATCATAAACCCTGTATTGAGCACAATCAAACACTTATTTAATAACCATTCAACAGATGGTTAATAGTTGGAACAGTTCTGTGTAGTACGGAGTAAAATTTAAAACTAGATTTGGTGCTGCTGGAAATGACAGCATTGCATTCCTTGAACAGCCTTGTTTTTTGGTTTGGCTATCTAAACTGTACTCGTGCCACAATCACCAACCTGTACAATATCTAGAAGTACTGGATGGATCAATTGAAAGTGAAGTACAATTGCTAGAATGACTACACGGATTAGCTGGAAATGTAAAAATTAACCATATTTTTACCTGAATGCTGTGAGTCTTTGTTGTGATACGTAGGTCTGAAAGTCTTAATTTATTCCGCATTCAACATGTATGACAATTTGCAGCATCTTTCCACACCAATTATATGGCTATTTGTATTATTTTGTGTATATTTTAATGTCCATGTTTAAAAATGTAAGTTATTATTTATATTTTTTATGTTTAATTAAATATTCTACTTACATCTCTTTACCACCAAAAGTTTCTGAGACAAAGTAAGAACTGCAACAGATGCACTAATGGCAAGGTGGAAGGAAGTCTGTTTTATCTTAAAAACAATGTCATTGATACATTTTATATTAGTATTAACTGAATTCAGAGGAAAAAGCAATGCAGTAATTGGCTGCCATAAAACATTTGAATTTTTTTCTTCTTTACAGAGTAATTAGCATCACAGTCCCACTAAAAAACAACTGTAAGGCATGTTTCACTCTTATCTCTTAATCACCTCAGTCTAATTAATGTCCTTGGATCCAGTAAAATGCCAGTTCCTTCCAGTTTCTGTATCATATTATAGCCTATCCAACTTTAACTTTAACTAATTTATTGCTATCTGAAATATTAAACAAAATGTTTCATATTTCAGATAATAAAAAAAGGTTGTAGACAGATAGAACCAAGTGATTCTGAATTTGATCATGAATCATGATGCATGAAAACTGTAGAAGAAACAGAAGGAAGTTTTACTTAATTCACAACTAATTATTCTTCTTGAACATATATAATGTAGTATTTTTTATTAATGTTCTTTGTAAAAACAAAAAAAGGTTATCATTTTCTTTAGAACTTAATAAACGCCTCCAATTGTGCACACTATATTTTTCAACTTTAAGCAAGTATTTTCTTTAAAAATTAACAATATGATTTCAAAAATTACAGATACACATTATTTAGCCTCCATAATACCACCAAAATGGTGATACATGTACTGTAATACGTATCTAATTCTGAATTGGATACATTGTAGCTGCCATACCCCTCAGTCCCAAATATCAGGGGATTCACTGTCAGTATATACTAAAGCTGGAATTCCAAAGACATAAAAAGAGGGATACTGCCCTGGATGTTTAGATGTGTCTTTCTTGGAAATTGTTAAGTTAAAAGGAGAGAAAAACACATGGGACTCAGAGTACTATCCACACAATACGCTCGCCTCAGGCTGGCAAGATATTACGGGAACCAAAAAAAATAAGCATCAAAAAACGAAATTCTGTCACCGGTATGTTTCAAAAGTTGTTTTTTTCTGGAATAACTAAGCAGTATATTCAGAATAAATAAACAATGCATTTAGATCGTACTTTGGGTGTTGTGGAAAGAGAACAGAGCAATTTTGATTAGATAATAGTGGAATACCCAGGCTTTTCTTGAGAGTGAAACAAACAGTCTTATGTGCTGCATATATTCTTTTCATTTTTTACATACTGATGGTATTTTAAATGTTTTATTCTGGCTATCACCCACTTCTATCAAAACCACTATTAACAATGTTGACAACATCAGGCAGAAAACTACTCTGGTACTGCTTCTGGATGTCATTTGGTAACAGTTTATAGTTTTATTTTCCTTCCTGGAAATGACAATTCAAATTCTATTTTCCAGACTGGGCAAAGGTTCCTTTTTTACTAGATGTGAATTATGAAGCACACCGCTTACTATGCTGTTGATCTCTTGCTGCCTGACACAATGGTCTCCTTGGCTAACTTGATATGTGTCAAATAATTACACAGTGATAATCTGCTAACAGAAACAGAATACATCACTTGGCTGTAAATAGTCCTTTAACTGATTGTCAGTGTACAAACATGCAACGAGACCAGTTCGGGCAATTCAATTAGTGTACCTTGCTATCCATTTCCTGGGCAACAATCTTCTGCAATCTCCTCAGTTACAGTTTATTTGTTTTCACTGGGGCCCAAGGATTATATTTTGTTGCATTTAAATGTGGTATTTCATTGCTATAAATGGTATTGGCCAACAGGCAAATGATAAATGATTGCATTAAAAACTTAATAGACATGTAATGCAATGCCATAGGTGACATTCATCTGAACCCAGGCTAACATTTCTATGAACATATATGCATCTAAGTTAAATGGCACCTATATACCTGTATATGCTGCTTTATTTATGTAATTATTAATGGAAAGGAATTTCTTTCATACATAATATTGTTTCCATTACATTCATATATTCGTATCATTTTTACATTGAAATGTTGAAAATAAAAAATGATAGAAAAATTATTATTAAATTAAGGGAATTTTAGCTCCTACAGTAGATATAAGTACAGAAAATTAAATTATATTCATGATTGATTATTGTTTTACTTAAAAAAAATTAAATTAAAGAAAAATACACAAAGAAAAATAAAGTTTAAATAAAAACTTAGCGATAATGTGTGTGCATACTACTAAATGATAATAATAAAAGAATAATGTCATTGGACTTTATAATCAGATGCCTATGGTGTGCATGAATATGGAGATAGCCTTTGCACAAAGTAACCTGATATCACGCCCCGATCTTGCCCCCCGCCCCACCCTTGTTAACCTCATGTGGATTTGCAGTGTTATAGGTGTATTTAATCCGCATTTCTGTTCATTTCCACAGTCCGGTCATAAACCCCTTTTGTTCACATTCACGGCTTCCTTCGCCTGCTTCCCCGTAGATCGTGACACTGATTCTAACAAATTGTTTTGTGATGACAACACCACATTAAGCATTAATCTAAAACCGTCATGGTTATCTGAGGATGCAAATAAATAATGAAGAAAATTATTTATCAAACATCTTAATTGTTTCGTGTATTTTGCTGCCCTGCAACCTAGATCAGAATAAACATTTACATTTCACTCACACAATACAGACAGAAAGGAAAACTGCATCTCGACACTGCTGGTTCTATCAACATATTGAAGTCATAGTCACATTTGTAAGGTGTAAAGATGAACAAATATTAACAAAACAAATATGAACAAAAATTAAAGGGCAGCTAGATTAGTCCCTCAATCTTGATTCCAGTGTATTGTGATTCTTTAAAAAAACATTTCACTATTTTATGGCATACAGCCAACTGAAAATACTGATAGATGCTAGAATATATTTATAGTATTGCCCAGCCTTCGGGGAATTCACACGGTTTTAGGACCAGTCCACCGACAGCACTGATTTCAGAGACACGTTGGCCAATAACTCAAAAACTATTTTACATAACTTTTTCATTATAGAGCCATTGTAGGGGGGCTGGAATGGAACTTATTCATGTTTCAGACAGCTCATCCCAAAACTCAAGCAGTGCCACGTAGCACTGAAAAAGTCATTAACTCAGTTTTTAAAAGATCTTTTTCAAATCTTCAAGGGGCATTATATATAATAAATATAATTTCGAGACATATCTGTGGTGTGCGCTCGGTCAGAGAGACACGGATCCAGGAATGCGGGGAATCAAAGGCTTTACTGGGCAAAGCGAGGCAACGGTACAGGAAAGGGCAAGGCTGAGGCAGGGTGGTGGTACGGGCATTGAGGTCGGAAGCCAGGGAGTCTGTCATACAGGTAAGGGCAAGGCTAAGGCAGGGTGGTGGTACGGGCATTGAGGTCGGAAGCCAGGGAGTCTGTCATACAGGAAGGCACGGGACACGACCACACAGGGAGGGGAAGACAGAACGATCAGGATCGGGCGAGGGAAGCGGGTCATGTACGGGAGCAGGTCTGTGGAAAGGGAAGAGGTGAGACAACGGCTTAACACCAGACAGACAGCACCGGGCAAGGAGCGAGGGGACACGAGAGACAAAGTAACGCTTGGCACTGCTCAATGACACTGGCTCAATACTTCGCAACGTGCTCCAGTCGGGAGGCCCATCTTATAGGATGCTTGATTTGGCAGACGGCTATGCCTCTGCCGGGTCCCACCTGCGTGGGCGTAACAATATCGCCTCTTAGTGGCAGCAAAAGGAAAGCTGAAAGCAGAAGTTTGATACTGTGAATGTGATAAGATGAAAAGTATTTGATGAATCTTACTACTGCTTCACAAAAATATGGAAGAAGATTGATGCCAGATTTCGTTTTCTAACAAATTTATCAAAAGACAAAGCAACAGCATTGTGTGCCAGCAAAAGCAGGAAATGGCAGCTGCAGACGACACCTGGTAGTCTATTTTGATGGTCAAACAGAAAGTGTAAAGCATGTCCAAATTCATTTTGCTATTTTGTCGCCTGGTCAATATATAGCATATTATTGAAACATAATTCTGATAATGAACTGGAATGATTTTTTAATGACATGGTTGATTCTTCACTTAATATGCTATAACATTAGGTATATAAATAAAATTAAATTAAAAACCTTGTAGTGCACTTCAAGGGCATACCTATGTCCGTAGTGAGTGTCGTGCACCTGCATGTTTCTGCCTAAATATTGTTTAATAATATGCCACTGACTTTAGATGTGGTTTTTGTTGATGAAAAATGCAATGCAATTGGAATTTCACTGCCTTAAAATGGCAATGCACTGACAATGCACCCAGTCACGTCAAACTACAATGACTGAGGACAGCAAAACTGGAGCACTCAGCACAGGGCAGCTGGGAGTGAACACAGGGCCTTCAGACGACATCTTGTAAACACATATCTACCGTTGATCATTCAAACACATTCCTTGGATCTTTGGACAGGTGAGGAATTTTAAAACTGTGACTCACCAGACAACTTTTTGAATACTCTGTAATAATGTTTATATTGATTGTTGGTGTCACGTCCTGCGTCGTCCGTCCCATTCCAGCCCAGTGTGTCGCCACGCCCACCTTACTCCCTCTTGTGATTACCTATTGTTTACACCTGTGTGGCGAAGCCGCTCGCCAGTCCCGTGCTTTGTCTTGCATATTTTAGACTGTGTCAGAGGCTGTGCCAGCAGTCGCGGCATTAGATGTTTCTATGTCCGTGGTACGTGTGCATTAAACTCCTGTTCCCTGAATCATGCCTGATTCCGCTTTGTCCGCCTCGCACACCCCCCCTGGACCGTAACAGAATGCCCGCGACTCACGGAAAACACGCAGCGGCAGGAAGAGCAGGAGCGACTCGACCTGCTGCAACTCTGCGTGATCTGGCTAAATACGCCAGAGGTCCAGGAGGACCCACTGGCTCTGGAGTTCGCCACTCGGGGCCAGGAGCTCCTAGAAGAGGAGCGCCCTCCTGGACAACACTACCCGCTTCAGCGGGTGCGCCGGTATCTCCGGCGGTTGCACGAGCGGCTAGAGGGACTGGCTACGCTTTCCGTCAGTGACCAGGGAGACGGAGAGTGGAGGAAAGCCAGCGCGCGGAAGACCGCAGCTCCCTCGCTCGCACTGGGCGCCTGCTCCGTAATTCCCGGTAGGAGAGAGGAGGGTGAGCGTGAGAGCTCCCCATTCTCCTGGATTACACCAGCCCACGGGGGGGACCCGGTTAACAGTAACCCAATGCCTCCATTGGAGCTGCTGGATGCAAGCACCGCCCAGTTTTTTCGCGAGAGGCGATCGCCTGAGATCGCCCCGCCCGCAACCGTCGCTGCTCTGCCTGCTACTCCACGGGCCGCCAAGCACGCGGCTAAGCGAGCAGCCAAGCGCGCGGCAGAGCTGGAAGTCGCCCCGCACGGCTTCAGGGACCCAGAAGTTGCCCCGCACAGTGTCAGGAAGCCAGAGGACGCTCCTGAGGCTGTCTCGCCCACGGTAGATCCTTCCTGGGGCGTGCCTGGAGGGCACGCCTTTGGGAGGGGGCTCCACGCAGCTACCGGTGCCCCAGAGGCTGCAACGTGCGCAGCAACCGGCGCCGCAGAGGCTGCGACCCCCGCAGCTACCGGCGCCCCAGAGGCTGCGACCCGCGCAGCAACCGGCGCCGCAGAGGCTGCGACGCACGCAGCAGACGGCGCCCCAGAGGCTGCAACGCACGCAGCAGACGGCGCCCCAGAGGCTGCGACCCCCGCAGCTACCGGCGCCCCAGAGGCTGCGACCCCCGCAGCTACTGGCGCCCCAGAGGCTGCGACCCGCGCGGCTACCGGCGCCCCAGGAGCTGCGACCCGCGTGGCTACCGGCGCCCCAGATGCTGCGATCCATGCGGCTACCGGCGCCCCAGACGCTGCGACCCCCGCAGCAACCGGCGCCCCAGAGGCTGCGACCCGCGCAGCAACCGGCGCCCCAGAGGCTGCGACCCGCGCAGCTACCGGCGCCCCAGAGGCTGCGACCCCCGCGGCTACCGGCGCCGCAGAAGTTGCCCCCGACCCCGCGAGCCCCAGGCGCACGGAGAAAGCGAGGCGGAACCCGGAAGCGGCCACCGGAAGCCCAGGCAATCTTGCTGGGAACCTGTTCCCTTGTCCCCATCGGGAGAGGTGAGAGTGAGCTAGGGAACTCCCCGTTCCCCTGAGGTAAGATTGCCGACCCCGTTACTGCCGCTCCGGAAGCCGCTCCACAGCGCGCTGCCCTGCACCGTGCCAGGGAGACGGACTCCGCCCCGCAGAACGCCAGGGAGAAGGACTCCGCCCCGCAGAGCGCCAGGGAGACGGACTCCTCCCCGCAGAGCGTCAGGGAGACAGACTCCGTCCCGCAGAGTGTCAGGGAGACGGACGCCGCCCCGCGCAGCGCCAGGGAGACGGACGCCGCCCCGCTCAGCGCCAGGGAGACGGACTCCGCCCCGCACAGTGCCAGGAGGACGGACTCCGCCCTGCACAGCGCCAGGGATCCGGCGACGCCCGCAGCCCAGCCAGCTGACGCCCCGGAGGCTGCAACGCCCGCAGCCGAGCCAGCTGACGCCCCGGAGGCTGCGACACCCGCAGCCGAGCCCGCTGACGCCCCTGAGGCTGCGACGCCCGCAGCCGAGCCCGCTGACGCCCCGGAGGCTGCGACGCCCGCAGCCCAGCCAGCTGACGCCCCGGAGGCTGCGACGCCCACAGCCCAGCCAGCTGACGCCTCGGAGGCTGCGACGCCCGCAGCCATGCCAGCTGACGCCCCGGAGGCATTTCCCCGCGCAGCCGCCCCAGAGACTGCGCTCCGCGCAGCTCCCGCAGCCCGGCCAGCTGCGCCCCGCGCCGTTCCCGCAGCCCGGCCAGCTGCGCCCCGCGCCGTTCCCGCAGCCCGGCCAGCGGACCCCAGAGACTGCGACGCCCGCCCATGCAGCGGCCGTAGCAGCTGCCGAGGCTGCCGCCGCTTCTGCGTTTGTTCCCCCGCTTCATGCCTGTTCCGCGGCCACGCCCGCGGCCCTTGCCTGTCCCGCGGCCACGCCCGCGGCCCTTGCCAGTCCCGCGGTCTTGCCCGCGGCCCCTGCCCGTCCCGCAGCCACGCCCGGCCTCTCGCCCGGTCTATCGGCCACGCCCGGCCTCTCGGCTCTGCCCTCGGCCTCGCCCGGTCCCTCGGCTCTGCCCGCGGCCCAGCCCGCGGCCCCTTCCTGTCCCGCGACCCAGCCCGCAGCCCCTGCCTGTCCCGCGGCCTCGCCCAGTCCCGCAGCTCTGCCCTCGGCCTTGCCCACGGTCCCGGCTCCGCCTGCGTCCTCGCCCGCGGTCCCAGCTCAGCTCGCGGCCTCGTCTTGTCCCACAGCCGCTCCCAGCTCGGCTCGCCCCTCGGCCGCACCCGAGGCGGGTCCTTCCGGGGGCGTGCCTAGAGGGCACGCCTTTGGGGGGGGTGCCCCGCGGCTTTTGACGCCCCTAGTAACCCCGCGTTCCCTGTCAGGCCTGCTCGTCCTACGGGCCCCGCCTGTCCCGAGGCCCTCTCGGGCCCCGCCTGTCCTGAGGCCCTCGCGTCCCCGCCTACCAGTCCCCCGGCCCCGCCGGGGCCTAGCCTACCCAGGGCAGCAACCCCAGACTCCCTGGAGCCTGGGGGACAACCCTTGCCCCGGGGAGGTGGAGGCCCCAGGGGTTACCGCCTCTCTGTGTCCCGGAAGGGAAGGGGGCACAAGAAATGGGTCCGAGTCCCTCCAGTCCTGACCCCGGCCACACCTATGCGGCCCCTGGCCGTCGCCAGGTGGCTGCCCTCAGGCCCTTCGGCCCAGGGTCGCCTGTCGCCCCCGTGTTCCCCTCCGTCGCCCCTGTGCCGGTCTTCAGGCTCCCCACCAGTTCCTTGTCGGCCGTCCCCAGACCCCCCTGTTCTCGTGGCCCCGGTAGGGTCCCCTCCTGCTCCAGGTTCCCCCTGGCCGGTGGCCCCTCTGGGGGTCCCTCGGCCCATCCCCATGGCCCCTGTAGGGGTCCCTCGGCTGGTTCGCACGACCCCGGTGGGGCCCCCTTCTGCTCCTGACTCCCCCTGGCCAGTGGCCCCTTGGGCCGCTCCCCGTCCTCGCTCTGGGGGCCTTAGGGCGCCCTGGTCGCCTGTGGCCCCTTCTTGGTTTGTCCCGTCTCCGAGTGTTCCCTCGTTTCATCCTGGTCCCTTCGTTTCCTCTGTCACTCCCGGCCCTTTTGTCCCTCCTGTCACGCCTGGTCCCTTTGTGCCCTCGTTTTGTCCTGGCCCCTCCGTTCCCTCGGTCTCCCCCGTTCTCGTTTGTCGGTCCGCGTTCCCCATTCTTTGTGGTATGTTGTCCTGGTTTCTGTCTATGTTCCAGTTCTGTGTGTCGGTCTTGTTCCCCGGTCTGCGTTAATTGTCTGTCCTTGTTTAGGTATTGCCTGTCTGTTCTGTACCCGTGCCCGGTTTAATGTCCTGTAGCCTGTTTTGTCTTTCAGACCCTTGTCAGTTCGTCAGCCTTGTCGGTCCTATGTCTTGATTTAGTTTATAGCTCTGTTTTGTCTTACAGGTCCTGTTTCGTCCTGTCCGCCGCTCCTCTTGTGCTCGTTCTGTGTATTTAGTCTGCGCCAGCGTATGTCCCGGCAGACGCAGCATTGATGTTGCTTTGTCCGTGTGTTGTGAGGAATAAAACCCCGTTATTCGTACCACATTGGACTCGCTCCTGCTTCCTCATCCTGCACACACCCCGACCGTGACACTTATGTTCTCAAGAAAAAATATTAACGATGTCAGCTCGTATAAAAAGAAACTGGCCTGCACTGAAAGCTTTATTTGACAGTAACACTAGACAGAGAAAGAAAATTTTAAGATGGCCTCGCCGGGGTTGCTGAACACTCTTTGTGAAATAACTTTGAATGTGCTGTGCGGTAGCATCCCTCTAACCAAATCACAGATTGTGAGACTTAAGAAGCAAAAAAGTGGTATTAAACTACTTGCGAGCAAATGGGCATCGTTAAAAAGAAAGAAGGCTATTAACCAGACCGGTGGGGGCTTTATTCTACCCCTGTTAAGCATTATACCATTTCTCACTAGTCTTTCTAGCCGGGGCTAAGTAAAATGGATCACGCTAGGAAATGTATATGGTTCCAAAATCACAACTTGATACACAATAAGGCAGACTGCCGAAAGTGAACTGGACATTGCAATACACAATATTTTATCAAGAAGGGATATTGCTGACCACGAAAAGGTCTGCTTGTACACACAGGTGCTACAGAGATATTTGACTATGGTCAGACAAGGTTATAATGAGACATTATCTTTGACGTTTCTCACTGAAGAGACGGCATCCGCTAATGGACAGTATCATCTTGGCACTCAGCGGAGGCGGACGCACTTCTCTCCCTCTCCCTCCCCTTATCTTCCCTGCTTGCTACTCTCGTCTCGTCCAGTCTACTGTCTTA
>JABFDZ020000042.1:1476850-1487493 GCA_019775955.2 Pollimyrus isidori
GTAGAGCTGGGTGGGGATCGGTGCCATTGGATTTGGATAAACTGAATTGACTGTGCTGTCACTCTAGCTTCATAATCCGTCACTTTTGTGCAGCTCTGTACAATTTTCACCGTTAGCGGAATGAAAAAATTGAGGAGAGTGAAAATGGAACAGTGGGATAAAATATGTTCACTATACATTGATCTCGGGGCCTAATATGACAAACAGCTTGGTGCGGATTGTGAAGAAGCAAATGGACCATGAGAAAATTATCTTCCAGCTCAGCTGCTACCTTGATTAGCTGCTGCATGTTCATTGTGCTCCTGCAATTGAATTGAAGGGCAAAAATAGCCAAGATGGGGAAGGGACATTCACACAGAAGGGCTCCTTAGCTTGAAGTAGCCAATTTCCGTGAAATTTCATCCAGATGTTTAACCTTCTATGGGGGCATTACCTATCAGGTACATGAGTAACAAAAAAAGAACAAGTTTTTTGAAACATTTTTCAGGCTAATTTTGAGCATATGCCTATATGCATAGGATCCGTTATTCAATACACCCCCTAACCACTTATCCTGGTCAAGATTGCATGGTATTCAATTTCTCTATGATGTATAATATATGATAATGTATGATAAACATGCAGAATTATATTTGTACGGGAAGGAAATCTAATATTAGGGCTGTAATGAAAAAGTGATGAATGAAGCAAGTATAAAAGATAGGTACTGAGATACCTAGGCTGATATTTTGAATAAAATTTGGCAGGGTCTTTCATCAACATGGATAATTTCCCAAATAAATTTCAACAGGATTACTTAACAGCATTAATTTATTTCAGTGACACAGGCAAAAGGTAGCATGACACTAACTCCCACAATTAAGCTTTACTGAAAGCTGCATATCTGCATAGGAGAGGGACTCTGAGCCAGAAGCACCATCATAAGCAGTAGGGAACAGGAGTAAAACACAGACTTGTTAAGCAGAAATTTGTGTGAGCATCTGGGTAGGTTTTTCAAATACCTCTTTAATGATCTTTAGCGGTTAATGAAGACGGCGGTTTTCTGCCAACAACTCCGACAAAGATATGTGAATGTCAGAGTGAGATATTTAACCCCGTTCAAGTGCTCTAAAATCTGTAATGTCAAGTAATAAAGACAGAGATCTCATCTCATTTGGACAAATATTTCATCCCCAAAAGGCCATATTCTGTTTTTGTTCAAAATCAAGTATGTGCTGAACAAAAGACAGTGACCTTAAGTTATGTAACGTGTTAAAACTAGCAAACAGAATTTCTAAATTTCAAAAATCATCAATGCCAGATTGGAATAAAAGGCAAAAAAGGGCCCGTGTGGCTTAATGGTTTGGGAAGCGCACTTGTAATTAAAAGATTTCAGGTATGAATTCCTGACCAGCAAGGCACCACTGAGGTACCCTGAGCAAGGTACCGCCCCCAGGAACTGCTCCCCGGGCGCTGAATTAGCTGCCCCCTTCTATGTCACATTGTCACATATGGGTTAAACTTGCGTTGTTGTGCACTGTGTGCTTTGGTGCGTCAAAAATGACAGCTGATCAATAAATAAGAATTCTAATTGTACAGTTATGCACACATATAAATAAAACATCAGGTTGAACGCCACACCTATGGAACTTAGATAAATATTTAATAATGATAATTATCATTATCTTACCTCCCAATGTCATGCCGGCCTCAAAGCACTTCTTCAGACGGCACGAAGGGCAGTTTTTCCTCCTCAGTTTATCAATAGTGCAATCATTTCTGCTGGCACACAAGTACTTCTGCTTCCCTGTAAGACCAAACAAGACACTTCTCAGATCTTTTAACTAATGCACATATTCTATGATTAAAATTCACAGCAGTGTATATATAATTCACGGCAAATGGTTTGATGTAATGAACATAGCAGACATTCCAAATAAAAGTTGGTCATTTAGCCCATTTCACTCATTTGTATAATAAATATCTAATGCCCTATGTGGACTGTAATTCCATCTAGGGTGTCTGCCTTGCACCCTGTGCATCCCTGTTAAAGTCAAATGGATTGTGGTACTAACTGGATTATGGATTATTTAAAATAGGATATCAAGATTATTTTATTATGTGTCTTAATCTTAAATGATGTAAATTGTTATTATTGTAATAATAAAGCCACTTCCAACTGGTTCCATTTTTGCCTTTTAGTTTTGAATCAATGCCAAAATAGTGACACAGTCAGCTGGCTTGAGTTTCTATATTCCATTTTGAGATCATGAATTCTTTTTATCGTGGCTCTCCTTAGCTGCCTTTGATTGAGGGAAAAGAAACAACACACAAACATTTTTTTTTCTAATTTTCATTCCTTTTATGGTTGTCCTTTAAAATGTGAATTGTTGCTCTTTGCTGAGCTCATTATATCTAGCAATTACATTTTTACAGGATTACAGGAATTTCAGTATTTTAGGTACGGACCTGTGCACTGCACAGCCTCGACACAACTGGCTTGTACTTTTGAGAATTTTAATATCAACTGCTACATTTAGACACTGAGGGATCTATGTAAAGGCTTAAATTATTTCCAAAATATTCACCCACATGCAAATATATTGTGTATAGTATAGTGTATAGTGTATATCCATCCAGCCTTCAATAAAATTTTGAATGAATAATGTGTGTTCTATCAAACTTTAGTCTAAATCAGTGTTGATACTGTCTGCCCGCATCTACATTTACAACATAATTTAAGAAATAAGATAGCAAATTGATTTCACAATAGTACGTTGTTGTCATTTTAAATTAATTTCTAGTTTATTTTCTACAATTTTCCCTTATCTAAGTGGGACAAAAAAGTTCCACAGTGCAATTACTATCCCCATCTCAGTTTTATCTAAAATGAAACATCCAGAAGCCTGAAAATTATCTATCAACTATGGAATATCATCGTACTCTAAAGAACAGCAAAGGCATTTAATATATCACATACAGTGCCACATCACAAAAAAGCAATCCCAATTTTCTGGCAGGTAAATATCTGTGCTGAAATAATAATTGAATTCTTCTCTTATTCCTTGTCATATTACGGCAGCCTGATAGCCTAGTGACTTCTTTTCAAGCTGATATCTATGCTATTATATGCTGGTAAGCTTTATAAGAAATTTTGTAAATTAACGTACTTATCATGGGAACGACAAACTTGTGATTAAGAAGTCCAAAAAAAAAAACTTTATAAAACAATTTGTTTATCATGTTCCTTCTGAGTTTCATTTTTCACTCTTATAAAAAGCGAATGCTTTATTTATGGTGGAAAATTACAAGAATAATCAGACCAGCATTTGAATAATAATTAATTGCAACTCCGTTGAATATAATAAAATTTTTGTGTGTGCTGCCAAACCTTAAAAATATCATCTATTTATCTCATTAAATCCAATTGGCTACATAATGCGTAAAGATTATTCTCCCAGAAATTAATTATGTTAAGTTGTTTATATGATGCCAGTACATAAATATTTGCTGTTTAGCTCTACCAACATTTATTTGACCAAAATTGAACGCAAGCGTGGCTCATACCAGGATGAGGTGAGATGGGATGAAGTGAAAACAGAGCAAGAGAAAAAAGCAAGAGAAATAGAGGATGCTGGTAGAGAAAGTATTATTGGAAAGAGCATCAGCACTAGCACCAGCCACTAGGCAATCCCCGTCCAGCATCAGGTGGAAGACAGAGCAGCCGCTGAAAGCCTCCCTCAAAAAAGAAGCAGGTAGGCATGTAAGTTTAAGGGATGTTAACAATTTCACCTTTGCTGCACTTATACTGTTAAGTATATTGTTGTATAACTATAGTGTTAAATTACTAGTAGGATTTAGTATATTAAAAATCTGCAAAGAATACTTATGTAACAGTAACAGAACTCAAAAGGTTGTTTACGTTAAGATGTGTTCCTAAAACTATGTCACTGTATAGGCAGTGTGATCTATTATTCTTTTCAGTGGTCTGGAGCCTTGTAACGTTTACTGGGCAGGGCCTGATACTGTGTTACAAAATGAAAGACATGGTAACAGTATCCATGCAGGTACAGTGGCCAAGATTTCCTTTGTTAGTGAAGTGTTCACATTAAGTGAGGACATTTTGGATTTTGCACATATCCTTCAACCAAAAAAAATATATATACAAATCTTATGGTTTGAGAAAATGTTGGCTTCTAATTTCACGTATAAAAACGGTAATAAGGGGGCTCTGAAAGCTGACAGAAGAATGTAAATATCTCAGGGCATTTATTGTTTTTGTTGTTTATAGATTTTTTTTGTCTATATGGGTGGCCTGCATACCAAATGACAAAATACATTTAGAAGCCCTTTTTTCTGCATCGTCTGCAACTGAAAGGTTCATTCTTGTATTAATGCCATGCTATGTTCATTTATTTATGCATTCTTGTTTTAAAAAACATACTATTAGCCTGTTACTTTTGGGTCACACCACGTTCAATTACAGTCCGAGTCTTAAATTTACCTTTTTGACACGACTGCATACATTCCATAAACGGAGCTGAGATCTTACCACCTACCTTCAGCAGCTCTCTTGAAGAAGACCTTGCAGCTGCCACATGTTAGGGCCCCATAGTGGCAACCAGATGCCTCATCCGCACAGATTAGACAGGTCCGCTGGGGTGGAAAGAAGAATTCCATGGGGAAGACGTGTTCCCTTCCACTGTCAAACCTTCAATAGCAAAACAAAGGAAGCTCACAGAAGGTCAATTTTTTTACCATAATTATGGATTAGGTGGTTGTTTAAAATGTTATAATACATAATAATAATAATAATAATAATAATAGGATTAGAAATCAGAGCCACTGTTAGACTACATAACTATGCCAAGGCCAGAAGTTCTTAGGCTTTCCTGCTCATTTCAGACTGCATAAAATTGCTAAAAAAATTCTAATGATGGAGGTCTGCAGACTTGAAATGTCTAACAGCTGAATAAGCTACCTGTATGACTTACAGAAATGTAACTGGAATAAAAAAAAACATTTTTTAATCTTGGTTGTTTTCATGACAAGATACATAAAGAAATCTACACACAGATACAAACACATCAATTCATCTTCAAACTATGACAATTTCTATACTTTTATTTACTACTAATTCCAAACTTATGTTAGTTCGATCCTTATCCTCCACAGTAGAAATACAACTTTTGACAACATTATAAATCATTTACACTGTAACAACATCGCTAAATTTTATGATGTAGTATTTATGCAACGTAAACTTCAAAGATCCCAGATCAGGGTTTGAAAATATATCAAGACTAACTTGGTTCATTTCAACAAATAAGAATGATTTTAATATAATGCGTTAAGACATCACATTAGTACTAATGTAATAAAGGTAAGCCAAAGAATTGGTCGCTGTTTGACATGATCATGTACCTGTGCATATATACTGTAGTATACATGTACATAGTATACATGTAGTATACTGTAGTATACATGTAGTATTATGTACATGAACATAATGAAAGAAAAGTATTAAGTGCAATGGACACTGTAATCAAAGCAATCACCCCAAATCAAGCAGATATTGTTGACTTGACTTGAACAGCACACTGGAACATGGGAAAGATAACAACAAACCTCAAAAGCAACTAAATGAGATGGTAATCATCTCTCAAGTAACACTTCCCTATTTTTAACCCTTAGAAATTTCTATTAATAGAAATTCAGTCACATATTGCTGACAATTTTAACAACCTTTTCCCATCCTTGAACAACAGCCGCAATGCCTAAGGGTAAAGACAGTAGAATGAACTGTCCCATTTCTCACGTAGACGTGTCTTCCTTTAAATGACCCAGGTGTGACAGAAACTGGACAGAGTTGTGGGAAATCTACACGGCACTGTGCAGATGTGTGGGTGAGGAGGGTCAGCTTTGCAGCTTCGAGGACAGAGTGACTGGACACTGTGTACAGACATAACTATACCTCAAAGACCTCCTACCAAACAGCCAAGGATTTTTGTATAAAAAAAGACAAGGACAAATTTGTAACAAAACATAACAGCTGCCTAACTATAGGCTAGCTCCCATGTTTTTAGTCAAGATAACACTCCTTGGCCAAGATTTTTAGAAAATTGCCGAAAAAAAACGAATGCATGCATCTGTATGCATAGCTGTATCCACAACTATCATTAAAATATTTTTTTAATGGAATTTAAATGCAGCGATCAGTACAGGTTACCTTCAGTATTGAACAGTAAATGCCTATGAACTGTATTAGAAATCTGTTTATATTTACTGCCAATTTTCCCTGATGTATAATTTGTACATTTGCATGGGTCTATAAGGACTTGATCACTATGCAAATGTAATCTGATATTTAGAAGGAAAAATGTATTTTGTAGTTAAAATCATGCACAACCAAAATACACTGCCCAAAAAAATTAAAGGAACACTTTGAAAACGCATTAGATCTCAATGGGGGAAAAACAATCATGCTGGATATCAGTACTGAAATGAACTGGGTAATGCGTTAGGAAGGAAAGCATGCCACATCGTATGATGGAAATGAAAATTATCAACCTACAGAGGGCTGAATTCAAAGACACCCCACAATTAAAGTGAAAAAATGATGTGGTAGGCTGGTCCATTTTCCCGATATTTCATTGCAGCAACTCAAAATAACACTCAGTAGTCTGTATGGCCCCCACGTGCTTGTAGACATGCCTGATAATGTCGGGGCATCCTCCTAATGAGACAATGGATGGTGTCCTGGGTGATCTCCTCCCAGATCTGGACCAGGGCATCACTGAGCTCTTGGACAGTCTGAGGTGCAACCTGGTGGCGTTTTGGATGGACTGAAACATAATGTCCCAGAGGTGTTCTATTGGATTTAGGTCAGGCAAGTATGGGGGCCAACGGTATCCATTCCTTCATTCTCCAGGAACTGCCTGCATACTCTCGCCACATGAGGCCGGGCATTGCTGTACATCAGGAGGAACCCAGGACCCACTGCACCAGCGTAGGGTCTGACAATGGGTCCAAGGGTATCATCCTGATACCTAAGGGCAGTGAAGGTGCCGTTGTCTAGCCTGTAGAAGTCTGTGTCCCTCCATGGATATGCCTCCCCAGACCATCACTGACCTACCACCAAAACGGTCTTGCTGAACAATGTCACAGGCAGCATAATGATCTCCGCTGCTTTTCCAGATCCTTTCACTTCTCTCACGTGTTCAGGGTGAACCTGCTCTCATCTGTGAAAAGCACAAGGCGCCAGTGGTGGACCTGCCAATTCTGGTATTCTATGGCAAATGCCCATCGAGCTCCACAGTCTTGGCCAGTGAGCACAGGGCCCACTAGAGGACATCAGGCCTTTAAGCCGCCCCCATAAGGTCTGTTTCTGGTTGTTTGATCAGAGGCATTCACACCAGTAGCCTGATGCATTCAGGTCATTCTGGTGCAGGTCATTCTGTAGGGCTCTGGCAGTGCTCATCCTGCTCCTCCTTGCACAAAGGAGAAGATACTGGTCCTACTGATGGGTCAAGGACCTTCTACGGTCCTGTCTCTCCTAGAGTAACTTCCTGTCTCCTGGAATGTCCTCCATGCCCCTGAGATCGTGCTGGGAGACACAGTAAACCTTCAGGCAATGGCACCGGCACGTATTGATGCACCATCCTGGAGGAGTTGGACTACCTGTGCAACCTCTGTAGGGTCCAGGTATCGCCTCATGCTACCAGTAGTGACACTGACTGTAGCCAAATGCAAAACTAGTGAAAAACAGATAAATGAGGAGGGGAAAATGTCAGTGGCCTCCACCAATTTGGGGGTCATCTCATTGTTTTCCCCGCTAGTGCAACTTTTATTAATTTCATTAACACCAAAGGAGTTTAAAGTGATTAACTACCCCTCTGTTACTTAACTGACCAGGGCTGCGTTTCCCAAAAGCATCGTAAGCCTAAGTAGTTTGTAAAAATGATCGTACGAATGATCTTAATATTACGGTCTGTTTCCCAAAACCATCGTAACTTAAGTAGCACTTGAAAATCTTCGTAGATCTATGAGTGCTCTGTAGTAATCGTAAAGCCTTAAGTGCATCGTAAGGAGACAGAATTATGAGGGTGCCTACTGAACAACCGGCAAATTTGTTTTTCTTTATTTGTATGACTGCCCTTAAACCTGCTGAAAAGTATATGTTTTTGTAGCTCCACCTCCTCTAAAAGTAGATAAATTTCCTCTTTTTGAAAAACTTATTTTCTTTGGTTTTTTGTTTCAGCCATGTTGCTAGTGTCTCCACCCCTAGGTATGTGCTTATTTAAATGTTTCTCCTATTAGCAAATGCACACCAGGTGAGGAAAATTAGGTTAAACTTTTCAAAAATAAATGTAAGAGCTTATTTATTATTTTACTTACTGTATGTATTTATTTTGAAAGGCGATAAGCAAGTGTTGATAAAGAAAATGATATTTAATTCTACTTAAATAATTAAGCGTTCAGATAAATATCGAAAATGATGATGTTATTTCCGGCAAGGACTGTTAGACTTTGTTTTATGCAAGACAAGTGATTTTACAGAACAACATTTCCAGTTAATTTATGTTTTTAAACTTGCTCAAGAAGAAATTACAGAACTTTTTATGTTATTTGAGTTCAATATACATTCAAACAAGTAGAAAAAATGGAAATCAAAGCTTAGATGGATTGCTAAAACAGCATGTGCAACAATGACGAGCCATTGTACAGCGTGACATTTCAGCATGTGACCAAAAGATATCTCTGACCCTAACCCTAGCGACTACTAAGTAGCACTTAAAACAGGGCTACGTGCAACTTTGTTAAGTGCATGTTTGGGAAACGCACGTGAAACAATAACGAACGTTCGCAAAATGACTCGTAGAAAACACTCTTAAGCGCTAAGATCAATCGTTATCGGGAAACGCAGCCCAGATCAATATCTCAGAAATTTAATTGACTTGATGCTATATTCCGATTAAAAGGTGTTCCTTTAATTTGTTTAAGCAATTCATTTTATCACAGGAAAAAAAGAACAAACTTCATTGTCATACAAAATCCTAAAAGTCTTGCCTAACACGAAAAAGCACACCATTGAAAATACAGTCATACCTTGGGTCACAAACTCACTAGAACTCAAATTTCTTAAAAGTCGATCAAGCCAGTTTGACTTAGAACTCGATCTTGAACTGCACTTATTTTACAAAGCAGAATGTCTTCCAAGTTATCCAGTCTCCTCCTGGATGCTATGCAATGGACTCAAACCTCATACAAGGAGTACCTCTGCCTTGGATATGCTGCCTGGGATAGAGTCCAAATCCAGAATCCAAAACGTAATGATTTAATTGACCAACAGCACTTATGTGTAGCCAGTGCCCATGTTTACAAGCTGCATAGTTCAAAAGTGTTGGACAAAAATGTTAATAATGTGTTCCAATGTGTTTTATTTTTTGAATAGATTGACTTGTGTATTAGATTATTGGGGTGTATTGAGTCACCCCACTGATTTTTTTGCGAAGCAGAGAAATAGCACGTTGGATGAATCTTATATGTACTGTCTATTGTCTTTGTTGTCCTTGTTTTGCTGTTTTGCACATGTCTGCACGCGTGTACTTTATGCAGTTGTCCTGTCTCTATGTGGAATACGTGCAATTTATGCTTTGTATTGTCCCCGTCCTTAAATGTAGCACCTGCGGCAGCTTGCTACGAGGCTGCTCCCCACACAGCCGGCCACGAAGCTGCCCCCCCGGAGGTTGCCGCCCAGGCGTCCGTGGTAGCCACTCCGGAGGTCGTCTCGCCCTCAGCAGGTCCTTCCTGGAGCGGGCCAGGAGGGTATGCCTTGGGGGAGGTGTGTCCCGCAGCTTCTAATGCCCCGGTTAGTACCGCGGTCGTGTCTGCGGTACCTTCGCCTCGGGCCCATCCCGTGTCTTTCGTGGTCCCTGTCCGCCCTGTGACCCCGACTGAGACCTTCGCGGTCGCGCCGGTTTCCTCGGTCGCGCCGGTTTCCTCGGTCGCGCCCGGTCACTCGGTCGCGCCCGGTCACTCGGTCGCTCCCTCGCCGGGTCACTCGGTCGCTCCCTCGCCGGGTCCCTCGGTCTCGCCGGGTCCCTCGGTCTCGCCCGGTCCCTCGGTCGCTCCCTCGTCCGGTCACTCGGTCGTGCCCGGTCACTCGGCCTCGCCCGGTCTCTCGCTGGTCCCCAAGGCCTCGCCCGACTCGGCTCGTCCCGCGGCCTCGCCCGACTGGGCTCGGTCACGTCCGTCTCATCTTACGGGGGCCACAATAGCGCCGTCCCCAGTCTGGGCTCCCTGCTCCCCACCTCGGAACCGCGCTCGGAGGGCGCACCTTGGAGGGGGGGGTGTGTTGTGTCGCCGTCCTATAGCTCCTGCACCCGGCCCGCCTCCTGCGAGGCCCTCTCCTCCTCCTCCCCAGGCCCCGACAGGGCTCGTGAGGGGTGGAGTCCCTGGGGGTTTCCGCCTCTCCGTCTCCCGGAAAGGAAGGGGCCACCAGAAGAGGATAGTCTGGGCTCGTGGGTTCCCTCAATGTCCCCTGTCCTCGTCTGTCGGTCAGCCTTTCCTGTCTTATGTGGGTTCTTGGCCTGGTGTCTGTTTATGTTTCAGTTCTGTGTGTCAGTCCTGTTCCCCAGTCTTCGTTAGTCTGTCAGCTGTCC
>JABFDZ020000042.1:1487593-1501259 GCA_019775955.2 Pollimyrus isidori
GGATTTGGACTCTATCCCAGGCAGCATATCCAAGGCAGAGGTACTCCTTGTATGAGGTTTGAGTCCATTGCATAGCACCCAAGAAGAGACTGGATAACTTGAAGGAGATTCTGCTTTGTAAAATAAGTGCAGTAAGTATAAGTATGTAAACCTGTACAACACAGGGAAAAACAGGCAAGCCGCACATCCACAAAGCATAGGGCAAGAGAGTTCAAAATGAAAATAAAAAACACCAAAAATTCAAAAATACAACGTAAAAGCACACAATACAATTACATAATCAGGGTCGTACACCATTCTGAACTGAATTAAAAATAGAGCTCAAATTCCAATTCAACTCTGAAGTGAATTTCAGTTGAGAACAGGATGTAGAATTGAAATTCGAATTTGAATTAAGGAAGTGGAAATAAAAAGCAGCTGGATTCAAATAAATTCATAAACAAAGTGGTACTAGGAAATTTGTAAATCCTTTCGAATTTTCTCTATTTCTGTATAAATATGTTAAAAAACATATGCAGATTTTCAAGTATTGTAATTGTTAATACTAGATAAAGATAATCCAATTAATCAAAAGACAGAAAAACATACACGATCCTTTATTATTGAGGAAAATTAACCAATGTTGCACATATGTGTGTGGAAAAAGAATATGAATGTCTAGGATTATTGGTTCACTTGATGGGGAAATTCAAGTGCATCTGGTGTCAGTTTGGGAAAATGCAATTCCATTTTAATATCAAGCAATATGCGGCCATCCATCCATTTTCTGTCACTACTTGTCCTATTCAAGGTTGCAGGTTTGGAGCCTATCCCTGAGGCTATGGGAATGACTTAAGCTGGAACGCCAACCCATTGCAGGGCACATTCACACACCGTTCACTCCCACATGCACACCTAAAAGAAACACCGTGGAAAAGAATCTAATAAATACTAATTAACAGAGGAGGCTGGCCTGGAACTCATAACTGAAGGGTTGACAGCCACATGCTCACCCAACAGAACCATACAGTATGGAAGTCTGGAGAGCTGGGGAAAATATCATGATATTTTTTCCTGTACTGACAGATATCGATAATTATCAATATTATAGTTTCACGATGCTGTTCCATGTAATAATTTAATTATCAACATAACAATAAAACAACCCTATTCTGACAAAAAGAATAATACATTGAAATAAACAATATTAGTAAACAAATACTTATTTTCCTACAAATTTTACTGTTTACAAGCAAAATAAAATTATAAAAGGTTATTGATTTTCAAGTATTCAAAGAAACATAGCTCAAATGAACAAAACCATAATGTAACAATGTGAAAAACTGTATAATATTGCAAATATGTTAAAGGGCAAACATAAAATAAAGCAGGACAGAACTGACAGCAACAAATACCTTCTTCTATTCTTGGTCTCTTAAAAGTTTTTAAAAATTCTGAGGTAGAAAGGTATCTAAACCAAACAAAAAACACTTATTCAATAAAACGCCAAATCATCACCATGTCACATGGTACAAAATCCTTACGAGAGCAAGATGACTTGAGACAGACTGTGCAGCACAACCTGGAACCCCCTCTGTGATAACACACCTTTCCCCTTATTGGCTGAAGTTACACGCATGACGTTTGTATCCCAGGCAGTTCTGGTGGGTAATCTGCTCTTTCTCCCGAATATCATGTAAGAACTGGTTGTCAGTTAATTTACCTGGTAAAATAAAGTTTAATTAAATGACATAAATGCTCTAATAGTGCACTTAAGTTAGTTGTTTTATTTATTGTTAGTTACTGTAATGTTGTGCTACTTTATTTGGTTAATCGTCCAGCCTGTAAAGAAGGCATTCAAGTAAGGATTGCATTGTCCTCTGTACATGACAATAAAAACTTTGAATCCTTGAAATACATGTATTTGATCTTGTTCCTGGCAGTTATCTTTTTACACAGAGCCACTGTACACAATAGTTTTATTCACTGCTAACAGTGGGTTATTGTAAAGGAAGTAATGCGCATGCAGGTGTTATTTGTATAGATTTATCTAGATCTTCTGGCAGTGCTGCCATTGCAGTCAGGTCTCGCAGACTACGAGGAGAAGAAATCCAACTTGGCTGCAGTCAATTTATACTCCACTCCTGCAGCTGCCGGCAGACTGTGGTCCACTTCACGTCAGCTGCAGACAGACCTAAGCACAGGTCGAACGCACCCATTGCTTCTTTAAGGGAAGATGGGCAGAATTATAACATCGTTGATGATTGGCTGGTGTGCAGGCGTTCAGTAAATCTCTGCTCGATAGGCCATCGAGTTGTCTGTCTCAGCGTATTCTATAAACGGAGCAAACTTGGTTGGTCAAGTTTTATAATCTGTGTGTATCTTCATGATCGCCCTAATTTTCTATCAATAAAAAACGAGATTGTTTTATCGCCCAGCACTACACCAAGGACTTAATGGACAACAAGGAGGAACACAGGCTATCCAACAACACCTGCTGACCAAATGGGCAGGAGACACAAAAGGCAGGATTGGACAGGTGCTGACCCTGACACTTCCTGGCTGCATTCCAAAATGCACTCCACTCATGATCACAAAGAAAATCAAAGGTCAACTAGAAATGGTTGGAGAAATTTGGATAGGTTTGCAGAAACGGTTTAATGGAGTGATGAAACTAAATTTTAACCGTTTGTACGGTGGCATGTCAGGTGCAAAAAAGGCCAGGCTTATGACCATAAGAATACCATCACCACAGTCAAGCATGGTGGTGGCTCAATGATGATGTGGGGATGTTTTTCTGTTGCGGGAAATGGCAATCTTGACCAAGTAACTGACACCATTGATTCCCAGAAACACCTGGCTGTTTTAAAAGAGTAACATGATGCTTTCTATTCAGAAACTGAATCTTACTGATCATTGGACTTTCCAGCAAGACAATGATCCCAAGCACACTGCCAAGTTCACCAAAACTTGGTTGAGAAATAGATACTGAAATGTCCTGGATTGGCCTCCACAGTCCCCAGATTTAAATCCCTCTGAAAATCTTTGGTAGGATTTAAAGAAGGTGGTTGCTGCACAGAAGCCATCAAACATCAATGAGCTGGAGGCTTTTGCACGTGAAAAATGGGCAATGATTCCAACAGAGAGTGTAAGAAGCTTGTCAGCACTTGCCAAAAATGGTTATTAGATGATATAATGGCTGAAGGATATTGTGAAACCAGTCACCACTTGCTATGTCTCAGTGCTTTCTTCCAGAATATCATCCTAAAGAAACCGAGTTAGCAGGTCACCTCTTGCCTGGTTTACATATTAATCTCTTCAAAAGCCCATTAGCTTTTCCTAGTTCTCACTATCATGTTTCCACATTCACTAGGAACTGTCAATTACTAAATTTAGCTGTGCCCAAACAAGTCACTGCCAGTATTCTTGATTTGGAGAATATAAACTGTTGCCAGTAGAGAAAAACAGAAAGCTTACAGAAAGGCTTGACTCAGTTTTGCCAGAATAGTGACTTCACAGCTTCTGAAACAATGAGTTCATGCTTTAATGTAATACTTTGAATCAACGGATATGTCAGGACCACAAAGTCTCAGAAAATGCTAATAAAATGATTATAGTAGAAAAGTTGACAAAAGTGCATCAGCATATTTGCTCCCAATGGTGTGCAATAAAGACACAACAAATAACAGCTCTACATAAACTGCCTTCTAAATTTTGTCAAATTGTAATACTATGTGGCTTTTTAGCTGCTAAACTTTTCTGAGAATAAATGTTTTATAAGTCACGACGTGCCAATGGTGTTTACAGTGACGAATGATCCATGTCTTCACTGCAAAGGCAGTGACGTACTGCACTGAGTAAGGAACCATGCTTTCTTAAGCCACTAGGTGAAATCTATGTGCAATGGAAAGAAACATGACAGCACTAATTTATCCTTTTTCAGAAATTTTCCACATTTCACATTTCTGAATTACACTGAAATGAATGAAGCCACATGCATGTAAAACCACCATGTCCAACAGGATATTTGTGTCAATGCCCCGTGCAGATATACATAAAACTGAGACTGGATTTACATCTGAGCTCCAGATGTCAGAAATAAAGCCAAGAACTCACATGTTACCCTGCAAAGGACCAGGTATGTAGGGTGAGATGATTATGTTTAACTCACACAGTACAATGTAAAGCTAAACCATCTACTATACCACAGTGCGCTAGAGGAATCGTAGAGCTTCAGTCATAGTATAATAATTACATACATAATTATAGAGGTTATATAAATTATATAAAACATATAAATTGCACAATCCTATCTGAGATGTCATCCTCCTCCAGCTTATCATTCCTTTTTTCTCTTTTTTGCTTGCTTTTTCACAACAAATAAATTGCAGCTTGCATTTTTTATGGTTTCAAATTAATAGATGCATTTTGCTCACACGTCGAACACTGTCAGATGTTTGACTATGGATTTTAGCACAACAAATTAATGTACTTTGTAAGAAAGGTGTGATGCACTGTCATTTTGAAACACTTCATAGTAATTCAACACTATTGAAATTTTATATGGGTTAATAGAGCAAGGCAATGACGCATACATTGACTGTCTGGTTAATGTAGGCTAACATTACATACATGAAAACCATACATTTTTAATTTGTGAATCATACAAAATTCAATTTCCTAATGTTTTGCAGTTGGTTTGGACATTGCTTGATTGGACAGAGTTCGTGATCCTCCTGAAACACAGGGTCAGAGCTTTTAAAAACAGGGACCATTATTTTATCCATCTTCATTACAACACCAAACAGGAGCATCTACCACATTACCCCAACAACAATGAGTGCTTTTAACATCTCAGGGTAGATTTCATCAAATCCCTGAAGGCTTTTCACCACTGAGGGCACTGTGGACACCTCAGCTGCAGCTAAAGACTCTGATCCACCAAAAGGTGCTGAAATCTACTTCCTGGTGATTGGGCATATCCACTGGCTTTAGGAGTTCGTCAAAGTGTTCCACTACTCAACATTATCCCCAGATGCGGTCGGCGCTTCCCTGAACACAACCTGCGCCAGGTTCCAGCTTCCCCCTCCAGAGACATCACACAGTTTTCAGGGGGGAAAAATGCCTCTGATGCTAACCAGTAGGCTCTCCATCCACAGCCTCTCCAAATGTCTCCCATGTGCAGTGACTGTCTTCGCTGCAGCCATTCTGGTCTGTCAGTACCTTTTAGCTGTCTCCGGAGACCCGCTTGCAAAGATTGTCCCATTCTCTCCTCACCTAGAAATGTCAGCTGTGCATTCCCAGGAAACTGATAATGTGGGGTGTTCTAGGCATCTGGCTTCCTGTCCATGTGCTGAATCCAACTCACAACTAAGCATTGATTGGTCGATAGCTCTGTCCCACTCTTCACCTAACCTCTCTAAAACACAGCCTCAAGAGACATGACCAGAAACACAATCATTGACCTTTGGCCTAGGGTTCTATGGACCAAGTATATTTCTAACCCTTCTAGTTTTAAAACATGGTCTTTGTAATGGATAGTCCATGATTTGCACAGATATCCAACAACAAATCACCAGTCAAATTTAGATCCAGGAGGCCATTCTTCCCAAACATGTCCTTCAAGGTAGCAGTGAAGTCCGCCAGTAGCACCACAGGACACCATCGGTGATGTTCTCGAGCACCTCACCAATTTTTTCTAAGAAGGCTGGGTACACTAACACACTCCTTCTCCACCAAAGAGATAATATTCCATATTCCCAAAGCCAGTATCCATTTTCAAGGTCTGTCTGCTTCTGTGTCCTTCCAGCTCATGTTTGCCACCCAAATGACACGACACCTGATCTCCACCTTTAATCTTGCAGGTGGGCATCCCACAAGATAATGCTGAACGTAAGGCCAAATATGTTAACTGAACATGAAGGTAAAACCATAAGGAGGATTTTGGATTTTTTTAAAAACATCATTTACATGCTATACAAAAACAGTTATCCTCCTAAACCTGTATTCTGTTAAAGTAATAAAAATAGGTACGTGAATTGACTTAATAAGAGACACATAAAAGGTGGTAATAAGGGACATCATGAATTTAAATTCTGTGGTTAAATAAATGCAGTCTAGGGAAAAAACTCAAAGATCTAAAAGATCTAATTAAAAAAAAAATCTAAGGAAATATTATGATAGCAATTAATAAATACCCATTAGATATTTTCTGCTTCTTTAGTTATTGACAGATGGCATAGTCGCTCAGTTGCTCCCACTGTGAGCTCTCTCTTTGTCATGTGGTCCAAAAGACATGCAGGCTAACTGGCATCTTTAAACTGCCTGAAGTGTGTGTGTGTGTGTGTGATACCTGTCTGGGATGAGCTGCATACACCACGTGACCCTGACCAGGATACATAATTAGAAGCTGGATGGATAATTACTGATTATGAATTTGACTGCATTTGTTTGCAGTCTGTTTGCATTAGCTTCATATCTGGCTTTCCAGTCCATTACTTTTTGCATGATTAACAACTATTTGCTTTTGTAGAACTAGGGGAAAGCATCAATATGAATATAAAGTGGGCATTAAAAAACATTAAACATTCCAAGGTGTGCATTATCAAGTTTTTCACACAAATAGTAGATCCCAGTGAGCAGACATAACACCCAACATATAAATCTTGGAAAACCACGTCAGCAAAGCAGTTCAGTACTAACTTTAGAAAGACAAATACGATGGCGGCAATGTACACAGATCATGTGCAAAGTGATAATGATTTTCACTGAAACAAATTTTCAAAGTTAAGGGTGAATCCAATCCAAGTACTGGTACAGCTAATCTAACAGTTATGCAATAACATTTTTGTATAAAAGTAATAGCATACAAGACCGTAGCCATGTACAGGTCGTTGTCGACTGACGACCATGATTGGTTACAACTGACTGGTCGTAACACGATTTGGTCGTAAGTCGTATATGTATAGCCTACTGTGTATAGTACAGTAATGTATTGTTATAAAAATCTTTAAGTCGTACCGCATCATAATTTTCTTTGTTCATTATGTATTGTTATACATCATACTTTTCTCTGTTCATTATTGTTATACATCATGATTATCTTGATTCATTCTAGTTATACTGTTACTGGGATAACAGTTAGCAGCTTAGCGTGCGGGAATGGTAGTGCTGCCGGGAACTGGTGCGCAAACTGTGGTACGCCAAACTGGGCAAAATTTGCACTGCCAGACATATGAGCTCTGATAATGGTCGTAAAGTCAATTGGTCGTAAATTGGATAGGTCGTAAGTCGACGAGGACCTGTAGTCAATATTTGGGCCAAGTGTCATAATTATAATACATACATCTCCCCTCAAAAATATATTATAATTATGGCCTTGATAGCAAAACAAGCATATGCAGAGTCCTCAAAATATTATCCTGCACACTTTAGAATTACTAAGTTCTCCAATATGATATATCCTGAATTTAACAAGTAAATGTATAGAAGTTGTATTATGTACATCATTCTTTTAAAATCATATAACTCGTGAGATGGATCATAATTTAAAATATAAGAAATAATTTGCTGTGCCTTTAGCTGTAAAGCTAGCTGATGCCACTCTCCATGTTTAAAACGTACGTTGTAGTCTTGTTATATTCTAACACATAAATATCAGAATACAGTGTTTATTTTAACAGGATTTATAAAATAGTTGCCATCTATTTTCAGTCGTCGGTTTAAGTATTAATTAGTGATGGGATCAGACACAATCAGTTTTACCCATGTCTCACAACTGTCAGAACACATCATAACAGTCATACTGTAATACGGCACAACAAATAGACAGCTATCTCACCCTTTATAACAAGCTGTCAACCCACCATACACTTGTTTGTGTTGACTGATACAGCATATTTATGACAGGAGAGCCCAACTAAGGTTTTAAATTTGATATTTTACAGCTAATATAATGAGGGACAATTTTCTTCATAATTCAGCATGCAAAATTATATAGAGGACCAAACTGATCATTTAATCCATAAATGTATTTAAAAAATCCCAATATCCAGTATTGTTATGCAATTCTAGCTAGTTTTTTAGAAAGCAGACAAAGTAGTACAAATTGAAAATAAATAACTAAATAATTATGTATTTCATCCTTTAACATGCCTATATTATTTTTGCCTGTAAGAGGCTATTCAGTTGAAGAAAGAGTTGTAAAGCAAAAGAACTGCACACAGTGCTTATAATGCATACCTAACATTCAATATTCAACTATAAAATATACCTCTAAGACTGAATAATACAATAATTAAATCATTCCATGTTTGGTAATTAAAGGCCAATGAACACATTATCTAAAACCAGCCATAAGTGGTCTTGTCCTGTTTCTAAATAAATACAATACACAGTACTGTAAGAGGATTAAAAATAATATATGACAAACATGGCATAAAAATATTTCAGTCTTCCTGGCCACAAAGAACATTAGCAGTCTATTCTTATTGCTTAATTCAAAATTCTGCTGCTCACTGTGCAGTTCATCTAGTAAAGGTACTTTTCATGATTAGTTCCTGTAAAACACAGCAGAGATTGAGAGCTATGTTGAGAGGAAAAAAATCAAGACCAATCACATGCATAGACACACACACACGCAAAACAAACGATTGTGTACACACAAACTTAACACCAAAAATGCATACAATATGCACATACAATCCTCCAAGTAAGTCAAAATCTATAGTTTCATTTTTAGGGCAAATTCCAATAAGCACAAAAATAAAATTAAAATGCATAGATCTTTTAACAATGACTGGATTTTCATTGTATGGCTCTCATAATTCACAAAATTTCTTTTTATAGTATTAATTTTAAAAAAGTGTAATTTCCTGTTTTCAGTTAACTATTTTTGGTCCCATACCTACATAACTGAAATTTCCCACATGATATTTGGGTCAGCTACCAATTTCGTTCTTATGTTTAAAATAAAAGGCAGGTATAACACAATAACGAAGAACTAAATTTTAACTGTGAATTGTTTCATGCATCTATAATGCCCAGTGTATTGTTTTGCATTATGTGGAACTATAGATTATAAGGTTTAAAGAATATAAGGTTTAATAATAAAATTATTTTTGGAAACAATAATATTTTGAGGCTAATATAGAAAATGATGGATTGCTACAGTCTTATTTGAACAAGTGCTATTGCCAATTTAACAATAATTGTTTTAAGTATTTAATGGATTTTTTGTAAAAATGAATCAGCTTAGAATTTGCATTCTGCAGTATAACATTAAGTTAAGGTCAGTGTTTTATGGACCATATGGCCATATCCAAATGGAAAACAGTATATATCCTCACTTATGGATATATCAGACTACAGACAGACATTAAATCTATTCAAGCAATGTTTAATGAGATATACTGTATGCAGGATGTATGTCAATTAAATGTTTTGAATATGTGTTCATCTGCGGGGATGAAACACCCACACGTAAACAGTATACCAGAGCTAGTATTAAAAACACTTCATAGCATGACTAGAATCACTCTACTTGTCTCTGTCTGAACTACATGACATATAGATATAGATATCTTCTAGCAGCTATGTGCATCCTCTGTGAAAAGTGAATTCTAATTACAACTTAGAGTAGGTGAGGTTTCTGTTGGTCCTGCACACTTAACAGAATTAAGAAAAACATTTATATTTTGAAAAAAACTGAAAGCAATTTGCAGCAGCATAAAATTTTAAGGTCAACTACATTTTATTTTTCAATTGGGACTTAAACAAAGAAATTAACAATTAAAAAAAGAATTTCAGAATTAAGAATTATGAATGTGTTTATATGTATATATAAAGCTATTCTGATGTATACTCCTGTAATCATTCTATAATCAGTTAAGGACCCCAAGTGTTGTAGACTAACATTGCATTTAAATTTCACTTAATTCCAATTCCTTAATGAAGGTTAAAAATGCATAAAATGAACCTGAATTAAATTCTACCTGAATAATTAAAAGATCTAAATACATTAACTTAAGGCAGATCAACATATTTCGAGACTATTTACAATTACCATAAATAGATAAAATGTAAATAAAATGTAAATAGCTAACTGGTCGTTCTGAATCTTGTGTGTTTGTCCCTTTAGATCTGTAGAGAGGCAGATAATACCTTACATCCTTACCTTATATCCGAGTAAGGTATCTCCAACCAGTCTGTGACCTCGTTCTTCAGACAAGAGGAACTGGTGTAGGGCATTCTGCTTAGCATGCCGCCCGGGTGCCACGGCTCCGGCGCTGCTCCATCCCGCGAAACTAGCCCACTTCGTCCGTATTCAAACGGATTGCAAGCAAAAGAATGACTTGGCCCGGTATTATACGTAGGAACACAAAGCCCAGAAGGTCCACACTGAGTACTGGCATTTTCGTTATACGTGTACTGGTCACCCCACGTTTCTCTGTCTTTGCTGTTCATTCCCTCCGACTTCACTTTGACGCTATGCTGTAAGTAATCGAAACATCTTCCTTTCACGTTCGATCGTTGATCAGTGGTGAATGCTGGTGAAGTTTTAAAAGTAAAATTAGAGGAGACGCCGCTGAGATCCGCCGATGGATCTGCGTGACTGTAATGTGCCAAGTTTGCTGGCAACAGGTGGTCGAACTGACTGGAGACAGAGCTGGTACCATTCATACCCTCCTTGGAAGTCGGGCTTTCAGGCTCTGAAGTCAGGCTTAGCATTTGCCCATTTCTATTAGAATGGACAGAACTGAGATAGGGTAACGATGTCGCATCATTCTTCAGCTCGTTTAGAGGAACACTGCCTTCCGCGTAATTCTGCATGGATTGTCCATCGTGGACGTGTGCCTCCGGCAGCGGGGCATTTGATCCAGCCACCGAACGGTCCATGAAAGGCACTTCAAACAAATAATGTTCTTGTCTTCGGTCATTTTCAAGACAAGAAGCTTGACTGGGTCCTGGATCATTCATCTCATTTGAGTCCAAGTTCAGACCAAGAGACACAGAAACGGCTCTGAAAAGCTCCCTTGCTGTTTCTGAGATGGTTGTGCAAGCGGACTCAGAGCAACTGATCCCGACACAAGCGTCACTGTTGGGATTTATTTCAGCCCTATGCTGAATCGCAGTTGGTGCACATGGTTTTTGTTCCGCGTTAGAAGAGTTTGAATCAGAATAGACATCGGAGGCATTATTTTCTGCATTATCGGTGGAGTCGAGCGCGGAAAAATCACTTTTGTAGTCAAATATGGTTTTTGCAAAGTTAACGCGACTAGTTTCAGAATCGAGGTCTCTGAATATCCTAGCACTTTCAGTTTCCTTTACTTCGGTATCTGAATTATGAGACGTCCCATAACATAATCCTTTACGGGGTAACTCTTTGCTACTTTGGCGCATCTCCCAGAGGCGACTCTTCTCCAGGAAACTGTGCTTGGAATTTGGAAAGTCTAAGCTTTCCAAGATATCGCTGCTACTCTGAAACGCTACTCGCACGTTATGGAAAACGCTTCGATAAGGTCCGCGGAAAATGGGGTCTGTGGAGTCAGAAACTCCTCCTAATCCAACCGGAACATCCATAGTACAGAGTCAGCGTTAATGTGGCACAGTGATAGGCCGTACGCGGCAAGAAGAGTCACAGTCTATGGAACAAGACTGTTAATAACTGTTGGAGTCAGCTTCTACCCGATTTATTAGTTTATTTATTCATTTATTTGCGTATTTCTACGGTATTATGTTGAAATTGTGCCACTATAGCGCGCAATCGGCAAACGATATTGACATAAAGATGAAAACTGCGCAAAATATTGACAGCTGTTTGTAAACAACGCATATATTTAGCATAGGCTATATTTTAATATAACAATATAAATTAGTTGCGAAGTATACTTAATAGATTTTAAAAATATAGAAATGTAAAGACAACGGATATTTTTACTCCATCAAAACACGTATATATTGAAATGAAAAATAATACCGAAATTTAGAGCAAAACCAAAAGCCAGAATCGTCGTCCCCATGGAGAACAAAAATAAATTAAATTAGCGCAAGTGAATGCTTTTTAATCTACGTAACGATTTTATAATCGTCGGTAAAATGTTAACTGTTACATATACTATTTTAAATACATTTTACAACAATTAAGTCAGTTTGAAGACAGCATTATTTCTCCTTTGTATTTGTCTATAGCGTAAAAGTTGTTTACTTCTACATCTTATAGATGACTAAGTAGCCTACCAAAAACGAGCTCGATTTTTCTTCCTCATATCCCTCACATAACTCACCGCTATAAATCGTTGAATCGTTGATAGCAAAGTTTAAATAGTTTGTATTAAGTTTGCGAAAGAACATGTTTCTGTAGTAAAGCCCGTCAATGTTTTTCGCCGTCTGCCTGTGAGCATGGGATATAACCCCTGTGACTGGATATTACATTTCCTGGGAGTGATCCAATGGACTAAATCAGTCACGCCTAAAGATAAACGTGGGTGATACGGTATATGTTCTCCTCATTAATATGTTTAAATTATTTTTTTATTTATAGTCGCCTGCATTGTTTTTATATTTTGTAATATCTTTATGAGGTATATACTACATGATGTGTATACACCCTGCATAAAAAATTATATGATCACACAGTCAGATTCCATATAATGTACCAAGCATTACATGTATAAATATAAATTTAAAGAACTAGAACAGTGATATAAAGACATTAGGCACAGCAATCCCCAGTTGACTTTAAATCAAATTTGGCAGGCAGTGAGCAGTGGTGTGTTTTTAGGGGTGTTATACCTATTTTTATCACCAGGGTCCTCCAGTCAATGAGCATTCTAAAACATTTAACTGGACATGTTTAATTGATTGTTGAGGATGAGTTCCATCCTGCAATGGATCATTAGGTGCTTATATGGCTTTTACTGAATGCAGTTTAAAGATTAATCAGCTAAAATATGTATAATTAGCCAAGGCATTGTAGGCCAAGGCTGATAGCACTGTTTTTAACTGCAAGAGTGGCATAAACCAAAGATCTCCTTAAGAATTCGTCCACACAATTCTCAGTTATTCATCATGAAAGAAACCAAATACCAGTGGATTATGGGAATTGAAGAAGTCTTACTGAGAATCAGATGAAAGACTTGTGACAGTCCCTCAGTACAACATAAACATTGTAAAATCTTAAAAAAAGAAAGTGAATTTCAACAAAATCTCTGTGTCAAAGACAAACGAAAAGGACTTGGTCAGCTCATGTTTAATTTTCCAATAAAATGGAAATCTATGTAATAGATTAAATAAATGTTAAAATATGTATACATGTGTTTCTATATGCGCTCCAAGGCTACTTAATTAAATACAACTAGTAAAAGGTAAGAATCCTTCTTGCCTACAGAACAGACAGGGATTTAACAAGGTACAGGAAACTGTCCTTTGAGTTTGGTCCCTGGCAATTTTGCACTTGTAGCCTCTGGCTCTATTAACAGTTAACATTTCTCATCAACAACAACTGCAACTGGTTGCATATTTTTACTGTAACACATCATTGTCTGTTATTCTTTGCATTTTATTGCATGAGAGTATCAAGTGGGTAACTGTGTCTGATATGCTGGAACCACGGGCGTCGCTAGGCCATTTTTAGGGGGGCTTTAGCCCCCCTAACATTTGTACTCAGCCCCCCTAAAAATTCTCCGTA
>JABFDZ020000042.1:1569255-1580594 GCA_019775955.2 Pollimyrus isidori
TAGACCTATTCCATGGTCACATCCCCTATCATGTTGATAGACCTATTCCATGGTCACATCCTCTATCATGTTGATAGACCTATTCCATAGTCACATCCCCTGTCATGTTCATAGACATATTTCTTGGTCACATCCCCTGTCATGTTCATAGACATATTTCTTGGTCACATCCTCTATCATGTTCCTCAGCTGGAGATTTTTAGCCACAATTTATAAAAGTTACAAATATAATAGCCACAGCCAGCATATGGAGCAGAATAAAGGTAGTTAGATCCGAGCATTTCCAAAAAGGGTGGGGAAAGCTGTGGAGACACACAATGCCCTACTTTTATTTCACTTCAAAAGAGAGAAAATGTGTTGCAATGAGAACACCTTAGGAAAAATATCTAAAAGTAGATGAATGTGCTGTTTTAAAATACCATATGTAAATCTGAAATTGTTAACAATCTGAAATCTGGAAATATGGGACAAGTCACGTTTTGTTTACATTGTATTGATACGGTCTGGAACATGTTTATGATTTATTATGAAATATGGCCAACAGATTAATCTTTCACAGAATAAAAAGCATTATTCCGCTAATAAGCGCTGCTAAGTTTCACCACCAGCACTGGTGATATTAGACAGATCGAATTTTCCAATGCAGAAATATGGATGGAGATGCAAGCAAAAAAGGGGCACTTAATATAACTGAGTTACAAAATCAATTCTATATTCTTGACTACTGCTAACTCTTTCCCCCACATTTCTGTCTAACTTCCCAGTCTCATGGGGTGTCGTACACCCCCCCGGACCCCCTTGTACTTTGCACACTGGGTGAACCCATAGTACAGCAAATGCCAATCATCGAGACATGTTGCGGGATGACACAGGGTGTTATAACCAGTACCTGTGTCCGGATGGCAGGCACAGATGTCATGGGGTCTTGTACAGTAATCCGTGGCATACAATATAACAATCCTCCTCTGGTGTGGTCTGTCCTGGGTGACCAGAACCTTCACAATGTGTGTGGGAACCTTCACAACGTGTGTGGGAACCTTTACACCATGCATGGGTGCCCTCATATGCTAATTGGTTCCAACATCAAGTGACTGTGACATCTGCATGCCCCACAATGGGCAATTGCACCATATGACCACCAGGCTCACACAAACCTCCAATGTGACCCTATAAATTTCTGTGAAGTGCTGGTAATGCTTCTAATGCATCTATAGGGCATCCTGTGTGTCTGGTGACTAGACATGCCAGCTCCTTGCAAATCAAGTCACTTACATACCCTTCACTGGTCTGCATATCTACCAAATTACATGCAAACGGGTGCTTAACTTTGTTTCGCCACTGAGTGTAAATCAGTGTAAATAAAAATAATAGTAATAATAGTAATACATTTATTTCAAATCCAAATAGCAAACATGATTAGGGGGGCCGCGTGGGGTCCATGCATGTTGTCACGGGAGCTCTAACTCCGCCCCCCTCCAGAACCGCTACTGGGTAAGCAAGTGTCCCTCGGAATTTAATAATTATTTCTTCTCTGTCAGGTGAGTTCTTCAGTGTGTCTTACACCACATGTTGTAAAATTAGAAACGGGAAAAAAAGGAACTTCTTCAAGAGAAGTCTGACACACCTGAACTAAGTACATGAAACTCAAGTACACAAACTTGAAAAGTCTTGGATAAAATTTGCAGTGCAGCCTTTTCCATCAAAATGTGTAACCTAAACATTAATAAAACAATTTGTTTTTAGCAGAAATAATTTATTAAAATTATAATAACCTCAAACGCTCCAGCGATGGTGATTTGGTCTCTGATGTATGCTTGCGTCACTTTGGACAAAGGTGCTACTAAATAAATAAAGGTGAATGGATGTATGGATTCTGCCACTGGTGTATGAATGTGTGCATGGATGGGTGAATGTGAGGCATAAAAAATTGTAAAGCGCTTTGAGTACTCGGAAGAGTACAAAAGCGCTATATAAATGCAGTCCATCCATCCATTTACCTGCTTTTTCAAGTGATAAAAATTAGGAGTATTCAACATTACTTTGATGTGCTACCTCATTACCAGAGCACAGATATTCTGCGACTAATGCCACTGGCAGATACAATGCAGCTCTTTGAGGTGTTAAATTGAGATCCACATTAACTCTAAAGTCTTGACGCTTAAAATTTTAGCTAAAGGAGAGTGAGCAGGAAGGACACAGTCATTACTATACATTTTATAATTGTATAATATCATGCAACAACTGCCCATCAATTTAACTGATCCAAGTGATTAGTCAGAGATCTAGAGTTGTTAACAGAGTTGTTAGATTGTAATATGCAATGCACTCTTGCTAACTATCTAGCCAAAGTAATTCATATGTAAGGGACTGCCAGTACTAATTTTGCAATATCAAGGTTCGAGGTACTTTATTGTCATCAGCAGCGGTGTACCTGTACATAGTGTGATGAGACGTTTCTCTGTGGACCAGGATGCAACATCGACATATAACCAGTGCTTGAAGTGGGCCAGAACGCAGCGGAACGCAGTTCCGGAACTTCTGTATCCTAAAGACTTGATTTTTTTTTTTCACCGCACAGATGTCAAATGTGGGAAAATTAGAGTTCCTGCACTTATTTTTTCCCACTTCAAGCACTGCATATAACAAAAGTACAACGCACACATGGACAAAAACACTAATTAACACTAACACTAAAACAATAGACACTAATCAGTGCAACAAGAGATGTCTTTCTTTCTTCATGCATTAAGGCATTAAACACATAGCATTAAAGTCATAACACGTTAATATTATTGTAATTGAATTAACATGTGCAGTATTTTGATACACCAACGGGGGAATGGTGTGAGCAAAGATTTTTAACAGAGACCTTTAGTTTTACATTGTGATCGCAAACAGCACGAGAGCTTCGGTCATTTTGTTGCACAGGATTCCAGAATTCATAGCTAAAATCAAAATATCCATGGAGTAGCCGATGGAGGAGTAAAATGAGGAAACATAGATATTTAATTTGTTTTATTTAAAAATATGGCCAGATGGAGGCACACATAGGATAAAAATATCAACCAATTTGCCAAATTGGTTTTACATTTGCATGATTGCATATGTCAGGGTTCCCCAAATATAATCATTTGAAGGGCACAGGCTGGTCATCCAGTATGCAGTTTTCCTTTTAGCTGGTGATGCTGGTGATGTTACTATGGCATCAACATCCATGGAACAGAAAATATATTATGCTTGTTTTGCTTGTAAATGGTGAAGATAGCCTATTTAAGCATGCTTATTTGTTTGTTTAGAACAGCCGTGTAACTTGTGGAATATGTTTACCTACAGTTTTTTTCTGATTGCTTAAACACTAAAACATAATGTCTCACACTTAAGAAACTCCCTGGGTTTATGGCAACATATGCATTACTGGACTCTTTTCTGGCTGTCACTTCTGCCACTGTCACCTTTCCAGCCCAGTCCACCCCCAGACCGCCAGCAAGACACTGCCTCAGACACCCCTGGGTGTGACAGTACACTGCTGACATGCCTTGTGTGCCTCTAATGTGTGTTAAATTGCCATTTATTATGTGTATTTCTGTTGCAACATACAATGTTTTGCTTTGCAGTGTGATAGCATCTAACCATTAGCATCTAACCCAGAGTGTGCATGTCATATAAACTGTTGGCTTCCCTGTCTGTGCCACTGCTAGTTTAATCACTGGCATTGTGCTGTCAAAACAGAACTTCCATTTAAAAGAACTGTCACCTCCTTTATTAAAAGCATGACTCACGAGCTCAAGTTTCGTGACAGAAAAACTGCACGGTGACTTTTATGTGCAGATAATAGACAAGGTCTGTGAGCGGCTGGGCATTGTGAATGCCGGCATCACTCCCCTTTACACCCAAGTTGTGGGCCAGTAGAGCGGTTTAATTGCACATTCACCACGCTGCTCACCATCCTTGTCCCTCACCACTAACTTGACTCTGGGCATAATGGGCAGCGGTGCAGGGGAGCTATGCATACCAGTGGACTTGGTGTTTTGGGCTGTCTCAAGGATCCAGATATGGAATACAAATGGTGTCTCTGAAAGAATTTGAGGAATGCACACGGGCTGGCCCAACAGCACCAAGATGCAGCTTCTGCTCAGCAGAGGGACACCTACAATGCATGTATGCATGACCAGGACTGCCATGAAGGGGCAGTGACCAAAGCAGACTTGTCATTGAGGAAGACCAGAGGAGATCCTTGAGTGCCTCTTTTACATTATCTATCGCTTGAGGCTGATCAAACTATAACAAACTGTAATCCCAGGAATCACAGCAACGTGATGGTGCAGGGCGGGAGTTTTTGGAATGATATAGCAAGTGCATTTAGCTAATGAAATTTCATGTAAAGTTCAATTCCATGGACAGGAAATACCTAAGGTTTAGGGACTGGTCTGACACTGCCACCGCAGACACTCAAAAAGTATTTCACAAATATTTCTCAGATTTTGCAAACACATTGTCTGGCTGAAAAACTGGAAATGATAACATTTTCAGGCAAATTGCACCAAAATTACAGCAGCCTAACTTATTGATTGTAAAGAGAAGAGCAGCCTCAGACACTTAATCATTTCAGCATAATAACTGAAAAATTATTTGTCAGAGCTTTTCCAAACTTTGTATACACATTGTAGGGGTAAAGGTCTAGTTGCTCATATTTTGAGACAAATGGCATCAAAACTGAAACAATGCCATTTAGTCGCAGCAAAGAGAAGGGTTGCTGTCTAAGGTGTTTGACCTACCACTTCAAAAGATGATAAAAAGGATGAAACTCTGTACGTTATACATCTGAGACAAATAGCCCCGAAACTGAAACTACAGTAGTATGGGGCAGCAGAGGATGATATGGAAGGCTTGTGGGCACAGTTGGCTAAATCTAAATGCATTTCATGCATGTTTTTCAAACTACCCAAGATCATTGCACAGCTTAGTGGTTTTCAGACTGCGAGGCATAATTTTCAGAATATTTTTTTTTATCGCTAGGCCCCCATTCGTCAAATTTTATTAATAGCCCTCCAGTGGCCAGTCAGCAAAAGTCATCTTGAGGAACTCAGCGAAACTTATCTTGGAGGAATTTAATCTTGTCACTTTGCACTAGTCCTAGTCAGTGGTGGCACATCAAAGGACAGGCTCAGGTCCAGTGAACCTGATTGCATTGATACAAGTCACACAAAATGGGTTTTTCCAAAAGAAGTTTTTGGAGAGGTGGGAAGAATGTGTAGAACAGGCTTGGGCAGAATTATGGCAATGTATTCTGTGTACTGTGGCACTTTTGGTTAGTGAAATTCTTCATGTGTTGGGTAAGCGTAGCAGTATTATACTGTAACAATATTTACGGTTTTCTGAGGTATTTTTTAAATTGATTATGTGTATTGTACATTGTTTTTTTTTGTGTGTTTAACCAAAAGAAATTGGTCTTCATTTATTTATGTTCCAATTACTGGGCTTTAGCTATTCACAGTAATGATTTATTTAGTTATTCCATGACAGTAGCTATCCATCCATCCATTTCCAGTAAGCTCTTGTTCTATTCTGGGTGCAAGACAGGGAACAACATAAGGTTCAGGCACCAACCCACCACAAGGTACAGTCACACACCTACAGGTAATTTGGTAACTTTTATCAGTCTCAGCCTGTTTTTGGACTACGGAGGAGCAGCCAGAGGAAACCCCATCACGACACGATGCAAACATTCAAGCTCCACACATAAGGATCCCTGCCAGAGGATCAAACCCAGCTCCCGGAGTGTGAGGCCACATTGCTAATCACTGCACCACCATACCACCCCGACAGTGGTCATGTACTTATTTATCATCTCACATTCTTATTTCACTTATGATTCCTTAGAATGTAACTCCATTGTACGTCAAGGAGCATCTGTATAACAACGTTTTATTTGTTTGCTAGTATTTAGTACTCACAAGTTTGGGATCTGGTACATTGTACATATTTTATGTACATCCCAATGTCATAATGTCATGTTGTGTGTGTCAAACACAATCTAGGTAGCAATAGTATTTCCTCTCAGAAGAAAATCACAATACATTATGTATGTGTGTCTGACATTATGTGGTTGTCACATAATATTATACAACTGGTGTTTCCGAACCGGTTCTTACTGTTACTAATGTCATGGAAAAAATTGGTTATAGTGCGAATGAGAAAGTAATGAAGATACAATATTAATAGCATTTTAAGACATCAACATACAGTAAAGACAACCCCAAAGAAATCCAGTTAACCACCTAAGAGGTGGGCAAAGAGCGTGCAAATTTGCATGAAAGTGGAAAGAGCAATATATGAATAGATTTAGTTCCAGTATTACATGTCACTAGGACTCAGGCAAAAATGCATTCATTGGCTTTCACATTTCCACTTGATCCATCCAGTAATTCTGGAAATTGTCGAGGTTTCGGATGAGTGTGAGGAGTAATTAATAAATTAATGGGCAGAGCAGGTGGTATGGGGCTGTTGGAGGAATGCATTGCTGTCATTCCAATACCATCTTTTCTAGCTTTCATCTATGAAATTAGCATAATAATAATAATAATATTGTGAGAACAATGAGAAAAGCTGTACTAGCCTCTTTGTATTCCAGTCAGATTGTGTGTACTACTGGAGATACAGGATAATTACAGCTCATTGAGTTGTGTCATTATTTAAACTAAAACATGATGATGGTTATTAGTGATTTTTCACGCGCAAATTGTTGTCTGCTGAAAGAATATCCATGTTAACCTTTTATTTAACTTAGCAACTGCCATTTAATATACATATAGAATTAGCTTTAATGAAGTATTGATTTTACAGCCATCATCAGCAATCATTCTAATTGCATCCATAAATACACCCATTGAATTAAATATTTTTACTAAATGTTTTCTTTTGTCTTTTTAACTTGTAATAGTTTAATTTTATATTTTCCCTTTTTCACCGTTTTATGAAAAGACATGAAAGATAGACATGAAGTCTTTGTTCAATGGAATTGTCTGAAATATATCCCATACACACAGGCTATGTAATAGCTATGTAAAATAAAGTTAAAATCAAGATCTGCATGAGAAATAAAAATTAAGCATAGAGGTTTCTTCATTTTTACATGAGATTAATTTATTCTCTTATGTGAGCACATAACATTTAGCACATATGGAAAAATATTAAACACATAATGACACCTCAGATTTCAATTGTTAAAAAATGGATGAACAACATAAATCAAAGCATAACATATTATTAGCCAATTGTATGAGGCATATGTGCCTGCTTTTGAATGCTGAGAATGCAAGGGCAGGTTATGGGTTGCAAAGTACTGTAGAGGTACTGTTACATTGACAACTGCTGACTCATCCTGTTCTTGACATAACTGAGAGAGGAGAAAGCCATCTGTCATTGGTAGGTGGTACAGAAAGATAATACCAATTTGATGACATTCTCTGAAAGGAAGTAATGCTCCTGTCTTACAATGAGCCAAGAGCTATCCAAAATGGTGCCCTCCATTGAATGAGATGTAAAACTGAGGTCCTGAGACTCTGAGATCGTAAAAGGTCCCTGGGCACCTTCTGAATGAGTAGGGGTGGTAGCCCGATGTCCTGGTAAAAATTGCCCACTGTGGTACTTCTAAAACTGGTGAATTTTCTCCTGCCCCTTCACCACCTTAGTTACTGTGTGGTGAGTGTACTGTTGTAGAACCGTTGCCATCGCATCATACAGGTGGGGGCTACACAGTGGGGGTGGTTGAACTGGCTCCCTGTTGGTTCTGTGAAGTGCTTTGCTTGTCTGGAAAAGTACTATATGAATGTAACATTCATTCATTTATTTAAAGATAGTTCAGCCAGCCACCCTGTACTGTCACTTTTCACCCTCCTCCCATCTGGGAAGTGACTGAAGTCCATTCGACGTGCACCTCCAGGTTCAGGAACAGCTTCTGCCCAACTGCAATCAGACTCATGAACAATCAGTAACCTTCTGTCACCTCCACTGCTACCCACACATATACCTCTGTCTCTATTTATTCCAGGAATTCTGGTCTTATTCATTTATTTACTCATTGTCTTGTTGTCTAGCTGTCTTGTTGTCTGTGTTCACTGTCTGCAGGAGCACATGCAAGCAAGCATTTCATTGTACATGGTATTCGTACTTGTACACATGACAACAAAGAATTTAATTGTGTTTTAATTTCAGCAAGTGGCCCATTTGAACCTCCAAAGCCTTGTCTTGAGCTCTTGTAGTGAAATATCTTCAGAATGAGAATACTTTTATTATCCCAGAGGAAATTGTTAAGTGTTTAATCTTGATGTTGACAGTATGACGAGAGAGTCGAAGGAACATGGACCCAGTTGTGTTCCTCATTTACATATTTCAGACCTCGCCACCATCGTATCCAGATTTGCAATTTCTAATGGCCAGTTCGCACTTTCCATGTTTCCAAGTTTCCATGTACACATGTAATCCATATTTTTATGTCTAGCAGAAACCTTGTGCATCTATGCATATCAACTTGTTTTGATATGCAAGACAATTAATTACTTTAGAGAACTTCTGATCTCTTACAACCCTCCTCGCTGGATATAGAATATCTGTTAGTACCTAGGGTAGAAAGAACTACGACAGGCTGCAGAACATTCTCTCATAGAGCTTTATAGAAAATTGAATTGAATCAAATTGAATTCAATAGGCATTTCCAGTAGGTGGCAGCATGGACTTTCATAGATCAGCGGTCAACAATGAAAGAGTAGAGGAAGAATATTTGTAGAAGTTGTGGTGAGCAGCCATATGACAAAAGTCTGAGGAACTTGAATATCTAATTTTTCATAATGGTCAGACCAGCAAGCACCTCTCCTCCAGTATGCAGTGGTTAACTGTAATACTAGGATTTTCCTCCTTAGCTTTCATTACAAACCTTTGACTTGCCCAATGAATTAAGCAATATCAGTGGTGCAAATATACTGTAGACATATCCCCAGTTAGATTTAATTGCACAATATACAGTCAGTTTTAATCTTGCTTTGCATGTCCTTCTAGCCACCGGTAAACACAAATTAAACACAAGTACAAATTAAGGTGCTACGAAAACAATAAATACTCGAACAATTATGACAATCAATACATAACAGTGCAATGTAAAGTAAACATCTAGTACAGTATGAACATATAATACAAGTAATTTGAATGCTGTGTAAAGTTTGCTGAAGTCTATGTGCAGCATTGTCTACTGTGGGGAGGAGCAAGCCCAGCAACTCTTGGGCTGATAGTAGATTGTGTCAATAGTTTCAGCGAAGCTGGGGGGGGCGGGGGTCAGTGTGTTCCTGTATTTCAAACTCCTTTGGCATCTACCTGATTGTGGGAGTGTTAATCCGGTATGGGAACTGTCATTTATGGTACCTCCCGGTGACCCTGGTATGATAAATCTTCTACAGAGATGACAATGTTATTCCTTAGATGGCTTGAGCAATTCTGATCACATGTGAGGTATTACGTAGAGCAGTAATCAAACTACACTGTGATAGTGCTGGTAAAAATGCTTTCAATAGTAACCCTATATAAGTTAAGGATTCTGTCTGTAATTGCACTCAAGCACAGCAGGTGGCAGTATGTACCACCAAGATATTCTGACTCTCCATGAACTCCACCGTCGAAGAAAAGGAAGAAGAATAAATTTATTCTTCAGGTGCCTTTTTAAGTATATTGCAATATAGTTATACAGAATACTTAGAGGTAACCCATACAAGTTGGGGAGAACAAGCAAAGTGGACACATAAGGTACTCACTCCATCTACTGATGCAACACCCCCACTTAGGCCGAAGTCATACCTGAAAATAAAACTGCACTACAGGCAGAGCCGTAGCCAGCCAGGACGATATCAATAATGTGTTTGACGAATCTTAACTGTATCATTTGTCCTAAAATATTTTCCTGTACTGGGAAATCTGGTGAGGAGGAATGCATTAATGATTAATTCTTATTGAAAGGGAAATGGAAGAAATGCAGTGGTACTGATTATTTATCTGAAGCAACATGTTTGGAAGGAGATTTAACATTCTTACAATTAGGTGGGGCTATGTATGTATTCCTCAGCTATTACTGTAATTTAGCATAAACGATAAGCAAAAATCTAGCACATTCAGTTCATGATTTAACAATGAATGCACTTAAAAGTTAAATCATAATCACTGAAGTGCAGGTCTGCTTCAGTCCAATGGTTCATTTTATCAGAGTGCTGAGCAGTCCTCCATCCATTTTCATTAATGGCTAGTCCTACTCACAGGGGGTCAGGAGACAGGGAACAGCCCAGGATGGGGCAAGACCCAATTGCAGGGCAGAGCACACTTACACTCACATTCATACACCCTATACTCACACACACACACCATTCACTCACACACCTATGGGGAATTTCAGTTCACCTTAGCATGCATTTTGGACCGAGCAGGGCCATGAACCCTGGATCCAGGGCTAAACCGCTGCACCATTGCACCACTTGTATATACAAATTTCACATGTATTTTTTGCCAGAGATTTCTAGAGGGAGTAATTGTCATTGTCAGAATCAAGATTAATAAATAGTTTATTATGTACTAACAGAGTAAGAAATAACTGAAATATTAATGGGGCTATTTCATGGACATAACAGATTCGAAAGTATCATGTCCCACTGCAGATCAATAAGAATGGAAAGAACAAAAGAAACATAATTCACAAACATAAGTGAAACCTTAAAGTATTTAATATAAGGGCAAGAAATAATTGCCTTTTCACTCTACTCACTGGATAATATATGTCCCTTTTCAATATCAAAAGTCAAGGAGTAAAAGTACTGTACAGTATAGGACCAGAAAGGCTAGTTCACTATGACTCATTTCAAGTTGTCAGTGGGGGCTGGTAGATGGCATTCATCTCAGAAACCCTGGCCCTATACCTCTTTTAAAATGTTCATTTCCAAGTAAAATATCATAACATTTCAGGGCTGAGGAGTAACCCAAGGCTGTCATGTATTTTGGTTGCCTGTGGTGAGTGTCTCTATGACCACGTTCTCTTCTAGAATGGCACACATGTTCCATATATAGCCATCTGATCACAAGATAACACACATCCTCTCTTACTCAAAGGCTGTATACGAGGGGAAGTCTCCAGAAACGTCATTATTGATAGCCTTAAACGGCTTATGGAATAAAAAAACATCAGATTGCCCTCCATTTTGAAGTTTATGAATTCACCCTATGATGTTCCTGATTATCCTGGTGTCATTTCATGCCAGATTACATTTTATCATAGAAAAATTATTTCAGCTGAATCTTCAGCAAAGGCT
>JABFDZ020000042.1:1608342-1630399 GCA_019775955.2 Pollimyrus isidori
TAATCACAAGAGGGAAGGATGTGGGCGTGGCAACACACAGGGCTGGAATCGGGACGGACGACGCAGGACGTGACAGATGCTATCACCATCATCCTTCTCTGTAGGTATAGTGTTCTTTTGGTGATGTGCTGTGTTGTTCTTGTGCCAAACATATACCTTATAAAATTTTGGCCAAAAATTCAATCTGGTCTTGGCACACCATAGCACATTTTTCCCCACGGTGTTATGAGCCTGGATGTATCTTTTTGAAAAATGTAGTCAGGTTTGGTTGTTTTTGTTTACATTAATAAAGGCTTCCATCTTGCTACGCTCCCCTCTTATGGCTGATATTGTTGTATAAATGCAGGGAGTACTTGCCAGAAATTTCTGAAGCTTCTGTAATGTTGCTGTAGGCCTTCCTGAGCAGTTTTCTTCTTGCCTTTTTCATTAATTTTTGAGGGACATACTATTCTTTGTAGCATAACTGTTGTGTCCTATTTTGAATGAATGCCTTTTATTGTGACTATACATGTATAGTGAGATTAAGAGCAACACTTTCAGTGTAAACATGTACACAATAGCACTATATACATTAGAAATAAATAACTGAATAGAGTTTTTTTCACACTTGTTCACAGCTGTTCTCACTGTGGTACATGGTATAGCTAATGCCTGACATTCTTTGGTATCCCTCTCAGATCTATACCGATCAACAAAGAACAAAGATCTTGTACTTGCTCTGAAAGTTCTTTGCAGGCCATAGCTTTTGCAATAGGATGCAACAAATACAACATCAGGAAAATCCTTTAGGGGTAGTTGAACTTTATATGTCATTCAAAGTCATTGTAGTTGATTGCAGTTGTATTCTAACTATAAACACATCCTCAGTTATAAAAAGGTATGCATGCTCCTCATTGACAACCAGGTTTTTAAGTTCTTAAGAGTAATTTCTTTTCCCTTTAAAGGTTTCTGTTCAGTCACAGACATATTCCAACCCACCAGTCATACCATGGTTACAATCATTTGACATTTTCCTCATTCTGCTGTTTGATGTGAAAATTAACTGAAGCTTTTGACTTGTATCTGCATGATGTCATGCATTGCACTGTTGCGATGTGATTGACTGTCTAAATAATTGCATCAATTACCAGGTGTATAGCTGTTCCTAATAAAGTGTATGGTGTGTGTACTATATGTCCTTTATTAAAGTGTGTTTATGTTGTCCTATGTCAATCCTTACGTTTCCTTTATGGTTTTAATAACGTCCAGGAAATTCTTTGTGTTTTAAAGAAATCTTTCAGAAACACATTGGAAAAAAAAAGTCTCTCATCGACTGGGCATTGAGAAAAGGAAACAGCAGTTGGAACAGTGCTGAACCTCACCTGTCAACTGCACCCAGAAAGTTATTTGGTCATTCGTTATCATCCATCTGTTACAATGGAAACCTTCCTAAACCTATACTGGTGAGAAGACACCTCCAACTGCATACATAGTAAACGGTGTAAAATATATTCATATCACTCAGATATCTGTTATTAGAATCATTAAATATTCTTTGAGTGGATAATTACTCAGCTGATGTGGATAATTACTCGGAAATCCTCAGATGCTGTTAACATGCTACAGTTACGTAAACATAGTTATGTTATAGTATTATGCATATTTTAAAACCTCGACAATTTGTAAAGAAATCCTTCAGATATTCATCAAGCATGGTTAATTCCTGTGCCTTTCCAAAGAAATACTGTAAGTATGCCTCACCTACCTAAAAAAACAGAAAATATTAAATGAAAATATGTGGAATGGTGTTACATGAAAAATTCAGTATTAAGATCAATATTCCCAGCGGTCTACACTCAGGTTAATGTTGTTCTGTTTAAATTTTTCATTTTTAGGACATGCTAATCCTCCTTTACCAAGAGGGTCCAAGAACAAAAGGAATTTTCAGACGCTCTGCCAATGTGAGGACCTGCAAAGAGCTGAAGGAGCGTTTGAATTCTGGGAATGTGGTACGGCTGGAAGCAGAGTCGGTTTTCGTGGTCGCATCTGTTATCACTGTAAGCTTTTACAAAAGTCTGCCGTTATTGTCACCATGATCAAAAGGAGAATGTACGTCCACCTCTGTATATTAATATATTTATTTTAAATTTACAAGGACGAATATGCATATAGCAATCCAGGGTTTCTTGTTGTCTCTAATTGTTATTTATAATCATGTGCTTCTTTTGAGGAAATTTTACATTCTGTCATATAAGTTAGTGAGTTTAGGTTTTAAGGGAAATATGTGGTGCATTGTTTGTTTGGCAGAGTTGAGTAATTCAGGTCCAGAGAGTAAAAGCCCAGACTTGGATTTTGTTTCAACAGTCCAGTACTCTATGACTGTGACTCTTTATGCTCAACTGGTTGGTTGAAACAAAGTGTTGGTCTGGCCTTTTACTCTCCAGACCTGAATTACCCACCTCCGTTGTTTGGTTGTGATTTAAGTAATGAATAGATTATAATTGTTGCTGTAGAATAGCTTGCGATTGTTGCTGTAGAATAGCTTTCAAGAATCTAGCTTAATAATTATCATTTCTGGAATTTATAGGATTTTCTCCGCAATGTGCCCGGTAGCATTCTTTCCACAGAGTTGTATGAAAAGTGGATGGAAGTTCTGGACATCGATGGTCATGATGAACAGATCAAGACAATAAAAGGGTGAGGGAAAAAAAATGGCCTTATGTCTTTGGATAGTGTCACACTCTGGAGAGCCGCTGTGAAAGAAATCGTCGATGTTTCATCCTCTTGTTGAACAGGTTGCTGGGCCAGCTTCCTGAGGCCAATACCAGTCTTCTGCAGCATCTCTTCTGCCTCCTTTATCACATACAGGAGAACTCAGAGGAGAATCAAATGAATGCTTGTAATCTAGCACTCTGCATCGCCCCAAACATGCTATGGTTGCCTGTGACTGCAGATCCTGAGCAAGAAAATAAGTCGACAAAAAAGGTGCTACAGATCACCAGGCTGTCCATGCCAAGGATATTTTGCTGAATCCATTTTAAATGTCTCCTCCAGAAAATGGCTTCTCTTTTGTTTTTCATAGATGCACCACTTCTCCCACCATTGCTTTCATATGATATGTTTTCACAACATGGATCAACTGAGTAAACACAAGAAACATGAATTGGTCCCAGTAAAGTCATTTGGGGAGACTTGGCAGTTAGCAGCAGCATTCTGTAATGACAACTTGGCTGCCAACATTCATTATATTCTCCATGTTGAATATCAACATTTTCAATAGGCCATCAATACAAAATGAAACTTCAGCCAAATACTAGTGTTTATTATAGTATTTTGTACCATTTGTTATCATTAATCACATTCTGTTGCAACTGCTCTATATAAAATATCCAGATTGGATTTGTTTTCTTTGTTTGATCTTATAAAGATCCATGTTTCTATCTTATGAATTTATATCTGATAAGTTTAAAACAATTCTGCCAAAAATACAGAAATGTAGAAAATTCTGTTAGCAAACAATAAATATATTTTTGTATCAGCTAGGGAATTATTGATATGAGATGTGTACGCAAGCACTGTGCAAAAAGTTCTTTTTTTAATTCATAATGTATATGGAATTACAAGCAAAACAGATTTTCAAATTCAGAGTGCCATCCTCACAGTTCAGAGAAATATATTGCAACCATATATCGCAACCAATTTATCACTTTTCAGTTCAATTCAATTACGTTTTCTAACACTTCCCATTTCAGACCAGTGGACCAAATGGCATAAGAAAAATGGAAAACTTACATTTGTATTATATATATGTACATATATAATCTACCTCAGTAATGTTTAACACTAATTATATTTTACCTTAAAGATGAACTTGTGATATTTATTCAAATGTATTTACGAATCAGATGGAATCATAGTTACAACTGAGAGTTTTTTCTTAATGCTATTTCCTAGGTTGCCAGCCTTGTGCAACTATTGATTGAGAATACCAAAACCATATTTGGCCATGATATAGAATCTGTGTTCACAAATATACATGGAAGTCAAGAAAATTTGGCGGATGCTTTAGGTACGTTCTGACTTATTATATTCATTGATGTTAATTGGTCTACGCAAACATTTTTCTTACAGTAATGGTGTATTTCCTTTTTGCTTTCTAGGTGATTATTCCCCACAACGTTACTCTTCAGATGAATTTGATTCAGAGCAGGAAAGACTGAAAGGACTTCATAATTTCGATACGGATTCATGGTTCCTGCCAATGAAAAATGACATTGTGAAAGAGGAGAAGATGTGGACTCTTCTGGATGAAATGGACATTTTCAAATCTCAGTACTGGACAGAGGACAACGTCTGCTGTATGGATCTGGATGATAAGCCTCTTTGCTCCAATGTCTACATTCCAATTGAAGGCCAGGGCATCCAATCATCTCGTGGTCGATGCTCATCTGAACCCAGCGTTTGCCAGAGCTCACAGAACCTTCTTCACTCTCACGCTACTGTCATTCGCCAGTCAAGCTATGATGCAACTCTTAGGCGCAGCCAGGCAAGCTGTTCACAGTACATGAGTAAGCTGCACCTAGATGAGACATCAGGACTCACTGATGACTTAAGCCCCAGAGTGAGCAATCAGCCACAGCATACGCTTTGGAGATCACCCCAGATTCCATCAAAGTTTAAGGACCAACAGCTTAGACTCACCATTCCCAATATGTCAAGTTTCTCCAGCCTGTCTTCCACAGCCACCTCACCATCAGCATCTTCTTTGAGCTCTTTAGATAGTGCCTTCTCATATTGCTCAGACACTGTTTTTACACCCAGTGATGTCTCCTCCCTAGATTATATGTTTGGGACATCTGCAAGGTGGCAACCACTAACACCCGAACCCCCTAAAAAGTTCCCCATGGACTGGACATTGAAAAGGCCAGTGGCCAGAGACCATACCTTGTCAGTTGACTGGTATACCAAGTGCGATGAGCAGGATGAAGAAAAAAAACCCTCTAGAAGGGAAACTAACAACACAATTCTTATTAAAAATGTGAAGGCAAGTCAAAGTGAATCTCAATTTGTAAATAACAGTCTGAAAGCTAACAGAGATGAGACCGGCCAGGATTTCAACTATGAAACTAATGGAAGTGAGGTGGACTCCAGATATTTACAGATAACACAGCTACAGGTACCTGAGATTTCAACAAAAATGTATATGAGTGAAGAACTTGCAACTTCTCAGGAAGGTTCAAAGGTGCAGAGCCAAGAAACATGCATGAAACACATTCAGTCCACGAAGCCTGAAAATCTTAATGTAGATAACATGAAGCGGACAAAAGTCACTCTCTACATAACTTCCAACAAGCTATCAGTGAAAAATCAAACTTCTCAAGCAGCTGAAGAAAACAGATTTTCTGTGAAATTGTCTAATGCCACTACAGACATTCCAGACCTAAAAGGAATGGTAAGTCAGACCGTCGAGGACCAGAAATCTCAGACCATGTTGTATGCCCAAAAACCTCCTTTAATTCTACAGTCTGTTTCAACCAAGCAGCCGGAGAAACCAGTCACCGCAAACGGTACGTTGCCAGGAACCTCATCTGAGAGCTGCACTTCCAGATCAGGTCCGTCTAAAACCTTCACTAAGGCTAGCCATACAATGAAGCACACAATTAGAATAAGGCTTCCAGCAGCAGTAAAAAGCACTGTCAAGGAGTACTTCAGTCACACTGACAATAAGAACTGCCAGTCACATGTTAAAGGGCCAGAAAAGGCACTGCATAAAAGTAAATTGGAATGTCAAAGTAAAAGTCTTTTGGACGCAGCTGATGAAGATGTTTTAAAAGTGAACAATGGAGAGGACTTTTAGTGCAATACATTTCGAACAACAACATTGATTGGTAGTATCAAATTAGTTTTATGACAATTAATTATCCTGAATAAACTGCACTTTGTGAATATAATACTGTGGAAAAATAGGTACTATATAAGGGTAGCACAGTGGTATGAATTTTTGATTATTTTCTTGGCATTTGCTTTTGGTTCTCGTCGTGTACAGAGTTGTGGAGTGCTCATTTTAAAACTCACCACTATGCAGCTCTGGAAAAAATTAAGAGACCACAGCAAAATTTTCAGTTTCGCTCATTTATCAATTTATGGGTATGCACCTGCGTAAAATATTCATTTTTGTGAACTCTGGCTCCTTCCTACTTCGGACTGATGAAGGGCTCCTTCCTTGCTTTATAGGTCTTCCTGTTTCTAGGAGCCCAATACAAACTTATCCTAGCAGTGCACTTTGCACCACTTAATGTTTCCCATTCCTTTGAAAGGTCATTGATGTCATCCTCTGATTAATGAGAAACTGTCAGATAAGTTGACGGTCATCTCTGGGATTATAATGTGGCTTCCACCCCCCTACCTGGCTGGGTTTTGGTCATTCCCAGCGTCTCCTGGCTTCACCTCATTCTCCTGTACTGCTGTCTTAGAAACACTGAGGCTGGAAGCAGCAGAACTAGAATTAAGCCAGGATTTAATTGAGCAGATTTTTGGAGATAATATAGAGTGGTCTCTTAATTTTTTCCAGTGCTCTACATTGAAATTCATAGTCTGAATGAGGGATTGATTATTTTTATTTTAAAATGTTAACACCTCATAATTATTTTAATGAACTTCTTGATTGGATAATATGGTTTATTATTAGAAAATGTTTTAACTAAATATATATTTTGTGTATTAAATGAAATTTACAATATGCAGGACTTTGACCCTAATTGGACGTTCCTAGAACTTCTATTTTTTGCAAAAGTATTTTGTACAAATATAATTATTTATTTTTGCACTGCAAATAAATGACGAAGAATTGAATAATAATTAAATGTGATATCAAGGATACTAACATTTTGAAAAATACAATAGTATTAAATTCTCTTTAATTAGTAAAGCCTGAAACTCTTGCAAAACCAAATTCTTTTTATGTACTGCTTTGCTCAAAGAGATTTCAATTTTAAAATATTGTGCACGAAACAAATATATAGTGTAATTACATTTTTTCTGTATTTTATATATGCCAACAAATGTATGTAATATTAATATGCATGTATACATAATTTATATGCTAAACAACCTCTTCTATTAAATGTTTCAAATTTGGTAATGAGCAGTAAATATTGAACAAGAGTATATGTAAATATATAAGAATGTAATTTGTAACTAAACATTTATAAAAAGAAAATGAACATTCTAATTTATGCTATGGAACGTATACAGATGAGTGCACCCACTAAACAGACACTGGAAAATATTTTGACATAAACAAGAAGAGAGAATAATGCCTTAACACTATTTAAGATATTACAGTTACTCTACTTCTTATGTTTGGAGTGCCTGAATTATGTGGTTAATGTCAATTTATACAAAATAAAGACTTGCTCTTCTGATAGAGAGCACTAATGACAATCTTTTTTATTAATTTTAAAGTATATTATTATATAGTTATGAATATTACTAAGATTAATTTGTCATTATTTGCATATTATACATTTTTTGCTGCAGCAAAGACATCCCGATATGTGATTTTAAAAGCATGTGTGCAAAAAACACCATATGTACCAAAGCACTTAAGGTGACTCCATGCATTGTAAGGTGATTCCTTTTTAATTTTGTGAAGCTTGTCACCATCTCTGTGTTCAAAGCTCCTCTAATGTCCTGCTATTAATTGTATTATTCAAAAATAAATGTACTCACACTGAAAATTTTCTCTATTTGTTATGAAGAATCTGTTAAACCCATTACAAAACCGTCTCTATAGCTACAGCAAGAACCAAAAATCATCAAATTATATGCTAATTTTTTAAAAAAACATTTATAAACATTGTTACATTTGTGCTTTAGTCAAACACAGAATAAATTAATATAAATCTATAAGCTGCTTTGTAGACACCGGATTCAGATTCCAGTTTTTTAAAGGATGCCTGTTGTCAAGAAACCTTGTTCTTCATTAATTTTTGAATATAAGCAGCTGTAGCTGATGGACAATATATTATTTTCCTTATCCAAGGTTACAATACATTTATTTGCACTCCAGCAATACACATACAATGCCAAACTAATATTAACAATTAATGAGATAAGCATACGTTCTAGTCACTTTTATTTACGTTATACCATACCATACCAACTTTACACTTTAGAACAACCACACAGGCACAAAGTGCTGTACAGAGAATAATGAAACTAGAATTAGGTAAATAAGTTCATAAAATAACACAAATAAGATAATATACCAACAAATACAAATAAACTGAAATCAACATCTCTTAGGGAATCGAAAGCCAAAGAAAAGAGATGGGTTTTCTGTCTAGATTTAAAAACAGACAGAGAAGAAGCCTGTCTAACGTGCAAGGGCAGATCATTCCACGTTTTTGGAGCTGCAGCAGCGAAAGTGCTGTACCCTCTAAGCTTACGCTTAGTTGTAGGCACCCTCAGGAGCAGTTGGCCAGTTGACCTGAGAGACCACGAGGGTCTGTAAGGGTGTAACAGCTCCAAGAGGTAGAGAGGGGCAAAACCATTAAGAGCCTTAAAAGCTAATAAAAGAATTTTTAATTGAATCCTAAAATGTACAGGCAACCAATAGAGCATTGATAAAACAGGTGAAATGTGATCATATTTCCATGTGCCCATCAGAAGGCATGCAAGGCATGCAGAAGGCAGGCAGGCATTTTGCACCCTTTGAAGTTTAGTAATATATGATGCACCTACCCCTGTGTATTGCAACAAGCACAAGTACAAACAGTATTGTGAAATGGGTAAACAATTATGAACAGTTTTAAAATTTATCTAAATTAATATTAATCAAGACTTGGGTGTTTTATTTATGGTAATAAGGCATATCACATTATTTTGAAATTCTTGCAACAAAAGTATCCATAACCCCAAACCACCCATTCCCCAAGATGGCAAAATGCTGAAACAGTGCTGCTTTTAAAAATATTGTATACCTCAATGTAATATATGGACAGTATGGAAATTATATATGGGGGTATTGCCGATCCTCCTCATGCAGCTGTTCACCATAACTACAATGACAACAATTCTTCCTCTATTCATTCTTTGTTGAATGCTGATCTGTGAAACTCCATTTTGTCACCTACTGGAAATACTTAGTCAATTATCTTGCACATGCGAGGTTGATGCACACAGATGCATTTCCTCATGAAAACCTTGGCTAAACGCACCCACCTGCAGTCATCTGTAGCCAACTCCTGATGACGAAATTTGTCTTCTGCAGCTACTCTTTCTTTCCTTTGCTGTCACCGTGCGTGATCTTGGGGTAATTTATCTTGAAATGAAATTGCATGGATCATCCACCATGTCAAAATGATTTGATTGAAAAAAAATGTAGACTTAAATATCATTTACATGGATAAAATAAAATATATAATGTGCATTTTGATCAAAATCACTGTCAGAATTTGCTATGGTGATGACCCCTGATCTTTATTGATTTATTATTTTTACAAAGTAATAACAAGATCCATGAAATACTTTTTAGTTATCATCTTCACAAGTTGAAGTGTATTCTGCAGTCTCTTTTCTCCTTGGCTCCTACTAAGCAGTGTTGCTTTGGTGTGATTTGTCTCAAAATTTGTTTAGGGTTCCAGATCTTCACTGAAATAATATGTATAATAATGTATAATATGTTTGTAGAATTTATCCATTAAATACTTTATGAGTTATCACTCTAATGAGATCAAGTCTGAGATTGTTCTTTTCATTGCTATCAATATGTGCCACTGCTTTTGTTTTGTTGTGATTTCTTTCAAAATTTGATCTGCTATCTCTCCACCTATACAATGTGTCTACAGTGTTTATCCCTCAACTACTTATTGAGTTATTGCGCTAACAAGATAAGCACCTGCAACAGCACAGCTTGAATAAGTTACAAGGGTCTGTTCTTCGGTGGGCCATAAAGGTCCTGTGTGATATGGATTAGCTGCCAGGCAATCCGCAGTTACCAAAACTGGCTTTAGGAATATGGAATGTAACTTCGCTGGTGGAAAAGGAACCTGAGTTAGTGCAGGAGGTAGAGAGACACTATCTTGATATTATGGAGGTCACCTCAATGCACAGCATAGGAACTCCTGGAAAGTGGCAGAGCTGGAATTCCAGGATGGAATTGCCTTGGGTGAGAGGTGTTGAGCCTCTGGAAGGGTGTGATTGGGAGGAGACGGACAGTGCCTCTGAAATAGAAGACTGGGGTGGTGGTCCCAATTTTTAAGAAAGGGGACAGGAGAATTCTTACTTCAGGCTGATCATGCTCTCCAGTCTCCCAGAAGAGGCTGGTGTCAGGGTACTGGTGAGCAGGGTCATTGTGCCAGTCAGTCGTGGAGAAGAGTGAGCTGAGCTGAAAGACGAATCTTTCGATTTAACAGACAATCTACGTTCTGACTCCTATGGTCAAGAGGTCTGGGTAGATGAGATTGCAGATGCTGTAAAGATTATATCTGTCAGTTGTCCTGGGAACGCCTTGATATCCTCCCAGAGGGGCTGGAGCTGGAAGAGGTGGGTGGAGAGAGCAAGCTCTGATCAAGAAGGAGATTACACCAATCTAGGAATAGTATTTTTAGATTTTTAGCATTTCATTTAACAATGTTTTTCTGTTTGCAAATCCTGACATTATAGTTTTTTTTAAGATTTTGTACTGTGATATATCACCACCCAGTGGACATTAAATGCACCATGCCAAGATTTCAACATCTCCTTTTTTAACCTTGTCATCTAACATGGTACAAATGACCAATGTTTCAAAGTTATGAAAAGTAATAAAGTTGAAATGTGAAGTCATAGAGAGTTGCAGGCAGTTTTTTATAAATATGTGAGGAGTTTTGTGTAGGTGCAAACACTAACACAACCCAGTAGTTAGAGTTATTGGACAGCTGTTGGCCTTGGGATTTCGACATTTATTGAAACTGACATATGCTTTTTATCATGAGATTTTATATTTACATTATGCATCAAAAATGATTTAACCTTTTGTAAGACAGAATTCCCAAATAATTATTGTTACAATTCATGGGAAGGTAACAACTGTATTAAATATGTACTCAGCAATGTCAGTATGTTGTTAAATCCACTATTGGTTAAATACTGCAAATATTTAATATTCCAGTACTTTGTATGTCAACATTATGTATGTTATTATAGCTCTGTACCAATTCACAGCATGCTGTCTGTCTATCCTGTACCACTCTTACAAGATGACCTCCTTCAGTGTCTTGACAATTTAGCATTAATGCTGTGTGGCATCCAATCAAAATTCCCCAAAGGTACTCAGTCAGGTTGTTGGTTGACATACTTGGTCCCTGCAGTGCTTTGTATTTGCTTAAGAATGGAGCAAAGCACTGTACTGTACTTTTTCCAACAAAAACATGGTGTCTGCTTACAGTGGTGACCTGATTGTTTCAGGGTGTTTTAGGATGCAGCAGAGGGACCTACCACAACATCAGATTTGATTGGGCTTTAGTGGTAAGTGTTGCCAGCTTCACATACCTTGATATTTACATAACCAAGGACCTGACCTGGTTCCTGCACACTGACCCCTTAGTTAGGAAGGTTCCTCAATGCCTGTAGTACCTTAGGGATCTCAGGGACTACAGGCTGTCCCTCCCACGACTAATGAATTTCTACAGACCCATCATCAGAAGCATCCGTACAGGGAACATCACTGCCTGGTTTTGGAATAGCACACAGCAGGATCACAAGGCCCTGCAGAGAGCTGTGTGGTCAGCCGTAATCAGACCTGGCCTTCTCAACCTCCAGAACATTTACGCCAGATGGTGCAGCTCCAGAACTACAAAGATTATTAAGGATCCCAGCAACCCCAACAATCTGCTGAGGTCGGCCTGAAAGCCAGCTCAGAAAGGCTGAGGAAGAGCCTCTTCCCATTGGCAATGCACATCCAAAATGAGGACAGTGTTTTGAACCCACACACCAATGTACGCAACAGCCTACTTAACTTGCACATTTAGACATATGAATACACAAATACATATTGTATTGCCCTCTACCTCCACTTACTGCCAATTTTGCACAAAGATATTTTGATTTTATTCAGTGACTAATGTTGTAATACATTATGTCTTGTCTGTCTTGCCCCTCAAAGTTAAGCCCCCTTTTATCCAGTAGTCTGGAGCTGGGAATCCGTGCACTTCACTGCACACTGTACTCAGCATAACTTTGTATGAAGTTCGAAACTTTCAACTTGAAATTTGTGCTACTGTGTTTTGGCTTGAAATCAATGATTTGCCAGTTTTCTAGTACTCTTGTCGACTTTTGAGAGAGCCTGATCCCTTGACAAATAACCCGCAATTAGCTTCAACAGACCAATTTTGGAATTTTACAGTGTGATGTTCTTGGGACTAGACTTATTTTTTGCAACATTGCCTTTTATCATAGTGCGAAATAAATACATTTATAATTTGTAAAAACATTCATTTTATAAGCTTATTTAGCTTTCGTAGAGGTTAAATGAGTACACATTTATACTGTATACTATATATTAATAATATTCCTAACTTTTAAACGTATACTCTGTGGCCAGTTTATTAGGCACATATTGATTGTTGACATGAACAGTGTGAAACTACAAATAGCAAATTATGTTACTGAAAACCTGCACCACACAGACTAGCTGAAAAGGTTTAGCTATTATTTGAATAAGCATTAGAGTGGCTAAAATCTGCCATCTAAATGACTGAATGTGGTGTGGTTGTTGGTGTCAGAAGTGACATTTTCAGCATCTCAGATTTTCATGCAATACAGTATCTTAAGTTTAGAAATAATGGCCTAATGAACACAACAATGCTTTCAATGGCATTTTTGTAGCCAAAAAACACCCTGTTAACATGGTGTTAATGAGAGCAGTTGGAGACGAATGGTCATTAGAGTTAACAGGAAGGCCATTCATCCATCCATTTTACCAACCCGCTTAGCCTACTGGGTCGCAGGGAGGAAGATCAAAGATAACAGCTCATTATAAAAGTTGTCTGTAAATAGGCTTCCCAGAACACAATTTGTCTCCCCTTGAAGCGGTTCTGGAGGCAAAAGTATGTCCTACCCAGTACTACAGTAGATAAATGTACATAATAAAGTGACCACTCATTGTGTATTATTAGCATTTTGCTGTATTACAAAACCTAATTGTTGTTCATGCTGATGCTGATAACATTTTGTTTGAAGACGTTCTTCAGTGGATAATCACTGGTAACTACTCGCTTCTTCTGTCTTTGATCTCCTGGGGCACGTGCACAGTCATGCCATCCATCCATCTCTGTATGTTTACCTGGCAGCCCAGCCTGGACCTACCATAAAAGAAATCACTGCAATATTATTATGAACCTCACAATTATATAAATTACCTGACTACTACACAATGTCATATATTTTAAATAGAATCCATATTCAAAGGCTATTTGCATATAGACGCAATTTTTCAACACATACCGCAGATTAATTTCAATATACTGAGATTCTTCAATCATCTTGAGATAGAACTTACGTTTTAGTTTGCCCGTAAGCTAAATCAAGCATATCCATCTCCTCATCCATCATGGGTCCCAGTTTGTTATAAATGTTTTCATCGAAAATTAGGTGGCAGGTGGAGCATGCTAATGTTCCCTCACAAGCCCCTGCAAGGAAAGGCATTCATAAAATTAAATACAACTGATGAATCAGACAAATCTCGCTACTAAAGTAGTTTCTCATTTGTCTAAAATCCCATAGATTGCTACTATAGAAAATCATACTGTATAAGATAATGTAGTAAAAATATAACAGATTCTGGAAATGCAGAGTACCAGTAAACCCTGCGCACATTGTGCGGAACACAGTTTTGCGCTAATTCCCAACTTTCTTACCAAAGCCACTGATATCCAGGTTTTTATTGATGACAACGTCCAACAGGGATTCACCCTCTGTGACTTGTGTAGTGGTTTTCATGCCGTCTTGATTAACAATGTGCAGTACAACCTTTTCTCCTGTGCTGCTAAAGCCCATGATCATCCAAACATAAAAGATACAAAGTTAAACTTCAATTACATGCAAGTTTGCCAATTCATGCACATTAATAAGCTATTCAAGCTATTCTTTAACTATACAGTCATAGATGTAAATGTAAAGGGGTAGCGTGCGGCTCAGTGGTCTAAGCCTGTGTGCCTGTAATCATGAGGTCACAGGTTCAAACCCAGCCTGAGCACGTCTGCAAGGCCCTTAACCCCCAGCTCTCTGGGTGCCACTACAGGCGGCTGCCCTTCATGGACAACTTGATCTACAAAGACCAAGTTAAGCGTGGCGTAAAAACAATTTCCCCACAGGGACAATAAAGGATTGATTATTAAAGCACATACATTAAACATGGATAATTAGAGAATCAGCACAATTTGCTGTATGTCCAAAATGTACTAAGTACCATTTAAATTTAGTATGTACATATGGAGTACATATATTCATGTTCAGCATGTGTTCTTCAACTTCTTCGACTAAAATATATACAGACACTCCTCTACTTACGAATGAGATATGCTCCGAACGGCCGTCCGTAACTTAAACTGTTTGTTAAGTAAAAGTCTTTATTCAACATCATTTTAAGGGCATACGCAAACACAAAGAATTAGGATGCTTGGAGTACGCACGCTACACTGCTGTGTGGTGGGAGTAGCGGCCAGAACTTGTACCAGGCGGAACTGGTGCGCAGAGAAAAACAACTGATGTCGCGGACAGGAAACGGGAGCCTAATAAGCACAATTTGGACTTACAGTCCTCTTTGCTCGTATGTCTGAAGGTTCATAATTTGAAAGTTCCTAAGTAGAGGAGCATCTGTGTGTGCATATAATCACAGATTTGGTCATACAGATTTTCAAAGGTGCATGCCTGTCCTAAGATGGTTACCAAGACGTTTTACCTGGTGTCCTGACAGCTGCCGTGGCGCACTGAGCACTGGCCAAATCCTTTATGCCAGACACATGGTGGCACTCTGTAGCTTGAGGTGAGAGGTGCACACAAAAAGCGGCCCAAAATAGGGGAGCAGAAACGCACAAAACTGGCCATGCTATTCGAGTGTGCATGAGTGTTGGCTGTTACATGAGCATTTACAGACAGACCATTGTCCTTGAATAGAGCTCAGCCCATGGGCAGGGCCAAAACACATGAAATGAAATTAACTCACATTTAAATACAGCAACCCATAGTTAAAAGGTATGATTTAGACCCAAATTCTTCAGAAACCTATTTAATTCATTTTTGAGTGGCGCTACGAGTGACTTGGTGGTTAAATACAGGGCTGCAAAGGGCTGAGGTTTGCCTGTCACTTCTTGTTAGGCTTTTGTTTCATTTCAAGATTTCAAAACTTAGATTTAATGATTTTGCAGAATCTCCACAGTTTTATTTCTACTTCTGCTTTTCATTCTCATTTTCATTAACTTATTTAACCGTTTATTAAAAATGTATGGTGGCTTCACTCCTTTCGTCAGGTCGTGGTACAGCTGGCTTACGTTTTGCCAGGCCAATGAGAAAGTAGACCTACTTAAATCGAGTTAAAGCTGGAATTGCTGCCAAATTTGACATCCCGTTTTGAGCACAGTGATCTGAATAACAACCCATCTTACAAAAATCTTATTTTCCTAAACATCGTTTAAACAATTCCTTAAACGGAAGAACTAAAATGAACGACCTATTTCAAAAACATTCTGCAATGACGGATCTGTGCCGTCATGGCCGTGCCTCAGTCGCTCATGACCAAGGTCTATCAGCCATTCCAGAAAACCGTTCAAGGACATATTGACCTTGTTTTCAAATACTGGAGTGGCTACAGCCCACATTGACCCATTTCTCAATCAAAACATACACAAGTTTCACATAATGACAATAATGTAAATATTTGCACAATTCTATTTGACAATATATGACAATTACAACATTTATTAAATAAATTGTATTGTGCCTCATTTTCATTTTAACAGATTCCAAAAGTCTAAGCAGTTTAGAATGTTTAGTAACAGATAAGACCCTGAAACTCTATGGTACATGACTCATTCTCAACAGATAGTTAGAAGGACAGAATGTTTTTAAAGTAATCAGTCATTCAGTCTGATCTTAAGTCCAACCCCTTTAGTTTTTTTTAACCATTTCATACTATTTGTGCCATTATAATTGTGTTTGTTGATGCAACCCGATGTGTAAGACATGAATCAACACTAACAAAAACTGCTAAATGAGCGAAAGATTAAGCATACGACTTTCGCGGACTGAAGGTACAGTAAATATGCCACAATACCATATACTATGACGCATTACTGCAATAACTTACGGTTCCTATATCTCAATTAAATTACATCTCAATTTATATTAATCCATTCAGTTCTATTCATAAAAACCTGCTGCCATTTTTCCATTTTGGAGTCTCAAAGAGGACATTCAATGGGTAACTGAACTGGATAAAATGAAGTAATTATGACAGGTGAATTTGCATTACAGTATTTCACTACTTGTTCAACCCCTATACTGTGAAATGTCTTATGAATTTTCATCATTGGAATAAAAAGTGCAAAATTATGGAGAGTACTTAGACAGGAATGAGTATCTGGTGTCCATGAAATGAATAAGATTTCCTAAATGTCTCAGTTAGGTACAACTTACACAGAGAGAGCTACAAAAGAATTAGTATTCAGTGTCATCAGTCAAGCAGAACGGCACATACTATGTCCATATACTTTATCAATAAGGAATACCAGCAAATACCGTTTTTAAACTTTATTTTAACAACTTAAATGAAAAAAACAAATCAAGCAGCCAGGTTGTAATTTATTGAGAGTCTGTCTGTGCTACAAAAAACAATGCAATATCAACATCTTTTTACCCAAATGACAGTCATCCAACTTTAATAAAATTTAATTAACAAAAGCTACACAGCAACTTTTACAGTAGTAATAAATCATTTTGTGGCTTAATTGAATCAGCACAATAACCAAAAATCTGCCGTAATTCTGGGGTCTCAAACTCAATTTAGTGAAAATATTATCCTGCAGAAGTCATCTGATGTGTTTTAATTAGGGCAGATGGCTAATTATTTCAGTATTCGATTAATTTAATATTTTACTGGAAATAAAACGATACAATGACAGAATAAATATCTCAGATGCAGCATGATTATAAAATGCTTGGATAAATTCAACCGACTTGTATCGATAAAAGTGGATTCATTATGATACAATTAACAGTTGTTGAGTAGGCCATTCACAACCCCAATCATGATGTTCCACAGCTGAACAGCAGGGCTGTTGTTAAGGTCTGAGTTTGAGATCCCTGATACACTAACCTTAAAATAAGGCTTTCTAAAAACAGAAACTAAACATTCACTTGTTAGATAAAAAAACCTATTTAGTTTCAGCTACTCCTATTCATAAATGCACTCAATACAAGAAATATTTAGATATGTAGATCCAACTACAAGAAAGGAAAAAAAAACAACTGCTGCACCCCAGAATTTGACTTTTTATTTTTGTTTATTATTCTAATACAGACTTTTGACAAACATTACTGCACATTATTTTTTGTTGTAAGGCGTTAAAAAGAAAAAAGTGTGCTTAAAGAAACGATTCCACCTGCTTAAATGGTGAACATTTAAAAGCTTAAAATTTATAATAGGATAAAACTAAAGATGTTGAAATGTTATTTACTGAAATTACTAACAGTGGAGGGCCATCCAGACATCAAACAAACCTGCTTCTTTGTTAGACTATTATTTTTGTAATTGTACAAATTACAATGTTCAAAACTACCAGTGGAAGTCTTCATATTATTATTTGGATTTAAGCTTTCCTTGAAGAATGAGGTAATTTTCATATTTTAATTGCACCTGAGTTTGACTGTATTTAACAAGTTCTCTATATAAAGGTTTAGAATTCTTGTTCGCTTAGCGATAACTGGGACAAATAATTCTGTATTTTATACTTTGCTTTATGAATGTACTTCGAACCTTACAAGAGGAATTTATGAACCCTACATCAAGTTCCATTACTCACATAATGGTATTCAAACATGATAACATTATATGTGATTGTTTTGATAGTCCGGCATTACTCCTATTTGTAGAAGACAAGATATCTTGTGTAAAGCAGGTTTGAAATGAAATGGAAAAGGCCCTATTTATTTCCCCTGTAGTGGTTCCAGCAATTCTGTTTGCCAAAACGCCTCACATGCATTCAAACTCATCAATACGCTGTTTGGTGTTGCCTGACCGGATCTGCCGCAAGGTCTTGTACTTGTCCCGACCTGCTCGCACATTTTCCGCATGGATGATGTCATTCTGTGTTCGCTTTGTCTCATCTCGTGCGTTGGCCAGCTCTGAGCTAAGAGCCTGAAGGACAGGAGACAACACAAAATGTTATAAGTGCTGTAGGTATGGTTTCATTTCCACAATACTATTTTTATTTTTTGGTTACTACTCCTGTGTAGTATGTTATTAATATGTTACTTGAGCACTTGCTTACATCTTGATATATGCAAAATATTTTGATCTATTAATTATCCAGAAACTAACTGTTAGTTACGTACTGAAGGCTTGTTTGTTCATCATTAACCAATCATAACTGTTCATGTATGTCATTCATTTACTTTATTTGTTCATGATTTGCACTTTAGTAGTAATTGAGTTACTAAGTATTTTGTGCCCCCTCAAGTAAGGTATAACCAAATAATATTACGCATGATATTAATGTAAAATTCATAGCCAAAAGGTGAGATGTGCAAAGGCACAAGTGTATATAAGCATACAAATGAACGAGGCATCGTAGATACTGACCATTAGGTGCTTTTGCACACGTTCATTTTTCTCAGCCTCTGTCATGCGTTCTTCCTCACTACGATCCTTGTAGGCTGCAGCAGATGTGAGTTCAGCGCTGGCTTCTGCATTGCTCTCATCATCCTCATCATGCTCATTCTCAGCATGGACTGGTTCTTGTACGTGGGCAACCATCACCTTGTTCTTAAGCTCTTCCTTGGTCTTCTCCAGGTCCTCCTGTACCGTCGTGGCCTGCCAAACCCACTCAGTTATTTTTTTCCCCTTAGCGATTTCAGTCATGAGCCACATGCCCACTTTATCAAGGTCTATTCTTCATAAACCTTCATGAACCTGCCAATCACATCTCCTGACTGATTACAGTAAGTATTGCACATACAAGGTTGTGGGTTCGACAACTACTTAAGCTATGTGTGCATGTACCGTATCTTGGCACCCGAATATGTGAAAAAATCATTTTAATGCAGGCGTACCTGTACTTACGCAAATGGTATAAATTCATGACTTTATACCAAGTCTTTTAAGAGCCATATACTTTCCCTGGCTCTAGATAACACTTTTATTGCATTTATTTTATGATTTATTTATTTAAGGGGATGAAGCTTAAATCGGTATGTTAGTACAACAGAAACATGCTAAAAGGTGGAAGAAGGCACATACTTTTTGTTGCCATTCAAGGGCCTCATCTTCCTTCTTTTTCTTTGCATCTTCTAGAAGTGAGATCTTGGAAGTGAGTTCAGCCAGTTCAGTGGCCTGAAAAAAATGACAACATTTTTTCCATTAAGATTTTTTGTAGCATTCAAGACAGTTTGCATATTACACTTCATGTTTGTGTTAATGACATTTTGTGTCTTTTGCAATATATTCTTGCTATTGTCTTACATACTCTGCTAAAGCTTGTTAGTAAATGTAACCTTTAAACATATCTGTTTCTAATAATGCTGCCAAATCACAATGACAAAACAAGACACATGACCTTGTGCTGCACGTCGGCAATGCGAGTCGACTAACGTGGACTGAAATTTCAATGATCCATGACTGTTTTAGAGGCGAAGGTGAACTCAATAAACCAAAAGCACACGGACCAGATGTTCCTGGTTCTTCATCTGGCTTTCAGCCTGCTGCAGTAGGGTCATCTTGGCTTCCTCTGCTGTCCGGCGCTCCTTCTCCAGACGTTCGGCCTCTTCTTGGGCTCGCTTTCGTTCCTGATCCAGCTCGATAGCACGTTTTGTCTGCTCCTCCAGCTCTACGGACATATACAGAAGACAGAAGCGCATATGCAATCACGTACAAAAAAACTGCAGTAAAAAAACTTTATCTTGTATAGTTATTTGGAGAGATATACTGTAATGCTGTATGTGATTTATGGGTGTCTGCAGAAATCCAGATGTGATATTTAAAAACCTTTTAAGACCACTTCCACCCAAATTTAAGACCAAACTAGAAGAGGAAATATGCTTTACCAGAATCAATACCCATAAATGTACACTAAAGTGACTGCACCAATTTTTCATTCCAGTTGGTCCAACGATTAATTTGTGAATAATAAATCAAACTTTACAAAGTGGCGACCAACACATGGGTTACTATTATGAGAAATCCTGCTACTACAAAACTCAAAACAGGAAAAACTGAGAGAGATTAAGACATGCAACGTTCCATGTAATGTAATGTCAACATTACGAGCATATAAAACGGCAGATTTAACATTCTTGAATAACTGAATTTGCACTTTTCCATAGCTTGTGCCTCAAAGATAATGACTATGGAGTTATATATGTGCCACTATTTTGAGTGAGTAGGTTTTACATTTTTAGTCAAAATATTTAAATTTAAATGAAATATTTTATTGACATGAGACTAAAATATGTGGATGAACTTAAAAATGAAGACTTACTCAACTGAAATTGAGGACCCTGAAAGACTTTTCAAGGCCGCAAATTGGTTACACTTGAATTTTACACTTGAAGACTTTTTAAGACTTATTAATACCCACCATGTATAAATGGTAAATAGAAGTGGAACTAGGATTAGGGTACTGTTGTTCTTTTTTAGAAAAGTACATTCTCCAGTTCTAGCTAGGGGCACAAAGGTTGTTGACCTCTGAAATTTCATATGTTAGGTTTTCATGTAAAGGAATAGATATGAAAAAGAGCCTGTCAGCGGTAGCTAGAAATCAAAAGTCACAAGAATTAATTTTATTAACTGCTAACCTTGCTGAGCTTTCCTTGTTTGTTCCTCAATCTGCTTCAGTTTCTCCATGAGCTCTTCTTTTTCTTTCTCAATTTTTTCCTTTTCCTTCTCTGCAAGTTCTCGCTTTTTCTTCTCATTCTCCAACAGTGCCCTGTACGGTAAGAGAAGCAATTGATAAGCAGAGAAATACAATACAAAAAATATCATTCTATTATTACACTGGTTTTCTTACTATATGTAATATATAATACAGTAATCTCGCATATTCGCAGGAGACACATTCCAAGATCTACTACGGAAAGCAGAAACTGTGGATAATAACGAACCATCCTCAAGCGCAACATATAGCGTGATTTTCATGTATTAACATATGGTAATTGATAAATTACACACAGTAAAACAATATAGTAATTATAAAGTACATTTAACATTATTATACAGTACTGTACTCTCACAAATGAAAGGGATTATAACATTTTAGCCTAATTCTCAAAAGACAATAAAGCAATGAAAAACTACCTTATACCAAGGCATGATGGTGCAATGAAAATAATGCTCATATCCCTCACAGGACAAATGAACAATGTAAAAATATTGCCACATACATTACATTTTTTGGGTTGTAGTAAACCACAGTGGGGCTAATATAATATAATATAATTTAATATACATTCACTTAGCACTTTATTAGGAACATTATACACTAATTTATAAATTTTGGTAAATAATCGTTCATCATAATTGATAGGAAAATGCCAGTCAGAATTCCAAGCCACCTTTAAAGAGAGGCCTCATTTACTAACCTTTCCTGCGCGTGTAGCATGGCGGCTGTCAGCTCCTCACCTAACAGAGGCCTCATTTGCTAACCTTTCCTGCGCGTGCAGCATGGCGGCTGTCAGCTCCTCGCCTAACAGAGGCCTCAGTCGCTAACCTTTCCTGCGCGTGTAGCATGGTGGCTGTCAGCTCCTCACCTAACAGAGGCCTCAGTCGCTAACCTTTCCTGCGCGTGTAGCATGGCGGCTGTCAGCTCCTCACCTAACAGAGGCC
>JABFDZ020000042.1:1656917-1667763 GCA_019775955.2 Pollimyrus isidori
CCGATGCCGATACATTAAAAAATGCCAAATATCGGCCCGATATATCGGCCGGCCGATACATCGGTCGACCTCTAGTTGGCTTAGTTGGATTTTTACTTTCTGGACCTGTTCACGTCTCTCATTGTCTTTCCAATACACATATCCACTGTAGTTTTCAAAAACATCTCTAATTCTATAATATTCTTAAGTGTCATTCACCTTTACCTTGTTTACTGTTAATTCCTTTGCTATTGTACATTAGAATGTATTTCATGGTATTGGCTGGGGACAACTTTGTAGAGTGCAGAGTGAATGTAATTGACTTTTGTTGAATTTCTTGCTTATAGGATGCAAGTTCGTTCTTACCTGGTTGCAACAAGAGTATTGGTCTCGGCAGCTAGGGGGGCAACTAGATGAACACTGGGATTCCCAGTCAGATAAAGAGGATGAGGAGGACCCCAGTGGGGAAGATGAACTTGCTATAAGAAAAAGAAAAAGAGACAATGCCAGTAAGAATATGGTGGTACTAGTCAGTTTTTGGGTAGATGTGTAATATGCTGACTGTGAAACTTTAGTTTTTGCATCTAAGAATGGCAAGCATTGTATTATGTGTATTAAACTACTGTCATAAAATTTTAAATGTAACTTTTAAGAAGTGTAACCATGAATCTAACATGATTTTTTGCTTTTCTTCTCAGAGAAAGCCAGAGAGTTATTGATTTCCTATGAAAATGAACAGTTTCAGGTAATTCCTAGCTGTAAAGTACTCTTTAAAGCAGCTCTGTGTACATTTTGTCCTTCTGACGCAGCGGTGTCAAACTGCAGTCTTCGGGGACCGGAGCCCTATGTAGCTCAGTTCTTACCCTGTTCCACCACAAATGATTCAGCTCGGGAGCTGTGTGGTAATTAGCGCAAGTTGAATCAGGTGTGTTAAACGAGGGGAAACCCAAAAATGTGCAGGGCTCCGACCCCCCAGGACTGGAGTCTGACACCTGTGTTCTAAAGAATGCTTTCTACATATTTCAGCTATGCTTCATTTTTCACTACATTGTTCCATTTCTGGGGGACACTTTGTGTCATTTTTAGTTTGTCAGTTGGTGAGGAAAACTCAGTGGGTAACAGTGATGTCCCACTGCTCCAGGGAGTCGAATCGCGTCTTCTCTGTTTCTTTGACATTTGCATGTTCTTACCGTGTTTGGCCACTTTCCCCAGTTCCCTCCCCCCATTCAATGGCATGCAGTTAGGCTAACATGTCTCTAAATTGTCTATATTTTTACTTAACAGTAAACATATAAAATACATGTAATCTTATTTATACATTTTAATTTAAATTGCACTGGTACTGCTTAGTTTTTTTGCCCTTAATTTAACTGGAAGAATTATGTGCGGCTGGCACTTCTAGAGGGAGATATTCTTACCTGGCAGCCTGACTACCTAAACTGCGAAGCTCTGAACGGAGGAGAAGGCTTTTATACTAAATTGATCATCTTTTATGTAGTTATTGACTGATCAGAATAATCAAACGTTAAATATCTGACAGAATGTGAATCTCTAGGATTATCTGATGAGTTAAGGGGATGATTATAGTCAGTTGTGTCAGTCAGCGGGCTTGCAATCAGATATAAGTTTGGGTAACTCTCAGGACTAGTGTTGATATGGTTATTCTGGCAGCTATGAGATTTGATTCCATGGTCCCTTTGATGAAGATCTGATCACATTTTCGGTCAAATTTATGCGGTACATACAGGCCTCAGGTTATGAACATGGTCTGTTCTGTCATTATATACATAGTGTGCTTATATAATAAGTGTGTTTGCCATTGTCATAAGGAAGATTGACAATGTCACATCAACAAGAGTATCAGCCAAGAGTGCATCTTCCTGGTGGGAATTGCGAGCAGCACTTGTATGGATGGTTTAAAGTGAGAAACAAAATTGGTTATATTCATTATTATCTTTCTACAATATATTTATATTTTATATCTATATTTATCATTATGTTTCGGTTTCGTTATCTTTCTGTTTGTTTTTTAACATGCCACTTCATGTTAAAAGAAAATAAGGAAATTGTGGAAACAAATTAATGTAACACACAGTGTAACATACCACAGTACCAAGTTAGCTTTTTATTCTTTCCGGCTGTAAAATATTTCAAACACAGCAAGCCAGGCAGTTTTTAAACAGTCTTTAATATCCAGCACACACACAGATGCACACCAATCATTTTTGCACTCCAAGTCCCCTGTACTTTGTGTGCTAAATCTTACAATGATAAATATATACCAAAGTTGGTACAAGATATTGGTTCAGCATTTTGAGCTGGTAGCAGCTTTTGCACAACCCTTGGTTTTCCAGATTTCTTTACAGGCAAATTTTAATTAATATTTAGTTGTTCTGGCTAGAAAACAAAAACTATTTTTTTCCCAGACATGGTTCTACTGGAAATGATCTGGAAGCCTATTCTGCAGTCTGGAAAAAGTCATTCAGCCTACACACAATGCGTGTCAAGGTTTTATGTAGCCAAACCTGTAAACAAACTTTTTAAATAATAATACAAAAACATATATTTTACTTAGTCATAGGAAACCAAACTTTTCACCATTATGTAGTATATTTTTTGTGACCAGTTCCTGTTTGCTTTTCTAAAAAAAGGGCAGGCGATACTGGGAAAGCTTGGCAGATAAGTTAGTGCTGTTTTGCGTTGTACCACCAGGCACGAAGTGGAGCCAACATTTACTTCTCAGTGGAATATAAAACCCTTCTATATAGTGGATGACGAACGTCTTTTTGTGACCAGTTCCTGTTTGCTTTTCCTTACTTCCCTTGTTTTTCTCTAATTTCCCACAAACACCACAAGATCTAGGGGTTCCACAGCAAGGATGAGAATGACTGATTGTCTCAGAGAATGCATGCAGAGCTCATGCAAAAGCAACAGTAGTAAAGTTCATATCTAGAAAGTACAAATCTTGACCATGGTTTTGTTACACCCAACCAGTAGAGTATAAAGAGTCACAGGCTACTCAGCTGTTGGTTGAAACCTTGGTCTGGGTTTGTACTTTCTGGGCCTGGACCTGTGCTTTTAGAGTTTTTTTTGTTCCCTTTTTTTCATGTTCTTTTAACATACTACATAATGGTGAAAAGAAACCGTTATTAAAATTGCAAAGCTTTCTAAGTTCGGTTTCCTATGACCGTAATATTTTAGTACCACTTATTAATGGTTTGATTGTAACAGACTATATATTCTGATCCTTGAGATGTGACAGTTGCAGGTGTATGGAATCCCATGTCATTATTAACATTGTACATCGTGCAAGCTTGTCAGGGCGGTGCAGGGGTTTAGTGTGTAGTCCTGTCACTGCCCAGCCGCTTTGTGATTGTGGGGTTTACATATACTCCCTGTGTGTGTACGCTTTCTCAGCGGATCCTCTGTTTTCCTTCCACTGCCAAAAAACTTGCGACTTAAGTGAATTGGAGTACCTAAAATTTCCAAATGAATGACTGAATGTGCACAAATTGCAATATATACAGTATTATACATAATGTACATTATACATATAGTACAATGATTACTCAATGAATTGTCAGATTAATCAATAGTGACTGCCCTAAAATAATTATAGTTGTTGATTTTATTTTTGTGTCTTATTTTATTTTAGTTCACAAAATGTTTCAGTTTTAGTTTCCGTTAGCAGTAATAACACCGGAAGGGCAAAACACCAGAAAACATTAACGGTATAGTCTGTTGCTAGGTTTTTTTTTTTTCTCTGACTGCCTCCCGTACCTCAGTCCTCTCCTACGTTATCTTCAGACTGAAGGTGGAAACCCTAATTGTTGCTCTCTGTGACTGTAAGCGCTTGCATTCTGTATGTTCTGCTGGATGGCAATGCTTTAACTGGTGAAATAACCTGTGCCAACTGAAAATATAATGTTTTCAGCAGAGTTTACACTACATGGCACCACTCTGAAGGGTGGTGCATTTTAAATGGTGCCTCTTTACATTGTTTATCCACAACATCTCCTTCTTAAACATGTTGAAGCTGCTGAGGTGTCTTTCTTATGAGAAACTCCCATATGATTGACCGGAATTGCGTTTCTTTCTGTGATGTGATAGGCTGATGCTTGCTGTCAAACAATGTTTCTTTTCTACAGTTTATTGAATCTTATGATTTTCTAATCCTTTAAACTTTATATTATGATGAATCGAAATAAATTGTATTACCTAGCCGTATGTACCTGATATGAATATAGCCATTCTGGTATTAAAAATCCTATAAGTGACATTAAAAAGCCTTAAGAACCATTAAATTCCATACCTGCATAAACCCATCATCTAAAAAAGTGGATTTCCAGATTGTGTTTAGTTCAGTTTTCCTCTGCATTCCCTGTGATGGGCTCTGAACCCCAGCACCCCAGTTTGGAACAAGCACTATGGATGGATGAATGAATGCCTGGTTCACTTTATCATGTATGCAGTTTTATGTAAAAACAAAAACCTATAAATGCATTTTGTATATTTTCAGTAGTCTGTGCTGTACAATTTTTTCCCAACCCAGGTCTTCAGGACTCCCAGACACTCCACATTTTTGCTTCTTTCCTTCTTCCCATGGGGCAAAAAATGTGGACTGTTTTGCAGGGAGCAAAAACACAGACAGGCTGGAGGGTCCTCGCGGCCTGGGTTAGGAAACACTCCTCTAAATGTTTTCCCTGCTGGTTAGTGTGATGGGATAGAGGAAGGAAGGAGTCTCAGGAATTGGTCTCTCTTGAGTGCACCACATATCTGCATTCCGGGTTTAAATACATTTATTGTCAGAATGCTTCTGCACCATTTCACTGAGCATAAACTGCCTTTAAACAGAGGCATCGCTCTTTGTGTAAATACATAACTGAAGTCCCATGTTCACTGGATTCAGTATTTATAACTCCAGGTTGGCATTACTAGTTGTTTGGGCTTGTGAGGATGGGAGCCATGTGTGTGAGGTTGTGGATGTTTCCTTTTTTTGTTTTGTTTTTTGTTTGTTTAATGCAGTGGCACTGGCAAAACGTGGAAAGAACAAACAGTTTCTGCCTTGCTAACATTGTGCAATCGTCAGGGTTCTGTTTTCCCCCTAAGCCTCCTTCCTTTTTTTAGCCTTATAACTTCTTGTTTCTGGCTTTAGAGCTTGCAGATGGTTTTGCTTGTTCACAGTGAATTTGTGTGTACATTGACTGCAGAGATTTAACTTTGGATAAAATTTGGATATTCAACCTCGTATCCAAGTCGGTTATTGCGGCCAATATCTGTGGCCAAGTACAATACATGGCCTTCCCTTTACATTAGAGTAAAAGCCCCTAAATCTGATGCGTCTTTAGACCTGCTGTCATTCTAGTCTGCAACAGTTAATGAGTGATCCCTGCTACAAAAAGCACTAAAAATAGATACATTTATGGATATTTTAATGATACTCTCAGATATTTTACTTCATTTTAATCTAATACTTTTTCTCTCTCATTTTCCTTCCCCTACAATCGGTTTCTGACACTTGCCAGGCTGTCATTGAAATTTTAGTTAATTTTTAATAACAATAATAATAATAATGATGATGATGATGATGATGATGATGATGAATGAACACTACAACAACATGGTGATCAGTGCTGCTTCTTAGGGATATAAGAACTTCAGAGAATTAATTGAAATGGTTTACTTTTGAGCTACCACCAGTCGTTTTAAAAATGAAACCAAGCTTATTCCAGTATTCTACACTCTGTCGGTGCAATGTAGGACAAGGAGAGCCATAATTCTATTTATCATTTGTTTTCTTTATCTCCATCCATTTGTTTCTTCATATGGGAGTACATTTCACCTACATGCATTTCACCTGTGCTTTCACACATAATTGACTGTAGTAAAGAGAGTATGTGACTGCGTTTCGGTCGCAGCCTTTTGTGGCATAAATGATATTGCAAGATGCTTAAGAATTAACTTGCTGATAATGTGTTAATATCTGGTTACATTTTTTTTTTTTTACAGACTTTTGATAAGTTGCATAAAAAAGGTAAAGATCAGAAGCAGTGGTGTAGTTCTTCCTCAGATTTGCACTGGATCCTTATTCAAATCAAAGACTTTGTCATGGATTCCAGGTTAGTACATCAATCTGCTTTCTCGCACTCTTGCTTGTCACCCAGATGGTCACGTCAGATACCTGTTTTTGTTTATGAATTTATGCGCTTTGCCAGTTCCAAATGCTTCAGTTTTGTCCTTTTTAGTAATGCTCAGACAAACATGGTGTATTCTTCAGGGAGTAATGCCAGAAAATAGGGCATACCTGTCTCAACAGGGAGCATTTATATGGATTCTGTGCCAGAGATATGATTCGTAGAAGCTTACAATTGATTCGCGTGTGCTCTAGAATGCCAGTATTGCTGGTTCCCTAGAATAGATGAAAAATGAATTTTAAAAAATCGGATAACAAAAATGACGTTATGCCATTTTTTTTGTTTTGGCCTAACTGTACAAGGTGTTTGTAAATGCATAAATAATTGGCTAATGGAGTGAATTGCACTCATGCACGGGAGTAGGGCAAAGTTATATTAAAGACGGGTCCCTGAATAGCTGTGCAATCGTTTGTTTCCCAAAACCACTAAAAAGCTTTAGATTGATGTAGGACTGCTGCATTTAGTTGACCTAATCGATGACGTCAATGCTGAAGATGGGTCGACATCCATTTTTTAATCAACACATTTTTAGAAATAAAATAACCTTTTTGATTTACAAGATTCTTAAATTTGTTATACCAAAAGATTTTCTTTAATAACACTATGTAATTTTGGGAGTATTTGTAATCTTCACAAAATAAGAAGGTGGTTTATTAAATTACCATTAGTACGGAGAGGTTTTCAATACCTTTTGTCATTGTAGCTGCTAAATACACTCCTTTATTAAAGCCATAAAGTTGTCTGCCTGCTACCTTCAAATTCCCATTGAATATGTGTTTGAGAACATTTAGGCTACAGTCTGGGCTTATTCCACGGTGCTTGACGGTGCCAGTGTGTTTGCGCATTGGGCTTTTTGGAATCAGTGTTGTTTATAAAATGGACACAAAAAAATTGCAAACTGAAATAATTATGAAAACTATATTTACAAAAAAATGGACCCCCATATTTTAACCTTGTTTATTTCCCCATATTGAATAAAATGTCAGTGTGAGTTTTGATTGTGAATGTCTTTTTTTTTATTGTTGTTGATTGCTTCTATCCTCTGTTGACCTTCTGTTGTTACATTGTGTGCTTTCCTGTGAAGCAGCTGGTCACTCTCAGGTCCTCACACTGCAACCCCAGCACCATTATTCCATTAACATAGGGGAAACCCTGTTTGGCTCCTGCATAACCTTATCAGTCATGCTTTTATGTAAGCACTGGAGCCAAATACAAGCTCTTCATAGAATTGCAACTGCACTGACATTGTTATTTCGACTCGCTCAAATGAGGAGGGATTATATGCTGAATTGTTGTAGATTGTTTGTTTATTGAATGGTGACTTCTGTTGTAGGGATAAAAATACTAGACTTTCTCCCCCCCATGCCAAACTGTTTTTGTCTTTTCTAATTGTCACATGCCATCTAACCAGATAGAGGGGAAAAATACAATATCCTGTTTATCCATAGCATTGTATTTTTTAGTTTATACTAAACGATTGTGTATCAAAGAAGTTAGCAACGGTGTAAATTTCTAGTGATTTATTTGCAGCTCAGTCTGAGCATCGAAAGATGTATAACTCTTGTTCATATTTTTTTTGTAGTATAAAATATAATCACTGCCTATGCCTATGATTAAAAAAGCACAACAGAATATTATGTAGTTGCAAATGTTTCCACTGATTGTATTTTTAATTCATGCTTCCCTCATTTTTTTGTGCAACTTTTTGTCTACATTATTATTTTTGTATAGCTTGATTTTTATAATGGTCTGTGGCTTCTAATAACTGTTAGAACCGTGTTAAAATATGTGCGCGTTACCGAACGTCATCAGACCGTTTCTACAATTTTCTGTTTAGTGATGCTTTAATAGACACACTGCTGATGGATGGATACTTGGTCCCCACCGTGGAGCAGCTGGAATCTTTGGACATCGATCCAGCCGGTGAGACAAAACCAGTGCCTCTGTTTCAAAGAAGACGTCTCTCACTCTTTGAAATGACCACCACCGGGTTTCTGATTCCCTTTCAGACTCCGCTGACCCGACCGCCCCATCCATCCCCCGCCTCTTCCTTCGCTTCTGGCAGCCGTTGCTTAAGGCACTGTCCACCCACTCCTTTGTTTGGTTGTTCCTGGAGAAACTGTTTGCAGAGCTTCACCTTTCTGGGGAGTTTCCCCAGCACAGGACGTACTACATCGCAGGGTGGATTTCGGAGATATTCTCTTTCTGCAGCTTCCGTAAGCTCTCCATTCATCTGTTGGTTTTGGCTAAGGATGCGTCGGTGCCTTTTTTTTCATCCTCCCAGACCGAGTACAAGCGCTGCCAATACCAATCAGGCCTGGGAGATGTCTTTAAAAAAAATAACATTTTAATTTTAAAATTTTGAGATAAACGTTAACATCCAAATTACACCACATAAGACTATGAAAAAAACTATATACAGATAATCCACTACTGTCATTTATTTTTTATGGATTTCTCATTGAGGCTCAGAGCATCAGAAATAGTATATATTTAGAGATATTTATGTATATTAACAGTTAAAAGCATGCCAGATGTCTTGCCAGAATTTCCTTATTTATTTACTTACTTGATGTACCCCTGTGTTCAAATTACTTAAGTATGATGATAAGGGCCCGTTAATTGATTTCTTCATTTAATTTATCTACATTACGCAGGTTCCTAACAATATGTAAAAACAATCCCTTTATTGAGTTAATTCAGTGGCAAAAAAATAATAATTTTTTGTACCTGAAGATCAGATATCACCCAGTTACTATTAACAAAACTGTGTGTTAGTTTTCTAAGTGTACTCACCTATGATCATTAGTAGCTCAACATAAATAACTACCGAAAACTGAAATTTAGTCCACCAGAAATAAATATTGGCTACAGTGAAATATGATTCCTTCTTTGTCTTTTAAAAGTATTGTATATCTCCATAGAAATCCCAAACACGAATGCGTCTAAGGGCCAGAAAAAGGCAAGGCTCAGAGAGCAGATATTTCCAAAGCAAATTACATTGCCCTGGAAAAAGCTGTTGATGATGTGCTTGGATGCACCCTGCTCGGCTAGTCCGCATCTTCTCCGGCAGTAAGTCCTCAGACCTTTTTTTTACAAGGAGTGTTTGTTTTCAAGTTTAGCTAGACTGACTTCCTCTGCTAGATACAAGCACATTCTATTCTACCTGAGTAAATAAGCTTAGTAAATAGGCTGATACATTCCCCCTATCCATAATGAATAGGATGCACACCTTTATTTGCTTAAGGATGAATTTTCATTCTTGTCAGAACTACTTGCTGTCTTTATTTACATTTCAGTATCTGAATATCTGCTCAATTCACATTTACATAAATTCAGTTTGAATGTTTTAAATTGGTGTTTGTGCATTAGTGGCAATCCTCTTAGACTTCTGCCTTGGATGTGAGTGAATGAATGAACAATTTTTTATGTAGAATCATGGAGAACATGGATCCGCCTTTGCCTGTGGACACTCAGAAGAAACTGCTGCGACTCAGCTGCATCTACACACAGGCTGCTGACTTTCCTTGTTCTCCAGCTATGGAGAGGGGAAACCAGCCTGTCTATACCTTAGAGAGCCTGCAGAAGATGGTGTGGCTGAAATCTAAGGACAGCGCCACTGGTGACAGCCTGTGCCCAGACAGCACATTAAGTTCACTGCAGAACACGTCGATCTCTGTGCCCATGTCAGAGGTCACCGAAGACCTACAGGAGCAGCTTGGTGCAGAAATCCTGGCTGAGAGAGCAGCTGCACTGAGAGGTTCTCCTTGGCAAATCTGTGTAGGTGAGCATAAAACATCATTCAAAAGTGTTTTCCGAACAGATTTCAAAGTTTCATTGTGCATGTGCAATCAAGGAGTAAACTGGTATGCAAAAACAGGCTTTTTTGTATGTGTTTGCTAGATAATGTGAAGTGGAAACATTTTCCACTGGGAAAAGTCCCAGGTCAATCAGAAGATCCTTCATACCTGATGGCAGAAAACTACTCCACCATGTCCGTGTTTGACCAGCATATAGAAGTTGACAAAGCTGCTCCACTCAGCAATTTCACTAGGTAAGTACTTCAGACCTCTCTCTTATTTACTTGAATAGCATGAAATGAATAAACGGCTGTTTTATTATTTTTCCCGAGGTAATGTCAGTGACATAGTATTTTCGCGACACAGTTTATCTTTTAACAGCAGCAAGGTATAACAGGGAGTGCAATATTTTTATCACATAGTAGAGGGGAACTTTTCCTCGATTTCAGTAAACACGTAAAAGAAACAGTCTGATACTGTTTTGGTAAATCAAATGTTAATTAAATCACAATATAGTAACTCGCGAAATAGTGTAAAGCAATAACAATATAACAATAACTCAACGTTGTTCAAACTAGAGCCCAACCGATAAAGGATTTTGAAGGCCTGTACCGATACAAATATTTGTTGGTTTTAAAAACCGATATTCCGAGATATATAAAAATTTAGTTTCAGAAACGCGCAACAAAACATTAACATATCTCCCTAACATTAGTTATTTGTAGTTATTTATGAGTTTTAACTAACATAATATGATAATCCACTTTTAGAAAGAAACTTGTTTCATTTATTGTCGCAACAGAACAGAGGAACATCAAAATATATTAAAGTTCTGATAAATAAAATGGCCCGGTAGTTGTCATCACAAACCAG
>JABFDZ020000042.1:1673222-1699507 GCA_019775955.2 Pollimyrus isidori
CATCTTTGGGATGTGGTGGAACGGGAGCTTCGTGCCCTGGATGTGCATCCCAGAAATCTCCATCAACTGCAAGATGCTATCCTATCAATATGGGCCAACATTTCTAAAGAATGCTTTCAGCACCTTGTTGGATCAATGCCACGTAGAATTAAGGCAGTTCTGAAGGCGAAAGGGGCTCAAACACCGTATTAGTATAGTGTTCCTAATAATCCTTTAGGTGAGTGTATACCATGCTATACTATTACAGATACTCATTACTTAACAACCATGTTCTGTTACTAGGACTAGGTTGATAAGCAAGGAGCCGCTCCTTCCTGATATTTCAGGCAGTGGGTAGTGGGTTTGTGTCAACCATTTTTAGATATTGTTTTATTGTCACCTTTGCACCATTTATAACATTTAGTATATTTATAAATGTTGACATGTAGCAGGTAATTGTTTTTATTTATTTTCACCAACGTCTTGTACTATGGGGTGAACAATAAATTACAAATTTGTGGATTAAATATGTAGTCTTGGAGATTGTGAATGCTAGTGTGCTGAATCCTGAGGGACTGTGGGAACAAGACTAAAAAGCGATGATGCGAGATGATGCGCTTCATGCTGAAATGCTGCACTGCCCTTTTCCACAACCAAAGTAACCGTATAGTTTACAATACTAACTCGCCAGAGAGCTGATCATACATCTGGATAGTCAGGAAGTGAGGAGTGTCTGTACTGTACTATGTTATGATATTATTAGATGGATAAATTGTATCACCATGAGGTATGGTTGGAGTATATATATGCATCACACTAACCAGAGTACATGTAATAGTCTAAAATAGACATTTGTGGGTTTTTGTAAGCTCATGCATACAGTACATCATTAATCACAAATAGGCAACAAAATGGTGTTGATGCTGAAAATTAACTGTACTGCAGTTTAGCATCAGTGAAATGTTCACATATTAAAATGTCAGAGGAGGGTTTTTGATATACCCATGAGGAAGATACATGAATTGCTCCATTTAATTTTGTTAAATGCCTCAGCTTAAATAATTGTAGCAGTAATTAAAATAATGAAAAGATTTAAATTAACAAAACACTAACCAACTGTAATTCTGCTTAACACTTTGCTCCAAATAAGTTTAAATCAAGATGAGTGTCTTTTTAAAATGAGTATTAGTTAGCAGTCATCTTTAAACGATGAGATTGTGTAGATGTGGCAAGGATTCTGTTAGCCGGTCTAATGAGATGTTTGGAGTACTGGATTCAGACGTTTCCCCTAAATTTATTTATAGGACTTTTTGTATGAATTATCAGTATAGAAATAAATACATTTTATTTTAACAGGTTATGAAAGGAATGTTTATTCTCAAATATTTGCTTTAAAAATTTTGCCTAGTAACATGTTTTGATTACATTCGAGACACGACACGTAAGTATGTATAATAATGAGCTTTTTAGATATTTTTATTTGTAAATGTATGTAATGTAAATGTTTTTTGTCATTTCATTTTGTAGCTCACACCAAACTCTGTATAAAAATCAGTAATGTAACTAATGTTTTCAGGGTTACGAGTCTTCGTTCTTATGAATACTTTGTTTTATTTTTCTCCACAGCACCTCTGGACCAATCCGTTCCAGTTCTGATGGCCCTCTTTGGACACACAACGACCTCAACAAATTGAAATCTGGCCTACAGTTGTTTTAAATAGTAATCAAGCCATTTAGTGATCGAATGAAGCAGTTAACTTTTCCTCTTTGTTGCAATTCCCAACCCACATTGTTCAAAGTAGCAACTAAAAGACCATGTAACAGTTTTACAGTACCTCTTTTAAGGTTTTGTTTTTTTCTGTTTTCAGTGTCAAACTTTTCTTGTAGATGGTATATGGATGGCTTTTTTATTATTTGGACAATAAAACTGTGCACCTACTTCAGCAAGCAAGGCAAAATACAGTATTTTTTTCTTTTAAAATGGTTTGTTCAGTTTAAAGTCAAAACCCCAAGACACTTTTTTTTATCGAATAAAAGTCTTTTAATAAAGAGCTCCATAATTTGACACATGAATTTCCAGCACACGTGTCTCACTAAACACTAAACTGCCCTTAAAGTGAATAAGCATGATAAGAAACTTCAGCAAGGTCTGTTTCTAATCTTTGTCGTCACCTAAAGGGAAGCCGGCGAAGAGGAATACCAGCCAAACTCCTCCTGATTCCCCTTGGTAACTTCAGTTTGTGCGACAACAGTTATTCCATGTAATTGCTCGTATGGTCGAGGAATGCTTTACTGAGCAGTTTATCGTAATTGATTGAAAGCACTTCATAGATTATTGGTGTGTAAACTAACCAGTGACAGGATGCCAGTCTATTGCATAACACGTACAGTAAGTTTTGGGAGTAACTGAAGAAAATGGGCAATTTGTTGGTTGTGAAATTTGGTGAGACTGTTGGTTTTTGTTCATTGCCAAGAAGTAACACATAATCAGCCCCCAGGCTTTATTCATTTGTTTTGGTTCCTTTGTTGTGGTTAATACAATTAATGACCCAAAAAAATCTATTATTGTACCTTCTCAGTCTTCACAAATCATAAATCTAGCATATGTTTTTGCGCCTCATTTTTGTGAAAAATCTCACCTTTCTGAAGACATCAACTAGCTTCGAACTACTGTAATCTCAGTTTTGCTATGTTTGGCACTATAAATCAGTTGCTCTTAATTTTAATCCGTATAACGTGGTTCTACCAGCTGTGCACAATTCTGATTAAACCAGTCTAGCTTTAAAACATACAGGTTTCTATAACAAATTTTTGCAGGTGTCATCTATACCTAGATGATATCCCATCACCAAACTGGCTATCCATTTCCCAGCCATCGATTCAGTACCATCTCAACAGCAAACTAATACATTTTGCTGTTTTTGCTCCCAATCCTGTAGATACACACTAAACAATAGATCAGCATTTGTGAACTAGTGGGTCATAGAGTGTGTGATTACCAAAAAGAGGAATAATGTGAGTCCCGAGGCTAAACCAGCAGCAGATGACATTTTCCCTTACCTTAGAAAGGGCATACTGTACATCACAACAGTACACAGACTTCATTCAGCTCATGTGAATAATCAGTGGTAGTGAGGTCTGTGGAACAAATGAAAAACGTATGTTGTCTGCTAAATTCCATGATAATCAGTGAAAGTGAGTCATTTAGGCTACGAACGCAAAGCAACTTTGGTCTAATGACCTGTATTAATGTACTAATATTTTTCATTATTAAAATAAACAATACAAGCACATACAACAAAATGGAAGGACATTTAATCAAATTACAATAAGAAGAGAAATATAACACATATCCTATTGCATTAAAGAATACACATAATGATTGATACAAATACATCATTAGATTAGACACTGCTGCAGGTTTAGGTGATTAAGGCCATTACATGTTAAGATAAAAAAAAATGTGCAAATGAAATGTACTATCAAAGTTATTGATATCTGAATGAAACCTGCAACTAAACTAGGTTTAAATGGGGGGACTTTCTAGGGGGAAAAAATGATATCACTCATAGAATTTACTGCACACAAATCACATTTTATTTGAATAAACATACACACTTTGTCATTAAGACTTACATTTTTTTTTGAGTCATCAGACTCAAAGATTTATATACATATATCTAGAGCAAAAAAAAGCACAGAATTGAATTGACTTATCACAATACATGAACGTTCAGTACATTTTTATATTTTACTTTGAATGCATACATTTTTAAAAATTGTTTTGACTACCTGAGAATAGCTATACTGTATGTATAGGCCAAAGTAAAAAGATGTTTTTAAGATATATCTTTTACTTTTTAGTAAGGTTAAATTAGAACTGTAAAATTTAACAGTGTACCCTAAAGTAGGGATTTCCAAAGTTCTGATGATGGTGGATCTATTCGCAAGCCATACATACGTTTATTCATTTCCATTTTTTTTTCTCAGATGAAAATATATAGTTTATTTTCCGAAATAACCAACCCCTCCCCTGGGGATTGGGCACCCCTGCACTAAAGCAAACTCTTTGTCTAATCTATAAAAATTCCAGTAATTAAATGTGACACACTGTAATCAGCTACACTATAGACTATCATACAGTAATCTTAAGGAACAATTTATACAACAATAATATTTTAAAATTCAGTTTTAATTCAATTGACATTATTTAAGGCAAAGATAAGTCGCAAAAGAGAATGACATAACTGAATTTTTGCACCCAAGACTTGGTCATAATCAGTTTGTTTGAATTAATTTTATCTTTAAACTACAGAATGACACAATGACAATTCTCCCCACCCCAAAACAATCAATACATATTTTGATTTGTGTAAAAATATTGAGATGCTGTGTAAATAAATCTGCAGTATCGGTCGGGGTCCCGCACTTCCATTAAAAGATATGAGTTCAGCAGCACCAAAAATAAAAAAACACTATTACTACACAGCATTATATTTGTTTTAAATACATAGAATAATTTTCACAAATGCACACAAAAATAAAGTGCACTGTCATATCACATGTACGTTTCCCTGTCGATAAACTGCTTTGCTCAGTGAGAAAAATATATGCCCAAGGGTTACTCCCAGTGACACATGGTGTCACTAACATTACGGCATCTATTACGTAAATCTATTCTAAGGAAATACTGTACATTTTATAAATATTTTTACAATCAAGAAAGATACAATTTGTATCAACAAGCAAAGGTTGTTTCTACACATTTAGGCTTAGCTGTTCACTGCAGTGAAGTAAAGATTTTGAGAAGATTTAATGTATGAAATTTTTCTCACGCTTCCCCATTTGTGCCCTCGCTCAAGTCGGCACTTTATTAGTACTCATGAAAATAGTGCCAATTAGAGGCATAAAGTCAAACATGCAGCAAGTAGTCTTTTTAATTACATTGTCCACCCTGACCCTTTAACCTGCAGCAGAACTACTGAGGTTATTGTGCAACTCTGACATCACTGCCAACTGACGTCAATCAGAAATAAATCCCTTCCTCGACAAGACTTTTCATATATTGTTTCATTCTTAGGAAAAGGAATTCCACCCAAATGTTGTATGTAATAGGAATTTACATCAAAACACTGTTATTATAAAACTTGTTTTTGTGTTGTGTTTTCTGCTTTGGGGATTAATGCCTGCAATCTCTAGCTACACCTAATCCCCAGGTAGGATAACCATAATACACTATGCCTTTTTTAAAGATCAATATTGTGAAATTATGTATACAGAGAAATAGTAGGTAATGATCTGTCAATATAAAAATACATGGTTGTTCTACTCAATAGACAAACTAATTGCCATAATATAAACCAGACTACTGTTAAGCGAATGGTTTATTAAAATCTGTTTCTGAGGTAATTATGACAGGCTGGTTTTACTGAGGATAGTTTCAGTTACACATCCTGTGAACTACAATACCTTTTTTTAACATGCAAACTACCAGTCTACAACTTGCTTCTATGCTGGATAGCTTTAGTTACCCTCTCTGGGCTGGGCTCAGTGGTTTAAAGCGAAATAACACAGCAACAACAAAACTGTTCAGCATAATGGCAGAAACAACCCTGTTGGCAGCTGTACGCCTGGAATTTCACGATAAGAAACAGTAAGGCAACGTCACTCTCTCTCATAGAGACTAAAGGCTGTACAATGCCTTCTTCTCTTAAGTACTAAAAAAATCAATGTCATAGGTTTTTCTGCAAAAAAGTTTATAATGTGCAATGAGTGATACAAGCCTTTCCGCATTAAAAACAAAGAAATGTCTTTTCAAGGCATTCGGCTGATGTGAAAGTACACACCTTCAAACCATCCATCAATTATAGACTTAAGGCCATAGTCCTATTCTATCAATGTGCAGTCACGCACATACATGAAAATATTTTTTTTTCTCATCATGACATCATGACATTAAATTAGCCACATAGAACCACCTTCTGATATCCAGGTGTCTTTTTATCTGGCTGTAGCTGCTGTCTTTTTTTGTTGCATGACCCTTTAAGTCGGAGACAGCTACCATACTTTTTCTGCAAGCAATTCAGACATATATTTGTGGTTTATCTGACCCAATGCATAAGCAAAGGTACCCAGAGTCAGATCAAAAGCAAGGTTCAGTAAAATATCGTGAGATTATTAGCTAGCTTCATAAAATGGAAAGACACAGTTGAAGCAAATAAGCTAATAGTACAGTCATGCGTCGCTTAACGACGGGGATACGTTCTGAAAAACTTTGTTGTGTTTCATTGCGAACATCATACTGTTTATTTACACACTATGCAGAACGCAGCCTACTGTTTTCTGGTAAACTTTTTTGTAAGTAGAAAAAATAATTATTAAAAATTACAGTATAGCAGTAACATAGTTTATTATCCTTATGAAGTATCATAATCTTACAGGACTACTGTCATATGGTCTATCATTGACCAAAATATCGTTATGCGGCACATGACTGTACAATCAAAGGCATGAAAAAGACTGAGCAAATAATTCAGCCAAAACCATTGGTTATGTTCTAACCATGGAGTTACCACAGCTATGTGACTTGTAACCTGCAGGTTCATGGACCTGGTTTACAAGAACGTCTAGATCAAGATCTGGAGCATCAAACCTTGCAGGTTGGTGAGGTTCAAACCACATATTTGTCCAGTTTAAATACAGTCATAAAATAGATTTAAAAGACACACTAAGATACAACTATGAGTACTAAGGCAAAATTAAACCACCAGTCCATACAAGCATCATTAAAAAAACTGTGTCTTCTTATGGCACAGTTTTAGATAGGATTTGGCAATATATCAGCATCTTACCGGTATTTGCATCTTTTTTCAAAATCCTAACAAATTCCAAACCAGAAACAGTATTTTATGAAAAAATATTTCATATACTCCAAATATGAAGAGTACTTGAAAAAAAATCAGATATTTCAATATTTTATTTAACATTAAAACTTCAAATTAATAGTGGTTCAGATGACTCCAGTGAGGTGATTGAAATAGAAGGCCAAAAATGTTAAATGTCCTTGAGGTATGCATTCCCATAGGGTCCTTGTCAACTATTCCCCAAAACTCACATAATTCAAGTGTTGGTCCCGATATATATCCCAATAGTGCTTATCGGGATATAAATGTATGCACAGGTAATCACAGGGTGTGTCACTTAAATATATAATGTTACACGCATTTTGCCTTCAAATGACATAGTTAACGGCAAGAGTTGCTGGCGACAATGATGGCAGCAAGTTGCTGTGGATCTGTCATTTGTGGATTTTTTTCCATGACTGACCGTACAATGTAGGAGGGGAAGATGTTGCACAGATTGCGATAGGTCTCATACTGATGATCTGGGACGACCTGACCAGCTACGTAGTCGGTGGACAGGCCTTCCCAAGGTCTCATCCATATCTGCTCCATCTTCTCTGGCATACTGCGCACCATAAAGCGTTCACAGCCTGCCCGCATCGGGCTGCTGCTCATGGGGAAGGAATGGTATCGGAAGGATTCAGCCCCAAAGGGCAGGGGGTCCCAGCTGGCATGTTGCTCCCGGCATAGCGGTGGTCTCCTCTGCCTCATGGGGTTGCTCTCATAAAGGCGGGAGTCGGAGATGCTGTCCATGCGAGTCATGCCCAGGGAACGGCCAGGCTGAGACATCGGAGAAGGGTGGGTCATGTATGGTAGGGGGTAAATTCCTGGGCAGCTAGACCTGGCCCCAATGGATGGATGCTGGACATGTTGAGCTAGGTGGGAGCCAGGCTGTTTATGCGACATCTGCTTGGGCTCCTCCTGACCATCGCTCTGTACCCTGGTCAAAGCTTCATGATGAAATCCATGAGAAAAGGCCCGAAGCCTGTTTTGAGAGGAGGTCTGATGTCTTTTTGCCTTCTCCTCTAGGTTACTGTCCGCAGAACTCAAATACAATTCCCCAAATGAGGAGAATGAATTACTGCTGGAGTGGCTGAGACAAGGCTCTGGACGGGTGCTATGATTTCGCTGGGGTATCACATACTCAGGCTCCGTCTTGTAGAAACTCTCCGTTCCGCTGCTCAGGCTCAGTTTTTGGAAGTCATTCAGCATGGAATAGTATCCATGGTCACCCACGGAGTCATACTTAGTGAAATGTTCACTGTAGTTAGCAGAGGAGATAGGACTGTTGGTCACCAGGATGGGTGGGTACTGTACGCTAGGCATATGCTCCAGAGAGCTACGGATAAAATGGGAGCAGCCAGGCGCCGGGCTGCTGGCAGATCGAGTATTCAAGGCAACAGCTACATGGCTTTTAGTAGGCTGCAAGGTGGGTACACTGAGGGCAGTTACAAGGGAAGGCACAGAGCTGGTTTCTGTTTTCCTAGTGGACAATAATCTCTCTTCTGGTTCACAAGCCACTGAGCGGATGCTAGGGTCTGACTGCCGCTTGGGGGCGACACGTTTCACTTCGAAGCCGCTCTCATCTTTCAAGGAAATAGGCCCAGAGTTGCATTTCACCAAAGCTCCTTCACTCATTGTTTTCACAGCAGACATTTTGGCAAATGCTCTAAGTTCATCAGCCACAGATCGCTGAGGCTGATTCGCTCGCTCAGGATGGTAGTATCTGCATTTGTGTCCATATGTGCATTTCTTTCCTGGTTGAATCAAAGATATAAACAATTAGTAATGCTTTTAAATCTACCGAAAGCCACAGCGAAGCTTAAGCTGGTTCATTTGTTGATACACTCACCATATGGACATGGCTGCTTTTTGTGCTCTGGAACGACGGGACATTTTCTGAGGAAATTTTCTAAACTTGGCCCATGTCGCCCCAAAGGATCATCCGGTGGCATGAACCTAAGAGATCGTTAAAATGACTGGTTAGCTGGGCGATCTGTACCGTGCTGTCATTTTCAGTTTCTGAGCAATAATTAATTAATTGCAAGCCATGAAAATGTCACATTATGAGCAATATTCTTCAAATCACTTTAGTATTCACACTAACAGGATGGACCTGGAGCCTAGCTCTGCAAGTATAAGGCAAAAAGCCAGTTTATTACAAGCCACACACACACACTTACAACCAAAAGGAAATTTCAGGACACTGTGTCAACTAAGCATATGTCCTTGGACTGTAGAAGTACACTACAGTACTTTGAGAAATGGAATGAATATACAAACTCTATACACTCACTGTGCCTCAAGCTTCAAATTATAGTTTTACAAAATAATGTTGGCTAGCTCAGCACATATACAGTACATTCATAATAAAACCAGTCATAAATGCAGCTGGGCTGTCCTGCAGATTTCAGCAGCTTCTCTTTCCACAGTGTCCTTGAACTTCCAAGTTCAAGGAAAGCACCTAAAGTAGACTATTATTTGTGGTAGCTTGCAAAAAAGCTACTGTTACACAATAATGTTACTCTTTGTAAAAAACAGATATCCGTCTAACTTTTTGCTACTTACTTGTCATTCACAAAAGAATACATTAGAAGACGTTCCTCTATGAACTTTTTCCATTCTGGTTTTTCATTCTGGAGGTCTCTGTAGTTGTCGTTGGATACAATGATACCATCAGAGTCACAAGCCAGTTTCACTATGAAGCGATCATCATAGCACACAACTCTTCTACCTTGGACCCGACGGGATGGTGTAAACACCAGAATCTTCTCTTTCTCTAGCTTCCTCAAGATTTCTTGATCTAGGAACCACGTAGCAATTATTTAAAATCAGACAGCATTTAAACTTCGCAAATGCAAGAGAGTTAAATCCCGTTTTATTTTTCAGGGCTGAAATTAATCATGCTTCCACACAAAGATGTATCCAAAGATTCTGCACATTCTGCAGTAAGGATAAACAAATCAATCAGATGCTGTGCCTTTAAGAAATGCAGTCTGATCTCACTGGGGATGCCAAACATGTTTTCAGCACTTTCAAAATTGTTTATTACTTTAAATTTAAATTATAATGGGCTATGGCAATGAAAAGTAAACAGATATTTCATTAATATTCTACCATAAAAGAAAGCACTGCATTTAGCAAAGAGTCTTCCAGTGTTGAGCATTAATGTTAACACTGTAAAAAAAAAGTACATAATGTTTGTATTGCAACATTACAGTCAATGATAATAAGTCACAGTCCAAATTGCCTCAATAATTAGGCCTCTGATACCTGTAATAGGGGCATCAGGTCTGGACTGCTCTTTTCTCCAAGCTGGAACAAATACTGTGATATCTTTGTGTCCTTTCTCGAGAAACCAATCCACTGCCAACTGGATACCACGGCAAGAAAATACTTCTTTGTTTCCATGGCTACAAGAAATAAAATTATAAAATAACTAATAAACCCCCAGTTCTGAAACATTCGCCTACATAAAGAATACTGGTGTGACAGGTCAAGGCATAGTAAAAAAAAAAAACAGTAACATATTGACATCTGTAAGTAAGTGAGACTCACCTCATTGCCACGTTCGAGCCGTCTATGACTATAGGTCTCAGGTTATTAAAACTGTCAACAGCTTCTTCCTCTAATGACACCTTTGGACTGGCAATTTCCCTGTTACAAGCACCTCGACTTACCAAGGTGCTTGTGCTGATGCAGTTGCTGGCCGGAGCCTCCAATTCACCCTTGTTGCCCAATCTGACCAGTTCAGCCAGGATGTCATTGATTAGGGCACTGGGTCCCAGTTTGTTCAGCACAATTTCAATCTGTTCCCCTGAGTAGCCCAACTTCAATGCAAAATCCATCTTGGCCCGGTGCTCCCTTTCACTGGCAGGAAGACTGTTACAGAACTTGTTCTCCTCAGCTTGGAGATCCTGAAGGGTGCCACTCTGAGAGAAACTGGGCCGGTCCAGGCAGGGAAAGCGGCAGAGCTGCCGGTGCACTTTGGCAGAGGCAAGTGGTTCATGTGTCCTACTGCTACCATAGCCGTGCTCCATCTCACTCTCCGAGCTGCTACCCTCGTCCGACTCACCGCTGGCATCTTGGGTCACCTTCAGCGTGCTGGAGTCATCGCCAGAAGAGCATTTCTCCATTTTTGGTTCATCCGACATGGACCACGTCTTACTTTTTGCTCGTCACCTGAGGTTTCCTCTGCATGCTCCCACACCTCAATCACAGCCTGAGACTCATATTCTATGTCCAAAGTGAGTATCAGCAGCTCTTGGAGCTGGGCTACTGTTCTGTCCTCCTTCCTTCTGCGTTTTGCTGAAATTAGGCACAGTATATAGCCCTGGAAGCAAAGAAGTAAAAGTTTTCTGAATGTCTTGGGCTTCTTAATGGCTACATAATTTCACACAATAAAAACATCGTCTCAAATAACAGATTGTAAAAAGTAATATTAAACCCAGATTTAATTCAAATGAATAGTATAGTAGTATAATTACGAAGAAAATGTGTTCAGTATCACAGTAAGCCATTTAAATCACTAGAAACATTCAGATTTTCCAAACAGGAACTAATTTTTAGAGTATGTAACTGAACTTCCTTTTTAAATTCGTAACCAGAAGAAGGCATTTATACTGCGTCGTAATGATGTAAGCAATGAATATCTGACTGCAAATCTGCCTTTGGAGGTTTAGGGGAAATACAAGAAGTTTTACACTGAGCGAACGATTCGTTTGTTGTCGAAAAAGACCATCTGTAAAGCTGTGTTTAAATTAATAAAAAATAACCCATCACGGGCGCAATAAAAACTATTTAGACGATGACAATGTTCTTGCTGACGACCACGCAAATTCATTACTAGGGTAACATAAATTCAGTTTATGTTACCCTAGTAATGGTCATTATAATGTATAATACGAGTCAGCTGCGCGCGACAATGTATAAGTACGTTTACATCTTTTTTACTTATAATTTGCGAGTAGAACACGAGCGTGTACGTTTGTGTGTGTGTGTGTGTGTATGCACAGACGAGGTATAGATACGAATTACGCTCTCTAACCAAGATGCGAATAGACTGAAGGTGAAGAAAACAAACCCGTAGGCGAAATGCCGTATTTACCTCCGTGAGACGCGGACTGTCAGATGCCACAGTTACACAAGCAGGACTGAATCTCTCTCGCCCGTCCGCCCCCTCAGCCTATTAAGTGACGATGGGCGGCGACCGAAACTCCGCGAGTCTTCAAAATGTAAAAAAGAAAAAAGATCCCACGAAAATCGTCGTTGTATTTACCGGCTAGCATGTTTTTGTGTAACACAAGAACACCCTCTTTGATTTTATTGTATTAGGAACGTACTGAATAAAACAAATCTGTTTCATGCATTTAATATATGCCCTTATAATCAGGAAAAAGATATTGTATTACCACACACCAGAACAGTATCTGTGCTACGCAGAATGTTTCCTTCCTATTACATAAATGAACATATATGCATCTTGTTGAATTATACCGTACACTGTAGTATATTGGGGGAAGTGTCCTGGCCTAAATAAAGGACTGATTGAGAGCAGAACTACTCATCTGAAGTTTTGTAGGAAGGCAAGAACACCATGGTAACTTGGATCTGTCAGGTAGTATGTAACAAAACGACAAGATCAGTCTCCTATCAGTTCAGTGACAAATGGTCTATTTATGCAGCATAACTTTTAGAATATAGTATCTCATTCTCTCTACACACTCCTAATATAAACATAAAGGTTATCATGTGATTGCAGTTTGTTCCCAGTTCCCAAAGTTTAGTAACAGGAAATAGCCTGCTTATGCTTTTGTACGTTTTTTTTTTTTGGACAACTTGTACAAAACACAGTGTATTGCTGTGTATAATCAAAAATATCAGATTGTCAGCTACATACCATTCTGTATGGTATCAAATTTGTTATTACATGAATTCAAATTTTTTAATCACAGCTTCCAAGGAAAATGAATTACGTATACCATACGCACAACTAAGGTTTCATTGTCCTCAGCTGATAAAAACATAACCAAATGCATCATTTTAATACTACCTCAAAAATAGTATTCATATAAGCAGCTTTATGTTTGATTCATAAAGCACTAATCCTCGGGTCACTCATTTGTAAAGATTTATAAATGAACTTTAAAAAAATGACTACAGCATATGCATGCAAAGCATTACTTCCCTAGTCTTGCAAAGAGAAAGATGCTACCATGTAGCTTCACAAGGCTCAGTCTATGACATGCGTTTCCTAGCAACCAAGCCCTGTCATCAGCAAACTGATTCTTAGCAGTCACGACTAACCGGCAAAACACATCTTTCTCTATGAAGCGCTGACAAACAGCATTTACACAGAGGCTTGTTTAAATTCAAGGATTGCAAGTATTTTTACAACATAACATTAGACTTATATTTGTCAGTATGTTCATATTTAGCCCACAAAGGCCATGTATTTGTGGAATACATTCATTACTAACCACTGCCTTTCCACAGATTGGAGGAAAAATCATTGCATATTAATAATGGCTGAAATTACAAAATAAATATTTAGTTGTCAAATAAATTGCTTAATCTAGATACTTTTTTTTCAACAGACTTGGTTCCTCTTTCATATTCCATACGACTATGACTAAAACCAAATCTACCCTAGTTACCAATATATTATATAATTTCAGTTTGGCCTCAGCTGAACAATATTCGTTCAGTTAATTTAAGAATATTTAAGAGTATACAACACTTTGTCCAAGGATATGTAGAAAAACCAGGAAAGATCCAGAGCGGTATGCATTTAACTACACATCATGTGCACATCATAATAAAAGGATTAAGGGGAAGTATCACATGTTGCAAAACGCCAGAAATTTGTCAAACTTCTTCAAATAACATTTCTTCTACTCTGATGTTTGAATTGCATGTAAAATAATGCACTAGATACAACTGGATGGAATAGCTTTTAACAGAACCCCGAAGAATGTATCTGTTGCCATGTTACACCTTCTACTGACATGTAGTGTAAAAGAATGTATGTGCATCTTATCAAATATATAATGATTTTGATGATGGTGTATGTAGGTTTTCAAGTAATTGTTACAGCATAGCCATTGGGGAAATTTGCTAGAAATATCATCTAAATTGTCATGTGCATATTGAATACAATAGACCGATATAAGTATTGAAATATTGAAGCATTGCTGAAATATTACTATTCAGATTGGTATAATTATCATTATTCTTGCTATGTATAACAACACATATAAATCGCCAGGGATTTCTTCACAGATGTGATGATTAAAAAGCTACGTGGTAATATAACGGTTAGGATCCGTCTTTACCCTGTACTGTCATTTCCCTTTTTGACCAGCAGGTGTTGCTGACCATCCTATTCATATGGCCAGTTTCCCAGTCAAGGATTAAGCTTAAGCCTAGACTAGCTTTGAGTTACAATGGTGAATCTCCATTGAAATGGCTATTTAGTCCAAGACTAGCCTTAATCCTTGTTCAAGAAACTGGCCCATAGTGTTTGAGTCCTTAGTGACCCTCACCTCTGGCTTATTACTCTTCGTCCCTAATGTTTGATTAATTGTCAATGGTCCGCACCTGTATCTTTTCTAGCTTTGTCACTATATATGTGCCTGCCCTTGCCCTATGCCTCAGTTGGTCATCGTGGAGTTTGGATGTGATTGCTTGTAACCTGCCAGTGCCTTTCTTTCCTGCATGTCCTTGCTGTTGAATGTTCAATGATTAGTACCGTGTTTAGAGTCTGTCTCCCTCTCGCATTTCCCTAGGTTTAGTTGAGTCTGGGTTAATTCTTGTTCTGCTTTTTTGCTCTTTTGTTTAGACCCCTTGTTGTCCCTTTTGGTTTTTGGTTCTGTAAGTTCTGTTAATAAAATCCCCTTCTGTTCCCAAGATAACGTGGATGGTAGTTCTACCATGTCCAACTGTAACAATAACATCCTTGTGCTCCAAACTAATTCTTTTTTTGTATTATATATTTGTCCTATATGGAGCAGAGGAAAAATTTGATTTGAGTAAATTATGGCTCGGACACCAAATTTTTCATACCCCAACATCTTTTTGTTTAAGGAGACAAGTACACGATGACGCTGTAAAATTACACGCAGCAACAAAAAAAGTTAAGTGCCCGGATGGAGTGGTGGAAATTACATGATTCTGTATGCGGTGAAAAGTCATGTGACTGTATCGCAATGATTATAATATCAGACAACAGATCCCATAAATGTTTGATTGGGGAAAGAGCGGAAGACCTGGCTGGTCACAGCAGGACCTGAACATGGCACAGGCAGTCCATAGACACACAGGTTATGTGTGGATGGGCATTGGGCACTGTCCCAGGGTGCTGTCTCTGGAGGGGTAAGACATGCGGATACAGGATGTCACTGACAGCACTGTCCTGTCAGGGTCCCCCGAATCACTACTAGAGATGACCTGAAGTCTTACCCTATGGCTCCTCACACCATGATGTCATACCCTATGGCTCCTCACACCATGATGTCATACCCTATGGCTCCCCACACCATGATGTCATACCCTATGCCTCCCCACAATATGATTTCATACCCAATGCCTCCCCACACCATGATGTCATACCCTATGGCTCCCCACACCATGATGTCATACCCTATGCCTCCCCACAATATGATTTCATACCCAATGCCTCCCCACACCATGATGTCATACCCTATGCCTCCCCACAATATGATTTCATACCCAATGCCTCCCCACACCATGGTGTCATACCCTATGGCTCCCCACACCATGGTGTCATGCCCCATGCCTCCCCGCACCATGATGTCATACCCTATGCCTCCCCACACCATGATGTCATACCCTGTGCCTCGCCACACCATGATGTCATACCCTATGCCTCCCTACACCATGATGTCATACCCTATGCTTCCCCACACCATGATGTCATACCCTATGCCTCCCCACACCATGATGGCAGGTGTAACACCAGTGTGTTTCTTCACAATGGCAAGATTGGGTCCTTCCCATCAGCACTGCCATACACACACAACAGTGTGTGGGTGCTCTCACATGCCCATTGGTTCCAAAATCAGGTGACTGTGACATCTATATGCTCCACATGCATAATACAACCACCCAGCCTCACGCAAACCGACAATGTGACCCCTATCAAACTCAGTCAAGTGCTAGAAATGCTGTCTAATGCATCTACAAGGCATACTCGTGACTAGACACGCCAGCGCCTTGCAAATCGAATCGTTTACATACCATTCACTGGTGTGCATGTATACCAAAGTACATGCAAATCGGACCATGTTTGCTTAATTTGCTTTTGTCACTGAGTGTATGTTTGTAGATAAAACAAGGTTACAGTTCCTCCTACTGTATGTTACATTATGTGAATTAACTGCACTATTCAGAAAACACTTCACTAACTTTAAAAAGTACTTTATTTAATATATTTTATGCTGTATATATGGTGTTTTAACGTAACAGAAAGATAAATATATAATGTTTCTCCCTATCAAAACAGGTTTAAAATGAATTTGTTGTCTAATATAATTTTATTAATTACTACCTAAAAGACAAAGATAATTTAAATAATAATAATAAATAATTTGTGACACATTTTGTCACACATTGAATTAATAGTCTTTTATCAGTATATAAATTATATGAATAAATATTAAAATAGATATACATTCATTTTATTCTATGTATTTTGGAGGGTTTGAGTATTTGTATGTGTTTCAGTTTGCGTTCAGATGTATTATCTCTGTATACGAAACTTTTATTTGACTTATTTGCTGCCATCTTGGCCAGGACTTCGTGGAAGATGAGATATTGTATCTCAACGGAACCTTCCTGGTAAAATAAATGATACATAAAATAAATATTTCAGAAATCTTAAAATTAAAGGTTTTTTTCAGGGCACATAAACAGACTGCATATAATAAAGGAGCAGATGAAAAAATGTTTTTTTAAACAAAAAAAAGCATTTAATTAAACAGTTAATTCCTAATTTTCAAGCAATTCTAAGTTCCTAATTCAATATATTTAATCAGATTTATCCAGATTTTTAGGTTTCTTTATTCCAGATGTTTAGAAAAGGGGTTACACAGTGGTTAGCACTGTTGCCTCATATCATGAGTTGGAGGTCTGATCCTCACTTCTGCTCTGTGTGAAAAGACGTTCCTCTGCATATCCCTCTCTCCTCCCACAAAGACACGCAGTCAGCTTAACTGGCGCCTGTAGTGTGTGCATATGAGTGTACTGTGATCCTGTCCAGGTTGTAGCTCAGTACTGTTATGCGATGCTGTATGGGATTTGTAATATTAGCTTTTCATATGTACTGGTACTTGTGTTTGGGCTGCATGCAGTTTTGCTATGGGTTGTCACAGATGAATAAACTGATTTTAAGTATATTAGCTACCACCAAAGCTACACTCCCCCTCTCCTTCACAGGTTGAGCCTAGCAAGGCCACCAGACTGTCAGCAAAATGAATGCTGCCCGTTTCATAGCAACAAGTGCATGCAGCCTTTCCGGAGTAAAGCTGCGATAAAATTCAATGTTTCCTTTTTTTTCTATACTTTCTATTTCTTTTCTCAAACTGGTCCTACTGGGGCATCACAGTGTGTCTACAATTTCAAAGAATATTGACTGAGTAATAAACTGTATTGATCCAAAACAGGAAATCCTCCTTTCATGCAGCATTTATGCAGCAGCACAGAGAACAAACCGCGTGAGTGTATGGACAATAGGGACAACAAAAAGCAAAACACAAGCAAACAAAAAGAATGAAAATCAAACAAATAATAAATGAATGGATGGATGGGTGGATGGATGGATGGGTGGATGGATGGATGGATGGATGGATGGGTGGATGGATGGATGGATGGATGAATAGTTACCATACGCATGATTTTACTTATACTGGTCCTTAATTAAGTAGTGACTGGCTTTGAGAATATATGTGAAATGTGCATTGAACTATTAAAAACAGGCTTGTCACCAATGAAGATCGATACTGTTTGTTGGAAGCAAAGCCAATCCATCTTCTGAAGGTTTCAAATGTATAGATATTTCTACATGTTATCTAAGAAACCATGGTGGAAATAAATAACAAGCAGGACAGTTTAACCAAAATCGGGTTATGATGCTTATATTGAAAAACTGAGACAATGTTTTTAACAGGGTATAAATCCCTACATACTTTTTTCCTCTAAAGCTGGTATTTATTATGCTAGAGCAGATCTTTTTCCTGTACCATTACTGAAATATGCAAGGGCACAGATTTGGGTATGGATGGCAGGGACATGTACCTACTACCAATATTATAGGGGTACTGTGTGTAACTATAGGAGGTGGGGATGCCCGGTACTACTTTGGTCTGTACCAATGTTGAAACCAAACCTATGCCATCAGAAGTATCTATACATTGTAATTGTTCCAGAAAGGTTGTTTCTGAGTTGCTGGAACCATCACGTCTAGTAATAACAATTATGCAACATTCAAAATTTCTTAAATCGTGCGCGTTACCCTTTCTAATGCTTAATCAAACAATAAGTGACACTCTAGAGTGACCCTGACTGCCTGCTATATGTATTTAGTTGCAACCACATGATTCCGTTTGTATGAACAGGCAGTAGCTGTTAAATAGCAGATGTACCTGAAAAACTAACCAATTTATATATAATCTTGATACTTTCATAATTAATAATCTTAATTATATTACAAGACCTATGTTTACTTTCGCATATACTGTATACTTATATCATTAGATATGTTTACTAGTATGAGTTAAGAAATCTCCTAACAAGAACATCACTAACAAGTTAATTCTAACTTTTGATCTGTTTAGTTAATTAGAGCCAAACCGTCACGCTTCTGTTTCCCATTCTCCACTAAAGACGTAATCTTTTTATTCTGATGTTTTTATTATTATTATTATTAACCATACATTATTTCATGGTAGCCTATAAAACGGAATTGACCTGAGATCAGTTACTAAATATACAGTAATGTACCTTGGTCTTGACGTTCTTATCATCAAATTGTAATACAGAAAAACTTTTTGTCGTTATCAGTGCACATTAATATAAGTAACGAATTATGAACCTATAAAAATAAACAAGCGGAAAACGACGATGATGATTGATACATTATAAGACAGGATCACTTAAGATAGTTGTTATTTGTGATTCCAATTACTTTAAGAATGTCGCAGCTTGTCAGATTATTTGTTTTAATAACAAGCAAAATTAAAGGCGTTATGTTCTTACGTGTTCCTTTGCGAGATCTCCGTTCTCGGCGCCGTCGTTCCCTCTCACCCGGAAAAAATGTTCACTTTCCGAAACGGGGTTGGGCAGTAAAGGACACGTTGGCGCAGGCAGCTTCAAAACCATTTATAAAAAATATATATAACGACAGACCAAGTTCACGACGACGCCTCACGAATGTTTATAAACTGGGTTTCTGATAGCGACATATACTTTAAATGTGAGTAAAGTTACTAGTACATCGCATACGCATTACGGCAAAAAGACGCTCCGGCCTCCCGCATCATCCCAGCTGCCTCCTACAAACTGTTTCTTAGCAACAGGTCTGCCGCCCCCTGTCGCTGGTCACAGATGCGAGCCAATCTACCAATAGCCTATAGCGCATTCTGTAATGCACACCCCTATTTTATTGAAGATCAATTACAAAAAAGACGCAAACGCACACCAATGACAACAAGACTGCAACGTCTTATTTACTGTCAACTCCACTGGGAAAAAAATATTCGCAAATGCAAAAACTGAACATTTTGTGGTGGCCCGTAAGTTTGGAAAGTATATGGCTCAATAAATGAGATTTTATTTATTTATTTTTAAAAAGAAGTGTTACATAGTATATTGTGTTTTACTGTGTTAATCGCATGTTTAAATGGAGGTTGGGGTTAGATTAATGCTAGTGGCGTGAGGCAACCCACACGACCACAATCCCACCAACACCGATTGTATCAGAGCAGATTAATCAATTTAAGAATATTAAAAGGACTTCAAAAATATAGCAGATACTCAGTCCAAACTGGTCACCAGATATTAACCTACATTTTACTACAGAAACATTCTACATGTGAGACGAACACCAGAAATTAAGTGGTTTGAAATGTCCGAGTTGTTGTTGGAGGCATGGGTTATATTACATCAAAAACCATTAAAAGAGAATCAATATACAGCTGACAATTCAGGTTTATCACTTGACATGCTTCAAAGAATTTAGAATTCTTAAAAACCTGAACTTGTATATAAAACAAAGAACACAAATCAAGCCTGTATGAAAATCCAGTTTAGGTCATGTAGCTTGATTTAAGGACGTAGGTTTGGTTTTCACAGTTAGCCTATACGGACCGAATCAGCCCCGAATTTAGCCCTTGGCCACATAACACGACCAGTATTCCCACAGTACGAATATGAACATATAGGCTATCTACCGTCCATACCGAAATCTATACAACATTAGCATGTTTGTAACAGCTCGTATTCCGTTAACGTATTTTCGAGAGCATATTATACAGTATCCCTTTAAAATGAACATTAACATTTTGCACTGTTCCACCATATTTTGTGACCGTCCTAATGTGTGATTCCATGGGCTCTGTATCACATATTGTTGGGAATTAATGCACGGTTCCTGTTCACGTGCACTAGCCCTCTGCGCAAAATACAAAACATTAAAACGGCAAATGAACAATCTGAAAGTAAAATAAGACATAAGAATAACTAGCATGCATATTAAAACGTTTATTATTTGAAATCTGGATTAACATTAATATAGACCTATATGCCTTGTGGATAGTTCCAGGTAGATTGCAGGAATCCCCTTTGAAAAAATTAAACAAAATAAATACGAGCAATCGTAAAAAAATAATGTTGCAACACCGGATATATGAGTTATAGCCGAAACTCACTTACTCTTTCAGGCACCTATATAATTCGCAAATACTGATTCTGAAGGAACATGCCCAAGAGTTATCTTCAAGCTAACTAAGTTGACAATCCTAAGCAAATAGAACAGAAAATGGAAATGGCGCTGCCCTGAAAAATATAAATTAATTGCGGTACCTTATTTGTGAAAGGTAAAATAATTACTGTACGAGAAATGCGCAGAGGGCTCGTGCACGTGAAAGAGCACCTTGCATTCATTCCTAATAATACGTGAAACAGCGCCCCTAGAGTCACATATTAGGAAGGTCACAAAATATGGCGTAACACCGGAAGTGACGTCACAGCCCCACAGCCGAGAACCTCTACAGCTGCTGCGCAATTTGGGTGGTCTGGTGATTCTTTCGTTGTTTTGCTTCTTTCTGCCAGCATCTCCTTAAAAGCCCGAAATTCAGCGTAGCAGTCATGACGGATGAGCAGGAGATTATGTGTAAATTAGAAAACATTAAAGAGATAAGGTAAATTCGGAAACTGCTTATCTGTTTTAACAGTTGGTTTAATTAATTTTCAGCTAGCTGTTGTTATTCCCTAGACAAAATGCTCTTCTTCAAGACAGAAAAAAATGTTATCATGTGACTAGTATATAGACAGAGAAGTTGCTAGCCGGTCATGAGAATTAGAGTTTAAGCAGCGTTGTATCTTTGCTGTGCATATTGTAGCGCTATATTCATTGCATGGAGACTTAGATATGTGGCTAGCTAGCTTTCTCGGTACACAGATCATTGTCAAGCGTTATACTGTTCTAACTGAGAACACTGTACTAACAAAACAGCTATATGACTAGTCCTGAGAAGCGGTAAATGATGGGCTTGCTGCTTTTGAAATGGGAAAATCGTTTTAAGTGAACAGTTTAAGGTATAGCTATGCTTATGCTGGAGTGCAACTTATTGCATTGTACTTTTCCAAGTAAAGAACAACCAAATTTATATTGTTTCTCATTGGGCTGACTGATCTGCAAAGCATATATAAACGGTAATGAGCGTGATTTTTTTTACACTTAATATTTTTCTGTTCTGGACTCTGTTTACTTCCCCAGAAACAAGACAATTCAAATGGAGAAGATAAAGTCCAGACTGAAGTCTGAGTTTGAAGCATTGGAGTCTGAGGAGAAGCATCTTAAGGAGTACAAACAGGAGATGGACCTCCTGCTGCAGGAGAAGATGGCCCATGTGGAAGAGCTAAGACTGATTCATGCAGACATCAATGTGGTAAGCAGTAATACTTTGAGAGGGGCAATTATTTGAAATGATTATTTCCATTGTGCTTTTCTACCCTCATCCCTGTTCCCATGGCTGTAATCTTGGGTTGCAAATTTATTTTTTATTTATGTGGAAGATGTTAGTTTCTTATCGAAATCTAAACAACTACCAAACAACTAACTTATGAAAAATGCAGCCCTTACTGAATCTTTCATTATAATAATCAGGGCTGCACAGTATGCATTTTAGCATCATCGCTATTTGTACTTGCACAATAATCACATCACATTTGTTAGAACTCTTTGACACAACTCATGGCAACCCCATCAATTCATTTAACACACATTATTAGCAGAAAAAGTTAAATTTGCCTGTAGGTTATTTCAGGTAAGTTTGTCTCCTTTTTTATTTTATAAATATTGCAGTATTATTTGTGCATATTTCACATATCACGATGTGGTATCGTGTGGCTTATTGGGCTAAGCTTGTGCGCCTGTAATCACAAGGTTGTTGGTTCAAACCCAGCCTCAGCGTGTCTGTGGCTCCTTGAGCAAGACCCTTTACCCCCAGCTCTCAGGGCGCCACTGTGGGTGGCTGCTCTTTGCGGACAGCTTACTCTACGAAGGGCAAGTCGAGGGAGAATAATTAAAGACAATTTCCCCTCGGCGATCAATAAAGTATGGATTATTAATACCAACTATTCCCCTTGTGGCAGTTTCCTTTTAAAGTGTTTTGTTCTTTTTCTCTCTTTTGAGATGGAGAACACAATCAAGCAGTCAGAGAATGACCTGAACAAGTTACTGGAATCAACACGACGCCTACATGAAGAGTACAAGCCTTTGAAAGAGCATGTGGATGCACTGAGAATGACCCTGGGACTCCAGAGGCTGCCAGACCTGTGTGAAGAGGAGGAGAAGCTATCTTTGGAGTGAGTATAAAACCTGTCTATATCTGACTGGTTGTGGCTGACCGATACGACCCAAAAAACATATCTTAGCATTTTTCGGCAGAATAGTGATGCACGATATATTTCTGTATTTCTTTTATGGGCTACTTGGCAAATGTTTTTAAAAGTAGAAGCCTGACGACGACTGAAAGTACCAATAACTAGAAAGATCCTCTGACCCACCTGTTATTTTTTTTCATGAAATGAACTAAGTGACATTGCTTTCTTACCTTTCTCTTCCATCAACGTCCCTGTGCCACACTAACGTCCCATAAGATGTACTTACATCCCGTAAGACCCGGAATAAAATTTATCAGGAATCATCCAAAGCAGACATGATGTACATTAGCAGAGAAATTTTACCATATGTGCGGCCCGAGGCAAGGACCAAAACAAAGCAGCTGTGATCCCACGTTAGAGGTTTAGTTAAATGTGTGTAATGCTGTGACTTTTGTCTCCCCGTCACAATCGAGTTATGTTCAGATTGACTTACGCAGTGGTGGAAAGATCAGGTCTACAAAATACAAATCCAAGCAAAGTTTTTGCTTCAACCATCTAGTTGAATATAGAGTCACAGTCACAGAGGACTCAACTGGCTTGGTGGAAACAAAACCTTGGTCTGGAATAAAAATTCCTGGACCTGAATTTTCCACCTCTGGATTTATGTCCTCACTCCTCGGACGAAACCTGGACATAAGTCGATGGACACCTGTACCTCTCTTCTGATTGACAATTGAATGTTCTCTGTAGTTATTTTGAAAAGCAGAAAGCAGAGTGGCAGACGGAACCTCAAGAGCCCCCAATACCAGAGTCTCTCGCAGCTGCCGCAGCAGCTGCTCAGCAGCTTCAGGTTGCGAGGAAGCAAGATGCCAGGCAGACGGCTACTTTCAGGCAGCAGCCTCCACCGATGAAGGTGAGCAGGCCCCTTTATCCACAGCAGCTTGATCACATAGCTGGTGCCCTTAATGGTGGAGTGCTGGCTATTCTGTGAAGAATTAGAGTTGTATCTGCTCACCAGATTTGATAATGAATTAAACATGAGCTATATAAAAGCATACCCCATCACCCCCTCCCCTAATTTAATGGGAATGTTCTGTATTGAGAAATTAAAATGTGCACGAAACAGAACAAAATTTGAAGTTTATTGCTCAAATGACAGTCTGGAATATACAAAGATCAAATCATCAAAGTATGTTTAAAATATGGCAATATGCACTATTTCCATATGTAGTTAGCTTGGTAATCTGTTGGCCCTAACCAATAGCATAATTAGTTACTAATAGTTTATGGAGGGACTGTATTCATAAATATCATAAAACATTTATATTTATACCATACCATGCCAGTGCTAGTGGACAGAATGGTAATTTTTCTGAATGAGCAGTTTAGAAGTCATGATACAGTTGCTAATACAGTTACCTCACCCCTCTGGAGACCAGGGTTCATTTCCCTGCCATGCTCTACCTATGTAGAATTTCTTCCTATGGGTTTCCTCCAGGTCCTCTGATTTCCCATCATAGTCCAAAAACTAAGCTCGGGTGAATTTGGGTTGCCAGATTGCCTGCATGTGTCAAAGTGTGTGTGCATGCCCTGTCCTGGGTTATTTCCTGTGCTGCACCCAGTATTTCCAGGATGGGCTTTGCATCCCTGTGACCCTGTATAGAATCAGAGGTATAGAAGATGATTGAATGAACTCCTTGGATTGTCACCTTATCGTGGTGGAGGGGTTTGCATTCCTCAGTGACCCTGGGGGCTATGTTGTCGGGGGAAATAGCCCCTGGTAGGGTCTCCCAAGGCAAAAAGGTCCCAGGGGAGGGGCCAGATGAAGAACAATCCAAAAGAACCCTATGATAAGGTATCCAAACAAAGTCCCGTTTCCCTTACCCGGACTAGGATCACTTGGACCCCACCCTGGAGCCAGGACTAGGGGAGGGGCCTGTTGACGAATGCCTGGTGGCCGGGCCTTGGCCCGTGGGTCCTGGCCGGGCATAGTCCGAAAGAGGCACGCGGTACTGTCCCCAGGTGGGCCCACCACCCGCAAGGGGAATGTCAGGAGTGCTTTGTGGATCGGGTGGCGGCCAAGGGAGGCCCTGGCGGTCCGATCCCTGACTGACAAAACTGGCTTTTGGGACATGGAATGTGAACCCTCTGGTGGGGAAGGAGCCTGAGCTTATGTGTGAGGTTGAGAGATAGGGCTAGATGTAGTTGGGCTCACCTCAATGCATAGCGTGGGGTCAGGAACCTATCTCCTGGAGAGGGGCTGGATGCTCTGTTCTTCTGGTGTTGTGGCGGGTGAGCGACGCCGGGCTGGGGTGGGGTGGGGCTATTGTTGGCCCCACAGCTCGGTGCATTAACAACGGAGTTTACCCCAGTGAACGAGGGGGCTGTTTACCCCAGTGAATGAGGGGGCTGTTTACCCCGGTGAACGAGGGGGCTGTTTACCCCGGTGAACGAGGGGGCTGTTTACCCCGGTGAACGAGGGGGCTGTTTACCCCGGTGAACGAGGGGGCTGTTTCCCTGCGCCTTCGGCTCGGGTAGAGGCCTCTGACTGTCATCTGCACTTAATTGCTGAATGTCGGTTCAGAGTACCTGGCCTTCTTGGACTCCTTTAGTGGTATGCTGGTTAGCGTGCCATGCGGGAGATTCCATCGTTTTGCTGGGGGACTTCAACGCTCACGTGGGCAGTGACAGTGTGACCTGGGACCTGATTGGGAGGAACGACCTCCCTGATCTGAACCAGAGTGGTGTTCTGTTATTGGATTTCTGTGCAGTGAACACCATGTTTGAGTATAAGGGTGTCCATAAGTGGACATGGTACGAACATGGCCTGTGCTTCAGCATCCCCCCAAGGAGCTGGCAGAGGTAGCTGGAGAGAGGGAGGTCTGGGTGTCTCTCCTGAAGCTGCTACCCCTGGGACCCGAACCCCGGACAAGTGGCAGATGATGGATGAGTAATAGTTGCATTATGGGATTTCATCTTAATTTGTAGTGCAAAATTGAAGATTTATAGATTTTTTTTTTATTCAAAGAACAGTGGCACAACTCCTCATCACCTGTACTTTTGGTAACTTAATTTGCACAGGTGAAAAAAGTCTAACCAGCACTGCATGTCGGTTTTTGCTTTTTTTTGTATTCACTTTTGAAGGAACTGATATTTTCTGGAAGAAAGCTAAAGTTTAATGATTATTAGTTATGGACTGAGTCTTAAGATCTTGAGGAGTGAGAAGATGCCTGAGGAATGGAGGAAAAGTGTTCTGGTGCCAATTTTTAAGAACAAGGGAGA
>JABFDZ020000042.1:1699607-1716267 GCA_019775955.2 Pollimyrus isidori
GAAGATAAGACTAGGTGGAGACAGATGATTCGCTGTGGCGACCCCTGAAGGGAAAAGCCGAAAGAGGAAGAAGAAGTTATGGACTGAGTCTAAAAGTGTTCAGATGAAGATTAAAAAAAGAGTGCACAGATATAAAAAATTTATATAAGTATGAACATTAGAAACAGTGTACAAAACAAATAATTGGGCATCCGGTTGAACCCTGCTGGATCATTAAAGTGGAAGTAGAATTACATTGCCCAGGAATACATAGGGTGAGTCTGAGATGGATGGATGGTAGATACTTTAATAATCCTGAAGGAAATTTAGGATTGTATGCTTGTTTGTTGTGTAGCAGGCCAAATGGAGTATGTGACGTGAAGTGTATGCCCAAATGCTCAGTATAGCCGAAACAGTAGGCGAGCGGTTCCTGGATGACATGCTACATCCTGCAAAATGTGATAGTTTGCAGCCTATGAATGCGATGCAAATTTGGAGCTGCAAATAGAGATAAACATCACTTGCTCTGTAGTTTTTGTCAAGATGACAAAGGAAGTGTCGTCTCGGTGTTCGATTTCACGTGTATTCTCTCATGTATGCATACTGTATCTACTGCATTAACACTAGAGTAGTAGGCTTATAACGAAATTCAGTACTAACCTTGTAAGTATGAGATTTTGGACATACCATTAGCCTATCCTTCAACTCTGATCAAGAAGTTGACTTCTGATGGAAATAAAAGAAGGACCTACAATCGCATGAAAAGAGCAACAGATATTATTTGATGAATTGTAGTAGTAATTGTACATCAATCAATAAAAAAACTGCCCTGCTTTGGACATTGGCAAGAAAGAGGCTTTTACTGGACACGTAGAGAATCAAGATTTGGAAAAAGATGTTGAAATATCATGCACACAGAAATTAACCTTCTTCAAAATGCATCATCCTTACAAAGAACTGTGGTAACTACATTGTGCTGAAGGCATGTTTTTCATCAGCTGGGCCTTGGAATCCTTCATCCATCCATTCATCCATCCATCCATTAACTTCCGCTTATCCGAAATCGGGTCGCGGGGGCAGCAGTCTCAGCAGGGAAACCCAGACTTCCCTCTCCCCGGCCTCTTCCTCCAGCTCCTCTGGGGGAATCCCGAGGCGTTCCCAGGCCAGCCGAGAGACATAGTCCCCCCAGAGTGTCCTGGGTCATCCCTGGGGCCTCCTCCCAGTGGGACATGCCCAGAACACCTCACCAGGGAGGCATCCAGGAGGCATCCTAAGCAGATGCCCGAGCCACCTCATCTGGCTCCTCTCGATGCGGAGGAGCAGTGACTCTACTCTGAGTCCCCCCCGAATGTGCAGCCACCCTGCAGAGGAAACCCATTTCGGCCACCTGTATTCATGATCTTATTCTTTCAGTCACTACCCATAGCTCATGACCATAGGTGAGGGTAGGAATGTAGATCGACTGGTAAATCAAGAGCTTTGCCTTTTGGCTCAGCTCCTTCTTCACCATGACAGACCGATGCAGCGCCCGCATCACTGCTGATGCCGCACTGATCTGCCTGTCAATCTCCCGCTCCATCCTTCCCTCACTCGTGAACAAGACCCTGAGATACTTAAACTCCTCTACTTGGGGAAGGACCTCATCCCTGACCCGCAGAGGCCTTGGAATCCTATTGAATGAATTGGGGGTGGTTGGGTGATGAAGAGAAGGACGGTATTGTAAGTTAACCTGTTTAGGTCTGTTCAAACAGACCTTTTGAGCAGAACAGTGATCCTACGCACAGAATCATCAGTTCTAATCTTTTGAGAATTTGTGGCACTACTTCAAAAAAGTACCATTTAACCAACTTAACCGAGACATCTGTCAAGCAGAATGTGCAAAAGTCACTCAGCACAAAGTTAATAGATACCTACCTTAAGACACTTCTGTGCAGCAAATGGGAGCAAAACTATATGCTTTGAATACCTTTTCTCGGTGCGTTATCTGATTTTAAGTCAATATTATTTTCTAAACACTAGTAACTTATGGGATCGATATTTTTAGAGTAAATGTGTGAAATGAATTTGCTAATGTTACTCGGGTAAGTTGAAAGTTGTTTATCTACTGATTGTGGAAAAAGTTCCTCACCAGCTGAGTGCTGTGGCACTGACACATTCTGTTAAGACTGGCATTAATATCGGCTGATAATGATAACCTTTGTTTTCATAGCACAGAGTAAATATTGAGCAAAGTGTTGCATATATTCAAAGTCCATGTATTTAGTTTTATTGCACTACACAGTGTACTGTATGATGACATGGCATTTATTATCCCACATTTCCAAAAGTGAATTACTGCTTTCACCTGTGAATCATCCATGATATGTAAAAAATTACAAATAGAACCTTTTGGCAGCTATTTTATTGCTGAGAAGCAACATTTGAAAAAAATAATAAAATCTTGTCTTTGTTTCAGGCATGTCTGTCTTGCCATCAGCAAATCCACAGGAATGCTCCGATATGCCCTCTTTGCAAAGCAAAGAGCCGTTCAAGAAACCCCAAGAAACCAAAACGGAAGCCGGATGAATGAGAACTCCGCATAATATTTCAGCTTTGGCTACTGGGACATGTTGTCCAACATATTTGCAGTTGTACCATTTTTTGTTCTTTTTGTAACATTGCCATAATGTTTTTAAAGACTGATATTTTTTCCATTCGTAAACACTGCCTAATATAAAGTGTTTTTGCATAATAAATTTGACATGTAAGGTGCTAGATAAGTGTAAATAACCAGTGGTGTCTCATGGAAGAACACAAGTTATGTTTTAGTAGCCTACTGTTAATTTACTAATTTTAATTTCAGTTGTAATAGGTAAATTTTATGTATTTTTATGTTCTATGTAACTCTGTGTTGGTTTGTAGAACCAGTGATCATATACCAGCGAGTGAGCTGTCTTTTTGTCTTGGGTATATTGTACAAGAGGTGCTTTTCCTCTTAAGCAAGTCACGCAGCTTGTTTTGCCACAGTTGTGAATGACTGCTAATAAATCGGTTTTCTACAAAGAATTTCCATAACTCTACAAAAAAGGCAAAATGATGTCTAATACTTAACTTGAGGGAATGATGCATTTAAATGCACTGTGACACTTCACATAATTTGTAAAAATCATCAATATTTAAATGGTTATGCATGCTCTAAATTTAAGAATGTTATGCTGCTGTTGTATAGACATAGTGTGGTGTATATTGAGCTGTTTTAAGTGTATAAGATGAAAAACCCTTTGTGAAACTTTTACAAAAAAAATGTCTGTCTATTGTCCCTCGAAGTATATGGTCAGCCTTCAGTTTCTTGTTTACATGTACACAAATATTAATATTACTAACAACTGTTCTCTGATTAAGCCCTTAAAAAGGTTTAATTCCAAAATTCATGATTAAAATTTGTCATTGTCAAATTTTGATCCCTTCATTTTCATGTTTACTTATGTACATTAACATCTCTTTACAAAAATATTGTGATTTTCATATCTGAGATGCGTGTCTCTCTGAGTGGACACGGTCCTTGCTCTGCTGCTGACGGGAGGCATCAGTCCCCTCAGGGCGTCCTCCACGCTGTCCAGTACTGAGGGCAGAAGAACGCAAAGCAGCTCCTTCAACCTTTTTCTTCCCTCCCTGACCTTTTCCCCAACACTGGTTTTAAGCTGTTTTGAGGTAACTAGTCTTACACCCTGGTTAGAACAGTTAGCAGTTGCCAGCTATGTTCTGTTTGTGTGCATGACATCCTGACAGCACCCAGTTTTATCTACCTCTGCAGCCTTTACACTACAGAAGCCCTTGACCACTATAGGATCTTCAGTACTCCATTGATCCATCAGAAGTTTTCAGTACTACACACTAATGAAAGGGAATACCCACTGAGATAAGGGGTGACATACTGTTCTTGTTGAAAGGAATGACATCAGACACCATCAGGAGGAGCCGATCAGCTACAACAACAGCTACTCCCTGAGTATGGCAGCCATCAGACCGACCAGATCAAAAGTAGGTGTACCCACCTACAAAGATCTGGCCAATCCCCGGTCTGCATACCTCATACAGTGCTGCCACCGAAATGTGGAGTTTAGGAAACCCCCCCCTCCCCAACAGCAGAGGAAGATGGTCATCTTTCCAAAAAGACAGGACATTCCATGCGCTTACTTGGATGGGCTGCCGTACAGTGATGACAACTCACCACCACACCAGCTCCGATGCCCAGCAGACCTGATCCTATTAGTGCTCCAGTGGTTTCGACTCTTCTTGGGATGAGGTCCCCGAAGGCTTTCCCCCATCCTCTTCCCGAAGCATGCAGCCTTTTTGTGGATGGCTGCAGCAGAGTTATTCCTGCAGAGAGCAGAACAGTGTTGTGCCTGTTTGGACAGGCACCATTTATTGATTCTCCTATTGGCAAACATCAGTGGTGAAAAAAAGTACAGAAAACCATTTTATTCTATTAATGTGCAAGTCCTATGTGATGCCGACATCGCATTGACATTATTGTTGCGTTTCATGTGAACATGTAACTCATAGTTCTGAGTTCCCAGTCAGAAATTTCTGGCACTGGAATTCCAACTCATGAACTCGGAATAAACACAACCCCGGGCTCAGAATTCAAGATGGCTGCACGCTTTATCAACAAAACTTGAAGCTGTAGTTTTGTGCTGTTTATTAGCACTTAATGTCTTATTTGTAGCTCATTAAATTGGTCGTAAACACAGCGCTATCCATCCACTACCATTGGACGTGTTGCTGTGGTGTTTTTATGTGCAAAATGTGCTGTTATCCACTGATATTGCTAACAATGGCAAACAATTAAGTAAATAGGGCCAGTTTCAAGATGCTTAAGTGGACAACTTGTCAGATTTAAGGTAGTCTGGGCTAAATGGAAGTGATTGAAAATAAAGGCCAACCTTGCTTTTTCAAACAGATCCCAGGTATTGTTAAATGGCTTTCCAACTTGCTGTACTGGAAGGCTATTTACTAGCGTGTGATATTATTCCCAGTTCCGAGTTCTTACTTCCGAGGTAAATGGAACGCAAGTTTCATTTTGAGTCCCACATCTGTATCTCCTGACTGTTCTGACCCAACCCCTATTATAGATGCCATATGCAAGTCAGAATTTGAGGGCAAGGGATGTGGATATGCCTTTGTTAGGTGCAGTCACAATGGTCCTGTGCACAGCAAGTAGATTCTCTCTCTATATCTAAAGATTCAACCAATTTTTTTCTGGGTCATTTTACACGGAATTTATTGCAGAAAATATGAGTTGTCATTCAACATGCTAGTTCCAACATTTTCAAAAGGAAATGCACCCACCCCAGATTTAATAAATCCATTTATTTTTTGCATGCATATTTTTTCCACAATGAAATTCACTCAAAGTTGGATAAGTAAGACTCAAGGGTCTTTTTCCATTCCTTTCACTCTGCCTGTACCTTTCACTGGCAAGTCTTAAATGGTGATGAAGTACAGAACATATCTACTCACGTTGTGAATTGGGTCTGTATTTTGTAAGGGCTACCTTATTAATGCATCTGTGTTCCCAAGCTTTGAAAATTTCCAGTGCTGCATTCTAGCTGTGAAAATGTCGACACTGCAACTTTCCAACATTAAGTAGCTCAGAATGGCTTGTGGTCTATTATCAGACTAAACCCATATCCATATAGATCTTTGTGAAATTTTTAAAAATCATTTAAACCTTTTTGAAATTAATTTAAAACTGATCATTTCCCATTAAGAAATGTATCAATATTTATTATTAGTATCAATATTGGTAATCAGTGTTTTACTCATAGTGATTCATTAATCTTATTTGTGCATAATCTATAAACAGGCTTATACTGTGTAATATTTTATAGAACCGGGTAATATAGATTTTGTAATGAAGACATATATTTATGTCAGCAAATAGAATATTGTAAGAGTTCAGTCATAATTTTGTGAATCTAAATATATGTCAGGGGTGGGCAACCTCATCTGCCAAGGGCCAGTGTTTCTGAAGGTTTTTGGAGTAACCTTTAGGTCAGCTGTTCAGGCCCAAGTATGAGGACTCTTCAGCCAATCAGTCCGGTCGCAGTAAAAAAGCCGTATGCACAACTGCCCTTTCTGGATAAGACTGACCACCCCGGTGGTAAGGGTCGATGTAGCTGTAAGAAAAGATGAATTTGTGAAACGAGAATGTGAGAAATGTGAGATATGTGAGATAAGTTTTCCTTTACCAGAAACCCCAAGCAATGGGTCACGTCTCAGACTGATTAAACTCCTCTGGTAGGATGCATGGGGGAATGGGTGGGGCCCTACGTTAAGGAAGAACTACACTTTGAGCCATGTTCTGGAAAAGAACTGGGTTATAAAACATTCCTGAGAAAAGCCTTAGAAAGGAATGTTGGTGTTGATTGTTGCGTGAGTTTCTCTTTCATTGTGGTCAAATATTGAACAGCAGTATTAGAAATCTTCTCCTGCCTCCAGGGGCAGATTAACTTATCTGGGGCCCTTAGGTTGACATCAGCACGGACCTTCAGGTGTTGCTGATTTAAGTAACCCAGGGGTCACTGGGGGCTACTGACTGGTTGGTCTCCTCCCAAGCAATTGTTTGAACCAAAAGAGAAAGAGGTGAGAATTTAAAAAAGTGCGGGCAGCCATGATCGCCGAGCATGCCATCAGGGATAGTTAGCGGATTAATACGTGGGACGAAGTGTGGAGTGTAACCGCTCCGTTTTTGCCAAGGCTTGGTGGGGCCCCGATGTTTGCATCATAATTGTAAATGATATTTCATCCCAGAAGTATACGTGTACATCAATGGGTTGAGAATAAAGATTGCAGGCCTGAAAATCATCTTCACACCATACTATCCATATAAAACTTGTGTTAGAACTGAAGGATACATTCCAGAATTAAATCCTTTTAGCCGGTTTCGACCTAGAAGGGCAGGCTTTTCAATTCTGGCAATCATTAAGGGAAGAGTGGCTGATTGAGATTCAATCAGAAATGGCAGAAAAGGCTGGACCACTCTTTATCAGAGCTATCTATCAACAGAAACTGACATTTGGTTATACATGTCCAGATAGGTGGTATATCTGTTTCAGTTTACAGATCCAGCTGTGATCCACACTGATACATAATAAGTACTACAGGGTCTTCACTACAGTATTCTGGATTCCAAGGTCTGATTGGCCACAGTCTTATCACCCTGCTGGAATCTGCATAATTAATCAGTGCCCCTTCCTCCAGCTAGATGGTCAGACTTGCAGGAATGAGTTCAAAATCTTTGTTATGATTTTAGAGCAATGTTTCCCTCATACTACCCTGGTGGATTTGAAAATTTCTGAAAAAATGTAATTATCATGATTGTTGTGACTGAGATGTTGGCATTGCCTTTTAACATTTGTTTACATTAATCTATTCATTAATGGGCACAAGGCACGGAATAATCCAGGATGGGGTGACAACCCACTACAGGGCGCACTCACACCATTCACTCACACCTACAGGCAATTTGGTAACTCCGATTAACCTCAGAATGTTTTTGCACTGTGGGGGGAATCCAGCGCACCCAGAGCAAACCCCACAAAGACACAGGGAGAAAATGCAAGTTCTACACACGTGGAGACCCTGGATCAAGAGGAGGGAGACAACAATGCCAGCTACTGCTCCACCATGCCATCTAGACAGGGAACACCATTTACGAAATTACACTGTATTTCAAAGTACTAACCATTTAATGACGACATAGCCCACATGCCTTCAATTAAAGGATTACACACGAGGGCCTGGATGAAATGTATGCAAATACACAAACTCAATATACAGTAATCAGAATCGTGGCATGCATCTCTGGTAATGGGGGTGTTTATCCATGTGTGTACTTGACTGTTCTTGCGTTCTAGCTAACCCATTTGATATCATCTTCCACTGTTGAAGTACAGTTCCAGTACTCAAGAGCAGAAATATGGAGGATGCTAAAAATTCCTGGATGTTGTTCTTGCCCCACCACAAATATCAAAGACCAGTGCGACCAATTCCATGATTCTTTGTGTCCCAAGTTCATTTTTGGGAGGCAAGTTAGCAAGAATGCTCTTTGCGGTCTTGGTATTGAGAAACTCGTTGGGTATGAGATTTTAACATTATCATCCATGGCTAAGACATTTTCATACTCAAATTCTTCTGATCATAACAGGATGTTCTTTTTTAAAGAATCTCTCAAAATGACATCAAGAATTAAATTAGCAGCCTTGTAGAGAGTTATTTTTGTAATTGTGTTTAACTGCACTCTCATTCTTAGTGGTGTCATTTGTTAAGTAAAAGAATCCACTGCTTATGGTACTTGAGGTATCTTAGGTCGTGCAGTTTGCACTGGTGATTTCACATAATTACATTCTGGCATGGGAGCCTTTCGCTTACTTCACCAGATGTGGTATTAATCACTTTAAGGGAGAAAAAGGCATACATCTAAAAAATATGCAGCACAAAAATGGTGATTGCTATTATTGCATAAATTAAATTAACACTTTTAAATGTCATTAAAACATTGTTAATTTTCATTCAAGCAAAAATGCACAATTATTAGTAATATATAAAAATAACACAAATATCCCTGGTAGTAAGGAGCCATTGTTGATGTCTGAAACAATATAGATTATTGATTACTTAGGAAATCCTTGCTGTATTCCTGCTGAGATGATTAAATGATGAATCATTGTAATTAATCCATATAATATGCTCATTGAAAACTATGAAATGTTGTTCTACAGCCCTGAATTTAGTTGATGATTTTATTGGCTTTTGGTTTAATGCATCACAGATTTTAGAGGAACTCCTGACTTTACTTCTGTGGGGTAGAAAAGAAATGGTTTGTTAAGCATTAAAGAACCATTTTCGTCTTACATTTATGACACATTGTGAATGACGTGTGTTTCTATATATCTTATATGTCATTAGGCAATATTTTACTTTTAAAATAATTGAACTAGTGTTTTATTATTATCTTACCTATATAATCTCATTGTGTATCCTGACAACCCAGACAGAACACAGGATATCTTCTGGAGGTCCAGAAGATGGAAAAGAACTTCTTCTCCAGTGGTTGTTAGGCATCAACGCTAAATTGGCAGAACCTAATCATCATTTTCTTTTAAAAATATGTGTTGTAATGGATAATTAATTATTTGAACATTTCTCAGATTTGACCATTGAATTCAGTACTCAATTAACCCAATGAGTCAATAAATTGACAAATTTTCACAAATATTTTGTATTCATTTTCGAAGAATTTTCTAAATACATTAAACGATGCAAGCCAATGAGAAAGCACTTTCAAAATTAACACTGTATACCTGTGTCTAAGCTCTCCAAACTAGTTGGTTTGGTATTCAGCTTGCATTCTCAAAAATGCAGTAGGTATAGCTAAAACAAAACATGTTTTTTGGCAGAGGAAAGCATTCAAGAAAAAAAAACATTTAAATCCTATTTTTTAAACTCATGGTGTTGTTTTGGAGAAACGATTTATAGCAATAAAATCAAGTAAAATTAAGATCACAGAAATCTTGACAGGTGTATAAAATGATTTTCTATATGCTGCATAAGCAATGTCTACATGCTACAGCAGCTCTGTAACCTTACACATGCAAGACCTTTCTATGCCAAAACAAAGGATCTTCTTTCCCTAATCTCTCCCTGTTCAAGACTCCTCTGTGGAAGAACGGGTGAGGTGACCCAAGTAGATTTCCCTAATTGCTGGGGAGGTTCCCCACTGATAGCTCTATTATCATAAGAACAGCCCTCTGTCCTCTCTATTTAGAATAACAACTTCTCTGACAATGCAGAAAACGTAATTGTGTGGCGTAGCCCACTTAAACAATGCACATTATACTGTCTACTTTTTGGTTTTATATAGAGTACAAATTCATCATACAAAACTGAAAGGCTACAATAAGTGATGCGATGCTATTTATTTTCCAGGTGTTTGTATCACACTTCATAATGATAAAACACAATCTTCACATTCTGAGATTCAGGCATGCACTGATAAAGACACCATTTACCAAAAATAGATATTTTCTTTGCAGCACAAAGAGCACAATATATATTATCTTTAAATGTTTACGTTATTTAATTACATTTAGGTATCCTGTAGCAAATTAACCCCCATGCACACACACACACACACACACACACACACACACACAATTGCTGAAGAAGCACAGAGATGTCATCATGCTTTAGTAGAGATTAACCAGGGAGCATTCAGAGTAAATTGCCCATTCTCTTTGTGTGCAGCAAACAATGTTAGCCACCATAGGTGGTATGATGGCAATTTGGCAATCTTTGTTTACTGTATACTTGCAAGAATATTGCCTTTAACTATTTGGCTAATGGATAAAGTACTTTTATTTGTTAAGATATTGTAGAGAAATGCTTTACTGACTTTGTCTCGTAGAATGATTTAATAAACAGAGTATGCTGCATTCGTGTATGTTTGTATAAAAATTCAGGAGTATGGCAGATTGTAAAAATGCATGAAAAATGTAGGCTTACATTTACACATGCTCATAATATCAATAAATGTAGCTTAGGCAATTGAAAAGAAATGCTTCTTTTAAACTGATAGTAAACAAAAGTATTTTAAAACATATATACGCCAGACAACCAAAAACAACAAAAAAGAATTTTCCTTAATAGATTAAAGTGCCACTGCAAAACAATATGATGAAGTTTATGTCTTTAGACATGCAAGACTTTACATGCTTTTTATTCACATTCACACAAACACACACACACACACTACGCAGAGACCAAGAACAATTTATCATCATAAACAACTAATGGCTCATTATTCTTCCTGTCTGTGACAAGAGACAAATGTGACGCAGTACTATTTTTTGAGGTGCTGACTGCAATTACACGCTCACTAACTGATTTCCCAGACAGGCTTTTTACTGCCTTTGGCTAATAGGGGTCTCAGACCCTTATCGTTTTTACAGATGCACCAGTATTAGCCAGAACCCCTAGACAGAAAAATATCCATAAGGACAAATAGCCAACACTCATATCTATTATCTCCTCCGCTGGTATGCAGAGTGCATTGTTTGCACAGTTGGCTTATTCCACCTACAGAGGTGTACAGCTGGGATTTGTGGGGAAATTTTAAAAATTGATGTTTTCACTCTAAAGTCTGATCAGGACAGTGTTAAAATCAAATCCTGATATTTATTGTGATGTACATTATGAATTGCTTATACCATACTGACTGCCTCAAATCTTAATTTTTAACTATGGCGTTTGGTGAACACAGACTAAACGTGATACTTGCAAATCTATTAAAATGCGTCTTGTTCCTATTTTCTAAATATCTAAGTAGGATGAATATTTTCTTTGCAAAATGTATAAATATTCATTGTAATGAAATATCTTTCAAGCTCATAAATGTCTATAATGATTTTTGATTAACTGCTTTTGGACAGCTGTACTGAAAACTGGGGAAATATAAGTTTACTTAGCGTTCCGTATTGTCTAAATATCTGCGCCGCGTAATCGCCAGTAATTGCATTTAATTTAACTCAAAGGACACCGCCCTGAGCTCCACCCTTAACCCCGGTTCCATTTGAATGGGGTTAAAAGCTTCTTGTTCTCCTCGGCAGTGTCCAGCGTCTTCCAGCTGTATCGGAAGTTGTACTTCGCAAAAAACTTACTAAAACAGTTGTTGTTATTTTATTAATTTATTGTTCTTCTTATGTGGATCAATTCCTCAGTTTAAGAATTTTGGACATTATTTTTCTTGGATCTGCTGGATTAAGCCAAAGCTGTGAACATTTTTCAACGAAAGATCTACCAGCATCATGTCTGTTTGTTTTCTAGTTTCTTTGTATTTGCTGTCCTCTGGGTTGCAGCCCCATGCGGTAGCAGGTACCGGGGAGTATTGCCACGGCTGGGCCGATGCGTTCGGCGTCTGGCACCGCGGCTTTCAGTGCCCCGAGCGCTACGACGGCGAGGATGCCAGGTACTGCTGCGGGACATGTGCCCTCCGGTACTGCTGTACGGCGGCGGAGGCGAGGTTGGACCAGAGCACTTGTGACAATGACGACTTTATGGAGTTCGAAAACGACGGGAAAACAACGAAAAGACCCTCACATGGTATGAATGAGTTACGCCATAATAATGTTAATATTTTAGTTATTAGCGGAGTTGATAGTACCCTGTTTAAACTAATACTGTGTTCCTTGTACTAATTATTTAGGATTTCTCTGAGCTTTCAAAACTAATTAGGGCACATTTACACATGTATATAATATAAAACTACATACGTGGCGCATTTTAATTGTGTGGTTTTTTCGTCTTCTCTTTTAGTGCCGACATATCTGCCTTTTCTGATTGTTGCCGGTACGTTTGTGTCATTTGTTGTGGTCGGCTCCATGGTTGCTATTTGCTGCTGCCAGTGCTTGAAACCCAAGTCCGGGAATAGTCAGAGTGGCTCGGCACCCATTCAGAGCTGCCTGCTGGAACCGGGTGGCCCTCCTTCGGACGGCATGACCCCCTCCCGCAATTCCAGCGCCAGTTCCAACTCCACTGGGAGGTCCGTGGCAGCGGGCCGCCAGCAGAATGCCAGCACGCTGGGCACAGAGGTCGCTGTAAATGTGTTCAGGCAGGCGGGAGCTGGGTACCCAGTGTCTGGTACTCAGTCCCAACAGTACATGTCTCCTCCCCAACCCCCTGGCCCCTACTTCCAGCCTTACCTGAACTACGGGATTCCCCCTGAACACACTATGCTGGTGCCTCAAGCTTTTCTGGACAACTGCACCTCCTACGGACAACAGCAGACCTATCCCTTCCAGCACAACCCCATCCACTCTGAGCCATTATACTCTGGTATCACTGTTTAGATACTTTCATATTTGCTTGCTTCTGAGGGGGCATGGGTGCGAGCTTAAAGGTTGGTTTCGCAGCTGCGATATTTAGTGTGAATGCCCCGGTGTGTGTGACGAATAAATAAAATCATTCCCTAAAGAAACTATTAACATTGTTTATCGGAGTAATACTAATGACCAGTAAACTCTGATGCATTTCCTTACAGTGTTTAAAAAGCAGGAAAAATTTGGAACTATTCATGTGTTATGTATTTTTAAAGTTTGCCATTATTTAGCTTTTTATTGTATTGAGAAATGTTTTTTTTTTAAGTTCTACTTTAATTTATTACTTCTTGAATAAGGAATATAATGTATTACATTTTTGTGAAATGTTGATAATTCACTGATTTCAGTGTTTATTTATAACTTACATGTATGGTCCTATCCTCATATTTGCAGTTAAACTACTTGATTAAATTTATCTTGCTTTACTTGTCTCTAAGCACACATGGTTTGGTTCATTTACATTGATAAATTTACAGATAACGAGAGGCTTGCAATTCACAGTAGTGGGTGTCTGGTTTGTCACTTAAACGATTGTGTTAGTCAGTCATGGTGCAGAGAGTGGTACCATTTTTGACCAGAAATTATTTAGTACAATGGATTTTTGTTCTTACACAAACCAAAGAGTCACACTCTTAAGATGGAATTTAAAGTATTCTTTAAAAGGCGGCTTTGTCTTGAGGAAGGCCTCAAGGTTAAGACATTTAAGCTTTAATTGTGATGTGGTCCAGATGTCTTAAGAATGACCCTGTACTTAACGGGGATTATCTCTGTAGAAGTATCAGCGGGGGGTGACAGTAACAGTGGGGGCTGCATATCTCTTCGCACCATAACAGGTTGCAGTGGGCCCAGGTATAACGGCTTTTGTCAGTCTGAGAATTTTAGGGGAGGCAGCAATTTGGCTCAAAAGGTTTAAAAACCTTTGCAAATAATTTATTGCTAGAGTAACAAAAAAGCTGAATGCTGTTAAAATGATCGACACAGGAAAATGCAAGTTAGTTATTGCAGTATTTGCTTACAAGGCAGACTCACCAATTCCTCTGATTTACAAATATCAAAATGTAGCTGATTCACAAAGCTAGCAACATGGGGTGTGTAAAATGCAACGTGAAACACCATTCAATTTTGTGACACTACCCACTCCAAATCCAAACAATTATCTGATGAGATGCAGGTAAATCACTGGGATTGTGCATGGGGCAGCATTCTGCAAAGGAGCACTACACGGTTTCCATCATCATGCAGTTGAATGAAGTTTTTTGTTTCCTTTCAGAGTTTCTTATTATTTTTTATAAATAAGCTGGAGGAGAACACCACATAACTTTAGAGTGTATTTTGACAATTGAATAAGGCAATAACATGGAAGGGCAATTATTAAGAGCGATATAAATAACATTTTCAACAGTAATAATGATATATGGCTATTCTGAAGATTTGCATATGTCTCGCAATCTCCATATTTCACATAATAAATAATGAAGTTTAACTAACTAAAATATTTCTGAAATAACCTACTTACTGAATATGTTACAAACAGCATTGCATTTAAATGAGTCCACTACAACAGTGGTATCATCACAATGAAGTTCAGCAATTTACTTCCTGGAGATAAACACAATGGACTGCAAGAGAGAGCTATAGAACCAGTTACATTACTTTTAATATTTTTCCTTAAAATTATCAATTTTGAGTTGAACATTAGCGGTTAGGTGATTCTAAACCCTATTTGGGGGGACTCATTCACTCTCAAAAGTTACTATTTTAAATCAATTTAGTGATTCCATCGTGTATCTTAGGGCTGAGCTACCCTTAGGGTCAAATGCTAGAGTCACCCCTGGGTTATCAAATCTTGTTGAACTGGAGTTCCGGAACCTGCTCCCTGTTTGCAGTTTCATGGGTTGCCCCAAACTAGAACTGCTGTAGCTCCTGGCCCTTTCTGTGTGTTTCTTTGACGCTGGACAATAGGACCTGGGACCTTAACGCTAAATAAGTGTTAAGGTTAAACTTGCAGGTTAAGCATCACACAATGACTTCCATGAAAATACAACACATCACGGAAAACAACTGAGGATAAATAACCGGAGTACAGTTAGTGGGTTCGATATTAGCCAGACATTCATGGAATTACTCTGTGTTTACTCTATTAAAACATTACAAAAACAATCAAATCCCACATTCACAAAGTTCTGCATATTTGTGAAATTCTATGCACTCCTTGGGTATTTAAAAACTACCTTCAATGCTCCTGTTGTGTATTCATGTGCTCACTGGGCTTTTTACAATCTGCAATGTTTCAAAATAAAAGTAAAAAAGAATAAATCTTACCTAATGGTAATTATTAAATACATACAGCACTTTGAAGCTCCATTTCAGTGTGAAGTACACAATCAGAAAATCACCAGCAGAACCCACAAACACTAACTACATAATTTTTGTATGCAGATGGCTTTCGGCCTGTTATGCTATCACCACAGGCTTTTCTTTGATAATGCGATAACTCAAAAAGTATTTGACCAATCTTTTTCAAACTTTGCAGACACGTTGTCTGGGTGACGATCTGGAACTCAACAGAGCTTGAGACGAAGTGCCCCAAAAATTCCACTTGTGGCAGTAAATAGAATGTTGACTGCAGATGACATTTGCCGTTGTGAATGTCAAAAAGTATTTCATTATATGCATTACATGTATGAGGATCGATACCTAGAGAAATTGAGATTGCCCCAAAAAAGAAGCAGCCGGACTATATGGTTGCAAAGGAATAAAATGAAGGCTACGGAAGACACTGGCACTTACAAAAAACAAAATTACCTCTATAAGTATGGGACAGATTTTTTCAAGTTTTGTAGATTTTGTAGATTTGTACGCATGAAGATCTACACCTGATCGAAATTGCAAGAAAACTGATGAAGTGCCGTATAGTCATAATGAAGAAAAGGGTAACATCAGACTCTTGATTTTGTCAGATCTTTTCAAAACTTTGCCTACACGCAGTATGGATAGAGATCTGGAACTTTTACATTTTTTGAGACAAATCACAGCAAAACTTAAGCAATACCACTTAGTGGCAGCAAAAGGAATGGGGACTACAGAGGGATCGAATGGTTAACTCTATTTAACTGTATTACTCTAATTACTCTATTTGATCTTTGGTGTATCTTATTACTACTTCAGAAAAAATATCATATGAATAAAAATATACTTCTGATCCCCCCTCCCTCACATGCTCAGTTGACAAATTGACAATTTGCTCCAAAGTTGAAACAGCAGTGCAGGAGAGAACAGAAGCCATCTTGTGAATCTGAATCTGGATCCCAGGAGCATTGTGTAGGTCAGTAGTTCTAAAACTGTGGGGTGCAAGATGAATATTTTACTATTCTAAAATAAACATTGTATTGCTTTTCATCACCACCAGTGACCCCCTCCCCCTCGGAAAATTTTAGCAGTAGCAATCGGATATAGCTGGTCAACTAAATTCAACATGGGAAACTGGGAAAAAATTATTGTAGAGGGGAATTGAATCATGTCACATTGCCCCAGTCCTAGTCAGTGGTGGCGCATGAAAGAACAGGCACAGATCTGATGAAGCTGATTACATTGATGTACGTCACACGAAGTTGGGCTTTTAATAAAGATTTTTTGAAGAGGTGGGGAGAAGGTGCAAGGTGAACTTGGATGGTATTTCTGAATCATTTTCAGTTTACTGTGGTATTTTCCTTCAGAAAATTGAAGTCCGTCTCGCTCCGATGAATGTTGTAACGGTATGA